>CM059999.1:4906954-6106954 GCA_030463065.1 Aphidoletes aphidimyza
CAAGTGCTCGCACATCACACGGATCAATAGACGAAAAGGAAGAAGAAAAATATAAACAATATGCAAGCCTATGGGTGGCGAATGCGGCAAAAAGAGAGTACAATACTATCCATGTTCAATGCCCATACACTCTCAACTGTGTTGAAAGACATCAAAACACCAATTGACCGTTTAGTTTCACCACCAAATATCAAATATTAGATTTTCAATTCAAAAATGTATTGAAAATATATGAAAAATTCAAAAATAAGACATAAAAGTGTCTCATTCCCTATTTAAGAATTTTAGTGTCTCATTTTTGTAATATTTTCCTTTCTGTGAAACAAAATCTATCCGAGACGATGTTTTTGGATTGAGTTGAAATAATCGAGGGATTTAGTGACCTTTCCTTTAAGCCAGTAGCATGTTCACATTATTTATCATGTGAAAACTATGGGTAAATGTCCATATAAAATCAGATGTTTTCTAGTTTGCATCGAATAATATGGAAATGTATCGATTTCAAAACATTGACGTGGCATAATTTGTCTTTTTGATAGCGATGACATTGGATAAAAATATCAAAATGCTTTGTTTGATTTTATCGCCCGTTTTGTGTTTTCGATGCATTTTCATGAAATTTGTTTATTTTCCCACGACATTAATTTACAAAACAGGGATTAAAATATGAAATGTTTTGAATCCATCCAAACAAATTACAAGTAAAATCATAACGTCGCATAGTGTATTCGGTGTTCGTTTCATTTGAACATTCCTCCAAATCCTCAAACCGTTTTTTCGGTGTTTCGTTCAAATTATGATCTCTTTTTTTTTTTAAGAAAAAAATGTGATGCTTTACCTTGTCCTGAAGTCATTAAGCTCCGGGGATTTATAGCCCCAGGTAAAATTAACCAAAGGGCTCAATACGGAGTATCGAATTTGAACCGAATTTTAAGCCCTTGTACAAAAGTAGGACCAATTGACAGGTGAAATCCCTGTGTTTTACATGCAGTTTTGTTGGCAACTAAACAGGTGTTTCACGTTCCCTCGTGAAATTCGATGTCAACTAAAAAGTTGTGGATTGGGCAAGGTTTGCCCAAAGGTGATCGTGTGCACTAGCGAGTTAATTGCTTTTCGATAAATTTGATGTCAAAGGCTTTAATTGGCATTAAACACAAAGAGGTTAGACGTTATGCAGTAAAGTGATTTCGGAAAAATAACATCGGACACCGTTTAGTGACGTAACTCACCGGTCCCGTTCTGAATTAATTCTTTTGAAAGTGATTTTTCTTTATAAATATTTAACATCATTTCAAAGGTATAAAAGCCGCAACGCTGATTTATTTTTGTGCAGTTTTCAATTCGATATCAAACATAAACATCAGTGAAACCTACACAGTACTTTGAATAAACGAGACATTCATCCAATAAGTCAAATCACAATTAATTTGATTAAATTAAGAAAATTTAATTGACATAAAATACATAAAATATGACCATTTTAACCACCGCAAAAAAATTATTCAAATTGTTTGGCTTTTTTCCCATGTTTGAACAAGATTCCAAATATAAATCAGCATTAAATTCGGTCCATGTGATTGCAACAACAACATGCTTAGTTTTATACATCTCTGCAATCGGACATTATTTAATTTTCAATACACACGGTGCCAGCGGTTTTTTCCATAGTATGTTGTTCATTTTTCTAAATTCTATGCGTGTGGCATTGTACATTTTGATATTACTGAGAAAATCAAAGTTGTCTGCTTTCATAGACGATTTGGAAAGTGTCATCAAAATCCGTAAGCCAGTTTTATTTCTTTGCTATTCATTGGTTTTTAGGCTAGTTAAACATTAATCACGGAATTTCAATTTGTACAGGAAGTGTACCACCGGCAATACGTGAAATGTATGCACAAGAAATTCAAAATTCCGACAAATTTCTACGAAAGTCACTTACATGGTTGTTTTCGTCTGCAGCGTTGAGTCCAATTTTGAATATTTTTCACTCGTACTACAGATATTTTTTTATGCATAATGAAGCAAAATCGTTTCAGCCAATTTTACCAGTCACGTAATAGCATTTTGCAATAAAACATCATTGTAAAGCGTTTTGAATTGAAATGTCTCGAAGACTTTGGTCTATTTGGACGGTCGAAATAATTTAACTTTTGGACATTTCAATTTTTCAACAACAAAAATGCTTCCTTTTTATTTTTATGGTTCCTATTGGACATTAATCGTGTGAGCATATGCTCAATGCGCATCGGCACTGTATTGACCATTACATTATTTTTCGTGTGCTTTATATTTGCGAGCCGACGCAATGCATTCGGTCGCTCATACGATATTTCGTGTGAGCACATCGCGTTGACTCGCACATGTAATGCACACGATAAATGACGTGGCCGCTATACACTCAACACGAAGACAGTATCGATAGCCAAAGAACACAAATGTTGTGATTGAAGCGCGTCACATCAACGAAATGGTTTGAGCTGTCTGAGTGAGCACCAATAGAAAAGAGTGAAGATCACCAAGAAAGACGAAAAACCGTTTAAAAACAATTTGGTTATTTGATACCACTGTTCCCGTGACAATGAAATAAATACGTTGTGCATTAATCGAAGTTCCTCCTGGGTTCTATCAGTTCTATCAGTTGTATCATGTCTAGGATACCCCCGACAAAATCGAATTAAAAAAAAAAAAAAATTTATAAAATCTTCAACTCCTGTCTGTTTAATGTTCAATAAGAACCATGAAAAATAACGAGAAAACCATCAGTTTATATCAAATCTATTCGGAATAATTGTGTTTCGCATTTATATAGATTGCCGTTCAATTGGAAATCACCTGTGACTTATTTTATAGCAATGATTATACAATCCGTGTGGCTTCTCGGTGGTGCTGCGCTTATAATGACTATTGTGATCATTTTTTGTGGAACGTGTCAGATTTTTGTAGCCTATTCAATTGACATCACTATGAATTGGACCGATTTAAATGATATCGTTGTCGGTGCTAATCGCAATTTAACAACAAAAACACGCATCGATGTAATCAAACGTTTTAGTGCTATCATTGAATTTCATTCGGAGATAAAAGGGTAAACATTCATTTTCTTCACTATTTTTAACTAACTGGAAAATTGTTGTCATTCAAATAAAACATTTTCTTTGACAGATTAATAGCACGGTTTTCGGATACATTCAGCCTTCTTTTGACGGCCTTTTTCGGATTTGCAACGCCAATCATTGCGATTGCCTTGTTAAATGTTGATGAAGTGCGTTTCAATGTGCAACAACGTATAAAGAACAATTCCACGAATTCAATTTAATCTTGTTAATTGTAATAAATCATTTGCAGGCATTTGATCAACGAAATGGTATTGACATTTGGCGTTTGACGGTTATTTTTATATTTGTGTTAATTTATATGATCTATTTATGCATATTCGGCAATGAAGTTACAAGTCAATTTGAAGATATCAACCAAACCATATGGAATTGCACATGGAATGAATTTCCACGGGAATTAAAATCGTATTTACCAATGGTTATTGCTGTTTCTCAACAACCAATGTATATCGAAGGATTCATGAACGTACAATGCACACGTGAAGTTCTCAAAAAGGTATACATATTGATTCAAAGTGTTGGATGATATCAAATGAAATTGTAATATCAAATGGTTCAACTTGATTTCAGATTATGACTGGCTCATATTCATACTTTTCAATGCTTCGTGGGCTCCGTCATTAATTTCAATTTTTTTTTGGTAGGCTGAGAGGTACATCATCTTTGGCTTTTTTTTTTAAATCTATCTATTTTATTTAACTTTCTGATTTTTTTGGGTCTAATCTGAATTTCTTTAATAGATTTCAGAAGATATTCATTGAATATTGTTCAATGAGGTCTTATTAAGGTCCCTTTTATGGTTGCAATGAACCTTTTATGATTAAGTAAAAACATCACAAATGTTGAAATGCACCAATGAAAAGAACTTTCAATATTATGCACATGACACTAGTTTTATTGACTTGAATTGCCGATTGAGCTTAATTAAATTACTATAATTAGCTCCCTTAATTTACTGCGTTCATCTTCATGAACATTTGATATAACACATACACAGTGCACCAGTTGCAGTTTGCTTCAAGTTTTTAGCACGTTTATGATTCAACCTTTAGTATTGGTTCGTGCAGCTCATGTTTATCTTTTATGCTCGAAAGACTTTATTAAGTTAAAGATTACTGTGAATTGTTATACAGAATATATTTCAAAGTGATACCACGTCTGACATACAGCCAATGACTCGTATTTTTCTAGCACTATGATAATGTGCTATATTGCTGGAGAAATATGATTCATTGGCGGTAGTTTCGATATTCTGAAGGTACTTGAAGATACTTTTGACGTTTCTAATGGCAGAAAGGTTGTCGTTTCCCCCTTGTTCTAAATCCAAAAGAAATTTATACAATAATTTCCGCATGAATTATTATCATTTGAGTCTTTGTTCTCTTAAGAGAGTAATTTTTTGATGATGCTATAGTAAGATAAGTATACTGACCGAACCAGCCTTAAAAAGAGGTCAACAATAGAAATGAATCAAATCACTTTTCATATTAATTTATTTCGTGTACTTTTAAATGTTGAATTTTAGAAGAATGGCGTCAATAAAGTAATTTTCATGCATATTTTCGTGTTACCACTTTATTCAGCCTACTCAAGAACGACAATCTATACACCTGTTCAATTCAACTAATAGCTTGTTCATATTTTACGCAATCAGTTTTATTTACTGCAAATGTTGTGAGATTCACGTTAGGAAAAATGGTTCAATCGCATAGAATGTACATATAAAAACTCACTTTGATGGATTCGATATTTTTGACTGATTGTACAATACCTATTAGGTATTACCTACACCATGTGTGTGCACCTAGATGTTTTTTCTAACATTTTCCATAGTTTTTACATTACATCCGTTCAAATTTCCAATGACTTGCCACTTATTGTTACCATATTAATAAAAAAATAATTTATTAACGTTAATAACCAAATATGGTATTAAAAAAATATGTTAATAAGACGTTTTTTTTATTACAATATGTTGGTTATTAACATATTAATAAAATATCGAAAATGTAAATCTGTAAAACAATTCAAAGCAATTTTCGGCAATTGGTGACATTGTATGTGTCATTGATGATTTAGACGTTTGTGATTTTTTATGCTGACATAAACAATTCGAAATTTGCCAGCCAAATACTTATATCCACAATTTGTGGACCACAAACACGATAACACCTTATTGATTTTACACCGAATCAATAAATAAAATTCAATTAAATTACTAGTAATAAAACGAAATTTACTGAGCGACCAACATGAATGCATTTCGACACGGTCTTACGTGTCATCATCAGCAATCACGACTAAAGAGAAACTGGAGCATTGACATAAACACACAGCATAAAAATCACCAAAACTAAAATACAAATGTATTGAACTCACACCAATACCGTCAAATTATTGTCTATTATTTCTTTTTCTTTTTCTTCTTTTTTGCGATAAGAGAGAAGAGTACTGAATCGATATTGCCATTGTCTAGATTCACTGTGTGGTCGGTGGTTTTTATATACACACATTCATAGGCATCAAGTCTACGCTCGTCGGTGGCACTCTTAAGGAGTTTTACATTCTCATTTGTAATGCTTGAATGTTGATGTTCCAAAATATGAGCGGCAAACGCCGACTTGTATGCGTGTTTTTGTTCAATACACTTAACATGTTCTTTAAACCGAGTTTCTATTGATCTCTTTGTTTGACCAATATACACAGCATCACAGACATTGCACTCAATACGATAAATGCACGATTTTTTCATCTCTTCTGTTTTGTCTTTCGTGCTACCAAGTAAACCACTCAAACTATTCTTGTTTTTGTATGTTGCATTCTTATGTTGTTGTTACATTCATGCAAAATAGCCTACAAAAAGATGAATTTACACCTGTAATGGAGAGTTGGGAAGATTGTTGCAAACTAGTGCGTTTTTCGGCCACAACACGAACTTGTATCGTTCCAAATCACTTGGCAATCGATTCCTTAGCGTAAATTGGTCAAATAAGGTCAAACCAAGAAAAATAGACGTTCAGCTGGATGAATGCACTTCAATATACTTTGAGTTTTGGTTTTTCAATTAATAGAAAACTATTGATTTATTGAATCTTGAGCACACAAAACCAGAGTTCATTAAGGTTAGTTTGATTTGTAAGTGCTCAGCCATTTTCGATTCTATTTTGTTTTTTTTTGTTTGTTTTTTTTTCTATACAAAATCATTTACAGCTCAATCCACAGCACACCGTTCCCCTTCTCGATGACGATGGCATTTTGATTGCTGACAGTCATGCAATTTGTGCCTACTTGTGTGAAAAGTACGGTAAAACCGATCGTTTATATCCAAAAGATTTGGCAAAGCGTGCACTTGTCGATGCTCGGTTGCACTTTGATTCAGGCCATATGTTTGCACGTTTGCGCTTTTTGTATGAGCCTATTTTGTATTACAAGTCAACTGAAATGCCCCCCAAAAAACTTACTCAGCCAATTTTAGGGTATAAGGAGGCCAAAATTACCCCCAGGGACCCCTGGTTAAACAAAATGTAATTCATCACATAATCCAACGGTACAAAAACTTTTTCAATATGCTTTTCAGTTTGTGAGATATAACGTTGGGAAGGCAATTTTTTTTATTTTCCCCATTTTGGGTACCCCACGGGTTAAAATAGCCCCCATGAAGGGACACACCGAAACAACGCTTCAAGGGAAATTGAGACATACCCCCAACTCTGCGATTCGTTCAAAATTTGTATAAAAGTTATAATTTGGGAAAAATGTCTATTTTTGCTTCAGAATCTATGTTCACGGCGACTTCGCTTCGCTGGTGGTTCTTTGATGGACTTTTGCTTCTTCTTCTTCTCGTCAATTTTCGCCTGTTTAGATCGCTTTTCATCTGCTTTCTTTTGAACATTTGACACATTTTGACTCGAAGTCAAGATGGTGGTTTGCACGGCCAAAGCCAGGGAGACATTCGAGCCTCTTTTGCCTGATGTTTTTTGTCCGACTCTTCTTGCTCCTTTCGCTGCAATCACTTTCACTGCCTTGGTGGGTACGGTCGGACAGCCGGTCTCGTCCATGTTCCATATTCGATGTGGTTCGAAAGTGGTTTCATCGAGCACAGTGCCGAGGTTTGCAAAGAATGCATTCACATTTTCTTCGCAAAAGGCCTTAGCGCAATTCGCACTGATCTGCTCTGGTGTTCGAATAGAGAGATTTTTGTTTCGATGTATATTTATATATGCATCATACCAGTCGATGGTATGCATTATACCAGTCTCTTGACGCTTGTCCATTATCATTCCAAGACGCAGGATAATCGATGCCAATCTTTTTCGCAAATTGATAGGCAAACACTTTCAATTCAGCAACGCTCAATCCGTAGTAAATTGAGCTAGCCTTGAGGATGTATTTCATCAGCTCTTTCTCTTGTTGTGCACTAAAAATCTATATTAAACACATTAGCATTTTTCTACAAAAATCAAATTAAAATAAAATAAAACAACAAACCGTTTTCCCGCCAGTTTTGCTACTTAGCAATGAAACAAAGTCGACCAGACTTTCATTCGAAGCGGTTGATGGATCCAAATTTGCCTCCTTTAGCTTCAAAATGTAGCGCGACAATTTGGATCTATCAATGTTATATGCTGTTCCAACGGCTCTTAGTGTCTTCTTATCAATCATCACCTCTTTCATGGCAGCCACTAAGGCATCAATATCTATCGCTGGTTTGCTAACTACACTTTTATACGTATTACGTGGCATGATGACTGCAAAATCATATAAAACGCAAAAAACATAAAAAATACTAAACTCATACTTGAAATAGCATTGAACATGAATATCATGAATGAATTATGCGAAATATGCATCATGGATATCAGTTATAGTGAAAGAGAGTCGAGAATCGGATGTCTCACAACACCCCCATTTCGACTTTTCAAAATGGCCGAACTGACATCGACACACTCAATGTTTTTGCACAATTCTTTTTGTAGGTAGAAAGGCAATCCACCAATGATAGTTTTGAATATATTTACCTTTGCGTTCAGCTTACAAATGTATATGATAACACCGCAAAACTCGAATGATCAAAAAAACTTTCAAAAAAAAAAAATTTAAGACACAAGCTGGAGAGACACTTAGAATGCGTTTTGACGCGATGACTGCTAATGAAAAAGTAAGATCTTAAAGAGAAAACAAATCGACAGTAGTTCGAACTTGTCAAACTATCGCCATGTGACAAATATTGACTTGTCTTACAACACTCCCATTTCCCCCAAGATTTTCATCTTTATAATATGTTTGAAATATGTTAATAATTTATATAAATAAATTTTTTTGACATATTAATAAAATTTTCCAAAAATATTGGCTCAATTTAATAACATAATATGGTATTAATATGTTACCATATTTGGCCGGTTAATAACATAATTTATTTATAAGACATATCGGGAGATTCCGTTATGTTAATGTAATATGTTATTAATATTTGAATGGCCGTAAATCTGTACAACGTATGGTCCAAATTTAATGGTTGGGGTGTTGTTGGTGACCAACAATGTTGGATTCGTATTAATGCGTAGAATCATAAAATATCAGGTTCAAAAATATTGAATTACCGAACCCGGGTTATTTCACCCGGGTTATGCAACCCCATCATATGGCCTATACCATTGCATGTATTGAAATTAGTCCAAAGTTTTAGTTTTGCCCAAAAACTTCACCACGCGGCGCCACTGAAAGCAACAACAATTTCAAAGGCAAATTCAATAAATTCAAAAGTCAATACATGCATTTGACATTAGCTAACGTGTATTGATGGTCGGCTTGTTATGTGTTAGTGACGCTTTTTTTTGACTAATACCTTGCATACACCGTATTACCGTATTGGGGTTATGGCCGAAAAACTGAAAATTAGCCGAAATTTTCCCACCGCGATATCTCCACTTGTGGTTGGTAAAATTTCGAGTGTGTATACTTTTTTTGAGCTAATTTAAAAAGACCTTTCAGATGGTATATGACACAAATCGCTCGGACTAATAGATACAAAGTTCGAAACTAGCTGTATATATACTGAGTAGACTTTTCGCACTAGAGGTGCTTTCGTCACTCGTGAGGACTGCCGTCCACTGTGATAGACACATTTTTGACATGATAAATAAAAATTATCTGAAATAAATGATTACGTAATCAGGGTTTACTATAGCCAGAAATTAATCGTATACATTCAAAATTTATTTAAATTTTTTAAACAAAACGATTATTTTGATTGAGCATTTGTCTTCAATAAATCACGCACGACATCTTGCAAAGCCTTAGCTCCGTCACCATTAAGCTGTTGATAATGTGGCAATTTCGATAAGCGATCCATCCATTTGATAGTTTTGCAATGTTTTGATGGGTCCAACGGGATGTTTTCTACCGCAGATGCCGCTGTTGCAACGATACATAAATCAGCAATTGTCATTTCGTCACCACAAACAAACGGCGTGTTCTCCAAGAATCGTTCCAAAATATCCCAAGCCGTTTGAATATATTGTATACGATCAGCTGGCATTACAGTTGACTTGTAATACAAAATAGGCTCATACAAAAAGCGCAAACGTGCAAACATATGGCCTGAATCAAAGTGCAACCGAGCATTAACAAGTGCACGCTTTGCCAAATCTTTTGGATATAAACGATCGGTTTTACCGTACTTTTCACACAAGTAGGCACAAATTGCATGACTGTCAGCAATCAAAATGCCATTGTCATCGAGAAGGGGAACAGTGTGCTGTGGATTGAGCTGTAAATAATTTTGTATAGAAAACAAGATCAAAAATAATAACAACAAAAAATAGAATCGAAAATGGCTGAGCATGGCTGAGCACTTACAAATCCAACTAACTTTAATGAACTCAGGTTTTTTGTGCTCAAATTTGTGTCATCATAACGGCTCGTGATGGAGGGCTCACCGGGTGCATATACAAAATTAGCTTTTTCGTCATTGTCCTGTAATATTCATTAAAAAAAAAAACGAAACTACCTGTAGAAATGTGTAAACTGAATGATTTGGCTCAATTTTTAGAATGCTATGGCTCATGCAAATTTTACCCATTCGAGAAAATTCACATGATAAATACTCAAAAACAAAACTGCGGACGAATAAGTGTGATTCAATCAAATATCAAATTGATTGCAATTAGTTTTAGATGTAAAGCCAGAAAACACGAAAAGCAAATGCAAGATTCAGCTAAGCTGTCAAGATATTATGCAAAAAAATTTGCTTGAAGTGAGCAATTATTTCTAGAATAAGTATGTCCACAGATTGAGTTGAATGATCGACAAATGTAGAATTATAATAAAATTCATCATAATTATGTAATTTTATTAAACGGGAATAATATTGATAATGATTAAAATAAGCTAATTAAAATAACAAAATTAGCCGAAATATGCGCAATGCGCATACTTACGCTTGAACGATATGAACTCGACACAATAAAACGCTATCTACAACTGAAATTGACCTTGCTCACATTCACATTTCATACTTATCAACACCGATTTGAATGGACTTATTTTTACACTGTCATGATTACAAGTGCATTCAATTGAAGCATACTTCAGTGAAGTGACTTCGTGTTTTTTTTCAATGTGTGAATATGTGAATGTGAAGCCTGCATGCTGAAGTAAATATAAAATGTTCATTTGATGTGTGTATTATGGTGGTATTGCAAATTTGCCAATAAATCTCATATTGTATCAGTAGTATTATCACCGAAGACAGTTTCCAGAATACCAGCTCATGCAACGAAATGACATTTCAAATTTATTTTTACCTTCACGCGAATTGAGTTTCTTATCTGCGAATGTTCAGATTATTTATACAAAACACATTGTTGGTGATGAATTCGTCGATATTAATACTTGAGAATAAACAAGCATCGTATTTTAGTATAAACAAAGGCGTAAACGTTTGAATAAAACTGTACGAATTCAAGCATACGCTTATTTTCTGAATATTATTTATTTTATACTTACTTTTTGTCAAATCATCATTAGTTGTTGAGAACGACAGCTTGAATACAAAATTGAACGTTTAAATAAAAACAAAATCTTTACTTTAAGATCCATAGATATTTCAGTGAAGAAATTTATTGAAAATTTTATTGAAAACAATTGAATGAAATTGTGAAAATATTCCAATCACTTGGATTCAATATTTTTCTTTAGCGTATTGCGATAGAGTTCATGCAGTGCCGTAGATCGAGAACCATTATATTCTTCATAGTATGGTAATTTTGACATGCGTTCCATCCATTTCATAATATTTGCATGTTTTAAGGGATCGTATGGAACAATACCCGATGTAGACGCTGCTGTTGCAACAATACATAAATCAGCAATTGTCATTTCGTCACCACAAACATATGATGTTCCGTCTAAGAATCGTTCCAAAATATCCCAAGCCGTTTGAATGTATTGAATACGTTCAGCTGGCATTTCGGTTGATTGTTGAAATAAAATTGGTTCGATTAAGAAACGCATTCGGGCAAACAAATGGCCTGAATCAAAATGCAATCGAGCATCGATAATTGCACGCTTTGCCAGATCTTTTGGATATAATCGATCAGTTTTACCATATTTTTCACTCAAATAGGCACAAATAGCGTGACTATCAGCAATTAAAACACCATTGTCATCGAGAAAAGGAACGGTGTGTTGCGGATTCATCTGTAAATGTATATATCAATAAAATTAAGAATATCAAGAAATCATATCAAATTGAAATTGTCACGATTACTAAAACCAAACTTGACAAATCAAACTGACCTTAACAAATTCCGGTTTTTTGTGCTCTCCATTCAACAAATCAACGGGCTTCTCTTCAATTTCAATACCGAGTTCAGCCGCAGTCATCAATACAGCCCGCACTGGTGGGCTCAACGGATGCGAGTACAAAATTGGCTTATTTGACATCTTTTCTCTGTATATTCAAATCAAGTAAAATTAAACGATATTTTGAGAGAGATTGAAGAGGAAAATATCCACAAATAAATCAATTTAGACTTTTTTCAAGTAATCGAAAACACTTTAAATCGACAATGCTTGTAAATGACTCTTGATTTCATGTATTTATTTATATCAACAAAGAAATGATTACGTGTAAATTCAAAGGTTTTTTTTTTTGATAATACGAAAGTAATTCAATGTGGTCACAGATAAATTGAAAGTTCTTGGTTTTGATAACAATTTTTCAACAACGGCCAAAGAATTCCGAAAATCATCAAAATAAAACGAATTTAAAATGATACCAGATCAAAAAACAACAAATGTCAAAGTAATATTAATACAACAAAAAAACCGGTTGGCAGATATTCACATCGGCAATTTTGGCCGCATTTAAACCCACTCATTTCTTTTGGAATGCGAGTAAAATCTCACATCTGCTTAATATTGATTTATAACCAATTGAATTAAGTTGAATACTTGAATAATGTCTTAAGAAGTGATGAGAAAAATGAGAAAATGTGACATTTAATGTTGATTGTTGAATATCGAATGTATAAATATAGATGGTTTTACAAGAAAATAAGGGTGCACACGAATATGATTTAGTCTGTTTTGAATGCTTTTGAAAGAGATTGATAATTTTTATGGGAGCTAAATGGATTCGAAATTTAAAACACAAAAATACGAGATATTCTTTATGAATTTACATTTTTTTTAAATTCCAAAATGCGTTGAACGTTGTCGACTGTTCACAGTGAAATTCAATCTTCAACTAACCTCATATTAAACTGTGTAAACGACTAGAACCAACGCTCATTCTGCCACTAATACATGTGTAATGAAATCATCATCATGTTCGTTTTTCCATTAATATCATGATAATGACAAGCACTTTGTTTGCTCATTTTTGTTGGTGTCAGTCAACAAATTTATGATTGTATCAGCACCTCGTGATATAATTTTAATTTTTTTAACATCAAAGAATCCAATTTTTTAAACAATATTTTGAGCATCGAGATAATTTTAAATGGGTTTCAATTATCAGCAATGTCCCGATGCGAAGTCCATTCTGCCATTGGCTCACTGCTCAAAATCAGCTTTAATTTTGAATTTATTCCATTTGTGTAAAAACTAAAAAAAAAAAAAAAAAATATTTCCCCTACCGGGAATCGAACCCGGGCCTTCTCGGTGAAAGCGAGATATCCTAGCCACTAGACCATAGAGGAGGTGTGAGTTAATCGACCGACGACTGTTATGTACTCAAGCTACTTTTCATTCAAATTGCCTTTTTCGTTGTGGATTTAAAAGCACAATCGTAATATTTCTAACTGAGCCATTGTTTCAGTACACAATAGTTCTCACTGAACATTTCAATCAATGAAGTAATTTTTTTTTTCACTCGGACTGAAAATTGTAGTGTGATTATGTTTCCTATATAAATAGAAGCAATGAAAATTGATGAAACAGTAGTATTATTCAAACACAAATTGATGTGAATATGAAACACGAATTCCGCCAGACGATCAGTATTCATCTCCTCTATGGTCTAGTGGCTAGGATATCTCGCTTTCACCGAGAAGGCCCGGGTTCGATTCCCGGTAGGGGAAGTTATTTTTTTTTGTTGTGATTTTCAATTTATATGTTCAATCACATCATTAATATTTAAAAATAGCAATCTTTTCGTGAATTTTGAAAGTGAAAAGACCATGCCACATGTCAACAAAATATGTGATGTATATTTATTTAAATGCGTCATTCACCTAATTTTATTGATAAAATATTTTTAATGAATATTTTGCAAATTTGACTACACATCTTTCTCTTCCGCTCGTGAGATTCATTCAGTTGTTTCGAATCCCAATTTATCTTCATGAGAATATTAAAATGGGGAAAATCCTATCCTCCAGTTAAATATAAAATTATTAATTAATATATTCATGGTATACCATTGAAATGCAATTTTATGGAGTTCAAATTCCTCTTCGGTGGGCTCTATTTCTAGATCAAGGAGTTTTATTGTTCTGTTAATCAGATTATTGTTTAATTTGTGTATAAAGAAGTTAAAATAAAATTGATATTGGATATTATGGATATTATTTCTTCACCTACCCATTTTGAATATGGGCTGAAGTTTCGTTGCTGCACCCATCAATAGTCATTGGGGCCTTTCATAATGTATTTTTGAACTTTACTGTATAGAATTCACAATTATGATACCAATGAATATGACACTAATGATCATACCAGAGAGAACACCATGTTTACAATTTGAACAAATGCATAAGTTAAATTAAAAACACATTTCCATACGATGAAATGTGGAATAGAATCCATACGATGAAATTACTTGTTTGTTCGCCCATGGATAAAGTTTGCTCCTATATAGATACTAGAGCAGCAGTCGACACGATTTGAAATATCGATTCAAAACGTTCAACAATAATGCCACTCAACGCACAAAATTGTCCCTATTAGAAAGATGATGAATCGCATTGTGAGATTAGCATTGGCATCAGTGTGTGCAAACCATTTTCGTGGTCGAATATAATCATTATATACAGGGATTACTATGGGCTGAAAATAGCTGATATCGCAAAAATTTCGACTGAAAATAGCAGATATTTTCCAAATAAAACAATGGATTCACAGCTTTGGCTAAAATATGAACAACCCACATGAAAAAAAAATGCTACGTGTATTCCAAAATGTGATTCTTGACATTAAATCCAAGGTGAATCTATTTTTTTAACAAAATCACCAAGCCATGTTTGGATTTCAATTATTTGAATCTAAACGAAAATTCAATTTGTTTCATACTCTGGCGGATAAATACCGTTCACTGCACGATTCCATACTTCACTTAATCCACCAACATCCGAAATTCCAAACAACGCAACAATCACAACTGATGAAATCATGACAGTTCCTTGCAACACCTTCAATTTGAAAAAAAAAAAAACAATGCAAATGCAAATGAATTTACATCAAAATTGAATCATGTTTACAGGGCACAATTATAAGCATACATCAGTCCAAACAACTGCCTGAATTCCACGCAACATAGTGTAAAACACGCAAACATAACATACGACTGCACACTAAGCACTTCATCAGACTGTTAGCATTGAAATTGAGTGTCTTACCTTCGACAAATGATAACATGATGACCGGCCGAAAGAAACAATTCCCAAGTATAAATATCATCGTCACAACATTTCGAATTGTTGGGCCAAATCGTAATTCTAAATACTAAAAAGTGAAATTAGTTGGTTGCTTTCGAAAGGGGATAAAAAGAACTGACCGAGATCTGTGAATGTATTTCAATAAAAATTGTAAATGGTAACGTTATGGTCTTTTGTTTGCATGGTAATTTAATAAATGGATATATTATCAAATTCCGTTAAAAAGTGTTTTGTTTGTTTTCAACCATTTAATTGCTCATGGTCCAGTAACATCATATGGGTGCATGATTTATGTTTGCATTGTTTCAATCAATTAATAATACATTGAAGTGGAAAAAATGAAATTTGACAGTTACTATTTAGTTTTTTTTTCTTCACATATTGCCCACCAGATCATCGTCGATGATAACTGCTATTTTTTGTTCAGTTTAAATACACCTTTGAATTCTTCGCACGTTTCAACATCAACACACTCAATCGAGATTGAAGATTTTGCTTCTTTCACCAAACTACGTTCACATATTTTGTAAAATCAGGTACAGATAACAATTTTTTTTGTTAGTTTGCGCTTACGACGATTGTGGCGATCTTTTTTTTAAATATTTAATTTATGTAATGCTTCGTGTGAATGGATTTATTGTTCACAATACTGTATGTTCAAATGAGGCTGAGAAAGATGGGTCAGATGCAAATATGAGAATCTTGATTGTTAGATGATTTCATGAGTTGATTGAAATTTTCTGTTTATGCATAATCCATGTTGATTTCGCACATAAAGAAATTTCCAATAAATGTTCTTTAAAACACACGTCAAAAACACTAATTTATAGTCGGATGTCCAACAGTTTTCAGACATTAAATTTTACTCAGTAAAAAATTGAAACAAAATTCAACAATATTTTTTACTTACGACATAACAATTATCGATGATGTTATGATTAAATACGGGTAAAAAAAGGTAATTTATTAAAATTGTGATGAATGCAACGGTTGGATCAATCCTACATTGCGTTTGACAGATTCCATACAAAATCACTGAAATGTCATCTTCCTGCCGATGAACACCGCCATCTAGTTCAAGGTATATATTGTTCGTTTGTGTTGGTACGAACTCAGTGATGCGACACTCACACAAGTATGAACAGTAGCGAATTTTGCACCCGCTTGTATATAGTGAACACAACAAAGGCGCATTTGTGTACCATGAAACAGGTGGCGTATGTCATAGTTATATTACTTGAAATAAGCAATGAAATGTATCTTTGGGTTGGATTGATTAAAAAGTAATGCCATCAGAATGAATAAACCTCAGCCGGAATAGCAATTATCGAAATGGCTGATAATTGACTGAAATGTGATAAATTCTTATAATTCTGAATGTGTCTTTTTTTATAGACTCATAAAAACGAGGCATTGTTACCACTAATAACATAGCAATCGGAAAGGAGTTCATTTCATGTCCACCAACAAGGTAATCTTCAGCAGTTGTCAATTCAAAACCATTTACTCTGTACCATGATTACGTTATCAATCAAGGATATAAAACTATTTTTGTTGCGGCAAATTATAGCTATTCACAAGTGAAACAGTAACACTCTGCCATACTAATGTTTGTTTCATTCTTGCAACATTAAAATTTATTAAGGCGATTGAAATTGTGAAGTTGACCAAATTAGGCCATACAAAAAAAAGTTACATTTTTGGTAGAATTTAAATGTACAATTTTAGTGTTGGAGAATGAAATGTTTGAATTTTCATTAAATGTAGAATTTGGTCAAAAGTACTCACTGCTCGCTAGGACTACTGTATGAACTTCATAAAACTCGTATTCAATGCGAAATTTGTCTAGCTCTGTAATCATTTCACATTCGTAATCGTGTTTGTTATCTATAATTCCAAAAGACACCATTTGTAAGATTTTAAAATAGATTGAATTCACTTCATTGGCGTTCATGATAAAGGTATTCAACCATAATCGAATAAATGCCCGATAAACCAAGCGAAATGGTGTAATTATCCGTCATAATCAAATCGCATGAACAAAAGATAATTCAATAAATTCCCAACACAATAAGTTTCAGAAATGCTTATCTTTACTTTTCAATCACTTGCTACCAGTTTGAATAAAACGAGCCTAATTTATATTCAAAATGAAATGTGTCTCTTTTATATGAATGATAAATACAAGCAATTATCACAAATGGATTTCGATGATGACTATTTGACGGCAAAAACCTCCAACTGCAACGAACTAGATTTGTTTCAATAAATTCACTAAACAACATAATGCATTACTACAATTTAATTGCACATTTAATAAACATTGATAATCCTATTCGGTTTTACGGCGATGTAGTTCCATCATTTTGTAGAATCAATTCAGTCAGCTCGTGTTTTGTACCATTTTCATCGTTGACTTTTTCACGGGTGAGTTTTTTATCGAGTGTTTTTAACTCTCTGTGATGATATTTCTCTGGAAGCATCTTTTGAACGAATGGCGCCAACAATTTAATATTGAATTTGTCCATATCTTGACCACCAGTCAGATGAGACACAATAATTGCTGGAATCCATGTCATAATCGTTCCAATTACCGAATACCATGCAAATGAAATTTTGTAGAAAGCAAATCCATTATCGGGCTCTTCCACTATTTCTGTTACATTTCTGGAAAATGAATGAACATTGAAAGGAATTTCTCCTAGAAACTGAAGGACAACAACCAGACTGTTTGCCTAAAATACGTACGAATACGGCATATGAGCAAGAGTCTCATTGCTGCATTGGTCAATCGACGTTGGCAGTGGAGTGTAATGTAGTTGATGCATGTTTGAATTTATAATGATGGCACAAACAACTGACACACTCACAATAATCCCCGTGATTACACCCTATTTGAGATAAAGAACCAATTCGTTGCATTCAGGATTAAATATCGTGTCAAAACTCAGAATTTATACCTTTTGATTAGCCCATGGATAAAGCATGCCAAGTGTAAAAACTCCAAGCTTCGCTCCAGTCGTTGTTCCAGCCACTGTGGTCATAATCTGAAAAATCGAACTAAAATGCTCCATGATAAAACCACCAAATGCGCATATTGTTCCCAACAAAACAATAATTATTCTCATCGATAGATTTGAATTGGCGTCCGTATTCGGGAATATTTTAAGTGGACGAATATAATCGGTGTAAATGAGTCCAGACACTGCGTGTAAGTTGGCCGATACTGAACTAAGAGAAGCACTAAATACACAGCTGATGAAAATGCCGGGCATTCCAGGGATATGACCAGCCACATCCTGAACGAATCGTGGTACCAACTTATCAGGCTTAGACACAATCCCTGTTTTTACTGGATCACATCCATGATAAAAGGAATACATGATGATGCCAGATCCAGTGTCGATACACATGATAAACACAACGCCAATGAAGAATATAATCATCGCTCTAGAAAATTCATTTGATCAGTAGTTCAATGTGACTTAAATATTCCATTATGGAACAGATTCTTACCTTTTCGCACTCTTTAAAGATGGTAAGGAAATTAAGCGTAGTGCACAGTTTTGGCTGAAACTAATATGACATGTCCACATAACAAACACACCGATGATTGTATTCCAAAATGTGATTCTTGTTGTTAAATCAAAACTCATACTAAATACATATAATTATTTTGCAAAAGAGAAAACAAAAACCAAAGGCTATTACTTGAAACAGTCGATTTTACTATTAAAAATAAAATAGGTTAACGTGGATAAGGATTAATCGCACAGCATAGGGATTATTATTTGCCATTGTTCGGTGTGCGATTGAAGGTGAGGGAAAAGATTCATGATAACTTACATGGGTGGAAAAATGCGTCCGCCTTCAACGGCGCGATCCCAAACCTCTCCAATTCCACCATTCCGATAGATTCCAAGCATAGCCACAAGTGTTATGGACGTTACCATAACAAATGCTTGTAAAACCTAGATCGATAGACCAATTCAAGTGAATGATTCGATAGATTAACATTGAACAAAATAAACACTCACATCAGTCCACACAACAGCCTTGATTCCTCCGAGCATTGTATAAATTACGCAAATATAGGACACAACTATGTTGATCACTTGAACATTGTATTTTGTAACTGAAACAAATTTATAAATCCGTACTGATTTTTTTCATGCTTCTGATTTAAAATTACTTTATTATTACCTTCGGCAAATGCTAACGCTGGAATGTACATGGCCAGAGGTGAGAAGAAACAATTGATAATAATAAACAGCTTTGTAAGGATAATTCGAGTGGCTTTACCGAATCGCATTTCCAAGTACTACAAAACCATATTCGATTACTATAATTTTTTATTTGAAATTGTTTAAATGATCCGGTGGTGATCATAAATACGTATTATAGGCAAATCACGACTATATGAAAATATTGCGCAACTTTTACAAAGGTTCCGTTTTTCTTTATACGCACCTCATAACAGTTTTCGATTTTATTGCTGTAGAACACGGGCAAGGATACGTTGTTCGTTAGAAGTACAACAAGCAATATTGTTGGAATGAGTAACATATGTTGCCAACCAAATGAATAGATTTCTACTGGTATTGTAACTATCGAAATTGCAGACAGTTGACTAAAAATGTTATCAATAAATTAAGGATTTTTTTTTTTTGGATATTTTTTTTATGTAACATCACTCGAATTGTTGCGTTACAATTTTTTACCTCGCCATTAAAGATATGGCAACCGGAATGACTTTCATTTTGTGGCCACCAACTAAATAATCTTCGGCAGATTTCATTTCCTTACAGAAAAATCCAAAATAAATGCCGATTCCCATGGAAGCCGACAAAATAGTTATAAACAGACCATAATCTATTGCGGCAAAATATGATTCCGATGCAAATGAATCACTGACATTCATTTTTGGACAATCTTTTTTATTATTCAACACTTAAAATTACAAACCGAGGACACGGCGGCTTCTTTGGAAAGTTCGACTCAACTTCGTTCTAAAAGATAGCACATCGCACTTTAACAAATCCTGAGCGACTGAATTACGGTGGGCTATGATATGTTTATTCCATTGTCACTGTTCAATTCCTTATCTTGTACGCAATTAAACGTTCATCAGTTTGATGAAGCGCACTAGGAAACGCATTGCATGCAGTAGAAATATTTCAAAACAATTATATTTACCTTAATCAATACCAAAATACAACAATAGCAAGTGTATAAGCCACCTATCAAATGTGATAACATCGCAAAGAAACAACAACGAAATATTTTGAAGTACTGTGGAATTGTCTGGTTTTGATAAATAAATTAGCTTCTGAAGACACCGACAACATTTACATCCGAATACTGTGAATATTAGATGTATTACTTATCAGTAAAAACCATGCAATTCATTTTAATCCAAGTTAAGATAACTTTCGATCTCTGAGATAAATCACACTTGGACATATTTAACTGGTGCATGTGCAGGCATCCAATACTGTTCACAATAACAGATTGAAATCAACGCATCCAATTTATCATAAGATGTTTTATTGCGTGCAGAAGTCATACAGTTTGATCTTTGAAATATTTATTTAATTCAAAATCCAGAGTACTCCCACTAGTGCAATTCCAATGCTAAGTGGAGAATGACTCCAAAAATGAGTCAATATAACTCAAGTACTTTATCAGAATGAATGAATAAGTTTATATCATAAATCTAAGGATTCGATTGAATTCCAACTGAATCTTTGGTTTGCAACGAAGAATGGAATTGTTCTTTTTCAATTAATGACATAAATTTATGGCATACATTTATTCATGCTGATAAATTTATTGGATCGTATGCCCTGTTCGACATATGGAAGAGTAAAATAGCGACTATGTCTTTCAACTCTGGATAAAAAGCTATAAAAAGCTGATCATCAAAATCAATATAGGAATTTGAATTAAAGTTAAACAAAAACCAATTAACAGCATGTTGCTGAATAAACTTAAATGAATAAATTGCAATAATTTTTAGTGAATTTCTTTCACTTAATGATTAAAATTGTTCATTATTTTGCGTAATCAGGCCAGTTATCTCATATTTCGAGTTTGATTGTGCAGTGAATTTATTTTATCAGACGAGAATCATGTGTCAATAATGTTCAAATCAATGTGACGATATTTCGCTGGAAGCATCTTTTGAACGTTCTATATCTATATCTCACACAGGTGAGATGAAAAATGAAATGTGTTTCTTTTAGATAGATATATTTATGTATCAATGAAAAACATACATGCATGATAAATAAAAGCAATTATCACATACAAATGATCAATGACAACTGTTTGACGATGGCAAATACCTCCAACTGCAACGAACTAGATTTGTTTCAACGAATTCACTTAACAACATAATACACATGCACATTTAATAAACATTGATAGTCCCATTCGGTTTTACGACGATGTAGTTCCATCATTTTGTAGAATCAATCCAGTCAGCTCGTGTTTTGTTCCATTTCCATCGTTGACTTTTTCACGGGTGAGTTTTTTATCGAGTGTTTTTAACTCTCTGTGATGATATTTCTTTGGAAGCATCTTTTGAACGAATGGCGCCAACAATTTAATATTGAATTTGTCCATATCTTGACCACCAGTTAGATGAGACACAATAATTGCTGGAATCCATGTCATAATCGTTCCAATTACTGAATACCATGGAAATGCAATTTTGTAGAAGGCAAATCCATCATCAGGTTCATCCACTATTTCTGTTACATTTCTGGAAAATGAATGAACATTGAAAGGGATTTCTCCTAGAAACTGAAGGACACCAAACAGACTATTTGCCTAAAATACTTACGAATACGGCATATGAGCAAGAGTCTCATTGCTACATTGGTCAATCGACGTTGGCAGTGGAGTGTAATGTATTTTGTGCATGTGTGAATTTATAATGATGGCACAAACAACTGACACACTCACAATAATCCCCGTGATTACGCCCTATTTGAGATAAAGATGCAATCCATGGTGGATTTATATCATTTATATAACATTCAGGATAAGAAACCATTTCACAAATTGACACACCTTTTGATTGGCCCATGGATAAAGCATGCCGAGTGTAAAAACTCCAAGCTTCGCTCCAGTCGTTGTTCCAGCAATTGTGGTTCCAATTTGGAAAATCGAACTAAAATGCTCCATGATAAAACCTCCAAATGCGCATATTGTGCCCAACAAAACAATAATTATTCTCATCGATAGATTTGAATTGGCGTCCGTATTCGGAAACATTTTAAGTGGACGAACATAATCGGTGTAAATGAGTCCAGACGTTGCGTGTAGGGTGGCCGATACTGAACTGAGAGAAGCACTAAATACACAGCTGATGAAAATGCCGGGCATTCCAGGGATATGACCAGCCACATCCTGAACGAATCGTGGTACCAACTTATCAGGTTTAGACACAATCCCTGTTTTTACTGGATCACATCCATGATAAAAGGAATACATGATGATGCCAGATCCAGTGTTGATACTCATGATAAGCACAATGCCAATGAAGAATATAATCATCGCTCTAGAAAATTCATTTGATCAGTAGTTCAATGTGACTTAAATATTCCGTTACGGAACAGATTCTTACCTTTTCGCACTCTTCAATGATGATAAGGAAACTAAGCGTAGTGCACAATTTTGGCTGAAGCTAATATGACATGTCCACATGACAAACACACCGATGATTGTATTCCAAAATGTTATTCTCGTTGTTAAATCAAAGCTCATTCTGAATTTTATTATTTTTCGAAAGAGAAAACAAAAATCAAAGGATATTACTTACTAAAACAGTAGATTTTACTACTAAAAATAAAAGGCAGGCGAGAGCAAAGATCTATGATAACGCTGTGAGATTATTCGAGTGTCTTACATGGGTGGAAAAATGCGTCCGCCTTCAACGGCGCGATCCCAAACCTCTCCAAATCCACCATTCCGATAGATTCCAAGCATAGCAACAAGTGCAATGGACGTTACCATAACAAATGCTTGTAAAACCTAGATCGATAGACCAATTCAAGTGAATGATTTGATAGATGAACACAAAATAAACGCTTACATCAGTCCACACAACAGCCTTGATTCCTCCGAGCATTGTATAAATTACGCAAATATAGGACACAACTATGTTGATCACTTGAACATTGTATTTTGTAACTGAAACAAATTTATAAATCCGTACTAATTTTTTTCATGCTTCTGTTTTAAAATTACTTTATTATTACCTTCGGCAAATGCTAACGATGGAATGTACATGGCCAAAGGACAGAAGAAACAAGTGAAAATAATAAACAACTTTGTAAGGATTATTCGAGTGGCCTTTCCGAATCGCATTTCCAAGTACTACAAAACGATATTCGATTAACATCATTTTTCACCTCGCAATTTATTTTTTTTATATCATTTTTGATTTGAAATTGTTTAAATGATCCGGTGGTGATGATAAATACGTATTATGAATCAAATGCAGCCAAAAATAGTACTTTTTTACATGAATTTATTGCTCAACTTTTACAAAAGTTCTCCTTTCAGTGCGAGTTACATCATAATACACATTTTTATTCCCATCGGTTCAAATATTTTTCTTTATACGCACCTCGTAGCAGTTTTCGATTTTATTGCTGTAGAACACGGGCAAGGATACATTGTTCGTTAAAAATACAACTAACAATATTGTCGGAATGAGTAACATATGTTGCCAACCAAATGAATAGATTTCCACTGGTATTGTAACTATCGAAAAAGCAGACAGTTGACTAAAAATGATCAATAAATTAAGGATTTTCTCAGATATTAATTTTTTCCGACACAACACTCAAATTGTTGCAATTCTTTACCTCGCCATTAAAGATATGGCAACTGGAATGACTTTCATTTTGTGACCACCAACTAAATAATCTTCGGCGGATTTCATTTCTTTACAGAAAAAGGCAAAATATATGCCGATTCCCATGGATGCCGACAAAATAGTAATGAACAGCCCATAATCTATTGCAGCAAAATACGATTCCGATGCAACTGAATCACTGACATTCATTTTTGCTGAATATTTTTATTATTCTATACTTAAAATTATACACCTATGACTTCTTTGAACTGTTCCCTTTGAACCTGATAGTTCTAAAAAATAGCACATTGCACTTTAACAAATCCTGAGCGACTGAATTAAGGTAAGCCTTGATATGTTTATTCCATTGTCACTTTTCAATTTGTTATCTTGAACTCTATATCAAAAGATTGATAAAACGCAATAGGAAACACGTTGGACGAATAAGAAATATATCAATATATTTGGCTTAATAGCAAGTAGTGTTCGCATCGGGGATATATTTTTGAACCCGACCCCCGTCCGACAATCGATAGGGCTGCTCGATCCCTGCCCGAGACCCGACATTGTCGGCTGTGTTTCAGATTTTCTGAAAATACTGAATTTGTTTCAAACACTTGTATAGGTCAATCTATCCCATATTCTATGGCATTTATGTTGGTTTTTGAATAAAATGTCTAAAACTGTCGAATTTGAAATTTTCACTCAATATTTTTCTTCGATTTATTTGAACCTGTGTATTTTTATTCTTTTAATAGAAACGCCACAAAATACACACAAGCAAATCTGGGAATAACACTCAAGCACATTACTCCATATATGTATAATTTTTTGGTCATTCCATTATGGAATAACAATGTATTGAGTTATCCCAATGTGGTGCAAATGTAGAACTTACTTTCAGTGCAAAATCGGTATGCATGTAAATGTAAGTTTGACATTAGCACCGCATTGGAGTAACCTATGCATTGGTTACTCCAGTATAGAGAAGCTTACACAGGCGCAAATATATAATCTGTCAAACTACACGATTGCTTGTGTGTAATCAATATTAAATTTTCATTTTGAAAAAGATCATGAGAAAAATATAAGAAAAATTCTCAAGGGACGATTGAAAACATTCTGGTAGCTATGTGCCAGAAAGGGATAGATATATACAAAAAGAAAGAGAAGTTCTCATAAATTCTGTCAATAGCTATGTAAAAATCTCAAAAATATACGAAAACTTCATATTTTCTTCTACACATGTCTGTCTCTTTCTCGCACATAGCTTCTTATTGGAAATATTTTTGAGAAGATCTCATATTCTTTGTTGTTTGTGATATTGACCCCTGATTCAAACAAATCGAAAAAAAATGTTGAACGAAAATTCGAAATTATCCTTTTTCAGATATTTTATATGATACAGTTTATGTGATGCTTCTGAGCTTTTTAGATTCATTTGAACCATTAATATATCAAAACTAAACTATATCAAAGGTCGAGAACAAAGAGTAAGAGACGCGTATATTCACACATTCACATTCATTTCATCTACTCTTAACCGCACAATACTCGAGCGTCGGTTGACGCTACATATTAGTAGCTAACGTTAGTTGCTAACGTTAGTTGCTAACGTTAGTTGCTAACGCTGACGTGCAGCAATTCGTCAGTAAAATATATGCACTGAATGTTATAAAATACACATATCGTGGGGTAAGGTAGCGAATCAACTCTGAGCTTTTTGCCGATATAGAAATTTGTATTAAAGTTTAACAAAAACAAATTAACGGTATTCAAACTCAAAAATGATATATAAATAAAAATCATTTTTAATTTATTTATTTTGCTTAACGATTATAATAGTTCATTATTTTGCGTAATCAGTCCGGTTATCTCATTTTTCGATCGACTTCGATTGTACAGTGTATACTAGTGTTCGCATCGGGGGTATATTTTCGAACCCGACTCCCGACCGACAATCGATGAGGCCGCCCGACCCCAGCCCGAGACCCGACACTGTAGGCTAAGGCTTAAAATAAGGGGTATTTGTGTACAAAGCTGGTAGTCAAGATTTCATTTCGGTAGTTGACAATTTTGGTTTCGGTAAATATGATGACCTATCTATAGACCGGTTTACACTAAATAGAATGTGAAAAAATTCATTTCAATTTGCTAAAGCTTTTCTATGAAAGATCATCACTTTTGATTTGAGTGGAACCAAAAACTCCTTTTAAATATTTTCCGGAGCTGATGACCTTTTATTTGGTTCTCAACTTTTTCTGAGACTAGATAGAATCGATTTTCCTCGGGAATAAAATCAACTTTCGGTAGTTGAAAAAATGGGTAGTCAAGGAAAATCCTTATTTCAAGCACCACCAGATTTGTTTCAATCAATTCACTAAACAACATAATACAGTGCTACAATTTAATTGCATATTTAATAAACATTGATAATCCTATTCGGTTTTACGGTGATGTAGTTCCATCATTTTGTAGAATCAATTCAGTCAGCTCGTGTTTTGTTCCATTTCCATCGTTGACTTTTTCACGGGTGAGTTTTTTATCGAGTGTTTTTAACTCTCTGTGATGATATTTCTCTGGAAGCATCTTTTGAACGAATGGCGCCAACAATTTAATTTTGAATTTGTCCATATCTTGACCACCAGTCAGATGAGACACACTAATTGCTGGAATCCATGTCATAATCGTTCCAATTACCGAATACCATGCAAATGAAATTTTGTAGAAAGCAAATCCATCATCGGGCTCTTCCACTATTTCTGTTACATTTCTGGAAAATGAATGAACATTGAAAGGAATTTCTCCTAGAAACTGAAGGACAACAAACAGACTATTTGCCTAAAATACTTACGAATACGGCATATGAGCAAGAGTCTCATTGCTGCATTGGTCAATCGACGTTGGCAGTGGAGTGTAATGTAGTTGATGCATGTTTGAATTTATAATGATGGCACAAACAACTGACACACTCACAATAATCCCCGTGATTACACCCTATTTGAGATAAAGAACCAATTCGTTGCATTCAGGATTAAATATCGTGTCACAAAATGACATACCTTCTGATTAGCCCATGGATAAAGCATGCCGAGTGTAAAAACTCCAAGCTTCGCTCCGATCGTTGTTCCAGCCACTGTGGTTGAAACTTGGAAAATCGAACTAAAATGCTCCATGATAAAACCACCAAATGCGCATATTGTGCCCAACAAAACTATAATTATTCTCATCGATAGATTGGCATTGGCGTCCGTATTCGGAAACATTTTAAGTGGACGAATATAATCGGTGTAAATAATTCCAGACGTTGCGTGTAAGGTGGCCGATACTGAACTGAGAGAAAGCCACATCCTGAACGAATCGTGGTACCAACTTATCAGGCTTAGACACAATCCCTGTTTTTACTGGATCACATCCATGGTAAAAGGAATACATGATGATGCCAGATCCAGTGTTGATACTCATGATGAGCACAATGCCAATGAAGAATATAATCATCGCTCTAGAAAATTCATTTGATCAGTAGCTCAATGTGAATTAAATAATCCGTTATGGAATCCAGGGATAGATTCTTACCTTTTCGCACTCTTTAATGATGGTAAGGAAATTAAGCGTAGTGCACAGATTTGGCTGAAGCTAATATGACATGTCCACATGACAAACACACTGATGATTGTATTCCAAAATGTGATTCTCGTTGTTAAATCATAACTCATACTAAATACATATTATTATTTTACGAAAGAGAAAACAAAAATCAAAGGATATTACTAGAAACAGTCGATTTTACTATTAAAAATAAAAAAGCAGGCGAGAGCAAAGATTTATGATAACGCTGTGAGATCATTCGAGTGTCTTACATGGGTGGAAAAATGCGTCCGCCTTTAACGGCGCGATCCCAAACCTCTCCAAATCCACCATTCCGATAGATTCCAAGCATAGCAACAAGTGCAATGGACGTTACCATAACAAATGCTTGTAAAACCTAGATCAATAGACCAGTTCAAGTGAATGATTTGATAGATGAACACAAAATAAACGCTTACATCAGTCCACACAACAGCCTTGATTCCTCCGAGCATTGTATAAATTACGCAAATATAGGACACAACTATGTTGATCACTTGAACGTTGTATTTTGTAACTGAAACAAATTTATAAATCCGTAGCTATCTTTTTCATGCTTCTGATTTAAAATTACTTCATTATTACCTTCGGCCAATGCTAATGCTGGAATATACATGGCCACAGGTGAGAAGAGGCAACTGGCAATAATAAACAACTTTGTAAGGATTTTTCGAGTGGCTTTTCCGAATCGCATCTCCAAGTACTGCAAAACCACAATCAATCAACATCAGTTTTTGCTTTGAAATGGGTCAAATTGATCCGGTGGTGATGATAAATACGTATTATAGGCAAATCACGACTATTATGCAACTTTTACAAAGGTTCCGTTCCCTTTTCGATGCGTGTTACATCATAATGCATATTTTTATTCCCATCGGTTCAAATGTTTTTCTTTATACGCACCTCATAACAGTTTTCAATTTTATTGCTGTAGAACACGGGCAAGGATACATTATTCGTTACAAATACAACTAGCAATATTGTTGGAATGAATAACACATATTGCCAACCAAATGAATAGATTTCTACTGGTATTGTAACTAATGAAATTGCAGACACTTGACTAAAACATTAAGATCAACAAATTAAGAGGTTTTTTGTATATTTTTTTTTATGAAACATCACTTAAATTGTTGCGTTACAATTTTTTACCTCGCCATTAAAGATATTGCAACCGGAATGACTTTCATTTTGTGGCCACCAACTAAATAATCTTCGACAGATTTCATTTCTTTACAGAAAAATCCAAAATAAATGCCGATTGCCATGGATGCCGACAAAATAGTTATCAACAGACCATAATCTATTGCGGCAAAATACGATTCCGATGCAACTGAATCACTGACATTCATTTTTGGACAATCTTTTTATCATTCAATACCTAAAACTACTGCAAACCGATTACACGACGGCTTCTTTGGAAAGTTCAACTCAACTTCGTTCTAAAAAATAGCACATTGCACTTTAACAAATCCTGAGCGACTGAGTTACGGTAGGCTTTGACATGTTTAATCAAATGTCATAATATCGCAAAGAAACCACAACGAAACATTCAAAAGTTCTGTGAAATTGTCTCATTTTGACAAATAATAATTTAGCTTTTCAAGTCATTGACAAAATAATAGCAAATTACTATGAATATTCGATATATTTACTTATCAGCAAAAATCATGCAATGAATTTATTGTATTCCACGTTTAAGGTCTTACTTGCAACTCTAGCGATTGGAATCACTCACGATTGCTCCATTAAAATGAAATTGTAGCAACACATGAATTTGTAGCGCAATTGCCATTTCTGCAGTTGAAAGTAAGGCCTTAAGAAAATAAAAATTATTCAATTCAAAATCCAGAATACAAATGTGAGATAGTTGTTCTTCAAAATTGGAAGACGGTTGATATGTTTTTCGTGTGTGGAGTAAATGAATCTTCACTGGTGCGCATGCACTATTTTCCTCTGATTGCACGTTGGACACTCCATTGGCTGAAATCAACTAATTGAGTCATGATGAAAGGAACATTTCATTTGCAAAGTTCATTTAAACGACAATCGAAATGACCAAGATATCTAATGAATACAATTTACCTAATATCTTTGATGGCATTCACATCACAAAGTTCATAAAAAGTCGAAGTACACTGAGCGCTCAGCCTCGGCATTGCTTCCATGACGATGTGCAAATGAAAACACACGTTTTGCGGTCAATTTATGGCAAAAACATCAAACAAAATGAGTGTCAAGCAAATAATTTCTTTTACATAATCAAAAGCCATATTGCCACCTCAGATTCAGGTAACAAAAAAAATACAACAACAACATAAGACACTGCATGCACGTTCAATGAAAGCGCGGAAACAATTTTTCACCAGCATTGTGATGTTCGTGAGTGAGTCGAATGGATAAAAAGATGCAACAAACCGATTTGACTTGGTCGTTGTGTATCGCAACTTGTGACACGACACAGACACAGCAATGCAATGTTTGAACAATTTCAATTGCTTATTTCTCTCAATGTAAAAATGACTTTCATTGCAAGAATCGCACAGAGAAAACGAATACACAAACAAATTTATATACATTTCCATAATGTGTATATTTTCTGAAATGCATTCGACATATTTGATTATCGTAGAAATGAAATAGTACATAAAATGTAATTTAATCATTTAAACGAGCCGATGTGTATGAGCAAGAATAGCGCGGAAAATGTGCCTTACGAAACAGGTTTATTGCGGAAAGTGAAGATGGTCTTTGGGAAATATGGTCGTTAATTTATGGACCGATCCCTTTTCAATTTTTTTTTGTATCTTGTTGCTATGCAAAAAGTGAACGGTTACAATGCGCTTCAAAACATTCCAAAAGACAAAAAAACAAAGATGCACACAAAATAAAATATCAACCAAAAGATACGGCATGATTCAATATGAAAAACCATTAACAAAAGCATTTTACACATTCAACACATTCATCTTGTACTTGTCGGACGTTATCTTTCTGCACTCTTGTTGCATGCCATGCAAATGGATTTGTGTGTGTAGCTTTTATAACAACCAGAAGCAACCTTATCAGTTAGAGTGATATTTATGTCCATGTGCAATGTGTGAGTGAAAACAAGTGTCAGGCTTCGATGACGCTATTCAATTCAGACTATCGTCTATTGAATGATGTGCGATCAAAGAATTTATACGCAAAGCGTGAAAAGGAAAGTAATGAAACCGATACATGATAAGCTACTATTGGTAGCTTCAAGCTACTAGCTTACTAGCTTGGCGAACGTTTTGAAGCAAAAAAAAAATAGCCAGTTGTCTAGCTTGTTAATTTGCGTCTAATCGACCTAGTTACGTTTAATAAATATCATAACTAGACGCACGTTATTCAAATAAATGAAGGTCAATGAATCACCGCATGATTGAATCGAAATGAATTGATCGAATGAGCCACGTAAAGTTTGCGTCGTAAACCTGTCTTTTGGAGTTTTTCTGACCAATTTGGGCGATTTTTCACAGTTAATTTGGTGTTAACTTGTTTAGTTTGTTTTTATCCATCGCTCTTTTTCGTGTCTCATTCACGGTTGATTGATTTTGGTACAATTCTTGACATTTCTTCTTTCATCTGGCATTTTCTGAAGGTAATTATTTTAAATGGTTGGTTGCGTTCATCATATTCCGCAATAGAAATGTAATTTAATTTTGGAGGCGAGTGTTCATTGGCAATTGGCATTGAATTCGATTGGATTCTGTTCAAATGGCCATTTATTCTAAAACAATAATCACAACGCATGTCATTTTCCAGATGAATTAATCCTTTTTCGAAGACAATTTTAAGTTACTCAACCATTTAATTTAACATGATGTGATCTTGTCAAATTAGTGCACAGAACACATTTTAAATGGAATTCATTTTTTACGTGAGTTTCAAAGACCATTGCGAAATATTTGAAATTGACATTCATTAATTGGAATATCTTTATCTTTAAAGATTTAATTTAAAAAAAAAAATAGTTAAATTACCTATCTTCCAAACATAAATGAGATTCCACGATAAAAAAAACCCTTACATGACGAATATTGACTGCAATTTCATAACAATGGCATTAAAGTAACAGAAAAAAAATGAGCCCCGAAACCAGGGAAAAGCAATTCAAGCAAGTTTGAAATTGATTGAATTGCTGTCCAACCTCTTTCAATCTGAATGGATTCATTTTAATTATACCTCGCTGATGAATTCAAATTACAACAACTGTAAAACTGGGCAACAACAACAAAACAAATCCGCACGACAATCGATTTCGTTAAATCGATAAACTCGTTGCAATCGAAAACAACAGCGATGTGAAGCAAAAACGAATTTTGAATCCAGATGACGAATGGGCGATTTCATCATTTGAATGTGATGTGCTCACATTTAATCAATTTGAACACATACACAACAGGTCAAAGTCAGATTAAGCCAGAAAAGATGAACGATATTCGGGTTTATTATGTGTGGCGCCTCATTTGATCTATTGGTAAACTGTTGAAAAATAATAAATTCACAGCCTAATCGTTTACGATTTTGATTATGAAACCAATCAAATCATGTCAGGCTGCAATTTAATTACAGCATTGATTTGTGTGTGTGTGTGTGTTAGTTTCAGATGTTTGGTTTGTTGTGCATGTTGCGTTTGGTGTGCCGGGGTGCCGGAGTATAACAGAGAGTACAGTGGCAAATGAAATCCATTGGAATTGCCTTTGATTCAAGCCTGGTAAACAAAATTGTACACTTTAAAAGTATTACATTTGCCATGCAAACAACAGCAATAGTAAATAATTCCACACACACACAGCGTGATATTTCAATGTTTAGCGTGTCTATTGGTGAATGTCCATCTCAGTGTAAACGGTTTAATAAGGAAGAATTTGAATCGTGCCTTTTCCACAGTTGTTTGAAGTCATCAAATTGAAGACTTTTCCATTTCCAGTGAAAGATAAAAAAAAAAGAACGGAATTTAACTGTAATGTAATTTATACATCACTTTCTCTCGTGCCGATAAATCGAGAGCTAAAATAAAAGAAGGACGAAAATGCAGCTGAGAATTGAGCTATCAAATGAATAGATAAAACACAAATTCACAGATATTATTTTCGATGGGTTTATTGTTTCCGGTGTCTTACATTCAATTCAACTCTTATCTTCCATTGAAGTTTTGAATTCGCAACCATCCAATCACTGAAGCACAGTGAAGAGTCTGTCAAATTTGTATACAATTCATGAATAGCAGATTCATAACATCGAACAAATGAAATCTTATTGTGGTGATTTAAATAGTTGATTGGTTAACATTAGCTAAAAGTGCAATTCATCTATTCCTCAAAGTCTCAAAGTGACCGTTCCAAAATAGCATAATCGAATGCCAATCAATTGGGCGACATGTAACAAAAAAAAATCCAATTAGCTTGAAAATGTTCAAATCTTCAAATGCTTAAGTGCTCATTCGAACACCGACAAGAAAAAAAGTGAAGTGTTTTAATCATATGACAAATTTTGTGCATTGTTTGTATGTGTCGTTGAAACAGACAGTTTCAGACACAATAACACTCATCGTTGCCTTTCGATCCACGGGTCAAGCGAAAGCGCGGCCTTGGAAAATATCAATTCATCGCGTACACACACACACACACACCAAATACACGAAACATTCGAGATAATATTTTTGTTTTCTCTTCCAACCAATCATTTTACTACATGTAAATCGATATATTCAATATATATTCGATGGACGATTGAACAAAAAGAAGCAATTTTGGCGGTGTGCGCCGTGTACTGTGCGTGACATCATAATATGAACATCGTACAAGAGTCAACCGTTTTGCCTTATCATGAGCCCCATACATTCAAAAAAGAGACGCAGAGAAAGTGTTATTTAAGGCCAAAATATATGGAAAAACATCACGGTAGTGACGCCGACCAATAAAAAATTTATGGTTGTGTGTCATTTTATGCACTGCATCATCAACCCACTCATCGATTTTAATTTCTCTCATTTTTGTTGTGTTTTGCAAAAAAAAAAAAATGACAATCGTCTGCATTATCATTTTTGCAAAATGAATTCTAGTATTCGATTAATGACAGATAAAGTAAAAAATTTGTTTCGAATGTATAAATTATTCCGGGCAAAACATAAAAACGCACCATTTCGATGACAAATTATCAATAAATAAAAAAAAAACGTAAATTTTCAATCGATTTTTTAAAAAATGGGCATAAATTAATGAAAAAAAAACACCAAAATATTGCCGGCGTGAGCCAGACAAATATTCTCATTTGTCGCATCAACATCCGTCTTATTTTTTTTTTAAACTATTCAAATGTAAGCCCATTTGTGGCTCGCGATCACATATAAATAAAAATTTTATGATATTTGCATATTAAATCAAAACGATTTTTTTTTATTTGATCTAATAACACAATCACTATTTTACAAACAAATAAAAACAATTCATAAATTCGAGAGTTTGACATGAAGTAGATTTTATAAGATTATAAGCAACACCACCAACTCATCGATTCACAGTTAAAAATGTGTGTTATTTACTGTCGACATTCGAAAATGTGATACCAATTCCAATTGTCTCGATAGAAAGAAGAAACAAATGTATTGTTTTTATTGTCATTTGGCGATTGAGTGGCGAAGATAAACACTTTTCACATCATCAAAATCTGCCTCAACAGCTTTGGTATTGTCACTGTTCAAAGAGATTTGCAACAGTTGTTAAACAAAAATGCCTCCATTGATGCACTAAAGCGGGCATTGTTGCACAATTCATACATATGTATCAAGTGACCATATTTTCTTTGCCAGATATGACGATATGATTGTTCGGGACATTTTTTGCTTTGATTGAGTTATTTCCAAACAAATACCTTATTTCACACCATCCAAATAGACTAAAGTTGGATTGTTTGTTGTTGGGTGTATTCACTGTTTTGAATGGCCAATTGCGTGCTTTAATTGATGGACCATTTTACAATTTTCACGCTAAAAACTCTTTTGGCACACAATATAATGGTGTAGACAACTACCAAAAAAAAAAAAAAAAAAAAAAAATCACAACCAAATGAATTCATTTTTTGGCTTTGTTTGAGTCGGTAAACAATGAAAACAACCGCATCAAGTAAATGCAAAAACAGTAACAACAAGCAGCACAAACAAAGAAAACAACCAGATCAGCTGTCTGAGCTGTGCGTGTTGAAAGAAACATCGCTGAGGATGGGTCGTCGGTGATTTATAAATTGAATTTGGCATGATTTACATAAATTTCATTTAATTGCCAACCGTAGGTTAACCATTCACTTAGGTGTTTCTTTTTATTTTTTTTTTTTTGATTGCATTTCACTTGATGAAACTTCTGAGCTGTATTCAAACTGGCTACAGAGATGTAACAATAACGATGGAATGCCTTTTATTTTCCCAAACATTCAGCCTAAAACATACTCAAATGATGAAGAGTAAAAAGAGCTGAATGAAATCGAAATCATTATTGTGCACGTAACGTAATATTGTGGAATTAAAACAAGATAAAAAAAAGAGGAATGAAAGAAGACAACAACAACAGTAACAAAAACACACAACGGCAGAGTATATTTTAAAAGCAGTTCGCGTTTCAGTTTTTATTTTGGCTAAAGAGTCCCTTCACTTGAAAGCACACTAAAGAAAGAGAAACAACAAGATATACCGGCATCCAATTAAAGCCAATTTTCAGTTCAACCGGAGCATAAAAACAATGGTGTGCAGACATTTGCTGATGTGGGAGCATGATGGACGAGAGCCATAGGTTACGGCATTCACGAGGAGAAAGATACACAGGCGCTCGCGCGCACACACACACACAAACACACAGCATATGATTCGTAGTCTTGGCCAACGCTGACATTCGAATATTAATCACAATCTGCGAAATCGTGCCAATTGAACACAATCGGCTCAGTTATTTCTAATCAATTGATTAGCGTAGCGTGAACACCAAATTAATGTTTGATTCCTCAATGGCAAGTAAATATACTCCATACCGTCACGGCTAAACGCCACTCTTTCAAACCTAATGGGCAGAATCTTTAAAACAATGCCAGCGTTTTTTTTTCTATGAAGATTTAGTTTGAAAAAAAAAAAAAAAAACAATCCGAACGACACACAAACAATTGAATGTACTGTACGACAGCAGTACACATTCATTGTTCCACATTTGGTCATTGATACGGACGATCGTCTCTAAGCCCATTGTATAACAGCATATGGCGCTGTGTGTACAGAAGAAAGCCATAAATATAGTTTGGTATTACAGTTTGTGTGTATTTTTTGTGATCTAGGCTCGGTAAACAAACGGTATTAATCCATTTTAATGCTAGTAAATGAACGGAAAATCCACAAAATTCGACGAACAGAGCAAAAGAAGATGGAAAGAGTAAGAAACGAACAATTGCAGATCAGTTTTTTTTTTTGCTTATTGCAGGTACAATTTATTTTCTAGGCTTTCATTGAACTTTTGACCCATTGGCTCTTTTTGAACAACATTTCAAAGCAAAAGCAGCACGAGAAAAAGACAAAAACGAAACAGATCTAAATGCTCTGCATAAAATGGAACTCCACCTACGAACCATTTTATTCACCTGAAAATATTATGTTCTTTTGTTATGTCTTGCAAAAAGTGCAGCTCAAATAAAAGCTAGTAAAAATTGTCGGTTTTACGGAGAGCATGCAAGACTTAGGTATGCTAACAATGGAGAATCATGTAAACATAATGTCTATTGCAATAGACTTGATGCTACGCAGATAACATCGAAGCAACACCAATCAATGCGATTGCTAATAAAGATAGTCATGCAAATGCAATTTTAAGACAGAACATTTTATTATACATTTATTTCACTTAAGTCACTATACCAAATGTAATTTACACATTCTATACGGTCGATTCATCTGTTTGACCTGCATTTTATTGCAAGTGAACATTTTTTTGTTCTCGCTAGCCTAGAGGAAATTCGAAAAAAAAAAATTTATACCACACAAAAAATATATACACAGAAAAAGGTCGCGTTATTTTATGAGAATTCTTCCATTGATGACCGTCAAGTAAAAAAAAGGAGCTCTGAATTCAGGCGTATTGCTATTGTAAGAGTGAAAAAAAAAAACTTTGAAAATTGAGGTTCATTTAAACACATTTAAAAATGATAATATGAAAAGAAAAAACATGATGATGCTAGAAAAACTTGGTATGAATCAAGTTGTATAACGATGTGTTTTTAATGTATGATCAAATTTAAGCACTTGAAAACCAATTGAAAAAAAAACATTCTCAATAAAAAGATATATGTAATTCTAAAAACTGTTTGCACCTAATGATCACTTAACCGGACAATAGCAAGAAATGATTTGATTCTTTAGAAAATGTGTTTATATGACTGTTTTACCCATTCATACGGCAATCGAATGCCGAACTGAATGAGAGTTTATTGATTCGTCACCTTAGTGCCGCTTTTTACTTCGAAACTATGAATGCGTATTTTTGAATAAATTTATTACATATGCAAAATCTCCTTAACATTTTCCCTTGTACACATCTTCTTCCTTTCTTCTCTGTCTCTCACTTTTTCTGTTATTCATCATTTGCATGCTCAAATGCATTGGCATATGCAAATCACACAAGCGAGGAAACAATTGTACCGAAGTAAGTGCGAGAAAAAGAGCAAAAAAAAAACATTGACTATGGTCGGATAGTCCGATTCAAACAGTAACATACCCACTTGGATAACAATAAAACCAAAAGAAAAACACTAAAACATTTACAACCGAAAATTGTATTCAGTTTTATGACTGTTTGTTATTTTTGGTTGGTATTTGAAGTTTCAGATTTCTTCTCCTCCGAACTTTCATGCACTTGAAGCAAACGATGAGAAACAAAAAATCGCTTATTTCTGATTGCACTGGTTTTTAGGACAAAAACATCTTTTGAAAAACAATTGTGTGATTTTTCCAATGAACTGTTTTCCTAATTGCTGTGACCCAGTTTAGGATTAAAAAGCTTACAGTTTATTTGTAACAAGCATGTATGGGAAGCCAAGTTAAAAGTCCATTGGAAATTCTTAACAGGATTTGAACATGTATTTTTTTTGTTTGTTCCTGTGCTAGTTCCAATGTAAATTAACGAATTGATAATGTGGAATTTTACCGTCATGTGATGAGATAAGAACAGTGAGCTGAGTAAAAAATTATGCTAAATAAACATTTTGCCAAATCACTTTTCATTTTTTTGGTGTTGCCTTCACAATGTGAATGAAGAGATTGTCTCACATAGAAAACAAACTAAGCATCCAGCCAAGCGTTTATGAGATAAACATTAAGATCTTGAGACAATATAAGAAAAAAATCGATTTGTATGCAAATTAAATTTTCGAATAAAATGACCATTTCACTTTGACTATGAATAAGCGCCATTTTAAAGTGAAACAATTAATAGAAATGTCACATTTCCCTTTCTTTGTGACCATTTGCTAATTTTAATCATATATTGCTGATGATCAGCATCTCGATCCGTTTTTAAAGTAGTACGAAAGACATATAAAATTGATGGATTATTAGATTTTATGATGATATATCTGCAAATTATTCCATACAATCGATAAATTTAAACTACATTAACAGATCGCTATCATTGTTTGATATATTGACTCCAAGTCTATCTATTCATTGGATGCGTTTCACTTTTTCATTTTAGAACTGCTCTCTTAATCCACTTGAAGAGGAGCGCAAGACTGACATAACTTGAACTGATTTCACCATGTACAAAATCTACATCTTGCACATTTGCGTTCAATCTCTCTTGAATTATGTTTTTTTTTTCTTTGCATAACCGTGCGATAAAGTAAATCAACATGAAGACAATTTCCTCATTAGAATACAATATAGTAATAAGAAAGTGCATCATTGAGTGTAGTCAAAATTTCAACATCTCATGTTATTAACGATCATTAAGCATCAAACATTGGAATGAAAATTCCGATTTTATCATCCATTCCAGTCATTTTTATAGTGTTCAGTTAATGCAGTGTTCAGTTAATCCATTGAAATCTGGTTGTTTTAACGGAGATTGCGTGATGAAAATGAAATATTTCGTTCACTTTACTAGTTAGATCCGCTTCCACATTGTATGTAGCCGCCAAACATTTAATTTTCCATTTTGATGTTCATGAAATTTAACATAATGAATTATATATTTGATTGCAACAAATTAATGGTACTCAATTAATTTGGGAGTGCATAAGTTAAAAGAGAGTAAAACTGAAGAATGAACAAAAAAAAAACAAGTTGGGTAATCAATATTTCTCTTTCACCCAAGTTCCTCTAGACCAGCGAAATTGAAAGAAAATCAATCTTTTAGTTGCTATCCAACACACAAAACGATTAGAGAGTGGATTCCCATGCTTTAACTATTGCACCCATCGAATGTTCTACGATATAAATGATTAGTTTGGTTTTTATGAATGCCATATTCACGATGCTTGTTGATGATGATCATCAAACACTTTTGTCTGATTCAGAGACATTACATAATCATCAATATAATAATTGTTCAATAACGACATAGCAAATAGCAAAGCCAAATTGATTGCTTTATTTACGCGGGAGCCACTCTCGTCTTCAAGCATCATCATTTTTTGTTGTTGTCTACTTTTATTTTGAAAAAAATTGTTTTAACTAATGAATAAAATTGGCTTGATGCAGCCACATATCGTTTGTTTCGTGGATCTTCGTGTATCACGTATTGTAATTAATGAATACATGAAAATCTACACCACGTCAATTTTATGGTGAAATCCGATAATAATGTATTTTAAACCATATTAACAGCAATAAAACCGCCAGCTTCCATACCAAATACAATGGCCAATGAAGCATACCAACAAAGCATAAATAATATATTATTCGAATAAAAGACACAGTGACCAAAGCATACCGACCATCGGATAATGATTTGGTAGAATTTATGGAAATAGTTTTCATCATGATGATGCTGATGCCATTGCTTTATGACATGGTGACTGCGTAATGTGTACGGAGAAAATTTTGCAAAACTGAACATATACGGCTTATTGACAAGCAACATCGATGCTCCATTGTTTTCATTTCTGGATATATTTTGGTATACAGATGAGCGTTTGTATTGTCAAAAAGCATATAACCGCATTTTTTTTGGGGGGAAATACACGGGAGCCAAAAAAAAACCTTTAATTTCTGTTTTTATTGCCATTTATTTGATTTCGTGCATACCATTTTTCATGCGCTTTAAATGCTTTTTCACCTTTTCCTTTTCTCACACATCACATGTGCGAGAGAATAATGATCAGTTTTGCTGTTGCCCCGCCATCATCGGTCGCCATCGTCGCGTACATCTTGTTTTTTTTTTCATTTCCAACGCCGTCGTGTGTCTTTTTCCCTCATCTTCTTAAGTCATGGCTTATTTGTTTTAGTGGCTTACAGATTGAACTGTACGATTCCGATGGTTGCATTTGTACAACTCTATGATGTTTTTTGCTTGGGTTGCTAGTGTTGTTATTTGCTTTTATTTTTCATGTTCTCTCTTTGCGTTTCGAATGTACTGTATTGGATTGATTTCAGCGATGAGCAGCAGCAGCGGCAGCATGAAGAAGAGAAAAAAAATGGGCAACCATTGAAATTGAGTGGAAGGTCTAGCTAAATGTGATCACACACAATTAACTGTGTGAGCAAAAGAAAAGTGAAAAAAAGCACGGTAATCCAAGCGCGCGTGCGCGTCCGCACACCCATACACACACGTCGACCAAAAAAAAACGCGGTAGAAAGAAGAAAAACGAAAATCACCACTTCCATCGAACGACGAGGATTTGCTATAAAGAGCCGCGACACCGCTGGAAAAGACACATTCAGTCACAAATCTTCCGTGTGGAAACAACAAAATCTAAGCAAAATGAACTCATTTACAGCGGTAAGTGAATTCGAGTTATTAGGCAACAACCAGACTATAAAATTAAAGTTTTGTTTTTTTTTTTTTTTATTTTGCTTCATCGAAAAAGATATAAACGGCCACTTATAAAATGGCACCAGTGTTATAGCTGTTTTAAAGTTTTGTGTGAATATTCTATTAAAATAACAAGATTAATAAGCAATTTCGAACGAAAGAAACAGAGAAAGAAAGAAAAAAAGATAAAAAAAAAAATAAAAATTATCTGTGATCAATTCAAATGTGCACACAATTTTGCGAAAGTCAAAAGTAAAAGTTTCTGTTGTGTTCATCACCTTTCCCATAATATCGCGATGAGGTTAAGCATTTTTGTCACCAGGAATTCGAAAACGGTTTTTTTTCCGCTCGTTATTGGATATATTTGATGCAAATGCAAAAATGCAAATCGATTGAATGAGATACCAAACACCCATTGGATTACCATAGAAATTGCAGTCACTCGCTTCTCTTCTTTTTTATTGTTGTTGTTGTTATTGTAGTGATTCGACATTTAATATCGGGAAAACAAAGCGCATGCAGTTTGTGACCAACGTTGTTGTTGTTTTTTTTCGTGCATTTTTCGAAAGTGAACATTAATCTGAAATGTCTAAATGCCATTTTAATAAAACTAATCGTGCTGACTCTATACTAATGGCCATATCAATATGAGAGATTTTTCGTTGTTGTACTAACTTTCATTGAGAATTTTGTTTTACTTTTTTCTCTGTCTCTGTTTTGGTTATTTTATTTTTATTGCATTGATTCTTTTTGTTTTTCAGCTATTCGCCGTCACGATGGTAACATTGGTCGTTGCCGAACCACCATCGCCATACAGCTACAACCGTCCATCAAGTGGACTTGGTTCAAGCAGTTTTGGCTCCAGTGGATTCGGTTCAAGCGGTTTTGGTGGTAGTTCATTCGGTGGTAGTTCATTCGGTGGCAGTAGTTTTGGATCAAACGAAGGTGCCAGTGTAGACCCACAATTGTTGGAACAAGTTCGTCAAATTTTGTTGCGTGAAGAAAGCCAATCTGGCTCTGGATCTGCACCATCATCACAATATGGAGCTCCATCACCGCAATATGGTGCACCAGGTGTACCAGTTGCTCGTGTTGTCGGCATTCAACTTGAAAACACCATCCCATCTATTCAAGTTGCTTCATTCTCACAACAAAGCTATGCACCAGCCGCTCAATCAGGCTACTCCTACTCAGCTCCAGCTCCAGGTAAAATTTGATTTTGTTTTTTTTTTTTTTTTTTTTAAATAAAAACTCTGTAGCAAAAACATCAAAAATTCATCAACATAAATAAACGATTCGAATAAATTGATTTTATCTCTATTGATCAATGTTTATTCATCCTGCATTAAATAGCACCACAATACTCAGCTCCAGCTCCACAACCTCAATACTCAGCTCCAGCTCCACAACCACAATACTCAGCTCCATCAGGTAAAATGGATTTAAATCATGATTAAAGAAAAATCCATATCAAAAGTCATCAAAACGAAACTAATTTTTCATTTATTTTTCGTGTTGTTGTTTTATAAAATAGCTCCATCATCATCTTATGGTGCTCCATCTGCTCCAAGCTCATCGTACGGTGCTCCATCTGCTCTAAGCTCACAATATGGTGCTCCATACTAAGGAGTTTCATCTGTAGTCGATCGAAAAATTAATAATTGTGAAATTAGGAACAAATTTTTTTTTTCATTTGAAAAAAAAATCAACACTATTTAAAACATATAGATCACAAAAACAAAAGCAATCATAAGACACAATGACGCTAGGCAAGGCCAAATGACTACGAATTCACACACACACACACACACGCGAAAACATACTCAAAACCCAATCTGCTGGATTAACGGATAAACTAGGAAATATGCAAATGGAACATGACACTCAAAAACAAATAATCAACGGAAATCGAATGGAGCATTAAACAACTGAGATGCGACAATACATGAATTACGGGTTGAGATGAAAACAAGCAAAGAAAATGGTTGGAATTGGGAAGAGAGAAGTAAAAACAACATCAACAACAACAATAATCCACCAACATCAATGTGAAATATCAAATTCCCGTTTGTCTATTTGATATCAAATAATAAATTGACAACAATCTTCTACTTGGCAACCATCAAAATGATTTGAAGAAAACAAACACACACACAAACACACAAAAACCGAATGTTATGTTGATACTCATCAAACACCTGAACAATCACCATCAACATCCATTTTAAACAAGAAGATCCGCTTCATTCAAACATCTTGATGGCGAAATCGGCGCTGTTCACATGGAATAATTGTTATTTTCATTAACAATTTGTAAATATATCATTTTTTTTATACTTTTTTTTGATGTTAGCATATAAGTGTTTTATGAAATGAAGAGAAAAAATAAAAAATTTTGTCACCGTAAAAAAAAAATTGTATCTCGTTATTAATTTTTTGGTTTGGATGTGTAAATGTGTGTGGACGCTCATTCGATCGCAATTAACCAACAACAACAACAACAACAAAAAAAAGGTGGCAAAACATTTATGGGAATCGTGTATGCGTGCAAAACTTCCTGTGAGAGATAATGAACATGGTGAGATTGTACATGATTTTTGCAGCGAACTTTTACTCAGTACGCTTACCACATCAAATATGGTTAAAAAAAAGGGCGGACGCTATGCTTATACAATAGTCTCTTCGGTTCATTTTGCATCGGCTATCGAGTAATCACAAATTGATGATAAAAAAAAATATAAGCAAATAACATTCACGAGATGAAGAAGACAGAAAAATAAAACTTGTCGACAACATCACATGGATGAATTGTCTGATTGAAATAGACATTGGTAAATTTACACACGGAAAGCGTACAATTATCGTCGTTACGAGCCATTTCATTTCATTCGTTTTGCACATTAAATACATTAAATTGTTGGAAAAGAATACTGCGGCATTCGCGCGCAATCTGCACGTATGAAAATGTCTATGGATTTGGTCTTCCCACGTTTCTCCATGTGCTGTGATGTGCCATGCCATGCCATGACACACTGGATGTCTACACACAACATCAACCGAACAAGCGCATTGAAACTCCATGGAACTGTAGCATCTGCATCTCTTCGCCATTTCAAATGTACACTGTTTTGTTGTGTCGTGTGCAACTGGCCGCACTCGTGCCTGCATTTTTTTGTTTTGTTTTTAAATTTATTCTCTTTATTATTTAACCGATTTGATTTCAGCCATTAGCGACAATTCGATTTGCGGCAATGGCATATGCACGCGCTTATCCAACAATGGATTCATAAATAACAAGAAAGGGCCATTTTCGATCACACAAGAAAGATGTAACAACAGCATTCGATTCAAAATTTAATAACAAGTTTTCCATTTGAGACGATAACCGAATTGGCCGATTTTGTACTTTAAAGCTTGAATTGATTGCGAGCAATGAACATTGAGCTGATGAGTAGTTGAGCACTGAGCGCACACACACACACACACATTGCACATTTGATCAATTTGATTTCTGGTTTGGGCATATGGATGTCGTTACACCAATATTGGTGGACGTCGATTGTCGTTGCTAGCGTTTTTTTTTTAATTTAACTCTTTCGCTTAAATTCGCTTATATTATCGAATCATCCGATTCATTTTGTTATTGCTCATGGGAATGTTTCGTTGAGACGCGGGCGCCTTGCATGACACACGCTCACCTATGTAACCGATTTACCTTTCGTTGTCTTCAAGATGCTTTCAGATGGCCAAGAGAAAGGAAAAACATACAAATTACGTAGTCACCAGTCAAATGAAGACGGTGCGCGCCAATTTTTTCTCTCCTTTCGATTTTTTTTTTTTCATTTTTTTTTTTCAATTTTCATAAACGTTAAACGTGTGCCCAATCACACATTTTCCTTGTGAATGGACATTTAATACGACACATTAAAGTACATACAACGCATTTTTATCATCATCACCATACATCTAATGTGTTTGCAAAAAGATGAAACTTTGTTGTCACATTTTTGCACGAATGGAATGTGATTAACTTTATGATGCTCAAATCAATTGAATTAAATTTTAGTTAAGATCATACAATTATCTTCACACCCAGCCAATTTGCATACAATTTTGTGTTTTGGTCGATTTGATGCTGAAATATTATTGGCGTTTAATTTTATTGCCGGAATTTGATGAAGAGAGAGAGGAAGAGAGAGAGAGCGAGAAAGAGAGTGAAATAATGTAAAGTGAACAAAAACGTATGCAATAATTGAATTTCATTTATATCATCACAGCTAACAACCACCTGAGCCATATGTAATTACGTTCAATATGCCTGGTGTAATGAATAGCAATTTCGCTAAAATAGCCATAGAAATTGTTCAATTGAAAATTGACACAACTTAACGTGATTAATCGAATGGATTGTTAAATTTCAATCAGTCTAAATGGTCATTCACATTATCTTCGTATCTGTCTCTCGTTCCCACCTTTTTTCCAATCATTTCAAATTGCACCTTGTTTTCTTGCCAACAGGTTATTTTCCATTTCTTCCGTTTCGACTGTTTTTGGACTGTGGCTTATTTTCGATCACACACACACACAAATCTCAATCCAAAAAGATTCTGTACAATATAAAATTCAACGATCATATGTAATTGTGGTCGATTGTTATGCAATGACAACTTTACAAATATCAGCGAAAGTTCAGATATAGTCACCGGATAACGAAAAAAAAAGAAGAGTAACAACCATCATACGTAATAATGACACCACTGTTTTCGTCTCAATAATTTCTTCTTCTTTTTTTTTTATTTCATTAATAATTACTGATTTCACATTGCTAAAGATGTGCGCGCGCGCCCACTGTGAAGCCAGCTAATACAAATTAGTTCATTATTCACATTAATTTGAAAACACAAGGGAAACACACACACAAAAAACAAAAACAAATGCAAAATCAGTGAGTGTCATGAAGTCTTCACAAGCGTGAGCTCGAGTTCATAATCTTGATGCGATTTTGACCTGTTTTCATTGACGGAAAAAAACCACGTATTTATCATTTCATCGACATCATTAAATTGAAAGTAACATCATGTTGCATAGAGTAGACAGCTGCCGAACGAAGAAATACCAAAATTATACCAAATCGAGTTTTGTACAAAATGGACAAAGTGTATTTTTAAGGTCACACACCATTAACATTTCATAAGTTTTCACGCAAGCGATATTGTTTCTTGGTTGTTATTCGTCCAAAAGGTAAAAAAAATCTAGTACTTTTTAATTGAACTGCAACACATCGAGAAAGAAAATGGTTGTCATCGCGATCCATCTCTCACATTCTGTGTGAGTCTTTTTTTTTTCTTCATATATTTGCTTCATTTGAAGATGTATTTCAAATGGTGATTTTGTTGCACCAACAATATTTCACGATGATCATCAGCACGCTAAATAACAGCAGGAAAACCATGCTGTTTTTGCATATTGTTTTGCAAGGGTTTCTCGTTGGAAATCATCACAATGAATCTCATCAAGTGAATGACTGTGTGAATGAAGTAATAAAAAATAAAATATTCTATTTGCTTATTATATTTCACTATGCAAAATATTTTGTACGTTTTATACAGTTCAAAAGGTAAAGAGGGCAACAATACCAACCAATAATTCACCTTTTTTTCTTTCGTTCTAATTACATTGTGATCTTTTGTCATGGCAAACAAATCATTTTAACACTTTGTTTACATTGAGTACCATTCTTCAATTGCATTGAGATACATATGAGATGTGAAAATCTACCCAACCAAAAAAAAAAAAAAAAAAACTAAAAACTGATCGATCATATAAAATTCTTTCAACAAAAACATTAATGGTATTATTATTGAAGCAATTGAAATGGTTTATTGTTGTCATTTCGAAACATTCAATCAGGTGACCCATGCTCGTTCCCATGCCGCAAAATCTGCAGTCATAAACAAAAATATGAACCAAAACTGAGATGAAGCAAGAGTACTTTGATCAGATTTTAAATAGAGATGCTTGGGCATCTTAACAACACATGCACTTCGAACCTAATACCACCTCAACTGTTACCGTATGCAAAAAAAAAAATATTTGCATACGACAACAGCACGGAATAGCTGAGTCCCGTTCATTCTACCATTTCTTCATTCAGTGTAATTATTTTTGTTGCAATTTAATGAACGCATCGGGTTTTAGAATGTAATGAAGAAAAAAAAGAAGAATAACATGTTCGGGAAATTCCCACATCGTTAGAGTTGCAAAAATTGAGAGTATGTCATAAAATGATTTTCAGCTGTAAAACCGTAAAAAAAAGGTAAATGTATATAACAAAAACAAAACAAAACAGAAACGTGTATGCTGCATTCGTAGCGTGGTTCAGTTCATTACGAATATAGGGAAAGAGATGAGAAAGATGACACAAGAAGAAAAAAAAATGCTTTCCTAATTATCAAGCGTTTGGTTTGTGAGGAGGTAGCATTATTACGGATCAAGCTGTGTTTTTTTTTTCATTTCTGTGTATATTTTGTTTGTGTTTGTCTGTGGTTGATGCGTACACGTTTAGGCCGATGTTCTTAAGTTCATAACGAACAACAACAACAAAACAAATATTAATATAGTTCGTTTTACATGTTTCCGTGTGTTGGTGCATGTCAAGAGATGTTTTTCTACCTACTGAAGCATTAAAATGTTCTCTTGTCTTGTCTTTCTCTTTTGTCTGTTTTCATTGTTCACTGCGTTTTATTTTATTCTAACGCTTCATGTCGAAATTCTTTAAATTTCACCATCAACACAGAAATTCTGTCACATTTCATTTGACCAGCAAACAGAAAACATATCCACGGCAGAGTTTAAGATAAATTTTAGTAAAACCCAAAAAAAAAAAATAAAATAATAATAAGTATTATTAAAAGGCTGCAATTTTACAAGAGACGTGGTTATTTAGCTGAACAAAAAAGAAAAGTAGTTCGATAAAAACGTGTTGTGTGTTAAAAAGTCAAATAGCAGTTGATTTGTATTCGTTGATAGGTTATCGAAAGACTTTCGTTGAGCGCTTGACTTTTTATGTGATATTTCGTTCGTTTAACGTCTGTATATTTAAGTGACATTTCAACCATATTTGGATTTCAACGCATCACAAAACAACACCAACCCAGTGAATGTTTTTGTTGGTTGTTTATTTGGAAAGGTGAACTAGAGCGGTTCAACGTAATCGATACAAGAGAGTTATCGTAAGACATATAATATCATAAACACGATTCACACGATACACACGACCCATTCCAACACCATGCAGTCATCGGAAGAATTAAGTCAAATCAATTCGGCATTAACTCACTGCACTCAGTTGAAGACACAATTACACAGCACGCTACTTCACATTCAGCACTTGAATTCGAAATACAATCAAACCGATTACATGGCCGTCATTCGTAATTTGGAGAATTATCGGCGATCGTCAAGCTTAACGTCATCACCATACCCAAAAACTCGGCCACGTGATCAATCCGTTGAGGTGAATGACGATGATATGATCGGTACCCCGGTGAAACGAACCAAATTGTTTCGTCGCATGCTTGACAATCATACATTAACATCGACACCAAAACGTCAAAAATTATCTCAGCTGGCCGATAGCTTTGAATTTGATCAAACGGATTTTGACACACCAAAGCGTTCAATACGTGAAATGAACAAAAATGACAACACAATTTCCGTGTGTAAAATTAAAGTACAACGTAACATCGAAGCGATTATCACTCATCTGCAAGTTATGCAAAAAACCGATTTGAAACGGCGCCAGCAACAGATCGAACAATCGCTCTATCAAAGTTGTAGCAATTCATCGTTTGGATCACCAGGATATCTAGGCCATACACAATGTATGGAAAATAGTTTTAGTAGCTATGGCACAGCATTTGGTAGCAATGATTCACTTCACAATCACAGTGGCTATCATACACCGCAAAAATTCAAGTCTTCGACATCGATGCAACATGATGAAGACAAAAGAACGCTCGAACGTGTACAACGTTTTTATGCAACACCATTGCAACGGATGCACAAACGACTGATACATTTGAATGCATCACTTGTTAGCACATGTTAAAATCACCAAATTAGCTTAATACGTTTCAATTTTAAATCGTTTGGATTTTAATTTATAAACCATGTGCGCGTGTGGTTGAATTTTATAAATGCCGTATGTTTAATTGTCGGCTTTAGGTTTTTTTTTTTTTTTTAAATCACTTGAAAGTATTATTTAACGTATGCATCGTACGTGTGTTCATAGGGAATTAGGTATTGAAATGTTTAAAAACAAAACAAATGTTGGCCATTGGCGCTCAACTGATTTTGATACACTGTGAAAATGCAACTAATTACATTTAAAACGCATAGAAAAAAATAAAATTCATTTTAAAAATTTAGGGAATATAACTACAGAATGGACAGAGAAAAATAACATAAAAAAAATTGTGAACTAGCTCATAAGCTCATTGACTCATAAAAATAGTCATCAAGATAAAAGAAAGCAATAAAATTACTTTTTTATTTAAACAAAACCAGAACCAAATGTATTTCTTATCATTTTTCACTAGATTTTTCATGTTTTAGAGGTTTTTTTTTTCCACTGTAGTAAAATGACACTCTTGAAAGTTGTTTGACTTTAATTCTTAATTCGAATTTCCTGGGTTGCTGAAGTAAGAATGCTCACCTTACATTTTGATGAATTTCTCTAGATTGTCACCGCTTTCTGGAGTACGAAGGTAATGTAGTGCTTACGTAATTCCCGTAATTTGTGAATGATTCGGTGAATTGTTATCTTGAAACATGAATCGTCGACCTGGTTTTTAAGAATTCGCCTCCATTCATCACACTTGCCCGTAGACATACATACAACCTACAAATTGTAAGCAATTGATGTAAGTGCGTGATGTGTGAAATGAAATATAGATAATGATCAAAAATACCGCAATGAATTTAAACGCCTCAAGCATTGCATTACCTATGCTTTAATTTACCGTTTGCTTTCATACGATTCCCATTTGTTTCCACACTATATCAACGACATTCAATCAAATAAATAGAAGAAAAGAAGGAAAAACAGAAAAAAACAAACAAAAAATAAAACACCAAAAGCATATTTTCTCCAAATTTACTCTTTACTCTTTGTTTTTAAAAATTACAAAAAACATTTTAAACTCTATAATAACTCTTCAAAATAAGATGAAAGAAAATAAATTCAATCACTCTCTGAATTTCATTTTTTTTTGGCGCATATGACTTCATTTTTTTTTTTTAATTTTCATCTTTGATAAAAATGTAAACATTGCAACATATTCTGAATTTTGTTTTATTTTGTACTTGTTTGGAAAAATGACTCTTTTTTTTGAACATTGATCAAAAAAAAAAAAAATTCTGATATGAAGAAGAAGAAAAAAAAATCGAATTAATTGTTTAAAAATGTTGATTCAAAAAAAAAACCACCTTCAATCGAGATCAAAGGGTACAATGTATGTTTGAGCTTGAGATGAATATATCAAACCAATCGATTTTTGACTTGAAACTTTATTTAAGATCAAAATTTCATCTTAATTTAATGTGTGCTGCTAACAAAAAAAAGGTATCGAACTTAATTCTATCGTAAGAAATAACAAAAAAAAAAACACTCGTTCATCATATCAAAATGGGTAAGCATCATGGCTGCATTTCTGGCTGCATTTGTTTAAATAGCTGATATATATCTACTGATTGATCGACGTAGTTATTTCACATTGCCATTTGATTGCCATGCAAAGATTTCCTTTTGTTCAAACGATACATTATTCTCTTGCATACAGATCAGACACTGGGCTGACTATAGAAATATTATTGATACGTATCGCTACATACTATAATACGCACACTATATTATAGACTATAATATACATTATTCCAGAGAATATTTCATTATGCAAAGCAGAGACGAAGGATATCCACACAAAAGAGAATTGGCAATGCGATTTTTGGCGGCCCAAAAAATCATCTAGTTGCCCATGCTTATTCTCTTTTATGCGATATCCTTCGTCTCTGCTTTGCAATATGAAATAATCTCTGGAATAATCTATATTATAGTCTATAATATAGTGTGCGTATTATAGTATGTAGCGATACGTATCGATAATATTTCTATATTCAGCCCAGTGTCTGATACAGATAAACATCAAATTGTCTATTTCATCATTTTATGACCATAAACTCAAAATGTGTGTGTGTGTGTGTGTGTTGTGCTTGTTTTCATACTCAAACTGAATTTTTTCAAAAATTCAACCATTATTTCATCAGAACATGCTTTTACTGCTAAATTATGAACCAAAAATCATTTCATATTTGGATTGATTTCACTGAAGTTTTATGTCTCTTTCCCGGTCTCTCTCTTTTGTTTTCTCTCTTCAAAATGCAAGCAATGAATTTGTGGAAGAAATATCTTCTTAAAATCGAATACAGTCTATCGATCTGTATAATTTTGAATGTTTCTTCTTTGTAAGAAATGATTTGTAAACTCCTTTTTCAAAAAAAACAGATAACTCTTTACGTTGTGTTTGGTTTGTATGATAATTTTGTTTTCATTTTCACTCTCTCTTTTTTGTTCCCTTAACAGCGACTTCTTATTTTGGTGATTTACGCAGTTGTTGGATTCGGTTGTAGTAGCGTTTCTGATGTGGATGATGGTGTGATCGTTTCCTCCTTGTCAACTGAAATGCATCAAAATTGATTCGTTTTAGTTTAAGTATTTCAACAAATTCGATAGACTTTAAACAATGTTGTGAATCATAATAACATGATTGTAAAATTCACCTGTAATTGTGTGTAGTTTCTCCGGAATTTCAATCAATGTTTGATTGTTTGTCGATTCAACCGAATTTTGTGGTTGTTCCGTTGTATGCACCGGATGAACGGCATTGTTGTTGGTTTTAACGGTTGTTTCATCATCAATGTCATCGACTTCGGTAACTTCGGTAACCTCAACCGTGGACGTTGGTAGCGGTTGCTCTTGAGCTGCTTTTGAAGCAGGAATTTCCTCAATTTGAACCTCATCAACACTATGCGATGATGAATCCGAGTTGATCAATTCCAAATCCAATGAATTGATTTTATTTGTTTTGTTGGCCACTTCATCACCATCATTGGATGAAGATTCCAATTCAACAATGACATTCGGTTGACTGTCTTCTGTTTGTGAATTGATAACACTTTGTTCCTTTGGATCAACATCACTCGGTGATGATGCCAATTCAATCGGTTCACTATCAACCGTATTGCTTTTTGGTGGCTCTTCGGCCATGGCATCGCTGTCCGTTACAATAACGGTTGTTGTATCTGCAGCAGCGGATACTCCAGCGCTTTCAAGTATTTCAGGCTGTTCAATCGATTTTGGTGGTTCACTTTCAACTGGCTGGACGATGGTCGGTCGTGATTCTTCAATCGATTTTGATTGCGGTACACTTTCGTCTTGTGTACTGACATTGGATTGTGTGCTTTCGATTGGAGAATCCACTTCCATTTGTTGTTGACTTTCAATTGATTTTGATGCAGACTCTGCTTCGGTGGTTTCTTTTTCAATTGACTCGGCAACAATCTTTTCCGGTTCACTGGGGATTTCTGTTTGTGCTGCAGCAATCTGGAAAACATATTGAATCAATTAAAACAATGAGCATATAAATTAGATTGTTAAGTGACAATCATACCTGTGCTTCATCTTGTTTACTTTCTTCCACATGATTTGTGCCATCCATTTGGTCCGATTCTACTGTCTTTGACTTTTTGGTGCGACGCGGTGTGTTGATTTGCTTACGCTTTAGCGGTTCCGGTTTCGGTGATTCAACTACCGGTCCACGTCGGCTTGATCGGGTTTGGCGGCCAGCTTCCATGGTAACACCAAGTGATTTCAGTAATTCTTCACTTTCAATGCGAGCCTTTTCGGCACGTGACATACGCTTTCGCGGCGTTTGGGCCGGTGATGGTGCTGATTTTGTTTCTTCCTGCAAACAAATTTAAATTTCAAACAATTATTGAATTGAATTTCAAATGTAATTCATTATTTTCATTTGTTTATACCAGCCAATAAATATATATATTTTTTTTTTTTTCAAAATAAAACCATAAGTTCAAATTTGCTGTACGTTTGTTTATACGATTATTTTGATAAAGTGTCCAGGTTTCGAATAGAACTTGTGTATTTTGTAGAATGAACAAAATGTGGGCTAAATCATTTCATTTACAAACGATTTTTGAACATGAGAATACAAATTTCAATGAAAATGTTTTCATTGACGTCAAAACTTTAGAATGTCATGAGAGATGTGGCCATTGTCAAAAGTTGTAACACAGACCATTCAATATGAATAATAATCACATTTCATCGAAGACTGTTATCAAAATTAATGCTCTCAATCCAAATATCATAACAATTAGAACACATTGTAGACTACAATGAATGGAAGCAACTGTTGATGATAATAATAACCGTTTTTTAAAAAAAAACATGTGCGCGTGCGAAATGTTATACCAAACAGTTTGACGACAAGACAAAATCAACACATAATTCCATTGAATTGTTCTTTTGCAGCATATAATTGAATCACGTCATCAAAATCACAAGTGCATGGCATTTTTGTTTTGTTTTTGTTTTTGATTGAAAATGATTATGTGACACGCAACCGTCAACCATCAATTGAAATTGAATCGCATTGAAAATGAAATGAAAAATTACACCACTTGAAATGGAGCAGCCAGTAACTGTAGAACATACATAATTCAGTGAATAGTTAGAGCAGTCGGTCAATTCAATTTCTCGGTCGAAATCGAATTTTTGTTGACAATATCTTTATTTCAAAGCCGTTCTCATTTTGCCGCTTTGAATACATTCAACGAAGCAACGTGCACAAACATCGCTATCAGTGTACACATTTCTCAAAATGTTTTTCTCATGTATTTTCAATTCATTTCAATATATGCGTGGCGCGACACATACAATCATACAATACACCAAAATAAGATTACCAGAATCGTACATCTACCGAGCCAAATAAAAAACAACAACAAAAATTACAGACAAAACAAAAAGTCAAACACAATTTTTGTGTTTCCTCAATGCATGTGTTTTAAATTCATTTATCCAAATCATTTTCGAAATGTTTGATGATTGGCTTCGCAAAAAAGTTTAATACCATTGCTAATTGAAGAGAATATGAGTAAATGGGAATTCGAAAAAAAAATGACGATTGTAAAAATGGCCGAGTACGGAATGCCCTTCATTTCGTCAGCAAATCGAAAGCAATTAAATTCACAATATTCAAAAATTTATACGATAAAAAAAAATGTGTGTGTATACTATTCGCGCGCGCAATATCAAACATACGCATACACACACGTATGCACAATGAACGGTTCAAGCACAAACGAACGAAACGTAACGAACAAAACAGAACGAACGAAGAACAAACGAAGCGAATGCTAGAGTGAGTCAAAATGCGTACACATAATTCGGTTTTCATATAAGAATCAACGATATGGCTGTACTACTGTGTATACAATGTGTACACGCTACACGGTACACTGTCGCCCTCACGCTCCTCTAACACATGGAACCAATAACACAATTTCTGTTTTAGCTATTGTTGTTGTTGTTGTTGTTGCTGCTGCTGCTGCTGGTGCTGTTTATGTATGTATACATGGCACATTAAGGCGCTCAAAATTCACTCTGTATGGCGTAATTTCGTTCAACAGTATGAGAAGATGAGAAAAAAAATGCGATTTCCCTATTTTTCGTGATTTGATAATGTTTTCGTACACACTTCAATGATTTAAACTGAAAATTTGATGATATTTTGCAAATCGATTGTTTAAACGCATCGCAAATTTGATGACGTTTTACCCATAAAAAATGGCTGTATTTTTTTTAAAACATACTCCAATTTGATTTTATTTTTTTTAAACACTAACCTGAACATTGTTATCAATGTCTGTTGTGGAATTTTTCACTTCCGACATGTTTCCTTGGATCGATTTGATACTTTTCACTCGAACTAGACCAATCAACCAAAAGAAAAAAACCTTTTTCGTTTGTCAGATAACGAACCAAAATTGATTTCTCTGCTCTGTGTGAACTCAAATTACGGGGGTCGAAACGTTTTTTTTTTTTTTTTTTTTTTTTAATGAGTTAGGCTCGTCCACCAAAACGACAATGAACACGAACACTTGATCAACAAGTTATTCAGGTGATTTTGCAATTTGATTTTTTCTCTCTTTCTTCTTCCTCTCTCTCTCTTTCGCTCTGTCTCTACAAACAGTTTCACAATTCGATTTTTCACAAATCCAAAAATGGAAACTTTTAACTTTTGCACACCCAACAAGTGAAACAGCAAAAGGCAACAAAAAAAAAATAAGAAATTGTTAACGTTTAAAAATCGTTTTCGCAGCAAAAAAAAAAGAATATAAACCTTTTCTGGTGCACAATAAGCGCGTGTGATGAAAATGTCGTTTTTGCCGAAATATCAAATACTCTCTTCGCTATGCGATACGTGTTGTATGTCCTATTATTTAATTTGTAATAATTCTATCGTGTTTCTCTCGTTCTTCACGTCTACTTTGCATTCTCATTCGACTTTTTCGCCGATTTACTTATTTATCAAACACACAATCAAACAACGATACACAAAAAAAGCAGAACCAAACTGAATCACATACTTCTGTTGTACAACACCAACAACATTTAACTGAGTATAGAAGTTAAATAAGAAGAGAGACGAAACACACAAAAACCAATGAAATTGCGAATATGGATGTACAACGGTATAACTGTGTTTGCGTAGTTAATAATATTGCGTTTCATACTAGAATACCAAACGTTAACTTGGATGTTGTCGTTGCGTGTCTTTTTTTGCTTATTCTACTTGGTTAATACGTAGTATTTGTGTGAATTGGTGTGTATGTGTGTATGTGTGTATGTGTGACAGAGACAAACATAACATTCGAGTAATTTCGAAATAACAATTCTAGCAATGACAGTTTCACACAACTATATTACTTTTCACAAATTGCATTGCATTTTAGTTGATTTCGAAATTCAATTTCCATATTTCTTTTTTCACAATTTTTACAGTGTTTTTTTTTTTGTTCCTTGGTATGATTTATTTTTAGTTATCATTAAAAAATTTGATATCACCAAACATGGAAATGGAAATAGATCAAACAATGGCCATGCAGAGGAATCATTGATCGGAGTATGTTCCACAGAACACACGAACGCACCCAAATATTTGTGTTAATTTTTATTCGAATTTCGAATTTCGAATGTGTCACAATTCAGTTGAACGATTACATACATCTGTTCAAAATAAACAAAGAAATGACGTAATTAATGCAAACAATGCACTTTATTTTGGATAACAACGCATTTATTTCGCGGGTAATACGCATTAATTGTGAGAATAATTGATTTGTACTATTTTCGTTTTGGTGGAGCTCGATAACCTTTTCGTCGTGCCTTTGAATCGACCAAAATTAATGCTTGTCGCTTGATCAAATTGCGTGATGGAACTTCTGCTTCATCATCGGAAACAGCTGTAAAAACAAATGAGAAAAATTGGCGCGAAAATTGATGTCAATAGAGTGTATTCCATCGGTGTGAGAGATTGTTTAGAGGATTTTTTTTTCGTTATTACTGTTTTCTAATACAAGAAACGAACCTGTTTGTACGGTTTGACCGGGTGATGTTGATGTTGATACACCTGTAGCACGACCTGCCATTAAATTAGCATAACATAATGGATACGGTGTTGATTTTTCCAATTCAATTTCATGTGCAGACATTTTTCGATCGGTTGCTAACTGAGATCGACCGGTACGTGGTGTTGGCATTGTTGATTGTATGATTGGTACTAATAATTCGGGCATCTAAATTGATTTGAATAAGAATTTAGCGCATAAACCGGCCAATTATATCATCACAGTTTCACACAAATATTTTACTTTTAAGTTGATGCTTAGCTTGTCTGGGTCAATTGGTCCTTCCATTTCAAGGGCTTCTGTATCAATCTCAAGACCACTGTCATCGTCACCCATATACTCTCCGGTCATTTTCAAACCTCTTTTGAGCTTCTCCTCAAGCATCTAAAATTTAAATTGCTATTTCTGTATGTCTATGATCATTTGCATACTATAATTTAGATTTGCAGAAGCAATTTGAGTATCTCACCTGAAGTAATATATTATTGGAAATATTCTCATTAGCTTCAAAATCAATGGAACCAGTTGTCACGAAAACTTCTTCTAATTTACTGATCAAATCAACTATTGTTAATTTGATCGATGTCAAAACGATATTAGAGCGACTCGATGCTTGTAAAAATTCATTCTCTTCCACTTGTTTTTCAGCAATATTTTTCTTCAATGTCTCCAAATGCTCTTGATTTCTGGAAAAATGTATCAATCTCGTAAAACCATTAAACCATTTTAAGTTGCAATCTGATAATGAATCTTACACTTCATTTTCTTTTGTATCGGAGAATTTGAGTTGCTCAAGTTGCGAGGTCAGCTCATCTCGTTCCATTTCAAGATGACGTTTTTCGGTTTCTGTTACCGTTCTCAGGTAATTAAGCCGTTGCATTGCTTCTTTTTGGGCTGTAAAACGTTCCAGCAGATCCGTTGGACTTGTGGCTCCAGTTGTTTGCATCAATACCTTTAATCGGCCTTCTAATTCATTGACAAAATCGGTTGGCTCCTTTGCACTTTCGGGTGTAACTTTGCCCGTTAATGGAATATCATTTAATGATTCGGTACTTCCTTGCTGCACAACCGCTTTTGCTGAAAATGAATTTGATAACAATTTAAAATAAAAAAAACTCAATTAAATCAATTTAGGGTCTTGTAAATCGATTTTACTGCTTGTGGTCAATAATTTCCGTTCCAAGCGTTCCAATTCAACTTTATGGTCTTCAACTTGTTGCCGAAAATCGAATGCCAATTTGGTGCGTGCTTTGGTTGCAGCCTGTGCGCTATGCTCTTGTCGCAATGCAACGATTTTCGTTGAGTCTCTCATTTGAATGGCTTCACGGTTTACATCCTGAAAACGAATCCGGACATTACAAATTCGGCAATGCGATTTACCTATCACAATATTTATATAACAGAATAACAACAACAACAACAACAACAACAACAACAACAACAACAACAACAACAACAACAACAAACCTTCATTTTTTCAATATCAATGTTCTGCTGGCGCAATGAATTCTCCAATTCGAGTAAATTTTTTTCAAATTTCTCCGCATCGGTCATGAGTGACGCTTGAATTGCTTTGTATTTTTTTCGAATATGTTCGGCCTGTGACCATTGCATATTGATACGAATTATTTCATTTTCCAAATGGCATATTAATTTCCGATTTTCATCCTCTTCGATTGTCAACGGTGCATAGTTTGAACAAAATTGATTTTGTCGATTTGATTTTGATTTGGTATCATTTTGATCGCCCATTTCAGCATTTCGTATTGCAATCATTTCCGCTTTTTGGCGTTGCATTTGATTGTAATGGTGTTTGCGTTGTACAAATTCCGCTTCCAGCAAATCATATTTCTTGGTTTGATTTATGATTTGTAAATCGTATATTTCAAGTGCTTTTTTTGCGGTGTCAGCACCAACCGGATAATTCACTGTACGTATGGCTTCACATGACTCTTCGGAATATTTGCCATCAGCCACATTTATATAGTTTATCAAACTGCTGGTTAACTCCTTTATCTCCTTCTTTAAATCGGCTATCAAATCTAAACTCTTCTTTTCTCGTCCGTCCCATTCTTCAAATGTTGCCCTTTTTTGACCCTCTGCAAACGAACATCATAGAAATAATGAAATTTTACCGTTTTCAACAGTTGCTAAGCTTAAGAAACTATGAAGTTTTTTTTTATAAAATTTCCATCAGTAGGCACTACTCCGTTATCCATTTAAAGGAAAAACGTTTGTCAATATACTCAAGTATTAGTTTGTCCCACAAAATATGGGTTCTTACTGAGAACTTAGAAAATTGAATAGTAAAAGTACATGGTCGATTGATTTTTTTCTTCTTGAAATATGCCTATTGACACATGCGACCCAATCCTATTTGCTTCGTCAACAATTTGAATACGTTAACTTACCTCCCAAAACCAATCTCTTTTTCAATTCGGCAATTTTTTTAGCCAGTGTAGCTTCTTTAGAATCTCCATTTGTTTCGAATGGTTTACTCACGGCAGCCATTTCTGAATTGACCTTCTGGTTGAGTATTGATCAAACAACATAGCAACGTTGCGATGTGTTGTCATTTCCATTTCGAATCGGCTTTAGCGGAATATTCAAATCATTGGCAGCTATTTGTTATTGACGTTATTTAGTCTCGGTGGATATTTTTCAAAGAATAGCAGAAAAAAAAAGCGATGACTTCAATTCAACCTTATCAAAATGGTGTTTACTCTAGATAATTTTTGGCATTAAACTTACACAAAATGTTGATTGAATCGTCGTTATCTTTGTTTCCACGTTTTTTTTTTTTTTTTTTTCTTTATTTATTGATACACCATAATCTGTTTCTTTCATTTCATGAATGTCGAATACTTAACTCAGCATTTCAAATATCCATGTCCAGTGTTCAGTGTCCGGCTTGCTTAATTATCCTGTCCATCGTTCGATTTTCATGGAAATGAAATTAAAATCGATCAATATTTGTACAGCGTACATAAAGTCTGTCCTTGATTTTTCATTTAATATTATGCAAAAGAAAATACTGAAAATGCTGCCGTGAAAAATTCTACGAGCCAAATCAATAAAACACCCTTTTGTTGTCTTTCAGTTTTTGCTTGTATATCGTAAGAATATTTTATTCAGCATGTGTGTTCATGTATTACAAATGTATTAGTTAGCGTTAAAGGAGCGCAAGTTGTTTATCGTTTAAATATTAAATGAATCATACGCACAATTTCCGCGATTTTTTTTTTTAATTTATAGAATTGGAAATTTCTTTCAATGGACTGAATAGCACCAAAATCGACCATTGTTCCTCAGTGTCTTTTAAATATTTAAAGTTCCGTTCAGCTTGCTTCGCTCATATTGTGTCGAGCGTTTTACAGTAATAGATTTCAAAAAAATAAAACAAATCACCATCCTTTTGTTTTGTAGGGGAGGAGAATTCATAGACAGCGAAACCAAATGAATGATATACAATTTTAAAATGTATTTTCTCTCCTCCTTATCAACTTTACAAACTTTACAATAAAGTTTTGAACGAGCTTATTAAATAAAACTTTCTCTTTCTCTCTCTCTCTCTCTGTGTATATTTTGTGTGTATTGAACATTGTGTTCGAATGCGGTGTGCTAGAGCTTACTATAAGTTTTACAAGTTACAATTTCAATCGATTTTTGTTTTTTTGTTGAGTTTTTTTTTTTTTCTTTTTTTTATTAAATATCGAATGCGCTACCATTTGTACGATCCAGATGTGTCTAAGTCTAAAAACAAAATTTCCATTAAACTGTCTTGTTTCCCTTCCATAGAACATAACAGAAAAACTCCCGCGCAATACATAAATGATATCGTACGCGTGATTTGAAATACAATGATGTCCTAAATTGTTACGCTGTATAGAAAACGCTAGATCATACTCGAATATAAAACTTGATTTATAACATCGTGAACATTTTTTCTTTTGAATCTTCAATATCATACAAAAATTATTGAGAAATCTTCTTTGTTTGTGTGCTGTTGTTGTTGTTTTTTTTTCATCATACGAACATAAAACCGGTTCAAAAATATGGTTTGAAAGTTGAGCTCAAAATATAATCATGTATGTTAATTTGCTAAAATTATGTACTGTGAATTGAATTCATGTGCAGCTCAGCTCATGTTTAAATACGGATTACTTGAAATGTTGGCTTTTTACTGTAGGTCTTCCTAATTTATTGTTTTAGTTAGTGGTTTGGATGGTGCGTGCACATGTGTGTGTTGTTTTTCTTTTTAGTTTCTCTCTCTTGTTCATTCTTTCTTTCTCGCTTTTGCTTTGTTTTTTTTTTTGTTTTTTGTTTTTGTTTTTATTAATTGAATGGCACTAACTACAGATTAAAGCTAGCACAAATTACATAAAATAACTTATAGTGAACATATGTTGAAGTTATAAAGAATAAGTTAATAATTAGCATTCGTAATAAATCCTGTTCGACCACTGTTGGTGGATATGCGGATGCATATGGAAATTGGCCAGTTCGATAGAACTCTTCTAAAAATGCTTCTTTTTCGGTCCAACGATCGAAGAGCCACGTGGTTAATGACTGTTCATCTTTTGGGATCTGTTGATTCAAATCATTTTTAGACATTTTGTTTTTTTTTTTTTAAATATCAAATTTTGAACAAAATGACAATTTTACACTCAAAAATATAAAGTTTGCTATAAAGAACTCACCTCTGAAGTGTGGTATAAACGATACAGAAAATGTGTTTTGCATGGAGGCCGATAGCCAAATATGATTGCCGGTAAATCAAGCGCGGTGCCTTTATCTGGATATGCCACTGTTACATCCAACACATAGTCAAGATTTGGTCGTTCTGTGTCGTCATCTTTTTTATTTTGGTATTGGAAAATGTGTTCTGGTACACATAATTGAACAAAAACAAAATGAAGAATAACAAAAAAAAATATTTGAATGAGAATTGTGAAAGCATTTACGATTCTGAAGGAATGAACGATTCAAGTGTTTATCAAATATTCAGTACCTTGGCTGCCGAATGCTCGTACGGACCCATTTTCGGTACGTTTTGTCGCATTATTATTGCCCATGGTATTGTGTGGTGGCAAAATTTCAGTGATTGCTTTGAGTGCACCCACACGTGGTAGTGTCACATTTTTTAATACTGGCAAATTATTTTTTGCCGCATATTTTTGGCTCACTTCAAGACGTTTTCGTAGAAAACCGCCCTCGGGAAACAAAACCATCCAACGTCGTTCCAATGGTAAAAAGGTGTCGCGTAGATGAACTTTTAGATTCTCAACGGTGGCGTCACGTGTTTTCCGTCCCTAATGAATGTTTGAGTATTTGATTTGTTAGAAAAAAATAAATAAATTCGATGAATTTTCGCTTTTTTGCGTTATAAGTTTATCAAAAGAACTAGTAAAAAACTTCCTTCCACTAATGTCGTGTGTATCGATCGCGCTCACACCAAGAGGAGATTCACTACTGAGAGTAAGGAAATATGTGGAAAATATCAGAGGAAAAGGTCAGCTAAACTGAGAGCAAATAACTCGCTATCTAATGCACACCCACAAAACTTCCGGTGGGCACTCTATATACAAGCTTATGAATTCTCAGCTGGATATCCAGCCCACCATCATCCTCTGGAAAATATAACACATTTACTAAATTGTCTCTTCCTCCCAAATCAAATACTAACTTGAACTGAGAAAACTGAATTCGAACCGAAAAAGAGTCATAAATACCAAAAGGTGTCGAAAGTTCTCGTTTGTTTACTAATCGTTTTGAGCAATGATCTAAATATAAGTTGGCACTTTGCACGCTTGATGTGTTCTGTCGGTACCTCTCGGTAAACAGTAATTTTATTTCGGTACTTGTTGGTTTTCTTCAGTACAATTTTTTTTTTTTGGTAGTAATTCTCCAATTGGTTCAAAACTTTGCCCTTTAAGCTGTCTCATAAATTAGACCAACTGTGGCAAACTCACACAACATTTGTGCCAAAAAAAAAAAAGTTTTTGTAAATGTGAAAAGTAAATAAATAGAAAAAACATCATACCGCTTGAACAAAGAAATCTCTATGCAGCACACTAACTATTCCAAAATTGGTAAACTTAAAAACACGATCCATAATCCACATAATATTTGGTAAAACATTTGGTTTAGCATTAAAACATGCCATAAACAATGGTACATCGGCCGTACTTTGATGATTGGCCAGTAGCAGTGTTCGTGTGCCATCCTCTTGACATGGTGTCAAATCGTCACCCGACTCAACCACTGAAATTAAAAAAAAAAAAAAACAAAAACCAAACAGCTTAACAACAACACAATAAATAACGGTTTTCACCCCGGTTCAATCAATAAATATCAATTATTTGAGAATGCAATAAAGCAACACCAAAATATACGTTATTAATACACGTTTGATGGTTGTGAATAATTGAGTTTGAGTTCTTACCATCATATCCGGCTGACCACGACCACATCGCAACCATTGATAGCAACCAATGGAAAAATTTACCCTCAATTTTGTAGTAGAGCTTTTGATTAAACCATTTCAACGGCAACAGCAATACCATCCATATTGTGTATGTTGGTATACAGTATAGATTGTTGGCTATCACGATTGCTGTACGAACTATGGCTCTAGGATAGACTATAAATAATCTGCAATATAATAAATAAACGATAAACATATTGCAAACGCTTTTATGGGTTTTTAAAAAGTAATGTCATAAAATGTTAAATGGATCAAATCGCCCGGATCTGTGAACAAATCAAATTAGATATGTGTGCAATGGCAACGAAATCGATTATAATGAAATATCAAACCATTTATTTATCTATTTGATTTGCGGCGATGACCTTCTTTGCTCATGTTTAACATCAAACTGGCACTGGGCAAACGAATTAGACATTTATACTTGATCGATAGATCGATTTCCGTTCGAACTGTGATTCACAGTTGCGTTTTTTGCCCATCACCAATCTAATCATTTCAATTGTTGACGCTGTCGGGATACGTTGCAATTGATTCTCGATTACAAGTTATCACTTAATGTTATGGATACTTCACCATTCGTTTACTTAATGCTGGCCGACAACCGATAGCATTGCTATCAATTCGATTGAATTTTTTTTTTATCGTTGCTTAGCTTATGAACTGTGCCAAAGCATATGGTGCATTGAATGCACACATTAACTTTCCATAAATTGTATTTAGCAATTAAAAGTGCGAAAAAGAAGAAAAGTTTAATTTTGTTGGACGTTTGAAATTGATTTTGTTGGATGTCGGCCACACAATTTAATAAAGTTTGAAAAACTTAGTCTATATTCAAAGTGAAAAATGATTGGAGTTTTCCATATTTTAGTGGAATTGAATCGAAGAATTAAATTTTGTTTTTTCTCTCCCACTTTATTATATGTGAACGATTGTATATGGAAAAGTTAGAATTGCGTGATAAAAACTTTAATGACATTTTTTTAGAAAAGTAGCATGAAATGAAAGAACATAGCATAAATGTTGGTGCTCAATATCTACAGTAACAGAGATAATATTATCAGAAACAACAAACGAGATTTTATGGTTGTCATATGGTTTAGCAAATCGGTGGTTAAACGATGAACATGACCCAGGCAAAAAGAAACAGAATAACACAAATCTTGATTGTCCTTATGAAAAGAGTAATGGCCGCAATTTCAACGCGCACGCATTTTCTTTCGATGGAAATGAATTGGATATAAGGTTTGCAAACACTTACTTCTGACACCACTCCGTCATTTTCGTTTATGACTATGATGCTTTCATTCACGTCGCGAACAATAAACTGATCCTCTCAGCAGTTGAAAGCAGTATGGTGACAAACGTGCACACACTTGCTCTCGTTCTCTCTCTCTCTTTCTCTCTCACACACGGAGCACAATTCTATTTTTTTTTTTGTTTTTTTTTGAACAATTTCTATTCGTTTTTCGTCTCTCCTTTTTCTTTCTTTCCTTGTTGAGGAGATAATCTTGTATTTTCTTTTTCAGTGATTTATTGAATCGCGCACGCACGATGAGCTTTGCACTGCTTTTTTGTTTATTTGAAATTCACCATTTATATATTATATTGAGCATACTTTATACTCCACAAAGCGAATGGAACAAAAAAAAAATCGATTTTTTTTTCGTAAACGACATTTACATGTCCGTTCGGTCATTTACATTTATTGAATGTATTTCACTGCAACGATATGTTTCGTTTCGATTTTGAACACACACATAAAATTGTCGTCTTTTTTTGTTGTTGTTCAATCAATCACAAAAGTTGACGTGTTCGACCTGCTCACTTTGATTTATCCGTTTATATCCTTTGTATATTCGAATAACGATGGTGTTTGAGAGTGTGCTTACCGTGGAACTCAATTTTGACTAGAATGAATAGAATGAACAAATGAAAAAATTAATACCATTAATTTCTATTTTTAGTTTAAACGATATAATATTGTCTAGAAGATCATGGGAAAATATCGCATATGTGAATATAAATTAAACAAAATTTTCCATATGACAGTGTTTGTTCCGTTGAGCTCCTTAAATTCGTGGTTAAAACGTTTTAAAACACATACGAAGCGTGTGTTATAAAAATTCGTAATTTATTGTTTTTTTCTGAATGTGAACTTTTGACATCTGGCTCATGCGTTGATATTGGACTTTGGTTTCAATTGATTTCATGTTTCGTACGATACAATTTGTTTCGTATTCAATTAAATGGTATAGAATCACATCGATTTAGTTTGATCATGTTGAATTAATTCGTCTATCAATGAATCATTTTTGGCTTGAAATCAAAACAAATCTCTAATCACACAATCGATTGCTACAAATAGATTTTTAAATGTTTAACATTTTTCTGACATCAACCAAAATCCAATACACACATAAATCAGTACATTGAAATTGTGTTCAGTGAATCAACAAAATAACAACTAACAAATCGATTTTTGATTGTGTAGCCAAGTCAAGTGGGAAGCATCGCCACACTTTTGAAACTGGAATTTTGCCGGGAATAACAAAATGACTCGCAAAATGCTAAAACATACATACGAATCACATTTACACAGTTGAAGCGAACCCAAGCACTTAATTGTTTGGTTTCAAATACGTACAAACACACAACGATTATTTACGTATGTATTTTAGTTTCATCTTATCAGCGCAAGTGAGATAATTTTTCCCTTTTCGAATAAGTAAGATTGAATATAGTTGAAATATTGGCATTGGCATCGCAGCATTGGGGTATATTGATTTCAATACATGCTAAAAGTGGTGTGAAATATGTGAAATAAAATCCAATGTGCTAAAATAATTCACAGCCGTACATTGGGCCAACAAAACACGTGTACAAGTATTAATGTTATCAAAATTAAATACTCGTTAATATCATGAGCGATACAATTCTGATTTGTCACTTCAATTGTCGACACGATTAGTTTCATTATTAAATTCGGTTAAATCATCCGTCCACTAAGCTCTATTATTATCTTATCATTGCGGTTGACGTTATATTTGTATAGATGAGGATTATGTACAGTGTTATCTAATAGAATGCTCATTTGAGAGTGAGCACTGAACACACAATTTTGGCATCGAATTCATACAATGATTAGCTCCATTTTTTATGCTATGCACAAAAACCATCGTCTTATTAAAGTGTTATGTAGCCATGGCACAAAACATCTAATCAACCAATTTACTGAGATTATTCTCGAGCAGTTATTCTTATACTTCGAACCCACATCTGCCAAAGATGTGAATAATTGCTCTGGATTATCGCCCTCACACGGTTTCATTCAGTCAAGTACACCATTTTTTGAGAATGCTCTTAACGTGCTAAATGGTTACAAACGATAAATGCTATCATCGAACTACCCACTCTCTCACAATTCTTCTCGGCTTATGTCTTGAGATGTGTTACATTATATCAAATCATAAGTAATTTGCTTGTTCAAACATCTACTCTATTATTCAATTATTCACACACACACAAAAGCACAAGTTCTTTGGATTTATTCTTCGTTTGTCATGCAATATGTCATCATGATGATATAATATGAAAGAATACAATTTCATTTTTTAAAAAAAACATTGGACCTCATAAATGTATAGCAGAATGTGTGCACATGAAAAGATGTTGTTTTAAGTGCTCTTTGGAATTTGCAAAGAAAATGATTTGAAAAGGTCAAATTTCAACTGTTTTGTCAACATGATAAATTTACTTCATTTACTTCCATTTGTATAATAGATTCCAAGTCCTTGCCATATTCTCTGGTGGAACAAAATGTATCCCCGTTCAAAATTGCGATGTCATTATTTAGTTTGTTGAACTGGATAAACAGTGAAACCGCTACATTTACTCGATATAAAGCGGTTTTTGTTTTTATCGTTGGAATTATAATCATGAAACAGTGGTTTTTATGAGAATTACTCTATAAAAGGAAAATCTTTTGAACTTTATTTTTCTCACCCCTCTCTCACTCTCTTTTCTCTGGCACCATCTCCATTCTTTTGTTTTGCAAAAGTTCTTTGCAAGGTGCCCAAGTGAACAATAGACAGAGAGGGAAAGAGAGAGAGAGAGAGAAAAAGCCGCTTGCGTCATAGAATCTTTATTAATGATTCTAAAGTGGTTGAGAAGTGCAACTATTGTTTAACATGGCATACGTGTATATGCATACGCTTGACCCACTCATTTGATTGTTGGCTGCACAATATCATATCGCACTGTATTATTAGCTGAGCCATTCTTTTGCTACTGCTGATTCGTTGTTACGTTGTTGTTGCTGATTTTTTTTTTTTCGTTTTGTTAAATTTGTTGTTGTTTTGTTACGATGTACACAAATAAATTGATAAAAGAGCACCATAGCCAGTCTGGCAGTGAGCTTGCAGTAGCTCTATCCAAATATACAATTGCTGTCTCGGTGATGTCAACAATAAAATTTAATGTCGATCGAATTCATACGAACATCGTACATGCAAGTCAACACAATTACAATTTTTTTTTTTTAACTCCAACAACGACTCACTCGCTCTCTATTTTTAAAAACATTCGAGATATCGATTTTATATCAGTTGTCACTGCATATTCGGTTTGAAAATTTAATCAATTTAATTGTAAATAGCCTAGAGGAAGGTATTTTATTTGATAAAGACACTTTAATTGCATTTATTGGAATTGAAATTGGATTTATGCAGTTGAAAATGATCTGGTTCATCAATTGATGGGGAAAACTAGCATTTTAACGTGTTTAAAATTTAAGCAGCTTTTGAGCGATTTTAAAGTCGTATTTTAAAATTAGATACATTTTTTATTGAAATGTAGCATACGATGAGACCGGGAACAAATAGCATTCAATTAGTTGAACTAACTGACTATGACATGACCTTCACAATAATCACGCTATTTTTTTTGTTGTTGCTTGAGACGCTAACGTATTTCTGCTTAATATGTTCCCTTAATGAACAGTTTCCCTTCACCTGCAAGCACAAATCGTCTTTTGATATTCGCATGCATCGAGTCCACATATAATCAACAATCAAAACCAAATTAACGGCATTCATGTTAAATGTGTTTTATACTCACTTCAACACGGTGCTGATGTGATAAAACTACTTCAATAGCATTGGCTTAAAATATTTTGGTTTTAAGGCCAACATTTCAGTGATTAAGCAACGTTTTGTGTCTTTTTTATCTGAATTGAAACAAATGAATGAAAAAAATGTCGTCCAGCATGAAGCAAACGTCGTTACTCATGAGAAACTATAAATAGACACGATGAAACGCGATTTCTGGTTCAAGTTTATACTCAAGTCAAATAACGAAGCCAAAACGTCGACTAAATTTTTTTTGTATAAATAAAAAATGGATTGAATTTCGTAATCGATTTGCATAGTTCCATCATCGGCTTTGTTCATAGAAAGTTCACTGCCAACTGATGTGCAGCATACAAATACGATACGACAAACATATGATGAATCATATTATATTGGATTCGCACTGATGTGCGCGTATCAAAATCATGTGGTTTTAGATATTTACGCATACAAATACCAAAATGGTTGTATGAGTTTGCCGATACAAAACATTCTATTGTGCGGTCAGCTGTGTTAGTTTTCGCGAGTTTTCGATTTCGATCTTAATGTTTTCGCGTAGCTACGCACCATAAAATGTTCCACGATAAATGTTGAAAACGAATAGATGTATCGCAATAATCAGCCTTTACAGACACATCAAATGAAACGAACATGTACGATTGTGATTGCTTGCGAACTTCACCCGTCTGCAACATTTTCTAGCCGACATGTCATTCGATTAATTTTGTCAGACAAAATGACTTGGATGCAAAAACCACTTATAAAATGTGTTAACAATTGACATCAATCAATTTGTTGACTAGAATCTAAATTAGCCGCTTGATTCGAAATAATTGATAGTTGAAATTCGTCAAAATGAAATATTGTCGATTAGTTGTCATTTGAATGAAGTCAAGTGATTGAGTGCGAGTCGTCCGTTTTTACACACGGGGCACACACAATGTTAGTACATTGTTGTTGGTTGCCAATGCGCTGCCGTAATGCTTAGTACACAAAAACGAAAACTAAACGGTATTCTAAGCGGTTCGCTTCCAATGTGAATGTTTTATTTTCTTTATCTTCATAATAAAAAAAAAACTGCTGTTTGTGGCTTGTTGTACGCAGTTAACGAATGGGGATGGTCGACTTTTTATGATAAAATCAAGCCATGCATAAATCCGCTAGAAAATGCAAATGTGCGTTTTGCAGTTATTCGAACCGATGAGAGTGAAAATGTTGTCAATACACCGTGTGACGAAGGTGCGTCAGTGGTACACCACACCGAAAATGAAAAACAAACGATATACATGAATAATTTTTCATTGCCGACACACGGTCATTCGGTTTGATCTTATATAATAAAAAAAAAAATGGAAATGATTTTCTTACTAGTTTTTGTTTGTTCGTGCGGTTTATTTCCATTATAGAAATGAAATTAACTCTTAAAATGTTTCCATTTATACATATGTATTCTACTACAAATTATGGTTTAGATTCGATTCCAGAATTTATGTATTTGTTTTTTGTATGAATATTAATTAATGCCTCATTTGCAAATTTTACTTTCGGTGCTACTCATGCGTTTCTGGCCCGCGATTTTGTTACGTAAACACAGTTGGCAAATTAAATGAATGCGATGAAAATTATCTGACAGAAGCAATCATACGTTCTGAGTGGTTCGAGTAATTTGTGCAAATTTTGGGTTTCGTGTTCGGCACATTAGAGGGAATAACAGAAAAAAAAAAACATTGAAATGAGTAATGGAATAATAAATTACAGTTGATACAAAGTCGACTTATCAGTACAGTATACACAAAAACAAATAATAGCTGGGTGATGTTTCAATTAACTTAAAATCCCAAAATCGACCGCAACACTATTTATTCGCTATTTTGCAAATTATAGATAACATTGAACACATTTCATAATCAGATAATTGAAATCAACACAAGCTTAATTATTTCACGTGGTGCCAATTAATAAGCGCACTCACTGAACCGGATTCGTTAATAAAAAAAAAACGTTTTTTCAACAGCTCCATTATTTGGAGCGAGAATCATTTCTTTCCGCTTAGTAGCGAAGAAATTGGCACCAAATCAACGACAATCAAATTGCTTTCAATTGATTCATATCATATGGGTATTCAACGTAATATTCATTCACATACACATTCGATTCTAATTGCTGAAGTTAGCGGGTTTTTGGTGATAGTTTATCGTTGCTAAAGAGATGTTTAATGGGCTAAAAATTGGGTTAAATAAGAAAGACCATTTGATATTAGAGAAGAGAAAAACAAAGTTTTTTTTTTTTTTTTTAAATTTATGAAGCTTGACCCGTAAGATTGAGCCTGTGCCAAAATAACAGTAATATGTTCGTAAATTGAGAATCAAATAGAAGTAATTTGTTCAGCAATAAAAACTGCTTGCTTCCCGAATTAACAAAGAACCATATTCCCATAGTAATTTTATACAATTGCATTTGTTGCACGCACGAAATTTTTGCTCGCGCGCTCTCTCTCTTTCTCTGTATGTGCTCGACGTGGATCTCGTGTTATTTTCGTTTTACTGAAGAATAAACACGCGATACGAGTGTGTGTGATCAAGAAATATAAAAAAAACACACAACAAACTTCAATGTAAAATTTTGCGAGAGCGTAAAATGTTCTATTCACTTCATCGGCATTAACATGTGTTCGTATGAGTTTTATTCACGTTCGTATGTTTGGAACGCTTCATAGTGAATGTGAGAATAATATAACATGAGTCAAATGATGTCACAAAATTCGTGCGAAAAAAAAAAGTTCTGGATTTTTTTATTCCTTCTCATTTTTGCATTTCATTAATTCTAGTTGAAGTCGAGCGTTTTTTCCTCTGTCCGTCATTCATAAACATAAAAGCCAGTAGTTTCATGTTTTCATGTTAAGTTCTATCTATTTGTGGTTAATGCATTTCCACAGATTTTAAAATTAATATTCATTGGTGTATTTACAAATCAAAACTGAACGTTTTGTTCCGCATTTATAATATTCTGCCAATTTAAGGAGCATTTTACAGAGCACAAACAACAAACAAATCAACCAACACACCAACAACACTTAATTTTATTTAAATTAATAGATTGAACAAAAATTGGTTTTACTTTTTTTTTTTTAATGTTCCTTATGTCGATCCTTATGCTGGATTAAGATTAAGCACAAATTAAAGTCAATGGATTTTATTTCTCTATCTTTTCTCTGTCTCTCTCAGCACAAACACCACACAAAACTACTCGTTAACCATCGCATGGATAACATTCTATTCTATTCACACTGTTTTGATTGAACGGCAAATCAAATCGCAAAATTTATAGTATCAAAAAAAATATATATAGAGAGAGAGAAATATACCCTCAAACACTTTTCGTGTACGTGATGCAGTGATGTATGTTTCAATTTCAACTGAATTGCCGTCTGGCTTTACTTCGATGTTATTGTGTCAGTCTCGTCGGTTTTTTCGACCATCATCGGCTATTGTTACAGCTTGAGAATCGATGTTCGTAAGATTCTGTCACACACATAGACAAGCATTTGCACAAATGTTAAACCACGTTTTTAGTACAACTCACCACAAAACTGGTAATTCAACTGTTGAATGGACGATAATTTTGACTTCAACCAACAGCAAAAAAAAAAAACACACACACACACACAATTAACGCAAATATTAATTTAAATTCATTGTAAATACATGCATTGATTACTTTGATTTTTAGAAATATTTGTTGTTCAACATTATTTTACCCTTGTCAAAACGTCAAATGAAAATTGAAATGCAAACAATTACAAAGGTCCACACATTCGCTTTAGAACACCCGTTAAACGGCAATACCAATCGAACCAAACCAAAACACACAACAAATGTCAGTGAAACGTCAAATGAAAACATCAAACGTAGCTCATTCGTGTTGATATGCCATTTTTGTTGTATCCAAGAAAGAAATTCTCTTGTCTTTACTTCTGAGTGTAGTGTTAACAAACAAAGGCCACGACAGAGAATTTTCAAATCAAACTAATTTATTGAAGTGAATAATTCTCTCTGGTTTTTTTTTACAACAATTTATTTTTATTCTTTTAAATTCAACAACAAAAAAATGGAACAAATTGAATCTCGTTTGAATGATATGTCGATAATAAACAACGATACACAGACAATTGAAACGAAATGGGGCTGGTCACTCACAGATCTCTATCGTAATGCGCTCAGTTTTTACAAAGGTATGACGTTTTTTTTTTGGGGTTTAAATCAACAAATTTATAATAATTGATTTTGAATTCAGCATCCAAATATAAATTAAATAATTGTTTTCAATCAATTTGATGTAGAAAAAGCCGGAAAAGCGGTTCAATTCACATATGAGGATAATTTAAAATTGGTGGCATTTTCACAGCAAGCATTGCATGGTCCAATCACTGCCATTGAATTACCACCACTTGGTGCTTTTGATGTGATTGGTCGCGATAGACGCATTGCGTGGCAAAATTTAGGCACAATTACCAAGTCACAGGCAATGGAAGGTTTTATTGATTTATTGGATCGGTCGTGTGTCGCTTTTAAGCCATACATTGAAGCAATTAAAAAAGATCGAGAGGAAAAAGAGCGTCTGGCCAAAGAACAGGAGCGTCAACGAAACGAAGAATTGGAAATTGAGCGCCAGCAAGAAATCAATCGAAAATTGCTGGACGAACAGAAAAGCCGTGAAGAGCTACACAAACGTCGTTTACAAGATGCATTAAATCAACAAACCTATTTGCAATTTCGTGCATATGCTGAAAAACAATATCCAGGCAATCCCGAACAACAAGCCGTACTAATCAGACAACTTCAAAATGAACATTATCATCAATATATGCAACAGTTGCATGCACAAATAGCGACGGAAAATACGGACAAATTGAGCGGTCCGGAACAAGGTGATGGTGATTTGGCAGTTGCTAATAGTACAGCGAGTACAGTTGGCACCAGTAATGTTAATCTATCGGCCAAGGAAACTAGCCAGAGTGATGAAAAAGAGGAATGTGACAGTGACAATGATTCAGATGGATTTCCACCAATTGCGCCCGCTCAAATGTGGACAAAATCAGACATTGAACAATTCAAGTCTGAAGTTGCTGCTGGCAAAGGTGAAGGTATTATAAAAGTAAGTTGATTTTTTTTCTCACATAAATCATAAATATTGACGCTGATCCACACCACAAAGTAATACTACAAATGAAATGAATTCAATATTATCCATAGGTTGGACATGGTGACATAGTCACAGTACGAGTACCAACTCATGAGGGTGGAAGTTGTTTGTATTGGGAATTCGCAACAGATAGCTATGACATTGGATTTGGTGTCTATTTTGAATGGGGAAAACCAACATCAAGTGAAGTACAAGTGCAAGTTTGTGATAGTGAAGACGACGAAGAGGAAGACGATGATGAAGGTGAAATATTTGTTTCATGTCAAAACAATTCATTTATTTTAGGAAAAATGTGTTTAAAATGATGTTTATTTAAAAAAAAAAAAAACCAATTATTTTTGACAGTTGAACTTCAACAGAGCAACGATATCGAATCGGGTGGCAATGCACCAACTTCACCACCATCACCGATACCACGCTATCGGCCTCCAGTATCGAATGTAGTTCCCGTCTATAGACGTGAATGTCAAACGGAAGTTTATGTTGGTTCACACAGTTATCCCGGCGAAGGTGTTTACCTACTGAAATTTGATAATTCATACAGTTTATGGCGATCAAAAACATTATACTATCGTGTGTTTTACACACGATAAATCAATGATAACGCAATGAAACAAAATATTCGGCCATTTTGCCCCCATCTGTGCATCGGTTTTTATCATTTTAATGTTCAGTTTTTAAAAAACAAATCATTCATAAAACATTGATTTCGATTTGGATTTGTTTTTTTTTTGTTTTGTTTTTGGTTTGTTTTGCCGTGCAATAGAATTTGCGAGATATTTAAAAAGAGAGTTTTGTAGTTAGTTGAAAATGTGAAAATGAGTCAAAAATCATAGGTTTCGTTTTTGTGGCATTCCAAAAAAAAGAAGTTCAAATTCATATTGATTTGATATCGGTTTACGTTTTTAAAGTAAATTTAGTTAAAATTGGGAAAATTCGTGTAGACATGAATGAATTCAAGTAAATCGATGTCATGAATGGGATATGTGGAAGAAAAAAACAAACATTTAAACAACAAAACATTATAATAGCTATATTTGTTTCCCAATATATCGAATGTGTATGTTCAAATGTTTATTGATGATATTCACACGATCATCACTCGATTGTTACTACAAACAGTATAACAACTGCATACATTTTTAAACAAGAAAAATAAATATAGTAAAAAAAAACAGAAATACGGGCTTTTAGCCCCTTAAACACATTTATGAGAGAAAAAAAAATTGCAGAGAAAATCGTTTTAATGTCAAACCAAAATCTGCACTCTTTAGAAATATATATAAATATATATTATATATTTACATTGCTGATGTTTTATGCTCCAAATAAATGTTCTCTATCAAATGAAATCTTCAAACAAAACAACGCCTCTTTCAATTCTCTATTGTTTTTTTTTATTATTTGGCGCATCGATCATTGAATGTTAACAATTTTTAACTTTTTCTCACAATTTATTTACATAGAACTAGAACAATTCAATTCATTAAATGATATTTTCGTTATTTGGTGTGAAGGATGTTTTTGTTTGTTTGTTTATGAATTATTGTACAGTTTCGATTAGAGTGATTGACTATATAAATCAATATGCATGGAGATCTTGAGCTTCGATTAAACGAAATAATTCTAATTTTTTTTTTTTTTTTTTTTTTTTGGTTAAGCTACAACCATTTTCAATATGTGCATAAATAATTTGCTAGTGTTCGTGATTATCTTCAAACTGATACCCTGAAAAAAAAATGAACAAATCGACTATTTCTGGCAACAAACAAAAAAGTCGGATTTTAAAATTGACGTGTTCATCATTGACGAGTGGTATGCGACGACCAAATTTAATCGATATTTGTGATATTTGTTGTTGTACGATGTACGTGTCCCTATAATTTGTCTAACCTTCACACACACTTACACATAATGTTCTCATGTTTATTGCTTCTAATCATTGTTCAATATCCTTAAGCTACGAATATTCATTGGATTTAAACGAAGTTCGTTCTTTTACATAATTGATGCCATTTTTAATGAGTATCGCCTTCAATAGTTCATTTTCTCCACGCAAACGTGCAATTTCGTCCTCATTCTTTTTCTTCTCGAGCATTGTTCGACTATCGGTTGATTGTGATGTATTTTCAGTTCTAGTTTGTGCAAAAAGGAGGGGAAACGAAAATAAACAAATTTTATTGAAAAATCGATTAAACGATTTCATTCAATTATTCATTTAAAAGTGGACGAAAGATATATTTTCGACTATATTCGATTGAGAAATGAAAAACCGAATGTCATTTGTCATTTACCGATTTGTTTGTTTGTCTTGCAACATTTGCACATATTCACAGGCCTTCGATAAAATACCGCCCTTTGATTGGCCTTCTATTGCAGCTATACTCAAACGTCCACTGTCACCAATTTCCGTTGCACTACCATCGGCCGGTATAATATTGCCCAATTTCATAATCCAGTGATTGATTTTGTCTCGTCGCCTTCGTTCAACTTCATTATGTGTAGCTCTTCGACGATCGTCACGCTTTTTAAATGAACTCAACGGATCAATGTGTGAATTCTGTCATATTTGGTGAAATAAAATGAATTGGTGTTAAAAACTCACTCGCTCAAAGTCAGACAAATAAAAACAAAACATCAGCAAATTCTTACATTTGATTTGGATGACGTTGAACTATTTGTTGTTGTGCTATATGTGGTTGATGGTAAATAAATGGGATCCACTTTTGGTGCAATTGCAACCGATGTACGCACCTTTGACAATGGTGAGGTGGCATTGTTTGTGGTTTGTTCAATTTTAATTGGTTGGGCTGGTGTTGATGGTAGAGTGGCGGTGATTTGAGTGGTTGGAACGGCCTGTAAAAATCCATTTGAACTATCAATTACAATGTACTGTAGCTGCTGTGGCACCGATGTTGTCGCTGAATTATTTATAGCTGAAGTGCCACTGTGCATTGCTTGATTACTCTTTGGTGAATCATCCGGTACGTGGACGATTCGATAGGCAACAATATTATCCTCGCTGCTCGATAAAACATATTCAGCATTTCCTGGGTCTAACGAAAAAAAAAAAACCGTCAAACAATTACTCGAATTCAAGACAAAATATGAACTTCAATCTTGGCTTACCTTCAACAATATTCCCTTTTTCATCAATAATATCTATACCGGTATCAATTTGACTGAAATAAATATACAGAATACAATTACAATCATTGAATAATGAAAATGACAGGTAATGATTTGAATGATAACAAAAATAATAATTGGTTTTAAAATAACTGAACTATAGAGTTATAATGAAATCTCTTGAATTATGTAACAGAATTTGATAGACGAAGGAAGAAATCATCATAGTACACTTGCAATACAATAACTCAAATTCGGAATAATCACGGAATGTGAAAAGGGAACAAATGTTGAAAAAATGATCAAAAATAGTCACAAAAATGAGTACTTCTCATTCAAAATGGAATAAAATGAACAAAAATATAAGCGTATAAATCGGAAAAAAACAACTAACTCATCAATAGACTCAGGATCGTCGAAATCCATATTTTGGCACGTTCGTATCTTATTTACCCCCGATCGAAAAAAGAGACGTTTAGTCGCGTCAAGTGTTGATTAATGTATTATTGTCACAGTAAACATTCAATTAAGAACAATTTTCGATTTTCAGCCGGTGAAATTTGTTTGTCAACTTTTGGTATCGTATTTCAATAAATGGCACTTTATCACACAAATTTCAAACTTTATGAATCCGGTTTCGAATAACGAATTTATTAACTCCAGAAAAAAAAACAGACACACACACACACAAACTATTTATTTGTTTATACAATAACAACAACAATGTCCAGTGAGGAGCAAATTGCAATTGAATGACATTAGTTGAACTAACAAAGTTGTGATCTTGTGTGTATGATTTGGTCACGAGACATTAAATAAGACACACATTGATTGAATTTTAACGAAATACATCCACTGTCATTCAATGTGAGTTCAATTTGCACTTCTCTTCCGTTGGCCAATATCTTAGAATATGCTAATTTTCACATGATTTTGTTTGTTTTTTTTTTTTTTTATTTTGTTGTTACTTCAGTTGATCTTTGTGTGCGCGCTAACATTTTACCATCGAGCATTGTCTATTTTAACAAGCAGGTCATGTGAACGCAATAAAAGCTTAACACTCAATGCATAACGTCATCGAATTACTTAATTATCACCGACGCACACACATTTAAATATACTCGCACAACAAAATTACAATTTGCAATTTCAATCAATTCAACGAATTTTGTACATGTCATCAACAAACAAAATCCAAAATATTTTCACAAAATCATTGGCTCATGGTTTGGTTAAACACGATGACACTTCACCTAATTTCAAAATTGCATTGAAATATTAAAAAAGATGTTTTGCAAATTCGAATGCTGTTCTTGCTCTCTGCACATGGACTGTGTATGCGCAATAAACGTCAAAAAAATCGTGAAATGTCAAAACGACGCATACATTAAAGGCGGTTTACAATTGAAGATTATGGCGGTTGTGTGGTTTCAGCGAAATATACAAATTTTAAAGGGATTTTAATTCATGACAACTTAAAAAACGATCAATAAATTGACGATATTCGAACAAATTATGACTGACGATAAGAGTTATTGGCTAACATTCAATAGTAAACTGAACAAATGCATGTAAAGTTCCGTTGGTCTTTGCATATGCTTTACATACGGGTTTAATATTTGTACTGCACTGCGTGCAAGAGAGAAAGAGAGCGAGCGAGAGGGCGAGTCTAACGAAGTGAACAACGAGTAAAACGCACGTCATGTCACTTTTATGTATGAACATGAGAATACTCATACATCGAACATAAGCGAATGTTTTACATCATAACAATCGCGTTGCCGTCTCGCAACGATTTAATAATGACAATGTCTTTTGTTCTATGCATAGAAAAAAAAGAAAACCGTTTGTGCAGGCAAAATAGAGAGAGAGAGAGATGGAGATGGAGAAGAGAATCCAAGAGAGAGAATTTGCGATTTTGATTATTGTGTGTTAAAACATTGCTATCGTTGCTACTTGCATGGTAATTCTAAAAGAGATGATAGAAAAAATCACATACCATCAACGGCACAGTGTACAGTGTCTACACACTCGGTGTGTTCGATGACTACCTAGAAATGGTCCCAGTGTGAATTCAGAGAGAGAGCGTATACGTCAATGCGCTCTTTCACTTGTGTTTATCCAATATTCAGTGTTTTGTGTAAATAACTAGCGAACGGATGACAAAACTTGAGCCTTAGTTTGAATAAAAATAAATTTTTTTTTCTGTCGTCGATTGTGTGATTCATTAATTTTTCTCGCTCTCTCTATCTCTATCTCTCTCTCTGTCATTGTGTCATCACACAACGGTTCTTGGGCCATTCAGTTATACGGTCTGTGTGTATTTTAATCGACGATAAACTAAATATGCCAAGAATTTTTTATGTAAATTTATTTATCTGTCTGCATCTGCGGTCGAAATGAAATCACATAACAATTGTTAGAGTGAGAGTCATATGGTGTTTCGCATCTCATTTCTTCTGCCCACTGATTTTTTGTTTTTGTTTTTTCCTTTCCATTTTGACTCATTTTAATTTCAGTTGGTCTCAAACTGTTTTACAGTGCACGCGTTTTCATATCTCACTGAAATCCAATTTAAAACAAACAAAAAAAAAGAATCCCTTTTCATTCATATATAAAAATAAAGATGTGCAGTGACTTTGATAATGATGATGAAATACTAAGACCCTATAATTCTGTTGTTTAGATTTGCTTTACCGTCAATTTGTGTGTTTATCTTTTGTCAGTAAAATACAACACAATGAAATGACATTGGTTAAAATTCATTATTTTCAATTGGTTGCGATATTTTTCCTCTTTATTTAACCATCATATGTGTGTACTCAACACATCAAATCAGACAACAAACAAATCATTTTTCATATAAAATGAAAACCCAAGGAATTCATTCGTTAACAAGCATAAATTGTGTATTAAATTCAGTTTAAGATATTATGTTGATTTACATATGGTGAATGGAGAATTGAAAAAAAAAAACAAAACGTTTCAATAAGAACAACAATCTTCGATTATTTTATTAAGTGTAAAAACAAAACTTGTGAGTTTGAATGTAGTCAATGCCATTGATTTTAAAAGAAACTATTTTTCGTCTTGATGCTGAAATGTTATAATTCCGAACTGAATTTTGTGTTGTATCATCATAAGATTCGATTCTTTTTTATTGTGTATGTGTACTGTGAACGCCTAAAAGGTGGATTACTTTTTGAGAGAGAAAAAAAAACCGGATTGTCATGTCATGATTCGGACTATTTTCAATATTATCTTGATTTCATGGCCCACTGCATTTCACACGAAACAGATTCTGGGGGGATTTTCGTTTCTTTTCGTCACTTAAACCAACTAAATACAATACAATAGATGCGCAATTTGGATGAGTGCTACACAAAAATTGACACGAATTCCCAAACCAATTCAATGTTCATTCACGTTTCCACAATTTTCAAATCGTTTTCATAAATCTCAGTTTGCAGTACAGTATCAGTTATATTGTTAGTGTTCTGCTCATTTCTCTTGGCGATAAAATACATTGTGAGATTGAAATTCAGTCGAGTTTTCCCCGTGGCACCAATTTCTAAATGGGATCGTCGATTGAAAGTATTAGATTGTGTTACATTTGCTCTACTTACAGACGTCAACTTAAAATACAACATCTAAATAATGAAAAACTAAGGAAAACATCCAGTGAATTCCAAGTTTGTGCACACAGTTTGTCGTCAACGTTGTGATAAAAGTCCAACAGTGACATTAATTTGAATTGAAACTAAAAGTCGATTGGAATATCGATTGTATCATTGAGTCTTCATCTCATTCTCTCACTCTCTTCCAACATTTCAACTTCATCTTTCAAATCGACCCGTTTGAATGAATAACATTGCTTTCGTTAGCTCGTCAATTTATTTAGTTGGTACAAAAGGTGGAGAAGATTAAATGTTTAGTGATTTCAGTGTATTGCGAAGCCAGATTCACAAACTATTAAAATATGCTCGATTGCCATTGGCATGTGGAAACAAAGACACTCCAGCTATTTGTTTTTATATCCGCATTTCGATGATATGAGTGAATAAACTAGAGAGAGAAACAAACAAATTCTCATCGAGAGAGAATTACGCGCATAAAAACAGAAAAAAAAACACGAAATGCGAGCTGCAAACAATCAAGTGAGCATAAATTGAATAGAATCTATCCAAAGTGAATATTACGTGAATGCAGATATACAAGACAATTCTAATTGTTTGTTAATCGATTTGTAAAGGTGAAGAAACAAATCGAATAAATTTTAATTTAATTACGTGAACGGTGACGAACAAGAGAAGAAGACGAAGCAAACGGGAAAAGAAAACTCGGCGAACGCATTATTCGTTATGACACAATTTGTGCGCATTTGAAAGCAAGTATCACACAGCAAATCATTAGCATCGAAGTTAAAAAATGATTGATCAAAAATCGCAAACGCTTGCGAAAAATGACGGAGATCCAATGGTTTCATCGGCGATGACAATGAGCTCAAGTTTTACACATTTATCGATGGATACCGATGAGTGTTCGGTGAGTGGTGGTGATGATCAGCCGGCTAATAATACCACCATAAATCAATCAACCGCCCCATTTTCGTTTGCATTGTATGAGGCGCTCGTCGATATTTGCCAAAATAATATTAACTATTTTGAATGCGATGACAGTGAAACGGGACAACGATTTTTGTGCGCATTTCGTAGCATTATCGATCATATCGCAGTCGCACGACAATTTGTAGCTAAGCTCATTACATTCGTACATGAATATGATTTCGATGAACTGACACCGGCCAATGGTTACCGGAGTTTTGTTAAAGCGATTCAAGCATGCATCAATCATAGTGTGAAGGTTTGCAAATACATCGCACAAAATCGCAGCTATTTACTATTCCGGAAAAATATGTATATGAAGTAAGTTGATTTACAAATGATTATCTATTATGACGTGAACCGATTGCACAACAGTTTTGTGTGCAGTGAAGACAGCACTTTTTGTTGTTGTTGCTGCTCTGAGCACTTGTTTCATTTTTCATATATATATTCTGTTTATATTCGCAAACACTGTTTTTTTGTTTCTTTTGGAACATTTTACATGCGTGTTACTATATAACATATTGTTATTTTGTATGTGTGTGTGTGTTTTTTTTTTCTTCTTTCATTTTTGATTCATTTTTGCAGGGAAATCGAAGCATGTAGCCATTTGTTAGCTAGCTTATGCAGTTGTTTAGAACAAATTATGATAATCAGAGAAAAAAGCGAACATGGTTCGTTGTTTCCACCCGGTGAACATAAGGCCATTGGACTATTCAATACGAGCGCCAACGTTAATCAGTATTCCTTTTATGGACGATGCATTGGTTTTCATGTGAGTCACTAAGTATATACATCCCATTAAATGTAGTGTTGAATCGTCATATAAATCCTCAAAATTACACATATTTTCCTTCGATTTTCCGCTTTGTACAAAAAAAAAACACACACACACACAAAATCTGAACATATCTGTTTGACCCGATTTTAGTACTGTGAATCGATGCAATCCGTCATGAAATTCTTGGGCATTTGTTTGGCTGGATTCTCTGAAGTGTACTACAACAGCAACGGCAATCGAATTATGAAAGCGACCAGTTCGATGTACACGGGTGGAAAATACTATTGGAATCCAGAGCTAAGAGCACGGCGCATCGTGAATTTATCACAATATGCTGGCATCGATTTCTGTAAAGCATTTTGGTCATTAACCGAAGGTGAACTAATGTATGCCCTGCCAAATGTGTTCGGTGTTAAAATCAAAGTCAATCGACTGATAACAATACCGCCTGAGCCACTTGAAATGGAAAATGTGCAAATTCCAAATACAATGGTAACGATTCCCGTTCCATCAAGCCACTTGGGTATTGGTCCAGTAACGGCACGTTTGCTATCGAGTGTCCGTCGTGATGGAATGATTGGCGAACGAAATAAGAAACACATTCATTCAATGTCGAAAAGTTTGATTTTTCATTGTCACGGTGGTGGTTTTGTTGCACAGAGCTCCAAATCTCATGAAGTCTATTTACGTGAATGGGCTGCCCGACTTCATGTGCCGATTTTATCAATTGATTACAGTCTATCACCGCAAGCCCCATATCCACGTGCATTGGAAGAGGTATTTTATGCTTACTGCTGGGCAATCAAAAATGCACGTCTTTTAGGAACAACCGCCGAAAAAATTGTTGTTGTTGGTGATTCAGCTGGGGCTACATTGAATATGGCATTGACATTAAAATGCATCGATCAACAAATACGACGACCAGATGGTGTATTTTTAATTTATTGTCCAATGAATTTGGGCTTTGATCCAAGTCCGGCACGATTCATGTGTTTAATGGATGTTCTTTTGCCATTCGGGTTTTTAATGGGTTGCTTAAGAGCGTACGTTAATCCGGGTAAAGATCAATACATGATGACGGGCAATAAAAAAAAAGCCGAACAACAAAATGAAAATAATAAAAAAGACATTTTAAACGATTCATCGATGTCAACAACTTCAGCTGTGATTGTATTAATGTCTGATGATGGGGAATCAGAAATGCCAACATTTGTGCACATTGGATCTGAAAGTCAGGAAAATGAACATGCAAATGACAAACAAACCGATGCATCGATTTCAATTGATGATGGTGGCTCAACGTGGGAACATATTGAACATGATGCAAACTATGAAGCGAACACAAAAAGTCCAGAAAGTGATGGAACAAGTGATACATTTGCCAGTGCATCGTTGCATAACAGCCAAACCGGTGGCAATACGGAGATGATGACACCCGATGAAAGCAATGGCATCTCATTTGAACAGGATTCACAACCGATTACATTACATAAACCATTGAATGAAGGAAGTGATGCTTTTGAAATATGTAACATTGATTTGAATGCAGATGTAACAAATGGACAAAGAAATTCTACATCGTCTTCACTATTGGAAATGGATTCAACTGAACCACAGAACACTGGATCCAAGTTTGTTTCAGATTTTGTTGAAAAATATGGTAAAGAGGATTTAAATCGAGCTGGCCTAAATAAGATGCCGAAAACACAATCGGAAGAAAATGTTTTGTTGGAGGAAGGCCGTGATGCATTAAATATGCAAAATATTCCAAATAAAATTTATAAAGCAGTTGAATCGGCTGCTAGCAGTGTAGCGAGCACATTAAGTGCGATCACAACACCAACGACAATCCGAAGTGGCATTCCAACAACTAACGGAACGAACTTCACCAGAAGCCGCTTGAATTCATTGATTGAACGAAATCCAGCCGATGATTATCTGTTTGATGTACCCCAAGACCCATTCCTGGCACCTTATTATGCCACCGATGATATGCTCAAGCAACTACCGCCCATGAAAATTTTGGTAAGATTGAACAAATATTGTCAACACTTTTCTACTAGAAATTTTCTAGCGTTTCAAGATTGATAACAATTTGTCCATTTTTTTTTTCAACCAATTTCAGTCGGTTGACATGGATCCATGTCTGGACGATTGCATTGAGATGGCAAAAAAGATGAAAAGACTTGGCGTTTCAATTGGTTTAGACGTTTTGCCTGGGCTACCACATGGCTTTTTGAGTTTTGTTAAGGTAATTTCATTGAATTTTACCATTTCGATTTTTATTCTTTTACCGTGACCCAATTTATAAATGACGTAAATTTTTCATTTTATATACATCAGCTTTCTAAAGAGGCCTATGAAGGTAATCGGGTGTGCATTTCTCGTTTGGCTGAATTGCTGGGCACAACAGTTGATTCAAAGTGTTAAAATTCGATACACAATTGACAACACAGCAACACATTTGACCAAACTGTATGTTATTTCAACTGAATGGCATATTGTGACAAGCCATTTACACTAAAAAAAACAGCTCATTTCACATGTGCAACAAGTGACTTTTTTTTTAAAAACTTTTTTCTTGTACAATTTTTGTAATTTTGTTATCAAAAACAACAAAAATTGTGTGCCGAAATTTTTTTTTTCTTTATACGCATTCGCTTAAATATCCGCTCAACTAAGTGGCCTAAACAAAAAAAAACCAATCTTATCAAAAAAAAAAGAGAAGAAAATAACACAAATGCCTTTATTTGCATTGCTAACAGTGTTTTTTATAAGATATTATGAACAAAAACAATTGAATGAATTCATCATGTTTTTATTTTCAAAACGAAGAGAATTTTTTTTAAAAAAGAAAACACAAAAATAATTTTGTCTATTAAAATGAGGTGCTTTTATTCATCACTTGTTGAATTTTTGCATTTTCAGGCACCAAATGTTATCATTGTAAATAAATTTATAATTGATTTTTGGTGAAGAGCAACTAAAATTTATGAACAATTTTGAAATTCGAATCTTCTTTGAATATATATTCCATTTGGAAGATCAAATTTATACAATATTTATTTTAAAATTACACAATTTAGGATTTTAATGCACATCTCAAATCAATCTCAACTATTAAATTTGGCTTTTTTTTCTGTTACAGCACAGTTGATACACCTTATTATTGCTTTATTTATTTTTACTTCGCCCGTCTTACTTTGGGCTTCACAAATTTACACACCGAACACCACCAATCAAATCAATAGCTTTTGCAATTTCTTGCAATTCAATAACACTTTTTTCAATTGAAATAAAATCAATAAAATATTGGCTGCAGTATCAGCTAGCTCACTTCCAACAATATGGCTGTATGATTGAAATGACGAGCTTCTATTTGGGGCTCAGAAATTAATTGCTCGCAAGTTCGGCACATTTTTTTGTCGCACGATTCATATACACAATCTATTTCAATGGTGCATGTAACGTTTACTTTGTAAACAGAAATTATGATGCTTCTTTAAAATGAATATTATTAAGGACAAATTAAATAAAAAGGGTAAAATACAAGTATTGTATTACATGTCCATATCCATTAAATTTTTTGTTTTTGTACATAGTGCTCTAAATTTAGTTTTAAAAAATTGGATGCAAGTGATATATTTTGATTGTAATATGCTTTGCTAAGAAAAAAAAAAAAACAAATTCAAAATCGTTTGAAAAATTGAACAAAAAAAAAAGAGAACAAAACTAAAATAAAACCAGATAAATTGTTACAAAATCTATTCAGTTGATTCAAGTGTCATTGTTTTAGCGATGACATTTCAAAAACGCTAAATTAAACATTTTACGTCTATGAACATCAGATTGTTTTTCTTTTTTAATTTTGAGGTACATATTTACAAAAATGAAAACAAAAACCTATATTTATAAATGTATAATTGTAAAATTGACACGGCATTATTTAACAAAAGAAGAAAAAAACACGTCCGAAGTCAATGGGTTAGGTATTATAATCTTATGAATTATGTATTGTCTATAAATTTATTCTGGGAAATGTAAGAGGAAATGATTTTTTCTTGAAACACACAGTTATTTAAACATCTTTCAATTTCAAACACACACACACACAAAAACAATTTTATAATGAACAAACAGTTATTGCCTCAAATCCAAAACAAGCATCAATAGCTTTTCATTAAACACACAGACACACACCATTTGTATAACATTGTATTGTATTCAATATCAATTCAAAATAAAGTTCCATAATTTAAACGCAAAGCATCTTGGTTTTTTCAAATCCTAAATGGCGAATAACAGCATTTTGGCTTTTGTCAACAATCAATGAGTTCCGTCTAAAATAGTCAGACGGCATTTTTAGGCATTTTCACACCAAAATTAACCAAGAACCACTTAGCTCTGTAAAAAAATATAAGCGGAAGCGGGTTGAACTCAATTACATTCAAAAATATATGGCTGTCAATTGGAAACAGTTGTTGAAATTGAATCGAAATTTCGTTCATTCAAATGGCGCGCCATTTCATTTGGATAATATGAAACATTTTCTGTTATATATTATCACACTGGATACCAAAATACGGTAAATACAGTCGGTTATACATTTGCGGTAAGTAATAACTTCTGATAAATGATAAATTGAATTACATTCGCAATAACATTCGAAAATCGATCAATTTATCAATCAATACACACAAAAAACAAATTTGGTAGTATTTTAGTTTTATGTGGCGAACAATCATATTACCACATTATATTGAAAAGTTACCGCAGTATAATATATATTCTTACTACTAAAATGAGATGTGTTTCGTATCCGTATGCGACGCGATTTTTTCCCGACTCGCAAATATCGGCTCTCCGAGAGTTTCATAGTGAATTCCCATGTAGCCTATGCTTGTCCGTTGCATACGGGAAGAAAAAAAATCGCGTTGCATACGGATACGAAACACATCTCATTTTAGTAGTAAAAATATATATATTATGTTGAGGTAACTTTTCAATATTACGTGGTAATATGATTGTTCGCCACATTAGACTAAAATACTACCGAATCTGTTTTTTGTGTGTACTGTGCCTAGTTCTTTGGTTGAGCTGAAGGTTACTCATGCAAAGTTGTTGATGGAAAACATTGAAGAGTCATTCTCATAGCTGGAATATCTTTGTATCGTTCAAAGTAATGCATCCAAGTCTCTTTTTCAAAACGGAAATCAGATATGAAATATGTTGTAAAATCGATTATTTGTAGATACAAAATATTGTGAATCAATTTTGTCCACCAGAGAACATGCATTGACCAAGCTCTTGGAAGCAACATTTACAACTGCAAGAACGAATACGCATCTGCATGTCAAAGACCATGTGGATCTTTGCTGTCGCACACTGCATAAGCGTAATGCACTGAATCAAACAATCGAATGGCATATTCGGCAGTGTGACTGTGAGCATTCATTTCGAATATGTTTACGGAATTTGAATACAACAATATCGAACAAGATGTTAATCATCTACTCTATAAATGCAACAAAATGCTTCTCCAAGGACTATCCAATCATTAAATGTCTAAAATATCACATTCATCCGGATTCAGCTCAATTGCACCGCTTTATAAACTTGGCTGAACGTGAAAAATATTTCAATCGATGTGTAAAATATGAATTAGATCAGAGTCAGGCGCAACAGCTACAAATATTCGACATGCCATTCAATGACCATGCAATCGGTAAACTGTGCAACCAAATTTGGGTGACTTTTGGAACAGCCAAGCGGCAGTTTTATTAAGATTTTCAATTTTTGTCTGTTTCATTGCATTTGCAGTACCAGAAACAAAACTCACGAAGACATTAACGGCGATCAACAGTTCAACACGCCAATGGAAACGGCAGAATTTATTTTCTCTGTATTGAAGAAAGGTCAAATTATCAGTTGTGCAGTTTATAATACGCTATTCCGTAGTGAGTGTCTTTTTCGTATGGTTTTTATTCTTAACGACTTTTCAATCGGATTATTTTCATTCATATATTGCAGGTCAAATCAGTATAAGAGAATCATCAGGTACTCCTAGGCATTTGAATGATAATGATAAAGATAATCTTAAATACATTCTCAAGTTAGCTAAAATTCTTTTAAATGTAACGTGCGCGAATCATAAGCGGTAATAATATTTTTTTTCAAATTTTGGTCATTTAGAAGTTCAAATTGTATAAATGTTTCTCCTGTAGGTGGCATGTTATCATCCGCAACTTCAACGTCTAAGCCAATTTATTTACCCCATGTAAATGCTCCCAACTCCCATTTCATTATTTTCAACAAAGGATCTTCCATTTCTATCAACCAAGGAGGTTCTTTGTATTCCGGGCAACCATGTAACAAAAATAATGTTGTTAACAATTAAATTATTTGTCAAAAAAACACACGTTTTTGATTATTTAAATAAATGCTTGCAGCTCTGGATGATGTAACAAAGTGAATCGCGCGTTTGTATTTGTATTTAATAATACATTTTCACTGAAATTTGGTAGGTAAAATCCTGGAGAATAATCAGATCTAGCATGAACGCCATTGAAGGAAAGTTTTCATAAATTGTAGACCGTAGAACTGATTTGATCGGTGTGGTATGGTATTGAAGGAAACTTTTGAGTGGCCTCTTAAGTCGATGGTGTTTCAAAACACTTGACTACAGTTGACTTGAAAGCTGGAGCTCATGTGCAGTAGTTAAATATTGTGGGAACAACCCTCGAATAACATTTCGATCTCGTTATCGACATAAAACACAGAGCATTTATTGTTATTCCATGATCAAAACAACACGATTATTTCAACACATATTTTATTACTGTCAACAATAATTTGGCTATCTACTTTTAAGACGAAGTTTCAATCATCAGGAAGACAAACCATTTAGAATTTTTGCTATGTTGGAGAGCCATAGTTAAGGGAAAAGTGGACCAATTACACAGACAAAATTGGGCAGGTAGTTTTCTCGTTGAAAGCGTATAAGTTGTCTTTGAATTGCTTTTTAGTGATTTTAAATTGAACGCCTAGTTGACTCATCTGTATGCTCATTGATGTGCCCAAGATACAGACTCGGGCATTGCAGAGCTAAAAAAAAAAATCACAATCAAAATAAAACCAAAATCGTTGCACAATCTCATCAATTTTAATGATACCCGATTAGATTATGAAATGGAAAATATAATGCCGCATGTATGAGAATTATTTATTTGTTGATCTTTGCTATACACTAGATTTACATTTGTTTTTATAGAATTCATCTTAAATCATCAAACTAATTTCGGACCATGAAATAGATGTTTCCACATTCTATTCTATCTACTTATACGTAGAAATATTTCATATCAAATCTGAAAGAATAATTCAGACTCGATAATTTCTAATTAAAAATGGAGCTAAACATTTATCAAGAATAAATTCAATTTCTTTTTCTCTCTATCTTTCTCTTTCTTGTATGAATCATTATTCGAACATTTGACAACGAACTAAAATTGAGTTAATTGATACACTCAAAAATAAAAAGAATAAGGCTTCAAAACCATAGTAAATGAGGAATTAATACTAAGGATATTTAAAAAAAAAACATATGTTCTTAAGTCATTTTATTTGATCATAAGCGAATTTTAGCCTAAAAGGTTGACGATATTTCATTTCTGAATTCCAAATTGACCACTTTGCCGGCCATTTAGTATTTTAGTGATTTGTGTGGTGTGAGAGTTATTGTTTTTATGGTATAATGATGGTTTCGCTTGGGATTGGTTTTTGGCTCTGTGAAGTATTCAGTAGCGAAACAGAGGTTGAGCTTGGTGTTACGCTTGTAATCGTTGCGTATGGCTGTGTGGATGGCAAAAATATCGCATTTGAATGCAATAACGATGCTGTTTTTGTGGTTGAGCCCGTCCAATTTGACAGCGGCCGACTCAATATGATGCACTGTGAATTCGATGCCTGCTTTGTCTGCGATTGAATGACCTGATTTGAGTGGCGCGTCTGTGGTGCAGCAGAGTTCATCGATACCTATATCGAAGTTTGCATCGACATTAGTTCAATTTCAATAAATATAACGCAACGCTCTCAAATTCCAATGATCTATGATCTTGACTTACGGTTGAATTTTTCGGTAAAATATTCCGCAATGAAGGTACCATCGTGTTGCTCGTAAGTCGTGTACCCGATCGCGTACCAGATGCATTCAAAGTATCTTTTGGCCCTGACATTTGTGGCTTTGCGTGTACTATTGTTTGGGGCAGTGGCTGGGTCTGGGATTGAGGCTGTGACTTTAATTCGGCTTTCGATTGAGCTTTTACATTCGTCTTTCGCGACTAAAACAACAAATTCGTTAAAACCAATAATTACATGGTCACTTAAGAATTAACAAAATTACGATCTACTGTGGAAAAATGATTAGCGCCTTACATTCTGCATGTTCGGGGCTGATTCCAGTTGTGCACATGTGTTCATATGTTGTTCCCTTTAAATGACAGAGAGAGAGAGAGAGAGAAAAAAAAATAAATACCATTAATTACTGTTACACAATAAAAGGAAAACACAAAATTCACGACATGTATCGTTTCATACCAATGTTTTCGTTGGCACACATGGTTGCAATATGATGTATTCCAGCAGCAATAAAACTGTGCCTCTTTCAAACAATTTGCGCACCATTGCTTCCGTTTTGCCTCCTCAATGGATCGAATACGTTCCATTTCACACTGTTTACGCACTTCATTGACCGCACGCGTTCGTTCTTTTTCCATGCTCTTTTTCAATTCAGCTAAAATACGTTCGTAGCTGGTTTTTGTGTCGGCCAACTCTTTTTGACGTGAATTTCGTTCTTTTTCTAATTCAAGTTCTAGTATGCGAATTCGAGCCTCGGGATTTGGAATATTTGATAAATCGCTAAGCGTATCTTCGATGACTGTACGGAAGAAATCGGTCATTTTGTGTGCATTTTCCATGAGGGTTTTGCACACTGAACCAGCTTCGCTCGGAAAAACTGTATCACCTTCTGAACGGAGCGGTGCTGTTGGTCGAGCGGTCAATTGTGGTGGATTTCGTCGAGCCATTAGATCAGTGACTGCTGATGCCATTTGTTCGGAGATTGCTCCATTCGATAGTGTGGACATTACGTTAGAATTCAATAGCGACGACTGGCTAACGTTGGCTACCGCCGGCATTGTAGTTATCGAGAGCGGTGGTGGACCATTTGACAAATTTGTTGTTGCGGTGCTTGAGGTGGGCACTGATTGATTTTGAGTGAGCAGTGAAACACTGCTTCCGCTGCCAACAACTGATAGTGGCGGCGGTTGAGACGGACTGTAGGCCATGTCTAGCCTTGGCAATGGTATGCACACCATATTGTTCATTGGTGCGGGTTTATTCATAGCTGCATTATTACGAGGCTTCAGTATGGACGCTTGCGATGGTCCTTTTGGAAAAGATTTACGCGCATGCTGTTGACCTGGTTTCACCTCTTTTCCAGTCATCTTATTAATATCACGAACTGTAATGAAACCCCGTTGTTCCATCAGTTCATCTATGGATGTTGCCGGTTTGGACAGTGTGCGAACATTTACGGTGCTTGTGATATCATCATCAACGATCATCAAACTGTCATCATCTGAGCTCGTTTCCGTTTTAATATTAGACAAACTATCTTCAGTATTTGTACAACTCTTGGCTGGTGTATTTTCACTTGAGCTGGACAAACAAATTGGTGTTTGAGATGATGATGGTGTTTGTTCGCCAGTGTTGACATTCGGAATCTCAGCTTCAGTTTCTTTTTTAACTTCAATAAATGGCACCAACACCACCGGTGACTCATCTTTGCTATTTGTTCGCTGTGTCCGTGCAGCTCCATCATTTGTTTCATTCGTATCACATGTTGAGTTTTTATTTTCAACTACTTTCGCATTTGAGCTGCTGCTACTCTTTTCGCTCAGTAGCTGATTTTCTGCTGCTTGAGATGGTGCTGGCGTTTTCTTCACCAGACCAACACTGCTCAATATATTCGTTTCAAATTTATCCTCCGGTTGATCGACTTTTGTCGATGTTGACGCTTTTGGGCTGTCAATTTTCATATTTTTCTCCGGTGTTTCAACCACATCATTCGATTTCACTTGATCGATTGACAATTTTCGTTTCTTGGTCGTTGGTTTATTGGTTTTCTTTGCAACCAATTCAGTCTCAGTTTTCTCAGGCGTTGATTTTGCATTGTACTGAACGAAACTCACGTCCGGCGATTCGTTGCTTGAATTTAAATCCAAATTCGTTTGTATGACATTCACACGTTTTTGATCTAATTTCTCAACGGCCATACTTTTGCGTCGCATCACCTGATATGATTTGTGATCTAATGTTGGTGGTTTGCCTTCACTGTGCCGATTTGTTGATTTACTTCGTTTGATGCGCGTGTCGCTGGTTTTTCGCCGGGCTAAAACAGCTGATGGAGGTGTTGGTGTGCGTGATACAGCCTCATCACCCGTTATATCAACAGTTCGTTTAATTTGTGGCGGTAACTCTTTAGCAGTTTGATCTTTTTTCACCACCGACAGATTATTATCAGCCGTTTTAACAATTTTCAACGTTAAATCTGGCCTAGCTGTGCTACTGCGACGACGACCACGTGCTGTACGAAGGCCCGGAATCATATCAAACAAATGTTGTTCAGCCAATTGTGGATTGAATGGCGTTTTCAGTTCGGCATAGTTGAATGCACCATATTTTGCTTTTATATTTTCAATATAGATGTCCACTTCCTATGTTAATATACATAAAATAAAATGTATGCTTAATTAATTTTATGTGAGTCATAAGAAAAGTGATTGACATTTTGTTGAGCAACCAGCGCATGCTATTCACATTTCGGGTATTGGATTATCGTACGATTAAAACAACAGTGGTACCATTTTAGAGAAACACCGTTACGTGACTGTTGCATTGTTGATATTGTACACGTACATTTCCTCCTAATTACTAACAGACATGATATGTCTTCTGTTTGTCTCAGTCTTACGTACCTTAACACAATCGGCAATGGTGTTTCGCTTGTATTTATTTGTTGGTGGATTTGGATCTTCACGTGAATACAAATAGCAATCTTTTGATGGGATATTAGCTCGATCATGTTCACCAAAAAATCGAACATCAACCAAAGTCGAATTGATTGACATGGCTTTGGCTGGCCAATATGGGAATCCTTTTAGTTTTGCCCATAAAATGAGATGTGGCTTTACACAGGTTTCCGTAAACCAATTGTCAGTCATTGTATTTGCATTCAAATAGCATTCGGGACATGTTTCGATATCACCAACTTCCTGTTTACTCACTTTTTGTAGTGCTTTTGCCGCTCGTGTTACTTTATTATCTATTCAATTAAATGCACACAAAAAACACACACAAAGAAATTTTACTTGATTTTATCAATTCAATAAAATTATTCAAAATTTTTAATCTTACCCGAAAAATAAATGCTGCAATTATGCAAAATCCATTTGATATCCGATAAAAATGCCTCAGAATTGGTATACACCAAATTGTCGATGTTGTTTTCAATTTTACTCAAATTAATTGGATTTGCGATGACATCACTGTAGCCAGGATTTTGTGTTTTATTCACTGGAAACTGGAATTGCTGGAGCTATTCAGGTTAATAAATTATAATGAAATAAAAAAAAAATGAGCAAGCAATAAAAATGAAGTTCATTTTAAGACCCGAACAAGTAGCACTTATTCAATGGACGCCATTTTGAATACAATATGCTCAAACAAACATAAAAAAAAAGTATAAAATATGACACAACACAAACAACTCACATTTGGATCTTGAAGAATTCGATTCATGGCGTATTTCAACAGCTTATTAAAATGTTTTACGTCAAATTTCCTGCAAAAGTGTGACGAAATTGAATGGAATATAATATAAATCAATTAATCGAACAATAAAATCTAGGGCAATCGATTGGATTTACTTTTTCTTATTCTCTTTTTCCGCTGCTTTAATTTCAATACACTCTGGGCACTGCCATTTGTTCATTTCGCTGGGCGATAGGATTTTCATTTTCAAACAATTTGCATGATATGATCGAATGCAACACGAACAACTAACATTTGTATCGTGCTGATGACATCTCCAGCAATATTTGTCCCAACCACTCTGAAAATGAGTAAGCAAATAAAAAAAAACACACCAATGTCATTTAAAATATTTAATTGTACTCACTTTTGAGTCTGTATTATAGGATTTCACAATTGTACTCTTCCTTCGTTCGGCAATATTTGGATGCTGTTTGCTGAAATAGTCCAAATCATCATCGTCATCATCGATGCCACTATTATTGTCCGTTTCGTCATCGGTGCCGCGCGTTAATTGCTGAATTCCTTTCAAAAATCGTTTTTGTTTGGCCGAAAAGTCCGTATTCATTGACCGTGTATTTCGTTTGCCAGCACTGCTAGTAAATGTACTTGTGGCTGATCGATCACTTTCTTTCGATGCACTTCGTACGCTGCTCGACGATGGGCTTGCACTTCGCATCAAATGAACGGACATTTTGTCGTCAACGGAACTATTTGCATCAGTAATATTATTATGTTTATGCTTTGATTTGCCGGTTTTTGTTGGACGACGATTTCGTTTGCTATGGTCAATTACAAATTCGGACAGAATTTTCGATTCATTCACCGTTTTTTGTAATTGTTCAAATTCACGTTTAATCTTTTGTGCGGACAATAAATGTTTCTCATCATTTGCGGCATCGATACTCTTCTGATCGCTGCTACTTTCCATACTGTTTTCATTCAGTAATTGCTCTTTTTTTATTTCCAATCCGCTGTCATCGACAACACCGTTATTGATATTCAATATGCATTTCACTTCACTCGCATCGGATTGGTCAACATTTTGAATTTGTGTGACATTTGGTTGTTTTGTTGTTTGATTGAATGTGACGTCACTTTGACCACCATCGCATTGATGTTTTATGTCACATTTGTCTTTATTTTGAATGGATGATGCGGCGGCAAGTGCTTCATTGGTCACATTACTCTTTGTGGCTGTATAATTATTTTTCACACTTTTTATTAGAATTCGATTATTATTCAGTAAATTTACTGTATGGCCAACGGATTTTGGTGGTCCACTGCTGCTCACATTTGATGTGGTTGGCTCTTCAATAGAGATTTTTGTGGGCGATAATTTCTTGGTTTCGACTTTATCGAATGGCTTGTCATATTTTGCCTTCAGTGTTGCAAGTGAAATGGATTTTGGCGGCGATTGCGGCACACTGACCACAACCGACGGTGCAGATGCTTTTGGAATAAATTTTACATAAATGTATTTATTGGTTTGAGGTGATGTCGGTACAGTGTTATTAACAGTTGGTTTTGTTGATACAATGACTTGATTTGTTGGTGTTATTGGAGTTGATGGTTGCTGTTGATGAGATTGGAATTGAGGCTCGGCCGATGCTACTGCCTGTGGTTGCACATGTGGTTGAGGTTGAGGTTGTGGTTTGGATTGTAACTGTGGCTCAATGCGAGGCTCGTTCGCATTAATGCTCGTTGAATGTTCACCATCCAATGGATCCAAATCCTTCTCTTTAATTTCAGCTGTTTCGCTGCCATTTTCGGCGTCTGTACTTTTCAGAGATTCATCCGCATCATATAGACTATTTGTAACATTTGCGCTGCTATCAACCGATCTCATTAAAATGTCAGATTCTTCAAAATCGTCCCTGCAACTGTTGGCCGCACTTGTTTCTAATACAATTGATTCAATCGCTTTTGCCTTTTCAAGCTCATCAATATCCGATGGCATATCCAATATTGAGCTTGCTTCCATGTCCTGAAAATGAATATTCAAACAATTCAAACGTTAGAATTAGAATGCATTGATTTCAATCTCAATCGAAAATTGTTAATATTTATTGTATCTTGAAAATAAAATTCACAAACGGTGACCACTCTCGACGGGCATTAGCGATAACTTGATTAGACATTTTCGTGGTTCGTGACAATTACGTTTTATAAATTGGTTTTGCAATTGTATACCTGAATTTTTGTAACAAACAGATGGATGATTTTCGATGAATTTGTATAATTAATTCTATGATATTGGATATAGCGGCACAAGTCTATACATTAAAAGACATTTAAATAGATCAGCAATATGCAATGAAAGGGAAAATTGAGACATACCAAAAAAAAAGGAATGGAATATTTTGTTCGATCCCAACTTGAGTCTCATGTCATACATGAGAATCTGTATGCTGGGTGTAGATGTGAGTGTGTGTGTGTGTGTGTGTGTGTGTGTGTGTGTGCGTGTGCAGTTCAAGTAAATGCTAATCATTCAAATGGTCGCCGCCGTAAACAATATCTACACGATTTTCAATCGCAAATCATTTGTATATGTGCTCAATGAGCCAAAGGCATACACAACGAAAAATGTACACATGAGAGTTGCACATCAAAAGTGAATAAGCGTGAAAATACATTGCGCCTATATATTTCAGTCGATTACATTTCATCAGAGTTTTCTATGTAGTATATCCAATATTAAATATGTCATATATACAAAACGAATTGGCTGGCTGACTGTGTGCAAATAACGCACCAGCCGACCAACCGAACAATTTCAGTTTCATTCGCTCTCTCGCTCTCTTTCTGTATTAAACTGTGTTCTGTGTTCGTTTTTTTTTTCTCTACTTCCATTTTTTTCCTCTTTGAATTGAATCGACGCAGTAGCACGGATCTTGGTTGATACGCATACACGATGTTGAGCCGACACAAATGTTGCCAATTTTGTTTCGTTTTTTTTTTGTATTCGAATATGCACACTTTTTTATCTTGTTTGCAATATATTTGTTAATTGTAGCTTGTTGATTATAACTCAATTCAGTTTAAGGATATTTTGAATTTTCACATTTAGGTCATTATTGGAATGATTATTATTTTTTGTTGGAAACAATTGAATTGCATTAATTGAATTGAATTTCATTTCGTTCATCGAAAACACACTTTTTGGGAAATAATTCACTTTCATCAAGTACTTTATAAAAAGAAATGGTTTTCTTTGAAAAGGATCTTAAATTTAATCTCAGACATTTGAATTGAAGAATAAGTCCTTAGCAACTGAACGCAATTATGGAATAATACATTTGTTCATTTTGATATGAAATTTCACAATATAGACATATCATTTCATAAAATATGTTGCTTAAAATGGTTTTAAAACTATGTTTACTTCAAATTGTCGGCTATTTACCAACTACTTGACACACTTTCAATGTCCCATGTCTCATGTTTTACATAACATCAAATTTCTTTTAGATTCAATAAAATGTTGATTTCCATTTAACAAACAAACCAATAAAATTATCATGATTTCTGATCCAAATAGAAGGCTAGACACATCGAAAATGAATACTTATTGTTCGATACAATTTCAAAACATTTCCATACCTGATTCATTGCGACTAAATGTGCTCCTTGAATATTGATGTTATGCCGTACCCGACGCACAATATGTTGGGTTTATTTGTTTAATTTTTAAAAGTTCAAGTAATTATTCCTCGTGTTCATTTTACTACAGGACATGCAGACAACATTCTCTCATTCTCTTTTGTTCACTTTGAAAAGTGCTGTTGTCATCAGAATTCGTGGAAAAGCGTACAATTCACGATACACCTGTAATGTGCAATAAAAAAAAAACTCATAGTTAAAACAAACGAATAACATTAAAAATAAATTGGAATTTCAATGTGAAAAAAACAAATACAATGATTAATGACCGAGAGGATTGAATATAGCAAACAAATGAAAAAAAAAAAATATGTATGAGTAAATGTTGAAAAAAATGGCACTTACTGAATGCGAACAAACTTTTGACAGATATTATGACATATTCATTCAATGAAGCATTTATATTTTTGAAGCATTCCAATAACTTGATTTAGTATTCCTTTCCGTCAAACCATTCACCGTGATTTCAGGCCACAAAAGTTCTCTTTTACTCCCAATCAATTTTCGCTTAAGCCACGAATTCATGCATACAGGCTAATTCTGTCTGTTTATCGATTGATCTTGTTTCGATGCCACCGAAACACTCGCTCAATTTATAATTTCCAATTAAAATTGCCAAATTTACCATTTAATTTGCAAATAATGGTGTTTTTTTGCACAATTAATTTACAACATTTATATATAAAAATAAAATCTCATTTCAAATCTAATACAACGCCGAAATAATTACGAGAAATCACTTTTTATTTTACTATAAGTGTGTTCTACAATACACTACCAAGACAATATTCAACTCCCAGTAGAAAAATGTGCACACAAAATCCAAGACATACTTTTGCCCGTGTGTGTGTGTGTGTATGCTTGTGTATATGCGCGCACACATACACACACACCTATACACTCCCAAATGCACTCACACACAGAGTCCGAGTGAGACACTCACCCATCATTCCGTACTCAACGGCACGGAATTCATTCTTCATTTTCTGTTCACGAATGCGTTAGTATGGGTTTTTGTGAGGTGTTCTGTTGTTTGCTCGTTCATTTGCTTATAAACGACGTCAACGATGTATGAACCTAAAGTTCACATGAGAAAGAGACAAAATGATACATACCACAAAATGATTGTTATGTCGTTGGGCTGGCTGAAAAGAGTACGAGGACATGTTTTATTTTCAATTTTGGTTCAATGTATTTGTGTGTAAATGTGTGTGTGTGTGTGTGTGTGTGTGTGTATATGCATTTTATCTAACCAATGAATAAAACTATAGAATGTGAGACAAGAAACGGAACTAACAACAACAAACCTGACTTTCTTCGCCGCAACTTCGTCAATTAACAATGATGTTCGAAAACATTTTTCGCCGCATTCATGTGCACATAGACATTTTGATTGATCATCACATGAATCACACTGAATTTCCGAATTAGCATCGAATTCTATATGTTTTTTTTTGTGGATCTAAATAAATCACATTTAGTAAAATTGAAACAAACAATTTTAGATTAAATCGGATGATTTTATTTTTGCCAGAAATTCTAAACCAGCTACTTTTTCATTTTTTTTTATAATTCTTCTTAAAATTTATTGATTTTGAAAGGGATTTATAGTTTCTAATTCTATTGTACTATGTTTTTTTTCTTTTTTCTTAATTACAAATAAAAAAAAAATTTGTTTTTGTTGTTGAATTTGCTTAAACAATTTTTGTGTGTGTGTTTTTTTTGAAGGCGCTTTTTCAAATTCAAATCAAGCGCTTTCTCACAAAATTGATTGACATTATGAAAATAAATTTGAAATTAAAGTAAAAAAAATGTATGTGTGGCGGGTTGTTGTTATTATTCGATGGAGGCGATGTTTGCTTAAGTTCGAACTTTCAGCTTTTCAATGCATTTCTGAACGATATCGTTGAATTGGGTTGCCAAATCAGCGTTTTTAAATCGAACAGACAGACTTTCAATTTCACCATCAGCCGAATTTTCGGCATAATTTTGGCCCACCCAAATGAACGCTTTGTCACTTTGTTTCATTGGTGTAATTTTTAAATCACCAGTCAACGCCATATTCAAAACCAGTTTGTGAATTTGCTCACGTCGTAATAATAAACGATATGAATCGTTGCCAGGATGATGAAGGATTTTAAATTCACCAACACCTCGTTCTTTCCACTGCGGAAACAAAAGAAACCAAATTGAATTAATTTTCTCTTTTTTACAAAAAAAAAAAAGAAAAAAACAAAAACAAAAAACCCACAAATCAATCAAAAATACCAATTTACCTCTTTGTTGTCCGAATCAAATCGATAAAGTTTAGCACGTTCACCAAACAATTTGTCTTCATTTTCTTCGCCGGTACTGACTTGAACTTCATCGGGAAGGGCAATAATTGGTTCATAATGTGGATCATAGTTAGCATCGTCGCCGGCATTTTCATTATCATCATCTTTTTGTGCATTTGGTGTGGATCCATTTGTTGCATTTTGTGGTTGCATTAAATTACTGAAAGTATCACGGTTGGATAATCCAATGAAACCGCCGGTTGTTGTGGTTTGGCCAAATGAAGATGATCCATTGCTTGAATTTTTAGCGAGATCAGCAAAACTCATGCCACTTGAACCAAATATTGATGCAACTGGTTTCTGTTCGGTTGGTTGTTCGGTAGTTGGTGTTGATGTTTGGGTTGGCGTTTGTTGCGTTGATTCGGTCATTGAAATTGGTGTCACGGTCGTCGATGATGGTAGTTTAAATGAAAATCCACCGCTTGATGTTTCATTTGGTTTATTATCACCATTTGTGTTTCCTCCAAATAAATTTGAAGTCGGTGTTTTCATGACATTGGTGGAACCAAATGATGCTGCACTTCCAAAGATTGGTGTGGATTCAGCCTTATCTATTAGCCAACATAGAAAATACACACAAATGAGTTTTAAAGCAATTTTATTATGAGATTTCAAAATTGTATTTTTTTTTTTTTATTTGAATTGAAATCTCAAAAAGAATCAAACTGTAAGGCCTAAGAACTATTGACCGATGTTTGTTTCGGCGATAAGCATTCAATATAATTTAATCAATTGAGAACATACTTCACTGGTATGTATTAAAAATAATGGCAAAAGTTTACTTGAATTGATATCAATTGACAAAAAATAGACGGAAATATAATAAGAGGCGGTCAGAATGAACTCAATTCAGAGTTTTCATTGAATTTGTTCAAATAACCGTTCTAAATTTACTCCCAAATTCTGTAAAATGTATTATATAAAAAATGGCACAGCTACCAACAGATTGTGTGTGAGTGTTTTCACTGTATAAGAATTACGATGTAGGTTATCGCAATATATAAACGCTTTTGAAATGCTTAGATAAAGAAATTATATGTTATCTCTGAATGTAAATAACATTTTTGTTGGTCTTTGTACCTCTGATGGGGTATGTGCTAAAACAAATACGGTTAAAATGTGTACTAACCTTGGGGTTTGTTTAATGCTGTTGCGAATGAGAATGTTGATTTTTCCTCGGTAGCTAAAAAAAAAAAAAAAAAAAATTAATACTGAAAATTATAGAAATCCAAAAGATAGAAATCCAAACGGCATACCATTTGATCCAAACACTGGAGCTTGGTTGAACGAGAATGAAGGTGTGGATTTTACGGTCTCAGACGATGGTGTTTTGGTTACATTTCCGCCGAACAAATTGGTTTGGCCAAAAGCTGGACTTGCAGTGTTGTTTGCATCTTTGGCATCATTGCCCGGTGAGAATATTGATTTGAAGCTGCTGTTGCCGAATAACATGCCACTCTCTTTTTTGCTGTCTGCATTTGATGTTGTATTTAAGTCAAAACCATTTCCCTCGCTCTTAAATGAGCCAAACGAAAATGGCATTGCTGGTGTAGTTTTCTTTGTATCTTTTGACAAATCATTGTGTGATGTATTCACTTTTGGTGGTGGATTTAATGGTAATGGATTGTCATCGGTTTGACCCAGGTTGGTATCTTTAACTTCCGAAAACACGTAATCATCTGAAGCGCAGCCACGACATCCGGTACATTGTTCATGTGTTTTATAGTCATAGAAATTGCCGGGCAATTGAAGATCGCTGATATTTTTTCGTTCTTCGTCTGTTACATTTGATGCAATGGGCGTATGTTCACTTGTTGTGCCATTTACTTTGGTTGTTTCGTTGCCACAACGGATATCATCAATCGCTTTTTTGAATTCTTTTGCAATTTCATCGGTTTTGAAACGCAAACAGAAATTATCCACTTCAAATGTGCCATCGCTGTAATCATTTGCAATAAATTGCCATGATTTTGGATCTTTTACCGTGTACTCAACTTCAGGTGTCAACAAGTGATTTAAGCAAATCTTATGAATTTGTTCACGTCGCATCAAAACACTGTAAACAAAATGTAAAAATGTGTGGATCAAATCGTGTTGTTCACAATTTAGTTTATAAAATTCTGAATCTTACCGCAATTGGCCAGTCTGTTTGTGTCGTAAAATTCTAACGTCACCCAATCCACGTTCACGCCACTCCTTTTCACGGTAACGGAACAATTTTGCACGATGTGAATAAAGAACATCTTCATCCTCTTCACCAGTTTTGACCTCGACTTTGTCTGGCAAAGGAATTACTGGGGCAAAATAGGCGGTATTTTCCTCTTCTTCAACATTTTCATCATCCGAAACATCTTCGACGCCATCGGCATGAGCATTGGCATTCATATTTGAATTGACTGCTGGTGCTGGTGGTTGTTTCATTGGGCTCTTTCCCTTGAAAACGAAGCCAAAATCTTTTGTTTCACCTAACTTTGGAACTGGCGGTTCGTCTGGTTTTGATGTAGATGGGGAATTTGTTGCATTTTGCGAACCAAACGAAAAGCTGAATGCCGGTGATCCAAATGAGGCACTTCCAGTACTTGCTGTGCTTGCAGTGCTTATTGTGTTTGAAACAGGTGCAGTTGAATTTTGTGTAGCGGCACCCAAATTACCGAAACTGAACTTTGGTGCACCGGCTGTGGAATATTATTTAAATGATTGAATGACTGTGAATTCTCAACGATTCATTTTATCAAATGTCAACTTACCGTTTGATCCAAATATGTTGGCCTTCTCTTTTTTTGGGACGGTGTCATCTTTTGGTGCCTCGCAGCATACACAATACTGGGTTGGAGCCGTGTTTGCTGTGTAGCATGATTGACAGGTCCATGATCCTGGCTTCGGTTTGAATTGTTCAGCTAAGCTCGTTTTAGCTGCGGCCGGTTTTTCCGTAGTACTTGGTGCTGCTTTTGCGGCAGCTAAATTACCAAAACTGAACAATGGCGCTGGAGCTGCTGGTTTAGAACTTTCTTCCGGCGGTGCATTTTTATCTTTCACCTCACCACACGATAAACACTTTTTATCTGTTGCTTTGTTCACTACATAGCAAATTTCGCAGCTCCATGATCCGGTTTTCGGTTTAAATTGATCACCGAACCCTTTAGTTTCAGTTGATGGCTTATCAGCAGTTGTCGTAGTTGGTTTTACTGAAGTTTCTTTTGTCGGCTGAATATTTCCATCACTCATTTTTGCTTGTGCCGTCAGTATAGCATCGTGGAATTGCTTACAAACTTCAGCTGTTTTAAATCGAATCGCCAACATTTGCACTTGCAGCTCATTTTCCGAATAATCTTGACCGAACCATGTCAATGCGGTCTCTGTGTTTGGCATTTTATTGAACTTTGTGTCTTTTGTCAACATTTGATTGCAGCAAATTTTCAACACTTGATCACGACGCATCAGCAGCCGCACTTTATTTGGATCATCTTTGTTGGCCATAATTTTAATATCACCAATACCACGTTCCTTCCACTCTTTTGTTTCTTTGACAAAACGAAGTAATTTGGCGCGATGTACAAATAAAACGGTTTCATTCTCTTCGCCAGTTTTCACTTCAACCAAATCGGGCAATGGGATGACCGGTTCAAAGTGTGCACTTGGTTCAAAGTTACGATTATCATCATCTTCACCTCGCACTGAGCTAGCCGATGTGTTTGCGTTTGCATCTTTTTGTAATGGTGTTTCTGGTGTTGCTGCATTGGCCAATGATGATGATGTTTCCGTTTTGTTTAAAGACTGGCCAATATTGCTGAACGAAAACAATGGTTTCGATTGGCTACTTGTTGCTGGTGATACACTCATTGATTGCATACCGAATGAGAACGATGCAAATGGACTTGGTTTTGTGACCTCGGTTTTTGGTGTTTCCGTTTTAGAAGTGTCGGCAATGGATTTTGGACCTGGTGATGAGATTGGTGTTGATGAAGCCGGTTTTGATAGATTTCCAAAAATGAATTTCTGTTCTTGAGTAGTTGGTACTGTGGCAGTTGATGTCACCGTTTTTACTGCGGTTGCATTTGGTTTGCTTGGCGATGGTGTAGTTTTCTTATCTTGCAATGCAGCGACAATCGATGGATTTGAAAGAGCTGCTCCAAACACAGTTGATGTTGGTACAGCCGCCGAATTATTTTTCATGTGTTGCGGTGGAATTGTCACACTGAAATTTGTCGATGATGCTGTTGACATGGTTGTGATGTTTTGTGGTAATGGATCAGAAGTTGTGATTACTACATTCACCGGCAAACCTTTTTCGACAGGTGTATTTTTAATCGATGCATTCCATTGCTTTTGTGATGGCATTTGCATCATTGGTGATGCATTTGAATCGAATTTTTGCTGTGCATTGACCAGACTTGGTTCAGCTGGTGACATAGTTGATGTCATTGTTCCCGTGGCTAACGATGATAATGGATTGGTCATCGCATATGAGTGCTGTGCAAATTGTGGAGGTACCTGATTTTGTTGCTGCAACAGTCCCATCAATGCCGGATTTCGTGAATCGTTCACCAAATGCTGAGCAAGTATTTGCTGCTGTAGTGTAGCGATAACATCATTTCCGTACGGGTGCAGTGGGGTTTGTGAGAAATTGGATCCGATCGGTGTTGTTTGATTGTAACTTTGGCCGGCAGCATTGGCGAGTGCCGTTTGGTATGGATTCATTGGCATTTGCCCGTACATAGTATTCAGCATTGGATTCATATTGTATGCATTGCTCATTGCCATTGGACTTTGATGTGAGTATGCGGACATTGGTTGCTGTGCATTCATTGGCAAACCTTTTGGCATTTGTGACGTTTTTGGTGTTTGTTGATTCAATGTTTGATTTCGACTCACATTGGCCACCATCGATGTACTGTTTAAATTGTGACTTTGATTTCGCATGTCATCCAAATAGTAGTCGTCCAAATTATCGGCGTCATCCACATCAATATCGTCTTTGTTCAACTGTTCTTCAATATTTTGTACACGATTACGTACTTCGGACACATCCTCTTTCAAAATGTTCAACGATTCCATCATTTGACGAATCAAACGTTCAATATTGTCGTAGCCACTTTGCGGTACTGGTGTTGCATTATCGATGTCACGTTCATACCGATGCACATGTGAATCTTCTAAATCGCTTCGTCCATTTGCACTGACAAAGCTATCGCTCATACTTTGATTCGTTTCAAGTTTACGTGTTTCATTGTGTAAACGCTTGAGATCCTCATCGACAATCGATTTCAATGGATGGTTTTTATCAACGCTTGGCGAATCCAACAAATCAAGTGTCTCCTTGAAATAGTCTTTTGCCTTATCTAAGAAAGCACGTTTATTTTTCTTTGGTGTATCGGCATTTTCAATCATTTTGCGATACGATTCAGCGGTAAAGTATGTGGCAAATGGTAATTTAATGCCAGCCAATTCATCGGCACATTCTTCAAATGCATTTTTACTGAAGTAACGACCGGCCAAAAATGTAATTGCCTCTTCGGCTAAACTTTTTTCTTCTTGTTGAATTTCAAAGAAACTGCTACCTTCAACGTACTTGAACAAACGTCTGAATGCTTCGGATGACCGTGAATTGGTTTTCTTACGGAACATGTCCAAAGCCAATTTGAAAATTGCATCGCTACGATCCTCCAAGTATCCACGCTCCACTGATTTCGTTGTTTTTTGCGCTTTTTTACTGAAAATCTGTCCCAATTTCAATAAAATGATCAGATCCATTTTTGGGCTGCCAACTCCACGAACAGCTTCAATGCCAAATTGAAGTGTTGCTCGCAGCTCTGCCAATTCATCGCCAGCTATGTTATTGTATATCTGTTTTGATTTAAAAAAAATAAACAAATTGATATAAGTTAACAATTGTTTGCTATTCAAATAAGATAAAGAGAATATCATACCTTGTATGCTGCTGTCCACCATTCGCTTTGTTCACCGGTGCATAGGCAACTGGCCATATTTGTGTACGGTAAAATTTTCGGTTTGTTTGCATCAGAAACTGAGGCGCCTGTTGTCATCGTATTCTCCAAGGTGATGTTCCGTTTTGCTTGTAATGTTGCCGCGTACAAAAATGCATCAACATCGATTTGATTGAGCGTTTCAGCACCGCAATTCATTAGATTTGCCACCGAAAGGTTTAAATTTTTGAATAAAATGCATTTAAAATCGGGATCAATTGTGATTTGTTTTGCCGTGTTTACGAAGTCATGGCCCAGCGCTAAATAGACCAAGTGTGCCAAATTTGATGGGTCGGCTTCTTGTGATTTAATTTCAAGTGTGGCCAATGTTTGTACGTCTGGCCATTCAAATGTTGGTGATTCAAAGGCACTACTTTTTACCAAATACGATCCGGACACTGCCATTTGTTTGTCTTTGCTGTTGAATAGCGTGCGATACAATTTTTTTCGCCAATCTGAATCAGCAACAATGGAACGGATTTCCTTTAAAACGTCATCGGGGCTCGACCAAACATTATATTTGTCCGTACAAATTCGACGCAAATTCTCAAGCATGGCATTATCATTGCTCGCACTGGCTGTTATACACGAATGAAGAGTTCGAGCTGCTTGTGCAACTCGAAAACTGCTTTGTGCCTGCCACAATTCAATCAATTGCTTTGTCACTTCGGATGCATTTCTCAACCATAATTGATTGGCGTCAATCGCACCAAAATTATAGGCAAACAAAAGCAACGGTAATGCACTTTTTGTTGTTTCGCTCCAATTTCCGTGAAACAATTGTTCTGCTTGACGTTTGAATAGCAATGATGCTGCATGCAAACCGAGTTGACCACGGAAATGTAACACAAATTCAGAGGCTAAATCACGTTCGGATTCGGGGAATGAACATGCTGTGGCCACTTTATTTAAATTCTGATCCAGTTCAAACAGTAAGTCGGTAGCCTCAAACAAATTGCGATCGATGGCTTTGCTATCTTTTGGTGATTGCATCAGCGTCAAAAATAGTTGACGTTCGATCGATGTAATGCGTTGCAACCAATATGGCCAATTTTTTGATATTGTTGATGCATTTTTTTCCTTATATTTATCCAGCACATGTGACACAGTTGAATTCCAATCGATGGAGTTTCGGAATTTTGTGTTTGGTTTCAATTGTAAATCCGAAACATATTTGAAGGCATCATCGATACGATTTTGATCCAAAAAGTAATACACCAATCGAATACGCAAGCCAATATCAAATGGACGTCGCGCAATTTCTTTTAAAATGATGTCTTGAATACCCGATTGATCACCGCTTGAAAATTTAAGTTTTAGATTTAACACGGCTGAGTCGTGCACGTTACGTGATTCAGCCAGCTCATACCAGTATCGTGCTTTGGCCGGTGTGACATCGGGCACTTCATTGCTCTGCATCAACTTACACACTTCGATGAGAAGATCCGTTTGTTTCTTATCCAATTCCAATGAACGTTGATAAGCATACAATTGTTTATCGGGTCGTTTTAATTTTTCATAGCACTGGCCTTGAATTTTATATGCTTCAGGATTTTTGTCGTTGGCTTGAATGTAACGTTGAATGTATTCCAAAGCTGAACTGTATTCACCAATGTTGTAATATAGCGTTGCAATTCTGTGACCGCGAAGATTTTTCTAAATACAAACAAAAATCGATTTTTTTTTTAGTTTACTTAGGAATATAGTTTATTGGTCATTAAAATTTGTTCGAAATTCATTTTATATAAACATTTCAACATTCGATGAGAAAAACCTTAAACAAATAAACTCAACAAGCAGGCAAACAAAAATGACGCATCGATTGTTATTTACTGTGTGTACCGGTTAACGGCACATTTTTTTTTTCTCGTTGTCGCTTCCGACCATTTTGTCACCGACGGAAAATTCTAGCATTAATCGAAACTTGACGCATCAACAATCAAATCAATCAGCCATTTCAGTGAAATGTAAATTTGATGCTCCATTTTCAAAAATTGTGCTAGTTTTCAATGATTTGTTTTTTCTTTAAATTAAAATTACACCGAAGGTCATGATAGTTTTTAGCATGTTCAACTATGTCAATGAGTTGCCTGACGTTTACCTCCAGCAGCGCGATACGTTCACTTGCGATGAACAAATCGCAATTAAACACTACATTTCATGACATTTACACGCAAAACGTTGAATTTTCAATAGAAAAATCACCAACTTACCTCATCCTCACGTAATTTTGATAGCGTTGAACGCACATGTTTGTCGACATCCTTCTTTGTTCGCAACATCTTGAAAATTTGAGTCTATTGAATTGGTTTGAATTTTGGTTTCTCTATTTAAAATTGTACACCAAATTGTTTTGCAAAAAAAGAAAAATGCATCAAATATTTCGCACCTTCGCACACGACAATTTTAAAATTCACTTGAGTAAACTTTGCTCTATTTATTTGTAGTTGTATTTCAATACACAATAAATTTTCGAGTTATTTTTTTTCGTTGTTGCTTTCTTGTTACGAGACAATTTTAAACTTGGCTTTATCCGATCCAAGTGTGTTCACAAACATCTACCGTGTAGCTTTGTTGAAATAGCTATGGCGGCATAACTTTCGTATTGAGGTAATACATTGCCGATTGAGGCATACGAAACAATGTGCATGTGTCGAATGTATGGTGGAATGCTTGATGATTGTCGAAGGCTCATGCGGGAATACGTGCAAACACAATACTGTGAAATTCATTTTTAGAATAGTATGCAGCCATTTGTTGTGGTAAAATTCCGTTAAATTGTATGTTCAGTTGCTGTATTTCAATGAAATTCATCGACATTCGAGTTCGTTTTAATTATTTATGAAAATGTAAAGTTAAAATCGCAAAGAATTATTTTTTTTTTATTGTAAAATTACGTTGATTTATTCATAAATTGCATTCAGTTGAAGTAGCTGACTTCATTGCAATCAAATGAATCAGTTGAGCTTTGACATTTCGAAAGTCATTGTCAAACGTAATTTGGCGCTCAAATGTGATTCTCCTTTGGCTGTCCATATCCGTCTTAGGTTAGAGGGAAATGAGCGTATTACTTAGATGAGACAGCAACAGCCAAATGAGAATTTCAAGTGTTTGACAACAATATTGTCAATTCTATTTCACGTCTTTATTTGAATTTCATTCTGCATTCGTTTCCGCGCTGATTTGAGTTTCAGCAATTGATAATTTTCTACAAGTTTTCGTTCGTCGATTTTTACAAACCTGCTTGGCCGAGAGAAAAAATTGTGAAATGGTTTTAAAAAGAATTGTGGTAAGCTCAGTGATTGTGAAATTCTTATAAGAATATTATAGAAACCCAACTGGCTGATTTATTTCCGGGCTTAATATTTTTGTTGTGATGAAGATTAAAGTGTTGCCATCCTACTACGTTGAGTAGGATTTTTATTTTTAATATTTTCGAGGAGTGCCATTGAATTTATTTGCTAAATTTACTACTGAAATATATTGATATTTTTTGCATTCACAATGTCCTGTGTGTGTATTACACAGTGAAACATACACTTAATGGGCATCCTGAATGACTCGTTAGAGAGCAAACACAGAATTCGAAGAATTTATAAAATTTTACAAAATGGACCTGCAATGAGAATTCAAAAGTCGATGAAGAATTGATGCCGGTTTTAAAATGAGTCACACCTAGATCAACATCATTTTTTTTCGATGCTCTTTGATCGATGCACGGAGAGAAGTATACGGTGTAAGTTCATGTTTTCCAAAAATTATTGCCCCAAAAAAGATTCTATTGTATAAATATTCCTCAAACTTGTTTAAAGGTGAAAAAAGTCCATTTATTAATTATTTGTTAATAGAATGATCGGAAAAAACATTATTCAAAAATAACCCAATCATATAAATTGTTGGTTTGTAAATTATTATAATTCACCGAACATGACAAACTTTTTTTCAAATTTCGAGCTGAATATTTTGTGTAAAAGCACAATTTGAAATTCATTTGGAGCAGTATGCAGCCATTTGTTGTGGTGAACATTCGTCGAATTGTCTATGGCATTAGATTTTAAGAAATTTGTGTCTTCGGTCGTTTATTTTTCTATCTTTTTTCTAGTTCAAAACACCAAAGAATCGATTAATAAATATAAATTGTTCTTCACAAATTGAATTCAGAGTGGCTGAAACAACAGTACAATAGAAACATTTGATTTTTGACATTTCGAATGTCATTGCCGAACGCACTTTGGCGCTTGGAAGTGAGTTTCATTTGACTGTTTATGTCGGTCACATGTGAAAGTGAGATGATTGTATGCGCAGATGAGATAGCAACATTCAAAATGTGAACTGCAAGTGTCAAACAAAACAACATCGTCGTTTCTAGTTGATCGATGTCTTTTTTTTTATTTTCACACCGCACTCGATGCCGTGCTGTTTCAAGTTTCGTAACTTGGCAATCGTCTATAAATAAGTGTACGGTCGTTTTTGAGCGTGTTGGTGGCGAGTATACTGACACGGTAACTTATATCGAAATTTTCGTTTTATCGTTAGAAAAAAATAGATTGAAGAAATAGATTAAATGAGTGGCAATTTTCGCAGTGATTTCGAAACCCTTAGAATATACACTCCTAACTTGCACACACACACACACACACATGGACACACAGTTAATCTAATTGGATTTTTTGTGTATGTTATGAAGAGCAAAGTGTCAATAGAAAAGTTGATAGAAAATACAAGTTCAATGATACGTAGATTGTTATTTTGGCCTTAAGCAACGAAAAGAAAGAATTTCGTGGGCTGACTGTATTTTACTGTCTAACCGTTTTTATTTTGATTTACGTTTTTTTTTTCTTCTCAGAAAAAAAAATTCTTTCGTTGTGAAATTTACAGCCGAATGAATTCCGTGAAGGCAATTGGATTTCGGAGCTTAGCAAGTGTTTTAGTGTCATTTTCACAGCGACAGCTAAACAATCGCACTCTATCCATATCGCACTGGCATCGATTAGGTCATAATAAAAAAACTACTGAAGGTTAGTGTTTGTTATTTATCTGATGTACTTCACTTTGAGTAGCCAGACGAAACGTGGCAGTGCGTGATTCTAATTGTTAACTTGTACCTGGAATTTAGTGCGTAGTTTGTGTGTGCAAACAAAAAGTGGGTCGAAATTGACTACAGGCCATGTGTAAACAGTTTACATAGAAAGAAATTGGCCCGTTCAAAACGTATATTCAATTCATTGGTTCGCCTTTTATATTTATACACGTAAAATATCATTATTTTAAAGATTATTCATCATTGTCGAGCGTGTGAAAGTGTCGCTTACTTTCTAAATATATTTTTGTTAATTAACACCCGAAACCAATTCCAATAGCTATGAATGAAATCATTTTGCATATCAAAAGAGATTAGAAAATATCACTGCATATTTCAAAATGCTATGCAAATGCTGTAAATTATTAATAAATCCAAGTGCGTAGTTTGTGATGGAATGTTTCTGCTCCATTGAATTTAGAACAAAACCGCAGATAAATGGTATCCAATTTCGTTTCGATGAGAAGAAACAAATGATTGAATCGTTATAAATATGATTATTTGCCATCAATGTACTTGTAATTGGTTTCATGTTGTTTCATTTTGCAAAGTCAAAGTGATTTCTCGAATGAGCGCCCGTCAATCATCAGCCTTGAATATGATTCATAATGTTTGTTTCATATTTAATTCGGCGATCATGCGCCTGTGTGAATCTCATCAATCGCATCGAACCGTTCTTCTGTGTGTCTACGAATATTAATGGAATGGCATAACGATCGTGCGCTATTTATATGCACTTCGAACATCATTTGTTCACTCCAGTTATCGTCATCTTTCGGAATTCACAACAGACATTTGAAGCAACCACTTTTCTCTGTTTACATTGCTTCACCGCGAAACGAATCACAAAATCGTGATCAGTGCTATTTGATTCGCTGACCTGACAACACGCCTGATTTCTCATCATTTCCACATTGTTACGGTGTTGTTGTTTTTTTTTCTTCAACATTGAAACAAAACATCGTTGCACGTGTAATAAATGTTTATTAAAGTTTAGAAATTGTGGAAATCAAATCAAATTGTTCAGCCATTTATGGCTGTTCTACATTTCTTATGTTGTTGAAATCAGTTTAAAATTTGTGACGTTAAAAATCTAGAACGCTTAGAAGATTGACATAGATATTTATTTTTGGTTTTGATTGTAGCAATTACCTCATCCGTCATATCTAAGAAACCAGCATACCTCAATCACAGCAATTGTTACAAACGGAATTTTAGCACCGATAAAATGGAAACAAAAGAAGAACTTCGAAAGCGTTTAACACCAATGCAATATCAAGTGACACAAGAATCATCCACGGAACGTCCATTTACCGGAAAATATAATAAATTCTATGAAAAGGGTGTTTATCGTTGCATCGTTTGTCACGAAGATCTCTTCACATCCGATACCAAATATGATTCGGGTTGCGGCTGGCCGGCATTCAACGATGTCTTAGAACAAGGAAAAGTCACATTGCACAAAGACTGCAGCATCTCAGGTATATTTAACAAATAGTTTTGTTTTTTTTTTTTAAACAAAATCAGGCACTTTTTCAATATGTTTTTTGTTTTTCGATGCTGGTGCAGTTGCTGTGTAAATATCTAAGTGAATTTGAAATTGACAAAGACACAATGAACTATTAATAGCTCGTAAATCACATCAATATTTCGATTTGATTGTGTTATTTTTGTCAGTCATTATGTTTTTGTCGATTAATTTAATTTATTCATCGTGAAATAAATGTGTGTCTGCGTTGCTATGGGTTTGTGTGTGTGCTGACCATTCAGAATGTCATCACAAAATATGATAATTGATGCTTGAGGCCGAGAATGGGTTAGCTTTAAGTTAAATGTTTCAAGATTTATCAGATCCACAAATAAAATTCGGCCTTTGGTTAGGCCCAACATGCACACACACAAACACATGCAAGCGCGCGCACTCGCATTAATTTCACATTTGATCGATTGTGCTTTGTCGTTGCTTTTCGTTTTATTATTAACACCATTCCGTTTATTTTTTTTTTTCATTACAATTGTTTGCGTTTTGTTTGTACAAATGCTATACGTTTTCTTTTACTTTTTGCCCTTGAATGATGCGGAACTGTGGCTTTTTTCGGTATGCGTGTGCGATCGATTTTTTTTTTTGTTAACATTTTTTTTTGTTTATTATTGTCTTATAACAACAATGGGCTATTTTTGTTTATATTTTGTCTGGATTTCGTTTCCCTGATTTCTGATTTCTGACGATTCTGACAATTTAATTGGAAATTGCAATGATTAAATTTTTGATTGATTTCAATGTCGCCGAAATTTCAATTCAAGTTGAAGCCCATAAATGGATGAATATATAAATCGAAATTAATGGATTTAGTATAAAGTAACGTTTTTAGTTCAATAAAATACAATTCGATCAGACAATTTTATGTAAATCGCATCATTCGTTTTCACTTGAACGATTGCGCTAATGCCAAGCACAATTTTCTAATATTTGTGTGTACTCTGTGTTGTCTAACTTGAATGCATTCAGTTCTAGTCCAATTCCATTTCTAAAGAAAAGTGAAATAAAAACCCAAAACACTCTCAAATGTGCGATGTTTGTTTATACAAATTCTTCGGTTTGTAAGCAAATGTGCTAGTAAAAAGGGTTCATCATTGCATATATCATTGGAGCAAATGGTACACTTCAACGGTTGAATGTTTAATGAAAGTAGAGCATAATACAATGGAATAATCAGCTTCAAAGCAAATTTCTAGCGCCGATCGCATCAGTGAAGTCAACTTTGAATAAAAAAATAAATAAAGAAATTATAACTAAATCAGACGATTATTTAAATGTTTTGGCTCATTAAAATGACCGTATTTTTTTTTCGCTCTTAATTAAGTAAAAGTTTTCCAGTGTTATTCACTAAACAAATCTTTGCAATTAATTTGTTGTTTGTCGTTTGTGGAGAATGATTTAACAAATTCGTTTCAGTAAATTTCGCTTTAGTTTCAACAATTCTAACCGTAGCCAGATCTTAACTTCCTGTTTGACCTACAAATTAAAAATAGAATAATATTTGTATGAATAGACATTTACAATTTCGACTGTTTACTACTTACTACCTTAACTGATCGATCGTAGAAGATTTAAGCAAACAGGTGATTAGCAAAAGGTGAAGGTAAATCTAATCGAAAAATCTCTTTCTTTTCTCTCTTTTTTTTTCTTTTATTTATTTCACACTTTACTCTTCAAAATCGAACCAAAAAAAAAAAAATCTCTTCGAAATTCAATATCTTGCCAAATAAAATGAATCTTTTCAATCATCACTACATCGGAAATAACAATTGATGCACCGGCGGCATACCCATGCCAATTTCAAAACGCTTTCCAACGCAACGAATCTATGCTCTGGCTCTCTATACGTCTAATATTTTATTCGCGCATCACACAAAAACTCAACGATTTACACATTCAACGTAAACGCCAAACCAACATTTGGACGTTTTTTGTTTTTATTCAATTTTAAATTAATTTGAATTGTTTCTTTTCATTTTACTTCCTCCGGGCTCTATGTATTTTTCTTCTTTTGCAATTTTGGCTTTGTAAAAATTTTCTTTTTTTCCCTTTTGCATTCTCATTTTTCACACTAAATATCTCATTTCGTTTCACTTGTTTCATTTTGGCTTATTCTTAAATATTTTTCTTTTGAATATTTTTCTTTTGTTAATGGACAATCGCATCGTTTACTCTATCGAATTTATATTATATTTTATATTATTAATTCACACTAAACTAACATCAACATAAAATCCTTTTCGTTAATTTGCACTAACACCATTCATGCTGGCCATTACCAAATCGTACATTCGTCTGACGACTAACTATTTAAAAATTAAAAAAAAAAAAACAAACAAAACACCCATTCATTCATAAAATTCAAACCAAAATTCATATCAACAATAAAAAAAAAAACAAACAAACAAACCAATCAGGCACCAATTTATTATTACTTCTTAAAAACCCAGACCGCATACGAACCGAAGTACGATGTGCCAAATGCGGCGCACACATGGGACATGTATTCGATGATGGACCAAAACCAACACGAAAACGTTACTGCATCAATTCGGCAGCCATTGATTTTATCTCCGCCGATGAGCTCAACAAAGGACAACAGAATAGCTGAATTTGCGTGTAAACGGAAATCCATGTAGAATTTGCATATACAATTTGAAGATTTTGTTTCGATATTATTAATTTTCTTCAGTTTTTTTTTTTTATATTTATTAAAATGGTTTTCTCAAAAAACCAATCGGGTTTTTTATTTTAATTGTGTAAAATTGTGTTTAACTTGTAATTAATCAGCTGATGCATTAAATAGACTATGCTTTTAGCGTGTAAAGCCTCAATTAAAACGTAACTATGGCTGGCCTAACAATCAAAACCACTTTGAACAAATCAAATGTCCAACATAAATAAATTACATTTTGTCTAACACAAACTAAAGTGTTTTTATTGTGTTCGTTTTTTTTTTATATCATACGATTGAGAAAAGGAAATTTGAAATTTAACCGTGAAAAAAATTCTATGAAGGTCTTTTGAATTTAAGTGGAGAATCGCCGTAAAATCAAACCTCGCCAATAGATGGCGTTGACGTTCAGTATTGTTTTCGTTACTTGAATCATTCGATATGAAGGTAAAAGTATGCTTAACTGAAATTGATTGTATCAACAAATGCATATTGTGTCTTTGAAGCCAACGTTTTCATAACAGTAATATTTTGCTAAAAAGTAAAACGGATAATTCATAAGTGATAAACGCTGACTAAAATGTAAGCATAAACAATCCAAATTTGACATTTCAATAGAAGTCGCACAAAAGGCGGTTGAATTGACAGAGCGTGGTGACACATGGTGATTTTGTTGTAACATTGGCGTTGGTTCGAGGTGGTGCGTTTTCTCATCGTTCAGAATTATTCAACGCAGAATTCTTTAACGATCCATTGTTCGATTATTGTGTTGAAAGATGTCCACAAATCAAAATTTCAGTATGGACGAGCCACCAAACAAACGAATGGTATGTGAAGAAATTGCATTACAAGTAAACACATGTGCTTGTTCATATTTGCACTGTTGCTTAAAGCATATTCCAGATTTGATTTGTAATGTCAATCAATTTGCCCGGTTTTCAACCATTTTAGCGCCTTCGCAAGGATAATATTGAGGTTAATACTGAAAAAAAGAATGATACACCCAATTTCTCAATGCTAAACGATGATATTTTGGCAAAGATTTTCGGTAAGTGATGCCAAACATCTTTAAAATCAACACTTCTTTTAACAGACACTTTATTAAAACAATGTATTTACATTCGAATAAACTACAGGTTACCTAAGTCTCTTCGATTTGCTGCAAATGTACGAGGTAAACGAAGCTTACCAGAAAATCATAACCGAAAAGGTGATGCCAAATCGAATACTAGACATCAGTAAGATCAGCAAACACTATCCGGTTCGTGATGCATTCAGAAAACTTGGCAAATTTGCTATCAACGTTCATATCAAACAAAGTGACATTCAATACAAATCTCAACGGTACAGTCGCACCGAAGAAATTATTCGACTCATTGGCAAACGATGTTCGGCAGAGCATCTTAAAAGATTCACAATTCATTTCGATTCATCCGAAGAATCGGCCGATGCATTTCGTACGGATTTTCCAGATTGTATGCGGTCAGTCAAATCATTGACAATAATTCAAACTGGCACACATGATTTGGATGATTTTCTGAAGGCAATCGGTTCCAATGAGTTAATTTCGTTGACACTGAAAACGGTCAAGTCGCCGGAAAAATGTCTCAAAGCATTGAATTTAAAAAGTCTTCGTAAGCTCGCGATCGAAAGATCGATTTTTTCAGGTACGGAAGTTGAGTTCTTGTTAGAATTCTTTCGGAAGGGCATTCCATCGCTCAAGACACTTAGTTTGGTTCACGCATTTTTCTCTTCAACATTCCAAAGTAGAGTGTTTGATTTGTCACAGGGATTTCCGGCTTTGGATACTCTAGTTTGCGATGGACATTCTGCAATTCTGTTTTCACAATTGCCCAAATTGAAGCATTTGAAAGTGTTTAACTTGCACATTTATGGTTCATCAACATTTGAAATTCTTCAAATGATCGCGAAAACCAATTCACTTCAGAGTCTATCGATCGGTGGCTATTTCTCAGCACATTTCCACAATAAATATATACAAGATGTGATGACTCATTGGATTAAAACCATGAAAATGCTCACCAAATTACATTCAATCAAATTCACATGCAATGACTTACCATGGATGGATATGGTTCGAATTATACAAGAGCTTCGGAATGTTTCAAAGGTCCATTTAGTTGGAAAATCGCCAATACTTCAGGATTCCATTCAGAAATTGATCGAAATGTCCGATGTGCGCACATTGATAATTGAGGGACCGATGTCATCGTTCACCACCAAACTATACGACATGATGGTCAAACGTCGAGAACGATGGTATCAAAATGCACCGCCACTTGACATTTACGTGGACAGAAATTTGACGGTGAATTGGCTAAAAAAAGTCAAAAATTACAACACAAAGTCAAAGTACATCCGGATCCATCCATTAAAAAAAGATTAATCGATTTCATCACATGAAATGTGTAAACATTTTGTACTATCGATTAGTATAAATACGTTTAAAAAAATGTTTGTAGCTTCAAGTGATGTTCAGTAAAATGTTTAAATAACAAGAAAGAATTCAACAACAAAAAATGAATTGAAGTAAATTGAATTGTATCAAATTAAACTCTGCCTTAATTATAAGTCATCAGAAAATAATTAGTTCAACGTTGAAACCGTGTCTCAAAAGTGACATTTAATTGTTGTATTTTTCTCAATCAGAACGACTACATTGAGGTAAAAATGACACAACGAATTCACAAAGAATTCATAGAGAATATAATATTACATTTACATTTACTTAAAATATGTGTGACAAGGTAACATTTTGCGATAGGCACAGTTTCCCAAATTGATAAACTATCGGATGTCATTTACAGGGGAAAAAAAAGTAATTGCTGTCGCAAACTTAAAATATGTGTCAATTGTCAAAATAAATGTTGATATTATTGTTTTGAATCACGATAAGAAAACGAACATAAGCATAGAAATAATATATGAAGTTGTCGGGTGAGGCATTGAACGAAAAAACGATTGAAAGAAATTCAATTCAATATATGCAAACCATTACTTCTGGATGTTTAACATTGAGCTGTAAATGTATCATAATTTAAATTGGTTTCAAACTAAAATAAAACAATGGAAAACTTATCAACAACAACAACAACAATAAAAACACTTTTTATTCTCTGTTCATTTGATTGGTTCGGTGCAATGTTTGGAAAAGTATGCTGTTAATCCAAGTTCAAAGCATGAACTGACTTGATTTCATAAAGGTAACATTGCCATCGGCCATTCATAACTAGGTTAAATCCCAACAAATAAATCAGATTTGCTATGGATTATGACAATTAAAACTGGTGCTGTTTTTTTTTTGTTTGTCCATTGCTTCTAATTTCTTTTGTGCGCCAGATTAACGTTAAGTGCTGATTAAACGCTAGAGAAAAAAAAAACAACAAACGAAACCACTACAAACGAATAAAGCAAACGAAAACGATTGAATGTAGATGCTCATATCGATCAAATGCTGTCTATCGATTGCCCGACAAATTTCTTTTGTGATTTATTTCTTGTGGGTTTGAAACAATTGAGTGTCTAGGACAACGTGTTTGTTTTGATTGAAATGTTAAAATGAGCAAAAGCGGTTAACTGAAAACTACAACGAAAATATATATGCTATTTTTATAGCTCCAGTCTTATGTTGAGGCATATTCAAGCAGTTTTGTCAGTGGTTCGATTCAATTTGTAATCTTGCTATACGGCGTACTATTAAGATAAATGTGCACACAGAAAGTTCATTACCAAAGCGGACCGTGATTTTTTTTTTCTTCTTTTGAATGCCAAAGCGCAATATCCATGAATGATCTGTTTAAATGTGTTGTTGTTTATTTGACAGGTCACACAAACCACAGTTATTACTATATATACATTGTACGACTTTGTCGCATAAATGGCGAGCTTATAAATCATATGAACTCAAATCGAAAATAATCGCATAGAAATAAGACGATAGATAAAACCGAACCCAACAAAAGCAGTGTCGAAGTACATGACAGGCCACGCATATTACGGTGGTTTACATTTGGTGGCATATGGGTAAATCGGTAAACCGACATATGAAAGCGACATGACTTTGATATACAGTATCGATAAATTTGATTTTACCTTTCAGCGCGATTTTAAACGCGGCAAATTATTCACATGTTTTCGACCATTTTCGCCTATTATCGACTCTTTGGTCAAATGAAATGTGTTTATGTGCGCACTATTGGTGTTGTTGTTGTTACCGCTTTTTTTTTCAATTTACCATTATGTTTAGAGTTGTGCGTTGGAACAAAAGGACTCTGTTAATCTTGATTAAATTCGTATGTGGTGGGATAAAAAAGGTACATGGTACACAGTTGCAACGAACCAAAATTTAGATCGGGAGCTGGAAATTAGACGAATTATAAATACGGCCGTTTGCCAACATTCAAGCATCAGTTTCATTTGTTTCGTTAGTTCATTAATATCATTCAAGTGAATTCAGCATCACCAATCGATTCATTTCAGGATAACCAATTTAGTTCGTTGGAAATATTTAATATGAAGTGCAAAGTGAGTCTAGACGACGAAATTTTTTCAGACAATTCATTGGAGCTATGCTTGAAGAATGTTTAAAGTGAATTTGAAAAGAGATAAATACATTGATGTGATATTTTTGTTTTTCGTAGATATTATTTGTTGCATTGTCATCATTGCTGTCACTATCCAGTGCAATTTCAGTGGATTACTATCCCCATGATCATCATGATCATCATGATCACCCCGCCCATGTCAAATATATTGAACCAACTCATGTTAAAGCTGTTAAATATGTGCAGCCTGCTCATGTAGCTCCTGTTTACAAGCATATTGCCGCAGCTCCAATTAAATACGTCCATCAAGAACCACATCCAGTGAAATATGTTCATCAAGAGCCACATCCAGTTAAATACGTTCACCAAGAGCCACATGCAGTTAAATACGTTCACCAAGAGCCACATGCAGTTAAATACGTTCACCAAGAGCCACATGCAGTTAAATATGTTCATCCAGAACAACATCCAGTGAAATATATTGACAATCCGCATTACGTGAAGCATGTTGAATATGATGAACCAGCCCAGTACGAATACGGTTATGATGTGCATGATCCAACCACTGGTGATGTTAAAAGTCATTCCGAAAAGAGAGACGGACATTCCGTACAGGGCCGATATGAAGTTTTGGATCCTGATGGGTAATTTTCAGTGAACATTTTTCACATTTAACAATTTCGTCACTCATTGAGAATTGACCAAATAGTGACAGTCTCTTTGGTGTAGACATTTTCTACGACAATGCAATTTAATCACATGAAATAACCAATTTATTTAAAAGTCACAACAATAATGCAATCCATACTTATTTTTACAGTTTCAAACGTATCGTTGAATACACTGCTGATGAACACAATGGATTTAATGCTGTTGTACGACGTGAACCAACGGATGTGAAAATCATCAAGAAAGTATACGAACCAGAGGTTGTGAAGCATGTTGCTGCACCAGTGAAATACTTTACACCACAACCACAAACAATCGTTGCTCCAGCTGCAAAACTATTCGCACCGCCAGTACATCAAAAAGTTATTGCACCGATAGTCAAGCAATACGCTACCCCACAATACTATGCACCACCTGAGCATCCAAAATTCTTCAAACCTGTTGACAAAATTACCAAATTCGTGAAACCAGCGTATGAATATGAACCGCATACAGCTGTAAAATATGTAACACCAGCATCTCATTACAATCATTACTAGTAATTTGGATCGTGTATTTGGATGCTCACCAATCATCAAGAATTTTACAAATCCATTGAGTTATATCACCCAATAAATGATCTGTATCGAGTTCTTTCATTCCCCCCCTCAATGTATTTAAAAACAATTTAAGTAGTAAAACAAAGTGTAAATAAATATTTACTGATTTGAATAAAATTGAAATCTGTTTGATTTTGAGATTTTCCTTTTAAAAAAAAAAATGAAACCACTCAATTTTCTGTTCTGTTTACAAATTAATATTTATTTTATGTTCTAAGGGAATGTTGTGCAAATGCATTGTATATACAAATGTTAGTACACAATCAAAAACCGTGTAAGCAAAAAACAATGTCGTTGATTCAAATTTAATGATGGTAGCCGCCATGATGGGTAACTTGTGAAACGGTCGAGTATCCACTGTGAGAAGCAGCAAGTCCAAGACCGAGTCCTTGTCCAGCATATCCTTGGTTGGCATAACCTTGGCTAGCATAGCCCAATGGTTGGGCATAGGCAGCTTGATAGGCTGGAGCGGCGATTTGATGTGACACGATTTGTGGAGCAGCAACTTGATGTGAAACAATTTGTGGAGCAGCAACTTGATGTGAAACAATTTGTGGAGCGGCATAGGCTTGTTGAGCATAGGATTGTTGAGCAATGACTGGTGTTGAGATAGATTGGTGTGAGACGGCAACAGCTGGGGCACTGTGTGCAACGGCAACTGGACCATGTGAAACGGCAAGAGCTGGAGCACTGTGTGCAACAGCAAGTGGAGCATGTGAGACGGCAAGAGTTGGAGCGCTGTGTGCAACGGCAACTGGAGCATGTGAAACAGCTAAGGCTGGAGTGGCATGGGCAACTTGAGCATAGGCAACTGGTTGAGCAGCCTGGGCATAAGCAACTGGTTGTGCATGAGCGATTTGAGCAATTGGTTGTTGATGAACGGTTCCTAAGATGTAATCATTCAAATCATTGTTATATGTCTTTTAATTTACTTGTAGAATATGATTGCTAATAGATATACCTTCACGTTGGACGACTGCGTTGAATCCGCTGTGTGCATCGGCAGCATAGTGAACAATACGTTTGTGACCATCTGGCTCAACCAACGAGTAGCTTCCTTGGACGGCATCACCACGGCGTGATTCTTGTTGTTCTTTCACATCGCCAGTGTGTCCATCGTGGACCGAGTATGAGAAATCGTAGTGTGCTGGTGCGTGCACATCTTGCACCTCATATGCATGTGGATCTGGCAATAATCCAGCGTTAGCAAACACCACCAATGAGCAAACAACGATAACCTGCAAATTAACAACAATCAAATGAATTTGTTTGTTCAATATCAAATGGAATTAAACACTTTTTTTCACGATAAAATTTAAAATTCAACTCACTTTGAACATGTTGGTTCTTTCTCGGTATTTCGGAACACAAAGGCTAAGAAATGAATGATAACTTTTCATGTGTTTCGTTCTGCTTTTATAGTAAATTCGATTTAGCAAACAATAAAGAAAACGGACTTAAAAATAAAAAACCTGAATTAAATATATAAACCAAACTTATTTTTTTTATTCACGGTTTTGTTCTTGTTTTTTGGTTTCCAATGTGGAAGAAAAGCAACATTTTTTCATGCAACCAACGAAGCATACTTCACTTTTGTTTCGATGTATTGCGGTGTTGTTATCATTTTCATACGTGATATTACATAATATATTTTATAGAATGCGTAAGTTTTCATGCAATTTAACAAAGAGCTTAAAAAACACACACACATACCGCCCAATAGTCTTGATTCAAGACTCTTGAATGTATTTATTAAGTGACAACCGCAATGCAGTCTAAGTGCTAAACTAAATAAAGAAAAATTAAAATAAAACAAAGAAAAAACGAAACAGTTGCGAACAGACAGTGACTTTCACTTTCAAGGTGACTTAACCGATGAAATTCTTGTATAATGTACTTGAAATAAATTCTCTTGTTGTTTTTTTTCGTTGTTGTTGCCGTTGTTCTCTTTCTCTTATCGCGCTGCTTGGGTCAATTCCAATAAAAAAAAAAATAAGATAAAACACGTTTGCCATACGGACTTCATGAGAGTACCGGCAGGTTCAAGTCGTACGTATGAGAGAAAAATGTATCAAACATATGTGTTGTTGGCGCGCACACAAAATGCAATTTTTCGCATACGCACACCTGTAATTGGAGCAACTTTTGTGGTTATTATATCGCATGAGATAATTGTTTTTTCGGCGTTTCTTTTTTTTTTTGTTTTTGTTTTAGATTGATCACATTATTATTCGTCCGGGTTATGTGAAGTGACACGATTACGTATGCTGTATTAAAAATGATTTTAAGCAGCAGGCTTGGCTGGCCAGTAAGCAATCGATAAGCAACAATCAGCCGTTACAGTACCATTTGAGACCGGTAAATTGGTGTCAACATGATTATTGATCGTACGCCGAATCCGCCTTCATTCAAATAAAAATCATTTATTATTTTTATGTATTATATAATTTCATTCCCAAGGTAATTTCAATAAATTGAATTTTATTTTATTTCATTTCATTTTAAACACTAATAACTGATCATTTGCGGTGGTGTTTATTTAAAAAATATTAACAAAATATTATATGACTTGAGAAACGATAATCATATTTGCGTATGGTGACGTTCAATTTATTTTAAACTATGACTTTAGTTGTCTGTGCGAGTAGATTTTCATAGCGGGACACTTTGAGTAAAAAGTCGTACGTCATGGTAATTTCGATAAACTGTTAGTTTAAAGAGTCAATCATTGCACAAGAATTACACATGTTATATTTAAAGAGTCAATCATTGCACAAGAATTACACATGTTATATTTAAAGCGTATTCTTTGGACAGTTTAATTTTATTTTTTCTTAAAGTTCATTGCAACCATTGGTATAAATATGTCGATTAAAATTGTCCAGTTGAAACACCGCAGGGGTTCTGCTATAGTCCACATTTATGTCGTTAAGACACTAAATTAAAAGTAATACCTGAGTAATGGCTACCTTGATTATTGTCATTATGCAGACTATTCATGATTTAATTCGATTGAAAATGTTCTGAAAGTGTTTTTTTTTTTGCACATAGTGGAATATTTTTTGTTAAGCACAGAATGTTCATGGTCATTGTATCTGTAGAAAGCATTTATCATTTGGCTGATTGGGTTACCAAGCGCCGATAACCAATTACACTTGGCATGCATTTTCGAAACACGTTTTAATTCTTTGCTTGTGGTCGATGAGTTATTTCTGACTTCCTTATCAAGGAGTTAAAAACCTTAAAGATTAAAATATTGAAAGTATAAAAATAAACGCACAAATACACACCAGAATGGCTTGTGTCACATCCTCACCCTGTTGATGCATATGTCTTTTACATTTGAGGAGAATATTTGATTTTTAGTGCCAATTTACTGCTAAATAACATCTAAAACTCTTCACAAATGATATTAAAAATGAACTATTTTACTTATGAGATATTATTCATGATCAATCAACGCAATTAAATAATCAATCAAATTAATAATTGCGCCTTGTGAATTACTTTCGAAGAATAGACCATGCTCATAATTGTAATTATTGATGAAAATTTGACAACAAAAAAGTCCACGGAAACGCTATGGTGGTATACTAACACGACTCTATCAATCAAAATGATTAGTGTATTACAACTCAATCGTTTTCTATCAACAATATTACCATTTATCATTTAATTAATCTTATAATAATTTGTTTAATTGGTCCTCACCGCTATAAATGAGTTTTAAACAAATAAAAGCCGAAAATCGTTATTAAACCACATAGAAAAGCAGAGTTTTTTGTGTTCATTGCTGGAATCTCAAATTGAATGCTAAATTAATCATAATGGCATCGATCTTTAAACCATGCATGAAGCCATCATTATTTTTATACAAAAAAATTATTATCGTTAGAGCAATTTTCATTAGCCCTGAAAAATATATGAACCCAGAATTTTGTTAGCAAAAGTACATTTTTGGAAAAAAGTGAATTAGTGAATAATCGAAGGGTAAGGTCAAATTTTTATTTGCTGCGAACGTTGACAGCCCTGTTTGAAATACTCCAGGGCATTCCTAGCTAGGAAATACCTATCACATTTTTAACCAAGATAAAACATTTGAATAATTAAAATGATTCTATTCTTCAGTATTCGATCGAAATTCGATCATCGAATACCACAAAACTACAAATAAAATTATCATCTAATCAGCTAAGCCTCATGTTAAATCAAACATTAGCCTAAATCAAACAGTTGAATTTGAGTACAGTAATGATTAGTTGCCATCCAAAATGGTATCCGTTGATGATTTTGAGCATTTTTTCAAGTTATTTTATATTTTGGGACAAGCGCCATATCTTTCGCGGCATAAAATTCATAAAATTCGTTCAAAATTATTGATACATATGCCATTTGCATTCCTAGTGATGGCTATTGGAATGGTTTCAGTGATATTGATTACCAGAGAATATCATACACCTAAAAACAATCATCTTCCTATCATTCACATATTTAAATTTTCTACAGTTATAGAAAATTTCATCATTATTTTTGACATTCTGATGAAGCCGTATAGCATTTGGATGTTATCAAATAAACTATTTTTCATATTCAACTTCATGGAAATCAAACTAAAAATACATTTTCAGTTAAATAAATTCAAATCGGAATGTTTCTGGAGCATTTTTGCGTGCTTTATAGTATATGTAATGAATTGTTTTGGCAATGGTTATTATTATATCAGTGAGACTGAGAATGTGATTTCCATTATGGAAGCATTTAAACTGTCAGCATTACTGTATACTCTGTTTTATGTGAACAGTTTTAAGTACATTTTGATTTCTCTGAATGATGGAATCATAAATAATTGTATCGGTTCAACGACTCTATCTCAAGTTATTTTAAATGTGGAGTGCAATCCGTTGAAACAGCAATTAATAACTCATTTGGTGCGATTAAGATTCATTCATTTAAAGTTATGGGAAGTGATGGAACTGTTCAGTCAACACTTTGGATGGCGTTTAATTACATTTGTTATGGATTCAATGATCGTGACAACAAATACTATCTACTTGTCATTCATCTTCTACTCGGACTTTGGCTATATTTCTTTTGGAATTATTCGTAAGAATTGATTGTAGTAGAATTGATTGAAAATAATTGTACAACTATTATACAAAATTGATATTAGCCATGGGATTATTTACACTAGTAAAATTAGCAAAAACTAGTGTCCGTGAATAGTCCCCATGCGATTATCTATATTTTTTTATCGGAATGTCCAAATACATTCTGTACTATTCTACTGCATTTACATTTTCGATTCCAAGTGTTTTTTTTAAACGTTGACATAGTTTTTCTGTGAAGTGCAACAGGTTTTTTTATTTTATTTGTGACTATGTTGTTTGATTATCCATACTTTTTTATGTATTGTAATTGTAAATGTATTCAACTTGCAAAAAGTGTACATGATGATCGATTTCAGCTCTATGTATGCGTTTGGATTTTCATCCACCTCCTACGACATATCCAAATAGTTCACTTCAAGCTTTAATAAGGTCGCCGTAATGATAAATTCACAGTTTGGGTGGTTTTTGGTTGCCGTTCGACTAGATTCTTTCAATATAATTATATTGATTATAATCAGTAACAGTATTTTCCTTATACTCACAGCGTTCAAATCTCAAATTGGACATTACACGACATTAATCACAATTATTCTGATAGATTGATTAATTCAATACTGTAGTCATATGTCCTTTTTTTCAATACAACTGAATCTATTGGATGATAAATTGGAATGGGTGGAAGAACCTTCTTACCCCTGGAAAGACCTAAAGTCCAACTTCGGAATTACATTACACGACAGATACCTCTCACCCCCTCGATTGCACTCCTGTGCATCGCTGTTCTAATTTATCATCTACTCAATTACTGTTATTTACATTGTTGTATATCGATGTGGTTCATCTCTTCTGACATTTCAACATATAAAATTATAAGGGCAAATAATAATATATTCACTCAAAATAAATCAATATGTCATTGAAATTAATACCTAAAAAAATTGTAACATGAATTATAAAATTGTGGACTTGCAGTGACTTATTGATATTTCACGTGTGTTGTTCCCTGCTTGGGGATAAATTTGTACGCCTACATTCGAATCGAAATTATTTCAAAGCTCTGATTTATATACCAATTTTGAATTTGTATCGAATTTCTCATTAGAAGTGTTTCACGCGACTCCAACATCAAAAGTAGAATTGAATAATTTGATTGAAAGTAACGTAATTATGGCGACAAAACATCTATTCAAAAAATATTTGTTTTATTCTTTTTTGTTTGGTGTTCATTCGCAAAATCCATTTTGTACATCAAAACGACGTTATATAAAATTGTTATCATACATTCCAAGAGTTGTTCATGTGATTATTGTAATATTTTTGTTATACTTGCTTCGTAAAGAGTTCATGAAGGAATCTTCAACACATAATTTATCTTACGTAACTCCTATAATTCCAAACATAATTTGCATTCTCGCTACATTTTCTAGTGTGAATACAGTTGAGGAAATTTTATCAAGATTGAATCGAGCTAACAATCATATGAAAAAGTTCATTAATATTCCAGTGAAAGTGAAAATTCTCAATCGTTCGATTCGAATAAAATGTGTGATTTGTGTTATCGCGAACACGGTGTTGTTTATCATAAAGATGTTTGTACCGTCGACAGAATCGACAATGTTATTCGATTTTAATATAGTCATTTTGGTTGCATGCCAAAGTTGGGCCATTCTTCTTGTGATTATTTTAATCGACTACACACACTTTTTATTGTTTTGCCTAAATCAAACGTTGAATAATGTACATTTCGATCGAGGTCAACTTGATGCAAGTATTTGGGATTTGGTTCATCTCATGCGACACACCGGAATAATTCATTTCAAGCTTCATACAGCTATTGTGATGATAAATTCAAGATTTGGATGGTTTTTAATAACAGTTTTTCTCAATACATTTAATCTCATCAATAATGGAATATTTGCTATATTCAAGGATGTCATCGACTCAGATTTGAAGCTGAACACCATAAGTAACTTAACAAATTGAATAATTTTACTTAAAAAAAAAACATCATTAGTATCATTCTGTCACGTAGCTTTGTAGATTTATAAGCATCATTTATAATTATCACGTTCATTTTTCGTCGAAAAAAAAAAAAAATCAAATGAACAACGTGAAATTTGGGCGAAATCTTGTCGATATTTAGTCGAATTTCCAGCATAAAATGAAAAGCCGATTACGTTGGAATTTTGAATTGTCACAACCTTAGCTGCAGAATATCACTTTGGAGCGAATAGTTTTGTTTCGATTTTTACAATAAAATATCATGATTTCATCTCATTAATGTTTGTACTTTGTTGAGACAAAGTAACAAACTCAACGATGAAAATGAAATTGAAAAGCACATTAAATTTACACATATATCGATATCTGATCATAATGTTATGGTTCGAATGAACTCCAGTGGCTAAACATAACGAAACATCCCGAAGGTAGGCAATTAATTTCTCAAGAATCTTAAAAGCCCCAACGTTTCAAAGAGAATTCCGTGATGTAGCAATTTTTTTTTCAAATAACGCAAAGAAGTAAACTCATATTTTAAATTACGATTATAATATTTGTGTTACACACTGGAAATTAAATATTGCAAGACTACTGCTCACTGCCTGATTCATTTGATATAAGCTCCAAGATGTATCGAAAATTCAAAGAACAGTGTTTCAACGTTATATCATTTTTGGACTGTCACTTTGTTTCTATGTAATTTGAAGTCTCATTTCCACTGAGACTCAGTGACAGTCCAATGTGATAGTATGTTCTTTTCAAAAAATAAGTTATATATGCTGACTTTGTGTAGAGGTTTGCCATCCGAGACCTCGGTTTATTTTTGGCATCATTTCTGGTACGATATTATTCCAAAAATATCGACAGCGAACCATTCGCTGTGACAGGCTGTCTCAATTTGAGACCAGATCTGCACATTTCCGACTACCGAACGGCAAATTTGGTCAAAGAAAACGACTCAACGTGAGTTGAAATCGACTGGCAAACGACTGGCAATCAATCGGAAAACTCGTCACGGAACAAAGAAACCATTTTTTACAAAATAGCCTGTTTTAGGCTGAAACAGATTCTTTTTAATATATTTCATAGTCTTTTTTTAAAGTGCATTTTTGCGAAATCTATTTTGTTTTCTGACATTATTTTGTTTAATTTTTGTTGTTGGATCAGAAACGAAATGAAATTGGATGTCAGCGGAATATTTCGGCACCTGTGAATCAACAATTCAGGGGCTATTAATAGGTAACAAATGAAATCGACATTCGGTTTCTAAAATTGGACTTGGTTACAGGTGGTTACAGGTGATTACAGGTGGTGACAGATGGTTGCAGGAGGTGACTTTAAAAATCTGTTCTTATTTCGTCATGAACCCATGAAAATGCCCTATCACATACAGATTTACGTTCACATAGTTGAACTGTACGTAATTTGTCGTTTCACAATTTGGAAAAATATTTACAGCATTCACGTCAAATCCAATGGACTTTTTTAAAATCAAGAGTATAAATAGCGTGTAAAACTCTTGGTAATTCAGTAAGTCATTTTCTTCTCCAAGAAGACTGTTAAGATTGAATAAATCGGTTCTTAAAAAGATTATTAATAATATCTACGTAAAAATGAAGCTGTTCCTTGTTGCAACTGTCGTTTCGTGGACCCTTGTCTTCGTATTTTCATCACCAACTCCAGGTAAAGCAGTTGAGGTCCAAGAACCAGAATGCTGTACGGGAACAGGCGTAGACGTATGCCAGGACACATGTAACATAGAACCATGTAACATTGACCCATGTAACATAGAACCATGTAACATTGACCCATGTGTAATTGAACCCACCTGCACAACAAAGGGAGATGGATCCAAGGGCAAAGGATCCAAGGGTAAAGGATCAAAGTGCAAAGGATCTAAGGGCAAAAAATCCATGGGCAAAGGATCTAAGGGCAAAAAATCCAAGGGCAAAGGATCTAAGGGCAAAAAATCCAAGGGCAAAGGATCTAAAAAAGATGGATGTCATTAGTATTGGATCAGATGCAGTTAGATGGAACATACACATAACATGAAACATGAGCTATTTTAACTAAAGTATATTTTTTCTTATCAACTGGTTCTAAACATTTTCTATGAATTTAGCTCAATTGGGTAATTTGAGTGGATGTCCAACAAAAATATTACACGCAATTTAAGCTTTTTAAAATTATTTTTGCCGCAAAATAGAAAATCATGAAAAATTAAAATGAAATTTCAAATTCTAAGAACCAGCATTTTACACTTTCACAATCCTTACAAATTAAAATATCAGTTTTCCACATCAATTGCTCTGTATTTTGTTAATCCTAAGCTAACTCATGAGATTCTCGACAAAAAACCGACATGTTCCCAAAATAGGTTTTGTATCTATTTTTGTGATTGCTTTTGGGATTTTTCGTACTACGACTGTGATGATACATTTTGTTGAATTCTGCTGCTTTTCTTGAATTGCAGAAGATTGAGCTCCTTAACCCTCTAACGGGCAAGCTCGAAATAATACTCGAATCAAGCTGATATTTGTTTTCCAAGTAAATATGCGCAAAAAACCCTTAAGTTTGAATTTTCAGTTAAAAATATTGTCTTGAACGACCGGCAGATGAGAAATAGTCAACACCGGTCTTGCCGGTTAAAATGTCATGATTCCTAGTACAAAAGGAACATCTTTGTACTACAGGTATGGAAATTCTTAGTCGGATTTTCATGAAATGTTGTGAATATGTATAATATAAAGATAAAAAAAAACATCTCAATGTAGCAACATGTTTGCACTCAACTGATGACAGCACTCAAACGCGTCGTTTGAATGCATTCATTTGGTTATCAAAATATCAATCGAATTAGTCTGAAGGCAGTTTTCAGCAAGTTTGAGCAAAAACAAAATCAGATTTGACTCTGGGGCCCAAAATACGAAGACCGTCTTCAGATTATTTGCGAAAATTTGTTTTATTCAAGAATTTGTTTTCGAGACTATTTTTTACATCAATAATTTTTTTTCATCAAAAACTGGCAACATGAAATCTTTTTTGTTCTTTTTACATTTGTTATTTTTAATCTGTGGTTAAATTACTTATTATATTGGTTATTGGAATTAATTTCAATAGAATTACATTGGCGCCATCTCTTATTACGTTTTAACACAAGTAAGAACTGCAAACATCTGCATTTCGCCACTCCGCCAATGGTCTTTAATCGATAATATTTGTCAGAGTGAATAACAGATTTTCTTTGCCTTGAAAATGTCTGAGCCTGTGCTAAAGAAACGCATTTTGCGGAAAGTCTTTTTCAATTACTCGGAGGCTATATTTCCACAAGTTATTTGTGTAATTGTCACGGAAATTGTACCACCACCATCCTTTTGAAAAACCCAATCACAGTTTAAAATATTGGTAGTTCGTATGTCTTACACTTTGCTCTGACGGTACCTTTCCCATTGATTTTTTTTTACATAGGTTTCAATGTATTTAATGTTCAAATAAGTGACCTATGTATAATTGAAATTGGGAAATTACTTTGCAATTATTTTTCAGCATAAAATTATATTTTTGCACCAAAGTTGTCAAAACATAAAGTAAATGTCTGGTCCATATATCTTGGACTTAAAATTTTCAATACTGTTTTCATTACTAAAATCTATAAAATAATAATTCCAACTAAAACAAGAAGTATCCATGCTGTTTTTTAGAAAGTAAATGCTGTTTTTTAGTATTTGAAATGACATTTTTATTTTGAATATTGCAGCAAAAATAATTTTAGAAGCTTGAATTGGGTTTAGTCTGATTTGGGTATAATATTTTTGTTGGACATCCACTCAAATTACCCAATTGAGCTAAATTCATAGAAAATGTTTAGAACCAGTTGATAAGAAAAAATATACTTTAGTTAAAATAGCTCATGTTTCATGTTATGTGTATGTTCCATCTAACTGCATCTGATCCAATACTAATGACATCCATCTTTTTTAGATCCTTTGCCCTTGGATTTTTTGCCCTTAGATCCTTTGCCCATGGATTTTTTGCCCTTAGATCCTTTGCACTTTGATCCTTTACCCTTGGATCCTTTGCCTTTGGATCCATCTCCCTTTGTTGTGCAGGTGGGTTCAATTACACATGGGTCAATGTTACATGGTTCTATGTTACATGGGTCAATGTTACATGGTTCTATGTTACATGTGTCCTGGCATACGTCTACGCCTGTTCCCGTACAGCATTCTGGTTCTTGGACCTCAACTGCTTTACCTGGAGTTGGTGATGAAAATACGAAGACAAGGGTCCACGAAACGACAGTTGCAACAAGGAACAGCTTCATTTTTACGTAGATATTATTAATAATCTTTTTAAGAACCGATTTATTCAATCTCAACAGTCTTCTTGGAGAAGAAAATGACTTAATGAATTACCAAGAGTTTTACACGCTATTTATACTCTTGATTTTACAAAAGTCCATTGGATTTGACGTGAATGCTGTAGATATTTTTCCAAATTGTGAAACGACAAATTACGTACAGTTCAACTACGTGATAGGGCATTTTCATGGGTTCATGACGAAATAAGAACAGATTTTTAAAGTCACCTCCTGCAACCATCTGTCACCACCTGTAATCACCTGTAACCACCTGTAACCAAGTCCAATTTTAGAAACCGAATGTCGATTTCATTTGTTACCTATTAATAGCCCCTGAATTGTTGATTCACAGGTGCCGAAATATTCCGCTGACGTCCAATTTCATTTCGTTTCTGATCCAACAACAAAAATTAAACAAAATAATGTCAGAAAACAAAATAGATTTCGCAAAAATGCACTTTAAAAAAAGACTATGAAATATATTAAAAAGAATCTGTTTCAGCCTAAAACAGGCTATTTTGTAAACAATGGTTTCTTCGTTCCGAGTGACTTGAATCTCAAATTTAAAGCATGTAAAACTACAACAATAAAACAAACACTATTATCTAGTGACAGGCAATATTCAGTAGCATATATTAAGAGTCTGAATACTAACAGCGAAGCTTCGTGCTATATCTGTCGTAAACGTTTTACACGGTTTTACAGCGAATGGTTTGCTGTCCATTTTTTTTGTGGTTAGAGAATCATATTCAATCATGTTCAGAGTATTTTTAACAATTCAAATGTAAACTACTCATTCATTTTGCGTTTTGTTTCCTCACCATGGGTTTCAGTATATTTAAGGTTTCGGTTGGTGTTCCAGCATGCTGAAAATCCACCTTCAATTGGCAATGCATGGCCGCTGATAAATGATGATTGACTTCCAAGTGAGAAAAATATTGGATTGTCGCTATTTGTCTTGTATGTGTGCATCAGAGAGCTGATCTATGTTGAATTCCAACAACATAATCAAAATTGATTGATTTATAATCAAGGCATTAAAATACCATTAATGGTAATTTATCATCTACATCGATCCATGGTCTGAGTCATTCTGGACAAAAATCGCCAGTATAATTTGAGCTTTTTGATCGATAATACGCAATAAAAAATCCAATCTAAAGAAAAATGTTTAAGTTAAAATTATATCAGGGCTTCTTTACATTATCCTATATTTTTGGTTTAAGTCCATTTATATTATTCACTGATCCCAACAAAAAACTACCACTGATCGTTCGCTATTTACCACGAATAATAATCATTTGTTCGGTTTTTTCCGCCGCATTTATTTACAGGGAATTAGCCCTTCAACCCGAATATGTGTTTCTTCATATATTTTTAAGTTTTCCAGCTTACGTAGCACTTTTTGAAAGTATCTTTATGTCCAAATCGTTTCATATCACTTGGCAAATAATGTGTTTTACAATTGATAATTTGGAATTATCATTGCCAATAAAATGCACACTTCACACCATCCAAAAGAGTTTTCGAAATAAGTTTGCATTACAAGTCATGGTGGGAGTGTTTGGTGTTTTTTGCAGATATTTAGTGCCATCAAATTTTGGAATCTCTTTTCTACTTGATGCTACACAAGCCATGACATTTTTTTACAAATACATTTATTTGTATCATGCTGTAATTTATATTGACTTTATCAAAGTCTCAATCATGTGTTTGAGTCGAAAAATTGTTATGGTTAAAAGTGAAATGGATCATAATAAATGGCAAAATGATGGCCAAGAAAATATTCATGTGATGCGACAAATCAAATTAGTTCACTTTAAACTATGGCATATCGTACAACGTGTGAATAAACAATTTGGATGGTTTTTCACAGCGTACGCTATCGATATAGTGGCAACATTTACCCATGCCGTTTATTGGACATTTGTCTTTTTGTCGTCTTCCGTTGGTGCTAATTTCCAGGCGATACGTAAGAATTTTAATTTTAGAATCTCATTCAGAAATTACTTGTTCATTTTTCTCAGCTTAGAAAAATACTTGAAATCATAAAATTTATAACTGTTTATCAATGAGCGGTGCACCGATGAGACTACGTGCCCCAACTACCTCGGGTTGACATCTTAAGCGGTTGAAAGCGTCTACTGGCTCATCAAGGCGCTCGGTATAGAATCAGTACATTAATATGGGACGAAAGTCTAGGCGCTCATCCAAAACAACACGAGAGTATACTCTATATATAGAAGATCTAGTGAATAAGTGTACAATAATGCATTGTATTTGGATGAGCGCCTAAATTGGCACTCTATATTAATACACTGATTTTATATGAAGCGCCTAGATGAGCGCCTTTATGGTCGTGGCACCGCTCATGTTTATCAAGTGTTTTAATAAAAAAAAAAACAATTTTAGTCGTCATATTATTTCCGCATTGACCTCAAACTGTACCCTATCAATTATATTCATCATAATTTATGATTCGATCAACTTGATACAACATATAGATCATTAATTTAATTGAATTAACGAAACTAACAAATTAATCGATTCGTAATAAACAGTCAATATGATGCCCATAGGCATATAATGTTACTTCCGACTGGAAACGATAATTTAGTTAACAAGATCAATGAGATTTGTGTTCAGAATGAAATTGATTAATTTATAATTTTGATGAAAAAGAGTAATGAATGGATACTAATCTATCATAGTTTCGTTGGACATGTATGATTCTTAAATGTTCCGAGTTTCCTTATCGAATTGAATCCAGTTAGTAAAATGCTTGGTTTGCCCAAAGTTTGTTATTTTATTCGTATCAATTGAAATGTTTAAATCGGTGTCATTGCGAAGAACTTTTATTTATTTTTTATTTTTTGAACGATACCTATTGAATATAATTTACAATCCAGATTCACATTTACCACGTATTTTTCATACAATTCTTAAAGTAATTTATGTGATATTGATGATGACATCGCTTGTAACCCCATTCAAAGATCTTTCCCAATCGTTATCAGACTATATGTTCAACTATCTTGCATTTACTGTTTTAACATTGAATGTGATCGAAATAGTTGAGAGTTGGATGCAATCCAAAGGATTTTTATCTATCATAAAATGTGTTGAAGAATCTCTGGATTATTTAGACTATTTTTCAAATATAAAAGTCTGCATTTTATCGTTCACTCAAAGTTTTCAGAGAAAGCTATTCTTTTCTGTTAGCCTATTTGTATTTGAGTTTATTTTAAGAGTTTACACTCCATCAGAACTTTTGAATAACTATACAAACGTATTAATATCAATGGCTGTCTTATATAAACACCTCGCGATTCTTCATTCGGTTTTGTATATCGATTTGCAAACATTCATTCTATCTTCGATTAATCGACATCTAAATCCAATTTCATGCGACACTGTTACTGATTGTTTGATCATACCAACGCCAACAAATGAAGCGATTTTTATTTTTTATCGTGTTAAAATTATTTATTTAAATGTTTGGAAAATATCGGAAAATATCAACAAAAGATTCGGGCTTTTTTTATTGGCTGCATTAATCAATACTATAATGAATTTTGTTCGTGGAGGCACTTTATTGTTTATGGCAGTAATGACTTTTAACAACGAACTCAACGTATTGCGTAAGTGAAGTCTGTTTCAATTCCATAATTAATAGAGTAAACGACATGGGGAAAGACACCGATAGAAAAATAGTATTTATGACAGAAAACTAGAGAAAAATAGCCAAATTAGCGATATTAACATCGCCATAAACAACGAAATATGCACTGAAACCTTTGCTTCTGTGTGTTGCATTCTCGAAATGTGCGCGTGCGCCTCATTCAGAAGGAGGCGCACGCGGACAAACAGCACGCACAGTATGCTTTGTGTGTATTTCTTATGGAGGGTTTGTGTGTATATTGCGAGACAACAACGACCAAAATAGCAATATTAGAGACATATTATTTACATTAGCGAAATTAGCGAAATTAGCAAAATTATCGAAAACAATAGCCAAACTAGCATAGAATAGGACCGTGTCTATCCCCATGGTAAACGATAAAATCAAACTGACTAAAACACTAAATGGAATGGTGGAAAGCCTAGGTGAAAACTTCTAATTGATAACAAATCAGATCAGAAATCTGATCTACAAATATCCGAAAGTGGTCAGTTCCATTTTGGCTGACTTGACATTCCACACTCGAATAGTTTTAGTTTCAGTCCAAACTACACAGTTGAACTGGTTGAAGCCATTTTGAATACAAATTGTGTGTACAACAAATATGTGTACCATTAATGAGTTGAAAATTTACTTCGTGTGTTTTTACTTGTTCGGCCAAACCGCGTTTATCCCCTCAGAAAGTGTTCACACCAAGCGAATCAAAATAATTTCAGTGTTACTAGAAATATTTTATATTTTCATTCCATTTGGTTATGCGATAGTCCTGTGCACGGATCATTTTCATCAGCTTAGTCTCAATACACTGGAATTAGTCGTTTTGATACACATATTTATTTTTAATTTTGCAATTTCTAGTTTTGCCCTTTATACAAGTATCGCTTGTCCAAGTTTGATGGGTCATATTTATAAAATGTTTGCCGACATTATTCAGTGCATGGAACGTCAAATGCATATTAAAATCCAATTTGATAATTTCAAAAAAAAATTCACCCAAAAAATATGGCTATGCGTTATGATGATCAGTGCATGTTCCGTGTCTAGATTTATTTTGAATGATATTTCTGGTCATGCGTTGGAAAATATTTTTCTCACAATAACTGTGTATACAGTTGCATTTTCTGTGCTTCATGTAATTTTGTACATTGATTTAATTGAATTTCTACTATTTTCAATCAACAACCAATTGAATAATCATATGTGTGTACAAAAACCATATTCAAACATTTTTGCAATATTTTGTCATTTGAAATGGATTCAATACAATTTATGGAAAATATCACAAATTCTCAGCAAACATTTCGGTTTATTGCTTGTAGTACACCTGCTGCTATATTTTACCATTTGCGTTGTTTCACTCTATCGTATTTTTGTTCTTTGGCCAGATATTTTAATTATTAGTAAGTAATCTAGATTCATTTTTACCTTTGGTTTTTGTTATAGCTGTCAGAATATATTCGAATATCCTTTTGCCCTTGTGAAAATAAAAACGATTGAACAGACAGTCGTTTGACAAACGACTGCGAAAAGGCTAAATTGGAACTATAGTCGTCTAACAATCAACTGGCTGGCAGTCATTTGGTTTTTCAAAAGGGATTTTTTTTTTCAATTATTCACATAATCTACTGATGTTCATAAAAGTCAGCACAACATATGGCAATGGCTCAAGTAAAACCGGGCGACGAAAATGTAAAATGGTCGACTAAAAAAAATTAACCAATGGAATTACTCAGTAAATATGGAGAGTGACATTTTATTCCTCCGGGGGAATAATTTCTTTATTTTCCCCTCGTGGGAGAATATGGGAGAATATTTAGGAGGAAATATTTACTGAGTATATTGACTTCATGCAGTCTTTAGTCATCAAAATTAATTGACTTTCAATAGTAAATCTACACTTCTGATCCAGGTCATTATTGAAACTAATTTATCTAATTATCCATTATCGATACAGATATCATCATGATCTTTGATATCATGGAGCAACAATTCATATGTCGACCAAAAACCTATAATTTTACCAATTATCTTTAGTTACCCACAGTGATTGTTGCTAATTAGACATACCCAAAGCTGTGTAAAAAATAGTTCTGTACAAAAAGACAAACATTTATTTAAACGTTTCGAATATCAGACATGCGATTTGAAAACATTTTATTAAAATATATTAACATTTTTAATGTATTGGGTGAAAGTTGTGTGATGCCATCGCATTTTCAATTAACAAATCACTCATTTAAAAGACGTCTAATAATATATTTTCTAAATTTCATGTCATTTATCCTAATGATCTTTTTACTCATATTAGATTATACAATTAAACTCAATTACACAGTGATCCATACACGAGTATCCGAAGTTTTACATTTGACATTTCTTATTTGTCTTGTGTTGATTAAAATGGTAATTGTAAGTCAGAAGCGATGTCTATTGAATCTTCTACCGAAGGTATTTCAGCAACTCAAAGAGCTTCAAACTCTGACTGATTCAAGATATCAAATGGATTTTTCGGATTTTCAAGAATATTACATTCATGGTGTGACCACCATATTTACCACTTGGATGATTACATGCGTTTTAATCGGCTTTGAAGATATGTCGGAAATTCTTGACCGAACTAACCTTTGCAGAAGCTTTGTTGTGTTCATGCCTCGTATTACAATGTGTCACACATACTTTTATGTTATGCTGTTTAAGACGTTTACATCATTTTATGTCGATTATCTCGATCGAAAAACGTTTATCGACAAACCAAAAACATTTTCAGATCTTAAAATCGAATTGATTTTTTTGAAAATGGTTCATTTTAAATTATACGAAATTTCCAAAATGTTGAGTATTGCATTTGGATGGACTTTTGTGTCAATATTTACGCAAGAATTTATCGATGTTATTAATCAAATTTATTGGACATTTGCGGCCATCGATTGTACAAACATTTATTACACAATACGTAATTATTTGAGCTAATTTGATTTGATTAAATTAAGTTTTTTATGGGTGTGATCATCGATTTGGAAAGATTTTATCCACGTTTTGCTTGAGTAATTTTCGGGTAGTTTCTTTTTGGATGGGAATGCTTAGATGATTGGAATTAGTTTCACTCTAAACGTATCAATTGGCACTTATTCGATTGACGCTTGAACATTTTGAAATTAATTTAGTGAATTTTGGTCGCATTTTCGCGAAATTTTCTATTGTAAAGCTATGATGTGTCATTTGATTGATACATATACCGATTTGATGGGATTTTACAAGCGAAGTTTTTGCATTTTTTATTATCTGTGCCATATTCCTGGCACAATTAACCGAAAAATGGTCCAACTATTATCATTTCTCAACAGACAAATGTTTCTTTATTTAATACTGAGCCATTTATGTGGTGTGTGGATTTTACATTTGGGTATTTGTTATTCAACGCAACTGCATGTTTCTTTCATTACGCTTCATATGGTAGCCGTGACACAAACTTTATCGATTTTAATTTCAATATCCCAATTGTGTCTCCATCCTGAACATTTCCGACAATTTTGGATTCATTTACAACAGTTGGATACATTAATCTTAAAGCGTCTCAATCATAAGAATAAATTTCGAAAATTTCAGCGATCATTTTTTGGTTGGGCAATATCTTGTCTATTACTTTTGTTCAGCTACATTACAATAAGGAGCTTTAATTCGGTTGGACCTTCAGTGAATTGGCTTCGAATAATTTATCTGCTTAAAGCTTTTTATTTGTATATTAAATTTCATGCCATTTTTGTCATTGGTCTTTTTCAATACATTTATAAAATGTTCGGAAAATACATGAATTTCGCATATCATTTGCAACGATCAAATCTAATCTTTTCGAATGTCAATAGTATCGAAAAGAACATGAAATTTTACAAAGAAATTCACTATCAAATTTGGATCATTTCATGTGAATTGAATAACATGTTTGGGCTTACTTTGGTGGCAATCTGTTTTCAAACATTTATCGATGCTTCGCATTCGATTTGTGCTATATTTCATTTGTGGGGAAATTTCAATTTACCATGGTTTGCAGCATTAATAGGTATAATTTTGAATTAGGGAAATACCGGTTTGGATGAAAACATTTGCAATATCAAATAAAATCACGACATTTAACTAAATATTTTGAATATCATCTTCACATCCACTCCTCACGAAGACCACAAACTCCTCAAGAATATAATTGAGGATCGTGAGTTGGATTCTTTGTGAGAAGCGTAAATTCATTGTGTGGAGTGGATATGAAAATGAGCTCAAAACATTCCCTGTAAAAATCCAATCAATATCAAAAGCTCATGGACTGTGGCAATGTATGACATTTATTTTGCAGGTCCCATTTGTAACTTCTTAAGCGCTGTCGTGTCAACAACGATTTTGATAAATGCTTGCCATTATTGTACCGTTCAGGTATCACAAAATCTTTGAATCTAAAAAAAATCTTGTTCCCTTCAAGTGTTCACCTCAAATCATATTTGTTTCAGAAAACCGAACTCATCAAAAATATTGAAAAGTTAACATTTTGGGCTGGTGACAATGAAAAGCTACATTTTGCAAAACAGGAACTCCTTTCACAAATCAACAATTTGGACATTTCAATTAGTGGCAAAGGATTTTTCACCATTGATCGTCAATTTTTGGCCGGAGTAAGCTAATCAAATTGTAAACCCAAATTGGGTTTGTGAACTAAACTTTCAAGTGCACATACTAACTACATTTTATTTTTCAGATGGCTGCAGCTTGTTGCACATACATAATCATTTTCATTCAGTTCTATTTGTCTGGAAAATAGATAGAACGAATATTTAATAAATAAAATTGCATTTTGTATGAGATTGTTTGCATGAATGTCTAATTAATAATTGTGCACGTGATGAATTTGAAGAAGCCACATTAAAAAATGGATCTTAAATGTAGTTATTCGATTGATTTGGAACACTAAATTTATGTTTTATTCTTAATTTTATTGGAAGAGTGTTGAATGTTTTTGAATATTCTAGTAGTAATAAGTATATTTATTTACTCGTATAATATACTCAAAATTGATATATTTGATCCAGTGCACTTTTAACATTTATTTCTTGAAATGAAATATTTTACAAATTTTATACATTTATTACACTTTATTAAATGTTTGACACTCAATCTGCAACTAATAAAAAATGTGTGTAGCAAAGATGTTAAAGAATTGAGTATCAGTGTTATCACACACAGAAAATAATAACAACATCTAAATTCCACAAATATTTTAGTGGAAAGAACAGTTTGATTTTGTATTTGTTGTAACTATCTGTCACAATAAATGTTATTGTTAGCCTCTCAAATGGATTATTTCATTCGCAACTCTCGAATTATCAATTAGAAATTATACAAACTACCTTCGGACAAGTAAATAAAGGTCAGGGGCTGCATTTTCAATTCATATAAATCAGGTAATTTGACACTTAGCAACCGAACAACACATTAATGGTTGACTTCTAAAAATTACTGGAGTAAATTTCATAATTGGTTCACATGATTTCAGCCCTAGGACTGGCTACTTAATGTAACGTGATCTAATGTCCAATAATCTATCAATCAAATATTAGATCTAATTAATCGATTAATATGTTGCCCCATGATATTGATTGTGTTTGAGTTTGTATCAGTGTTGCGGTATGTACATTTTTGATGGATTTGTATATTGAACAATGTACCATGAAAAACGTAAAATGCGCTGCTTAAGCGTGTGCAAAACACAAACGCAATAAGAGTGAGAATGTATTTGTGACACAACACGTTTTGACCCGTAGAGCTACACAGTATCTGTTGTGTGTGCATTAGTGTGCGTGGAATAGATGGTAAGGCAGTTCATAATTGCGCATTCCATCCAAACCAGTGCTTGTATTGATCAAGAACACATTTTTAACTATCGAGCGTTTCCAGCAATAATTGATGATATAGATAATTATTGAATGTCATTAGAAGATCATTTTTCAAAAATTCAATCAAATCTTCAACCCAATAATAAGTTCGACGAAAATGTCTCACCAATTGACATTCAGTTAGCAGATTTCAGCATTTTATCAATACTTTTAAGTTGTAGACCAAGTTTTATTGTCGAAATCCGATAAAATGAATCAGCTATTACAACGCATATCCATTTGGTTTTCTATATTTGGAGTTACCCATTTGACTTCAGCTCTCAAAAGTGGACGACGTCTCACTCGTATTCTGTGTACAATTCTGAAGATTATCTATTTGATATTGATGCTAACATCGATGATAAAACCGTTTACAGAAATTTCAAAAACGATCGCAATGCCAATGTACATAGTAAACAGTTTGGCATTCACCGCTTTTCTTCTAAATATTATCGATATAGTTGAAGGCTGGATTCAGTCTAAAATATTGGTGTCAATCGTAAATGAAATCGATGAATCATTCAGCTATTTAGAAACATTTACAGACATAAAAGTTCCAATTTCAGCCTTCATTCGATGTTTTCGCTATAAATTTTGTTGCTGTATCGTATTATTTTTGATTGACACTGTTTTGCGAGTTATTGTTGTACCATCAGTTTGGAAATCATATACGAACATCTTGCAAACCATTGCTGTTTTATATAAAAATATGGCATTCATTCATGTTTCTGTGTACATCGAAATGCAAAGATTAATTTTGGCTACGCTTAACGGCTATCTAAATCCGGTTTCATGTGATAGTGCAAACGAATGTGTGACCATACCAACGCCATCAGTTCAGGCAATGCAAATATTGTGTCGCATAAAAGTTATTTATTTGAAAGTTTGGAACATTTCCGAAAATATCAACAAACGATTTTCGTATTTTGTATTAGCTTCTTTTGTAAATAATGCAACTGTTTTTGTGCGTGCAGGCTCAGCAACTTATTTTGCACTATATGATTCCAACAACATGAAAATAATTCGTAAGTGAATTTTAAATATTCGTGTTTGATCATATTAATTGAGATTGAGAATTAAAATTAAAAAAAAAAAAAAAACGTTGGTAACCAATCGATTTTGAGTATCTTCCTTTGAACCAATTTGTGGTACTAGCTAGGATACTAGTATTAAACGTTTTTCATTTGCAGGTCCGATTTTCACTTTCTTGTGTGTCTTTGTGACCACAACAATTTTCATCAATGTTTGCCATTATTGTACAATTCAGAAAATTGAACTCATCAGAAATATTGAGAAGCTGACATTTTGGACGATTGACAATGAAAAGCTCAATTTTGCTAAACATCAACTTATCACACAGGTCAACAACTTAGACATTTCGATTAGTGGCAAAGATTTTTTCACCATTGATCGTCAATTTTTGGCTGGGGTAAATATTTTCTTTTGAAATTTACAAATCTTTTCATACACAGCGCTGTATTTGAATATTTTCAGGTAGCTGCAGCTTGTTGTACTTACATCATCATTTTCATTCAGTTCTATTTGTCCGAAAAATAAGCAAATTTTTTGTGAAACAACAACATAACCGGAATGTTTCGAAATTTCAAATGAACTAAAGGACACAATCGAATATTTCTATTTCAAATGTCAACATCAAACTATTTTATATAGAACTACATCCAAGTTAATCAAATAAGCTCTGTCTTTCATCCAATTTAGCTAAATACCGAATAATAAAAATGCATGTTTATGCTTGTGATTTTGAATAAATTCATTCACGAAACACTTGCTCTGCGTTTAATAATATTAATTACATTTCAAAATAAATCACATGTGTGAATTCCGGTCTCTATTTTTCTCACGAGAGTTTATTTATCGCTGTTTCATTTACAGTTTTATTACAAAAACCCAATGAGCATAGCATTTTGAATCGACCGCTTTTTACATAATGACTTAAATACACATGTTCATGAAAGCTAATGCATTTCGATTCCAAATGAGTGTAAAGCTCTCCTCTAATCAGTGCTTCTCATTGCATTGGGTAAGTCACATTGTATAAGCCGAAATAGCTCAGTTGGGAGAGCGTTTGACTGAAGATCAAAAGGTCGTGAGTTCAATTCTCACTTTCGGCATAACTTTTTTGCCCTCCTGACACTTTTATATTTATTTTTATTTTACTCAATTACAATAAAACATAAATCATATGTATGTATCATTTGTTGCATAAATATTTATCTTTTTTTCTCATTTAAAATGTGAATCAATTGATTCCTCGAAAACATTAAAACAGATCAAAGAATAAAAAAAAAATGAAATTATTGTGTTTTAAAGTTGATTGGAAGATATTGAGAATGTTTTTAGTTTTGAACATTCAACAAAATTTGATAAGTTTGATTATCTAGTATCGATTTTTTATCTTCCTCACAAATCCGTAGCATTTGAATCGAAACAAAAAATTGTAAAAAAAAAATCTTCCCCTACCGGGAATCGAACCCGGGCCTTCTCGGTGAAAGCGAGATATCCTAGCCACTAGACCATAGAGGAGGTACAAATATATTCGACTATTGGCTTTCATTTAACATAAAATTACCAGTTTTATAATATGAGAATTTCTAATAAAAGTCTACCTCTCTTACACATGCGTAAACATTTGTTATGAAACGTTGTTCATGAAATGAAAAATTTCATAATGTCAAAAGAATAGGATCATTTCAATGAATTTACAGTGGACTTATGAGAGAAATATGTTATTTTTCTTTCTTAAATAATTGAACTCTCATTGTGGTCTACATTTATTCATTCTAGGTAAGTATTTAAAAAAAAATGCATAACTTTGGGAGTTTCTTATTGTTCATCCAAATTATATAAACAATTACATTTCATTTAAAATATCATAAGTAAATACGAGAATAAATATGGTATTTTAATTCGGCCAATCAACTGAACATGTCTCAAAAAGATCGAATCTATTTGTACCTCCTCTATGGTCTAGTGGCTAGGATATCTCGCTTTCACCGAGAAGGCCCGGGTTCGATTCCCGGTAGGGGAAGATTTTTTTTACTATTTGTCGCATGTTTTTCAAATTATTCTATTAATTTGAATTAATTATCAGAATTGTGTTTTTTTTTTAATTTCAACATAAAACTGCTGTAGAAAGCACAGAAAGTCGCTATTTGTTTTACTTTTAAGTAAATTTTTTAAATTGTAATTGTTCATAGCTCTGTAATTTGATCGTATTTCATAAGATTTCATTCAGTCTCACTAAATTAATCAAACAAACGATCATGTGTTCAAATTAAGGAGCATTCAACACTCGATATATCTAGCAATATCCAGAATATCGACAACAAATTTCGCTTTTCGAATATACGAAATCTAAATATGTTAAATATTTTTAGCTACTCTCGATTTAATGCCGCCAATATTGGTTTTTGTATAGACGCCATATTGAATTCAAGTCGAATATATCGAAAATATTGAGAAAAAAATCAAAAATTCCAATTAAACCGCCTAATCTACTTTTATTTACGAAAAGGAAGAGTATGAAGCCCTTTAGTTCAAATGCAGAAAAAATATTTAGTTGCGATAAATTAAACTAGTCCGTATGGATAAATTTAGCTCGAAAATCTTATGAAATATGACCAAATTTTAAATGTTTGAATTGCCACATTTTTGATTTGGTAGAAACATTTGGAACAGATGTTAATTGTTTTGAAACCAGAAAATAATATAAATAGTGAGCAAATAACTAGAATTATATAATATTTGTCGTAGTTTTCAATATGTTTATTTCAACAAGTTTGATTAAATCATGCTTTTAGACTCAGGCCACACATGATTACATATATATTTCCGTCAATCCGATACGATAAATAAAAAAAACAGATCCATTCTATTTGTGTGCATAGGTGAAACAAATCGGCACTCGGTTTGAATTGCAAACATAATAGAATGATGTTCATTTTTAGAATAAAATGTAAATAGACTGCATTCAAAGACATTTCTCCATAGCCAAAACACGAAAACAAAATAATTCACTCGTGCGTCTGAAAAACATTCAAAATCTGGACAGTTGAAAACATCTGTCTAGACAAATTAGTTGAAAATATTTGTTAAATTTCGAAACATATTGTTTTATTTGGAATGGCGTCAAAGATGTAAATGTGTGAATGGATTTGCTGAAAATTTTGCTATAAAAGGCATTCTGATCGGGAGCAAAAGCATTAAATTATCAGTTTCGGTTGGTACGTACGGTTTTACCAGAGAAAGGAATAATCAAAATGAAATTCGTTATTTTTGCACTTTTGTTTGTTGGAGCATGTGTTGCTTACCCTCAAAAAGGCACTGAATCGACTGGTCCGTCAACCAAAAGTGATGAATGTCCTACTGAAAAAATTCAACCATTAGTATCAACTCTTTTGGAAGGAGTATCGAAATTATCAGACAAAACTAAAGGTGAGTGTTTTTTGGTATATATATTTTTCTTAATTTGTTTAACTTTTTTCATATTCAATAACGTTCTTAAATCATGTTTGATCCATCTCTATTCCATCTTTTTACAGGCTCAACTGATGTTTGTGAAATGCTCAAAAATGGCGATCTGCTATCAACCATATTAAAGCCTCTATTGGATATTTTGTCGAAAAGTGGAAAAGATGTATGCAGTAGTACTCTCAAAAAGCTTGGTGAGTTTTGAATGCAATTTTACACACAAACAAATACATGTATAACTCAACTCCAACTGTCACTGAATATTGGTGTATCAGTTGCGCTTACACTCATAATCGATGCGGCTACACCAGTTTGAGTGCTTATTCACACATTTACTCAAACAACATCCACAGAGTATGTGTACGCAACTTAACTGACTTGACTGTCTTTTGACAGTCGCAATATACATAACGCATAAGTAAAAATCGGGAGTAAATGTCTCATTCACACTTAAACTGGTGTCGCCGCATCGATTATGAGTGTAGACGCGCCCAATACACCAATATTCAGTGACAGTTGGAGTTGTGTTACACATGTATTTGTTTATGTGTACTGTTTAGTGTTTTTGTTTTTGTTTTTTTCAAAGCAAAAATCTAATATTACAAATGATTCAGGACTTCCTGGCGATTCCTTGGACAAAATGATTTCAAGTGTTGGAGGTAAAGGTGATTTGGGAGGATCCTTGACTGGAGACAAGTCACTAGTAGGAGGTTTGACTAAAGATTTAACTGGCGCAGCTGGAGACGCAACTAAAGGATCGTCTGGTACAGTTGGAGGCGCAACTAAAGAAGCATCTGGTGCAGCCGGAGACGCAACCAAAGGAGCATCTGGTACAGTTGGAGGCGCAACTGACGGTGCATCGGAAACCACTAAAATTATATCGGGACCAACTGAAGAAAAATCTGGAAGCGTAACTAAAGATGAACCTGCAGGAAAGACAGGATCTGGTGCAGAGAAAACTGCATCTGGTGCATCCGGTAAAACAGTGGAAAAATGATCAGACTAAGCGATAACAATGCTAAGACTACGGCTGTTTGCAGCTAATTGATTTGATACGGATTTCGATTGAAAATATACTATTGTATTCATAAATAATGTTCCACAAATAAATGAATGATATCAATTTTACAGCATTAACATTCATTTGAATCGTGAGGTTTCAACAATTCTATACATAGTAAAAAATTGTTAAAAATTATCAATACCAGCGAGATAATAATTAACGCGAAGGCTTGTAATTATTGTTGGTCAACAAGTCTTTTCTGGCGATGTACATGATCTTACGTTATATTTTCTGAAAAAAAATTATCATCATTGTTATCAACAAAGAACGCTTTCCATCATATTACCAATTTTACTTAATACTTCTGTATAAAAAATATCTCAATAGCGGAAAAAAAATATAATTGCATCGGCCGGGAATCGAACCCGGGTCGCCCGCGTGGCAGGCGAGCATTCTACCACTGAACCACCGATGCTTGTGGTAGAAGACGCTTTTATCAAAACCGGTTCGATGGAGCGATCACTAGATTTCATCTCATATTGAAACTCTTGATCATTCAACATTAACACGTGGAAGATTCGAATTTTATTAGCATACAAAAATCCGAATCATATACAAGTAGGTGAGTCCGAATGATACATGTTATTTGGTAATTTTCTCACAACATCGAGTGTGTTGAATTGTATTGTTAATGAAAAAGTAATTTCAAAATCAAAGAAATCAATTTGAATTTCGTAGTTGATTGAAAATCTCATCATATTATCACAGACGTAGACCGAACTGTGATTTAATTTACGAACTGATTTTCTCTGTGTTAACTGATGGACACAATACATTCACAAGCATCGGTGGTTCAGTGGTAGAATGCTCGCCTGCCACGCGGGCGACCCGGGTTCGATTCCCGGCCGATGCAATTATATTTTTTTTTTTAAATAATTCAACTGAATAATTTTTTACAATTTAAATATTGAAATTGAAAGTATCAGATCATCGGAGCTGTTTTTTATGTTCTATTCAGTATATAAACTCAACGTAATGTATTAATGCTGGCAAAAACTAAACTGTGGTTGCATCCTCATTTCAAAAATTGCAGTAATTGTATCGTAAAAATCTCTGGCATTCATTTTGCCATTTAAATCGAACTTATCATTCAATCGAAATTTGAATTGTGATATTTATTGTATCGAAAGCTATCTGTATCTCACTGTCATCACACATGGATGAATACATCCGAATCAGTTGTTAAAAATTAATTCTAAAAATTTAGCAAGCTAAATTAATTTCTCCTAATTGTATTTGTTAATTTGTTCATAAGAAATGTCAGTTTTCATACGAAAACAGCTGATGAACGTGCTTCATTCACGCATTTGGTTAGTTAACTTGTATCTCCTCTATGGTCTAGTGGCTAGGATATCTCGCTCTCACCGAGAAGGCCCGGGTTCGATTCCCGGTAGGGGAATTTTTTTTTTTTTTTTTTTTGTTTCAATCATTTCTTTTTTTCGCATTAATATTTATTTTTGTTGAATTCATTAAATAAATTCTTTGGGAATCAGATTGATCGAATAACACATGAAGTACATTTGAGCGCACATATGTCTCGAATCTTATTCAATTATTACTATTGCCTTCAATTTTCAAAATAATTCGAATCATAATTATGATTCTTAAGTAAACATTATTATGTATAGACTTTATTTGAATTTATTTTTATGTAAGTGAAAAACAAAGCAGAATATTTTATATAAACGATATGTGTTCGAAAGATTGGTAAGTTCCATTCTCGATGAATCTGTTAATTTACTTGAACAGTTTGAAAAGCAGCATTGTAAAACGGTAAATTGATTTAGTTAGCTGAAAATTGAATTACATTTGAATTATTTAATATTCATCCACACAGTTTTGTAAATAATCAAAATCGAAGCCTCACATCTGCGGCATTTTCCAAATCTATTATACCAAATGGTCCCATCGTTAAAACTGTTCCATTTTGAATGCTGTGAATTGCTGTGGCCACATTTTTTTGACATGATGGTGTTAGCAAGTACCAAGGCATGTCATATAATTCAAATGCAAGACGCTCTTTCTAACAACAAAATATTGATTGAAAAATTGATTAATATGAAAGGAGATTTTAATATGTTACATTATAAACAAGATTTTCAAAAAAGCAATCAATTGAAAGCAAACAATAATCATACTGCCTGCTTAACCATTTCGCCCAAAAAGCACAGGACAAGTAAGAGAATATAGTTGCATAGTGCACATCCATATCCAGATGAATATCCGAGCTGAAAGAGAATTCCGTTAGACTCACACAATTTATGAATCAATCTATCTTATTAGGCTTACAATCATTTGGCTGAAAATTGAAAAACTGATCGAATATACAAACATAAAGGGTCCAAAGAACAAAACTTGATAATACACATCAAATCCATCACGAATGAATCTGAAAGAATAATGCTGTCAGTTATCGCTCTTTGACAACGGCTAGCCGTGCCGGAATTGTAACATAGTTACCCATTAAAGTCATGCACTTTCATTATGATACTACGAACTCGTGATATTGCATTCAAACCCATGCCATTCATTTTTAATTCGGTTTCCAATTCCTCAGCTTCAAGATGTATTATTGCCATCATCACTGCACCAGCATTAGCTGCCAAACATATTGCAATATGAATGGTAATATCTGCCGTCATTGAAACAGAACTTTGAAATAGTTGTTCAATAAAATTTATCACATAACCAGCATCCGTGTCGGTTTCATAAAAAGGTATTTCTGTGCCCAAAAAAGTTACTCGAACATGTTGAAAAATGATCACATATAGTGTACTGAATCCATATATTCCATACGATATCAGTAATGCCATCGTAATGATTATAGCCTGTTTGATGAGAGTGTCCGACATTTTTTGATACATTGCATTGAATTTCGGTGACCGTTTGTCGTCTGTGTAAATGTATTTGCCACCAAAGTTAATTAAGTTATTCGTTTTAAAACGAGCTGGCCCAATCGTTTGTATGTATGTTAGAACAATCTGTAAGGTTTCATTTGAAAAATCATTCTGGTATTCATATATATGATCTATAGATTTCTATCAACTGTTTGCTCACCGTTACCACGATTCCAAAAGTACAAGTGCATTGCAATCCTCTTAAAATATCACCACGTCTATAATAATACCAAACACCGTAGAAAACCGTTGAAAAATAGGTAAATCCCGACACTACACCGAAATTAGTATACCAAGTGTATTTCATGTCGGTGTAAACTCTTGTGCCGACTATTTCGGCTATTGTTCTCCCAAAAGCGTGAACTAATTGCCATTTTTGCTTTGGTGTTTTAAGGCGCCATTCATCTTCAAGCGTTTTTAATTGATTGAACATGTTTAAGTTAATTGATAAATGCTACTTTCCTTATACAACAAATCCAACTGAATGATTTCAAACATTGATTTTACCCATCTGGGCACTGGGATTTGTTTTGTTGTGTCTTAACATTCATAATTAACTTGTTATTGAGAATTGCAGGTGTGTGTTCATGTCTTACTATTAGAAATTATTAATAATCAGCTCAAATGGAAGAAAGTCAAGATACTTGAATCATTAATTATTTCCATGAAATTGAGAAATATTTTTAAATAAATGCAAATGGAAGTGAATATGACATGCGACATGTCAGAGCGCAATGGTTTGAAACAATCGTGAACAATTTGGATTAAAAATTTTAATATTTCAAACGATGTGAATATTATGGAGCATATTGCCTCAGTGTGACTTTTAAGAAGGTGAAAATCGAAACACTTATCGGCCACATCAACAATATCTGATAATACAAATCAAATACTTCACAAGGGAGATTAGAAAAACACTCTACTCATTATTTTATCAAAACAGTTAGAAAACTGTGTACAGGTGTACACATTAAATTCATGCACTTTCATTAGAATACTCTGGAATCGAGGTTTGGCTACCAAAATACATGCCATTCGACACTAATTCTCATTTCGGTTCATACGATTCCAAATGAATCATTTCTGGCATCGATATGATGGCAATAGCCATCAAGCATGCTCCAATCTGAATGGTAATGTTTGCCGTTAAGAAAAAACAACTTTCAAACAATATTTTTCAATCATAGGTATCTTATCCCATTACTAATATTAAGTAGACGGGACGAAATAGATTTTAATGTTACCTTGTTGACTGCAAGAGTTTATCTTGGAATGACAATACTATTGATTTAATTCGATTGCGTACAATGAAATTTTGTTTATTTATTTGAAAAGCTTCATTTGGAAGGGGACTATTTGCATCAAATTTAATAGCTATATTAATGCAAAATATGTTTAAATTAATGCATTAAACCCTAGTCTAAACCGCATTAAACAGTTTTACCTCATTTAAATTTTAAATAATTGTGTACCAACAACACAAAGAGTTTTTATTCAAATAATTGCTTTAATTGCGAATTGTAAGTGCATTAAAAAATCCCCCGACAGGTGTGAGGGAGTTTGTTCCACCTTTCAGCTTCAAGGGAATCGGTGTCTTTGGAGAGCATTCAATTTTAAAGTCCAGTAGAATGTGGTAGATCACAGCCTTAAGTTGCAAAAGCGCAAAACGTGATGCAACGCTATATGAAAAAAATTGATGTTCATCATCTATGTCATGTTTTTTCTTATATACAACAATATAATAATTATTTACCATGCCCTGGGTCCACTTCCAAATGGAATGTAAGTGAATGGATGAATATTCTTTTTGTTTTCATCAGAAAAGCGTTCGGGATCAAAAATGTCTGGGTTTGGATAATATTTTGGATCTCTATGAATTGCAAATGTTGGAATCCAAACAACATTATTTGTTTGCAACAATACTCTTGAACCATCATTTTGTTCAAGTAGATATTGTTTGCTAACCGCGCGGTCCATCATCGTTCCAATCGGCCATTTGCGTAAAACTTCTGAAACCACCATGTCCAAATATTTCATTTTCTGTAAAGCTTCAAATGTTAGCGATTTTCCATTAAGTTGTTCCTTAGTTTCAACAATTTCTTCATAGAGTCGGTCTTGGATTTCTGGATTTGTGGCAAATTCATGACATAAAAAGCAGAATGTTGATGAAACTCCAGTGAATCCAGCCAAAAAGAATACTATACACTGTGCCACCAAGTCTTCATCAGTCCAGTCTAGTTTGAAATAAAAAAGAAAATAAAACAAAAACAAAATTTGAGCAACGATTCAAAGAAAATTGCATGAAAGATCATTTTGGCTTGCTTTTTATTTTTTCTGATGTTTTTGATGCCATAAATTCCGAAATGGTGGCAAATCCTGTGTCCTGGTCGCTGTCCTTATCCTTTTCTTCATTCAATTTTCCTTCTTTAGCTAGCAACAACAAATGCAGCATATCATTACGTACAATTTTCTTTTTTTGACGCTCTTCAATTGTGCTGTTAATTACATTACGGAAAAAGCTATCGTGGCGATCAGTCAAAATCTTGAGCCGAAGCCATGACGCAAGTTTTGGGAAGGCAATTAAAACTAATGCTTTGACGCCCATAATGGAATATGCAATTTCTTTGCCCATTTTATAAAACTCATTTTCGGGCTCTCTTAGTGTGTTTATTTGAATTCCGAATGCAGTTGATCCAATAATATCGTTTGTCAGTCTCATCATCAGATCCGTCATATCATACTCAAGACTGTTGGTTTTCGATTTTGATAAAATGTCTTTTCGAATGTATGCGTTGAAATCTTTCGTGCACTCTACCATCAGTGTTAACATATGTCTCATTTTGCTTCCGGTAAATAATGGGCTCATCGTGGTGCGCATTTCACGCCATGGCTGATTTGACATACCGAACAGTGCTCGACCCAAAAGTGGATCCAATTGTTTGTCCAATTGAAAATAATGATTAACGAAATAATCGAAATCTTTAATTGTAATTTCACGAATCAAATCTGGATCACGTATCAAGTACGATGGTGCACCACCAATTTCATACATTCCAATAAATCTTCGATCTGGATATTTGCGGTAGATCGCTTCAGATGATTCAGGTATTGATTTCTTTCCGAGCACTGCTTCATAGCTTCCCAACAATGTCCCAAGCACTGGTATTCCTCTTTCATAAACAACATTTCGGTCCGTAAAATAGTTCCAATTTTTTACAATTAATGAATAAATTAGGCGAAATGTGATAGAAATCACAATCACAAATGCTAAATAGCTCGTAACCCCACTGAACTCAAACATCTTTTTCACACCAAAGACGAACGAATACTAATCTCGTATGGGCTCTTCTATTTGCGAATAAATCGATGACCTTGATTTTTATATAGCACAATTACATGTTAATAAATTTCAATTTTTAAATGACCAATCTAAATGCTACTTGAATCAACTGTGATTTGTTTCTATTTTGATTTTTTTTTTTTTTTTGCTCACTCACACATAAAAGTCTTCAATGTACGGTCGCTGAAAATATTACTATCTGAATCAATATATCAACCATAGCTCAAATTGTGGCGGGTTGAAAAAGTCCCCAAATATTATTCGAGTACAAACAATGATTTATAGTTAAATCGTTATCGCTACAACTAAATCAATACAACCAACAGTTGATGTTCGACTTTGAGACAAAATTGAGACTGTGGTTCTCATTGGTGCGATAACATCAGAATTAACGAGCAAACAACGTTTGAGTGAAACGCAAATAAAATGTGATGGACAACATAATACGTTTCTAAACAATTTGCTCACGTCGTTTAATTCAGTAACAATCATTGTTTTTTTTTCTTTTTCGCTAATTTCTTTGTTTGCGCATTTATGACGCTGCAGCGCCAATAACGAGCATATGTAGCATAAGCAATTGCTTATAACCACTAGCTTCCTTTTTGTGTTCACTAACTAGGTGAAATGTTGTCTATATTTATTTTGTTCTATTGCTCGAGTACCACATTCAAAAAACATATGAGAATTCGTGCGAAGTGGTGCGAGTTTAAGTGCAAACGTGTGTGTATTTGTGGGCAATCGTGTTTTTTTTTCTCATCGATGCCACTTTAATTGACTTTGTTTGCCAAATTGACTGATAGACTTCCATGATTATCGAATCGCAAAAACATTTAAAGCAATTGAACAAAATAGGTAAATAAATATGATACAATGTTGATTGTGATATTTATAGATAAGGGATAGTCTGAAAAGTAAAGTGAAGACTCATTGGGCTTGTTTCAATCAATGTCTTTTTGCAATCAAAATGATCGGCATGTCAAAGAAAAGTCGACATGTTTTCGATAATTGCTAACATTTTTTGATTGTGATGTTTTCATTTAGTACGTTCTAATTGATCAAATACGTATTTTCTTTATTTTTATTTAACATCAGTAGCTCCACGTTCCAAGTTATCATTTTGTGCGATGAACTTTTCGGCGAACTGTAAACTAGAGCTGCACAGAAAACTGAATTGAACTGTTCATGTTCGACAATTTTCATGTTCATATCAGTATGAATTTTTATTTCAATTAAATCTCCCAATTTTCCCTTAAAAGACATAAATAGACCAAGGAGATGGTGCTTGTATGAAGACAACAGCGATCAATATACGTTATACGAATAGTGTACAAAGAGAGCGAAAAACAAACCGATACGCACACACTCATGAATACATAACTGTTGTGTATCAAGCGTGCTCTCTTTGTACACTATTCGTGTGAATAGTGTAACTGTGTGTAAGTGTTCACTTTGCCGTCGTTGTCAAAATTCTGTTTGTTGAACTGGAACTAAATTTAGTTGGTGAATGTGAAATACGATGGCGCTGACAAGAATTCATCGCAAAAAAAAGTCTAAAACGCCATACAAGCGCCATCGGGTTGAAATAGACAGCCACTTTTATATTGGCGTTTCGTATAGCCATCCTTCATTAAGCCTTTTCAATTGTTTTAATTGCTTCAGCATCACTGAGATGGTTGGAATCTCAATATCAACTCATAAACACCAAATCAAACACTAAAGCACATAAATCAGTTTTAGAAAATATTTAATCATTTCCTAATTCAATATTAAATATATAAACAGCTGTGATTTTTCACCAAAATGGACTTCAATCTAACGTAAAAACATTTTTAAAGGGAATTCAACATGTTTTCGCCATGAAAAATAAACGACGGAAAATATATAAAGGGTTTTCCAATAGGGACATAACAATTTTGCACCTTTATATGAACGCACCCTTAAATTTTTTTTATGAACTGTCAATGTCAATTTGCTCAGTAAATACAACATTTTTATCATGGTGAAGTACACGAACGAACAACGCTTGGAAATAATTAAAAATTATTACCGAAATTCTGAGTCGGTGGTCGCAACTTTAAGAGCGCTTACTCCAATTTTCGGTCGTAATAATCGTCCCACCCGACAAGCTGTGCGTGCTATAGTGACAAAATTTGAATCAACGTTTTCGCTGTTGGATGTTCCGGTGCCAGTAAGACAGCGTACCGCTCGAAGCGATGAAAATATCGCGGCCGTAAGTGCGTCTGTTCAAAATGAGCCAAATCGGTCGATTCCGCGCCGTTCACAGGAGTTAGGCATCTCTCGCACCTCACTGTGGCGTATTTTGCGTAAGGATCTTGGTCTACATCCTTACAAGATCAAGTTGACTCAAGAACTAAAGCCACTTGACCATTTGAAGCGCAGAAACTTCGCCAATTGGATGCTGGGTAAGCTTGAAGATGCTGACAAATTTCATCGCAAAATCATCTTCAGCGATGAGGCTCATTTCTGGCTCAATGGCTTTGTCAATAAGCAAAATATGCGTTATTGGCAAGGAACAAACCCACATGTGCTTCATGAATCACCATTGCATCCACAAAAAATTACTGTTTGGTGTGGATTTCATGCCGGAGGAGTGATTGGGCCGTATTTTTTCGTCGATGAAAACGATCGTCATGTTACCGTCAATGGCCAGCGCTATAGAGCCATGATAGAAGATTATTTTTGGCCCGAATTGGAAGGTATGGACATCACCAATATGTGGTTTCAACAAGACGGTGCCACAAGCCACACAGCACACGTTACAATGGACTTATTGCAACAACAATTTGGTCAACGTGTTATCTCGAGAAACGGCCCAGTCGATTGGCCGCCTCGTTCATGCGATTTAACGCCATTAGACTATTTTTTATGGGGTCACATCAAGTCTTTAGTTTATGCCAACCAACCAACAACGATAAATGAGCTCAGAGACAACATCATACGTGAAATTCCAAGGGGCGAAACACTACCGAAAGACCGAATTCACCAAAAATAAATGTGCAAATACCGAAAAGAACCAAGAAAGACCGAAAAGACCGAAGATAGACTGAAAAGAACAATAGTGAAATATATACATAGAATACCGTTGCTTTAGCTGTGTGAGACACAGTGTGTGTTGTTTTTTATTTTTGTTCTTTTCGGTCCACCTTCGGTCTTTTCGGTCTTTCTTGGGTCTTTTCGGTATTTGTACACTTATTCTTGGTGAATTTGGTCTTTCGGTAGTGTTTTGCCCCTAGTGAAATTCGCAACGTTCCAGTCGAATTATGTGCCAGAGTGGCCGAAAATCTTGTTCAAAGAATCCACCGCTGTAAAACGAGCCGTGGTGGCCATATGGCCGAAATCGAATTTCATTCTTAAAATGTAACTATTCAACAACACCTGGAATAAATTTGAGCTCAAAATCTTAAAAATTGTGTGTTTTATTCAAGTTTTTTTTTGTTATGTCCTTATTGGAAAACCCTTTAGTTTAAAATCTGAATTTATTGATTTATTGATTTATAAAAGCTAATTCTATTTACTGGACAGTCTATATAGAAACCAGGTATAACGAAATATTGATCTGGTTAACTGACACGAAAAAAAAGAAAATAAAAATTATTGTTAAAATTAATCTTCATTTAATGGAAAATCTTCGTTAATAAATGAAAATGCCACTCACAATGGTTGCAGCTTCAAAGTCCAAATCACCAAATGGTCCGATTGTTAAGACTGTTCCGTTTTGAATAAAATGAATTGCGTACTTCATCTCTTTTTGGCACGACAGAGAAAGCAAATACCATGGCGTATTATATAATTCGGTTGCAATACGTAAATTCTGAAAGAAAAAACCATTTTAGTTGAAGTATGTACTCTGATGAGGAAATTCGTAGTCGAGTAAAAGATTGAAAAATACCGTTTGCTTAACAACTTCACCCAAGTTGCAAAAGATAAGCAATAGTATGTAGTTACAAAGAGCACATCCATATCCGGTACGATTGTCCAGCTACAAAATCAACGAAATCGATTTTAATTGCGTGTAAATCAAATCGAATGTTCAATTTGTTTCATTTACAATTAATTGGCCATAAATGGAAAAACATATCGAAAATGAGAATAAAAATGGGCCTTCAAACAATCTCATGTAATACACATCAATTAATTCATCTATGAATCTAGAGAAGAAATATTTGATATAAAAAGATTAAAAGAGATTAATGATCACTACTTTGATAATCTTACCCAGCATGATCTTGCATTTTTATTAAGACATTGCGCAATCGCATTTTCATTAAAGCATTACGTAATCGAAATTGTGCACACAAACGCATCCCATTTAGGCGATTCACTTCAATGTGTAGCTCTTCCAAATCATGACGTACAATTTCCGGAAACATGGCAATAGCATTATATGCCAAACATCCTCCGATTTCAATGGTTATGTTTGCCACCAGCGAACCACAAGTGCACAATGTTTGTATGAATAGATTCAACATATATCCGGCATCTGAATCTTGTCCAAAGAATGGTAATTCAGTGCTTAGAAGAGTAACTCGAGCTTTTTCGTGAAAAATTGCATATAGTGATCCAATACAAAATATTGTATACGAGGCAAATAAAAGAACCACAATGAATACTATATTCGTTATAAGGCTCACAATCATTTTATCACAGAGTGCATTATATTTGGATGTTCGTTTATCATCTCTGTAAATATATTTTCCTCCAAAATTTATTAAATTATTCACTTTAAATCGCTCTGATCCCATAGTTTTCCAATATAATGTAAGGATCTGAAAAAAAGTTGTGTGTTTTTTTTTTGAAATTTTATAAATTAAAACATAACATTTTCGCTTACCGTAATTGCAATACCACTGCCATAAATGCACTGAAGGCCCTTTAAAATTTCACCCTGCTTAAAATAAAACCATAGTGTGTAAAGGGCTGCGAAGCAATAGAAATGTCCAAATAATCCACACAAATAAGAATACCACGAGTTCTTCATATTAGAATAAGTTGTAACACCAATAAATGCACCGATGGCACCGCCAACATTGTAAATTGCTTGCCATTTCTGTTTTGGGGTCTTTTTATACCATTCATCTTTAAATCGTTGCAACTGTACAAACTGAAATAATTCTATTAACCATTTCAACTTTAACTGTTTCAAATGTCTGAAGTGTTTCCAATATTTTAACCATTTCAACATGCTTTTATATAACAAATAATATTAACTGTTTGGAACACTTGATGCCAACTGGCCAAAAGTACACGGAGCATTGAATATTTGGCTTTGAAATGTGAGTTTGCGTGTTTATCATAAAAAAAACGGGCCATTTGTTCCTACATTCCCAAATTAATTATTTACATGTTTAATTATCTAGATATTGACAGAACGCAGCTTTATTTTCTCGTGAAGCTTAACATTCAATTAATCATTTAAGCTCAAATTCTAGGGTAACTTTTTGAACAAACATTTAATTGATTATTCTATTATTGAAATAATTATTCAGACATCTGCGATTTTCCTTTTTTTATATAATGTTTTGGTGGGTTTCATGATAGATCAATCAAGGAAAATCTCTGACGGAAAATTTCTGGAAGTTGACCTTCAGCTAAAGCTCGAGCTATATATCGGATTTATAAAATAGGAGCTAATTCAAATTCTTAAAAATTGTTCAACCTTCCAATTTTACGCTTTCATAGCTGCTATTTTACATAGCTATGCACACACAAGCCGTGATCTGTTTTTTTTTCGCAATCAATGAGTAGAGGTGTGTATAGCCCAAACGTATTAAGTGCGATGGAAATAGTTCAAAATATTGACACCGATAGAACATTTCATTACACTTTATTATGAATCCCCTGCTGATCTATATATTTGACATTTCAAAGCACACAGCGATAGCAACGATAGCAAGACTGGATTTGTATGGCTTTTTTTTCTAGATATGATCACTGCATAAACAGATAGAAATATACAGCTGCATCTATTCATCTTTCCTTGTAGGCCCTTTATAGTACACCTTGCTATCGCATTTTGTTTCAAAATGAGATCAATTAGTAGGTTAAAATATTGATTTTACTATACAAATGTCAAAATATTTGAAATGGCGAAAAAATACGTTGGTGAGAGTCATCGAATTTGAACGTGCGCAGCAAATAGTGTGGTATCGCATACATATATCTTGCCGATACTTTTGCTATCGAGATACTTTGCTGTGTAAATTCAACCCCTGTGTGATGCGCAGTGACAGTTTCTTTGCTGTGTATTTGCGACAAAGAGCAAAACCAACTTATGGGAAGAATATTCCCATATTTTATACATTTTTATTGTGATATTTTATAGTATACATAGCAGTGATGACTTAAAGACAGTCAAATTGACTAGCAAAGCATGTGCTGCATATGCCGAGCGGCTGTGTACAGAGCGAGAGAATCATAGCGACACGCGTATAAGGAAAGAGAGGTCCATCTAATTGTTTTGTCGCACTTTGCACACAGTTTAGCATATGCAACAGTATTGTATAGACATCTTCTCTTCACACAGTTGTATATACATTTGCAACACTCATACATAGTATAGTAACATAATAGTAAAATGGTATCGCTTATTTATTTAAAAAGTCTAAAGAGAAACATAGTATAGCGATGGATTGATTTGGTCAACTGGAAGAAAAATAGCACATTAGCTGTTATAATTATTATTGATTTGGATATTCACACTGACATTTGCAGCAACTTCAAAGTTCAATTCACCAAATGGTCCAACTGTTAAAACTGCTCCGTTCTGAATAAATTGGATTGCATATCTTAGTTCGATTTGACTGGACAGAGGGAGTACGTACCACGGGGTCTTGTACAATTCCATTGCAATTTGTTTATTCTTAAATAAAAAAAAAACAAATTATTCAACTCAAACCGATTGAAATTTCAGGTAATCATTATAATATAACTATAATTTGCTTACAGTCTCTTTCACAACCTCGCCTAAATTGCAAAGGATAAGTAAAAGAATGTAGTTGCCCAATGCAAATCCACATGCAGAGGGAGTACCAAGCTGCAATATAGCTCAATCATATTCATGTCACACTCAAAAATACAAATTTCACATTATATTTACAATTATTTGGCCAAAAATCGAAAAGCATATGCAGAATGTGAATAAAAATGGTCCTTCCAACAATTTCACATAATAGATATCATTAAATTCATGAATGAATCTGCAAACGAAATGAATCTGCAGAATTTCTGTATTTAATTCATCGATCGAGCATTGATTCATAGTTACCCATTAAGATCTTGCATTTTGAGTAAGACATTTCGGAATCTCATTTTCATTAAGGCATTACGTAGTCGTGATTTTGTTCGCAATTGCACATTCGATTCAAAGTGTAATTCCTCCAGATCAAGACATATATTTTCGGAGAACATTGTGATGGCATTACATATTAAACATATACCAATTTCAATGGCTAGGGTTGCCGTCAATGCAACACAGGCACTTAGTATTTGCAGAAATAGATTTAATCCATATCCAATATCGGAATCATTGGTAAAAAACGGTAATTCAAGATTCAGAAGAGAATCTTGTGATTTTTCGTAAATGATCGCATAAAGTGATCCAATGGCAAATATTGTATATGAGGCGATTAATAGAACCACAATGATTACAGCATTTCTAATGAGTTTCACAATCATTTTCTCGCAGAGTGTATTGTATTCCGTTGGTCGTTTGTCATCTCTGTAAATGTATTTTCCACCGAAATTAATTAAATTGTTCACTTTAAAACGGTCTGGTCCTATAGTTTTCCAGTACATTGTGAGCAACTATGAGAACATTCAAGTTTAAAACTGTTAATTTTATTATTCTGAATTTGAATCAATGAAAATCTCACCGTAATCACGATTCCACTGGCATAGATGCATCGCATACCCCTTAAAATATCACCCTGCTTATAATAGATCCATAGCGTGTACACTGTTGTTGAGCAATAAAAAACTCCAATCACTGCACTAAAATATGTATACCAGTAGTTTTTCATATCGGAATAAGTGGTTATGCCAATTATTGCACTTAATATGTGTCCAACATCATAAACCGTTTTCCATTTCTGTTTTGGCGTCTTTTTATACCATTTATATTTTAATCTATGCCACTGTAAATGTCGCAGGTGGAAACAAAAATTCAATCGCTCCAGCATAATAAGATAACCAAAAAGGATTGAAGACTTGATGTGAACGCATCAAATATATACCTTAGAATAGCTAAGTGACTTTAAAATAATGATTTTTGAAACTGTTGATATTATTCGTTGCTATGGATTATGTCTACTTAATTTTTTAAAATTTGTTGTTTATAAGTGAAACAGATGCAGCTTTGATTTTAAATCCCCAAATTAATTTTCAATCAAACTGTTTATGATTCTGTCTATTATTTTCATAAAAGATTTATTATGAACAATCTTTCAAATATGAATCTATTGATCCCGTCAATAAATCTTCCCGGGAATTAATAGTGTACAACATAATTTATGTTACTTACACATTCTGAGGTTTAATATGGTTTAAGTTAGCCAAGCAACCAGCTAATGTATTTTTTTTTTTTTTTTTTGCTAAGCTAAGAATGGTGGACCATGGTATTTTTTTTGGGAAAATGCTTAAAAAATAGTCAAAATACTGAATTCGTAATACTTTAAAAAAACATTTGATACAGAGCTGTAGCGACTCAGTTTTGTGTGGGGGAGGGGCAAAATATTTTTACTAACGTCTATTTTTAACAAATTTTGATGAAAATCAGAGAACAATCAAAACTGTTTTAAATGGTCAAATTAAATAATTTGTTCGATCACAAATATTTTATTGGCTAAATTCACGTTTTCACTTACATTCTTGTTTGTAAATAAATAGTTGCTTAACTCCTAAAACAGGTTGCCACCTTTCCTGATGTACTTTAAGTGACAAGTGAATTGATTTGATGTTTATTTTACATTTCTATGAAAACTGCCAAAAGGCGGTGCTATGCACTAGAAGGTTAAGGTGCAATTAAGTCATGACTTAACTCATATTAATTTGTTATGTTATGTTATGTTAAAAGATTTATTCCAAAATGTCATACATCGTTCGATCTTCAGCTTCTGTACAATTTATTCATCATACATTCTAATGAGCATCATAGTAAAACGGTAGATGATCTTAGTCAACTGAAAGACAATCAATTTTTAAGACATCAATTTATTATTGATATTCTCTTTACAAATGAATTCCACTCACATCTGTTGCCGTTTCCAAATTTAATAGAGCAAACGGGCCAATTGATAAACATGCTCCATTTTGGATCAAATGCATTATGGAACATACGTCCTTTTGGCCATTAGGAGGAACTAAATACCATGGCATATTGTACAATTCTGTTGAAATTTGTTCGTTCTGATAAAAAGGCAATAAAATCCAAAAATCAAAAAGACAAATTTATTTCAATTATTATGCCCTTAGCTTACTGTTTCCTGAAGATTATCACCCAAATTGCAGAATATTAGTAAAAGAATATAATTACACATTGCACATCCGTATCCCGATGGATAACCAAGCTGTAAAATTTGAGCATCAAAACATTAGAAAATTATGTTCAGAAACATTGAATTGAAAGAAATGTCAATTTTAGTTACAATCATTTGGCCGAAAATTGAAAAACTGATCGAATATGTGTACAAAATGGGCCCCTCAAATAATCTTAGATAGTAGACATCCCGAGCCTCACACATATATCTAAAATTGTGATGTGTTGAAATAGATTCATTCAATATTTCGCAAATATATTCAAACTTTATTTACCCGTTGAAGTCTTGCACTTTAATCAAAATGTTTCGAAATTGTGCTTTGGCCCTTAAACTCATACCATTCATGATTAGCTCTGTTTTCAATTCCTCAGAATCAAGACGTATTATCTTCGGTGTCGTTGCAACAGCGTTGTGTGCACAACAAGCCCCAAGTTCAATCATTATATTCCCAATCTGGGCAATGAAAGCCATAACATTTTGCATGCATAAATTTAAAGCGTATCCAATATTAGAAGAATTGTCAAGAAACGGTATCTCCAAACCGGCGAAAGTCATTCGAGCGTGGTGAAAAACAATTTCATAAAGTGTACCAGCACCAAATATTGTAAAAGAAATGAGGATCGCGACCGTGATCAACGTAATATTTCGTATGAGTTTTACAATCATTTTTTCGCAGAGTGTTTTGTATTTTGATGGTTTGTTGTCATCGATGAAGATATATCTTCCTCCAAAACTGATGACATTATTAAACTTGTAACGAGCTGGTCCAATTGCTTGTAGGAATAATGTCGCACTCTGAAATATATCGGTAAAGATTGCATTCATAGTGATTTTTGTAAGTCGATTGATTGAAATTTAACCCACTGTCACAAAAACTCCAATGGTGCAGGTGCATTGCATGCCCCACCAAAAATCACCCAACTTATAATGTAACCATATCGTATAAAATAATGTGATTATATAAACAATCACACACATACTGATGACAGCAACCATGTAGTAGTTTGTCCAGAAAATTTTCAAATCACCAAAAATTTTCATGCCAAACATTGCACTAATTTTTTCCCCAATGCTATAAACCATTAAGAATTTCTGTTTTGGCGTTTTTGCATGCCATTCTTTTTTAAGCCTGTTCAATCGTTTGAACATGATTAAGACACTAAATATCAGAACAGTAACTATTTAAAACCGTATTCTTTGAAATCTCGACACCAACTGGCCAGAAAGAAGCAAGTAATCTTCAAAGAATATATTCACCTTTTGCACGTGTTTCATGTTTGTAAGTTGATTCCAGAGCTCAGAGCTTTTCTAATTCATTTCAATCGACTGCTTGATATGTATTTTTAATTGTCCGGGTATATTAATTTATTCAACTGAAATTTCTCATATGAATTATATTATGAATCATACGGTTTTTCTTTAGAGGAGTAAACAATTTTCAAAGATTTTGGAATTTCTTATTTGAATATTCTGATCGAATAAAGGTGCTATGAACATAGCGTATGATTTCACTCCAAGACTTGAATACGAAAGAAATTCAAATAAATTAAACATTAAAATTCATGGGGAAGGTATGCTGCTCCAACGCTAATAATAACATTTGACTATGATTACAATTTTTGAAATTTGTGTTTTATCAGAGATTTATTCAAAAATCGATTGGTAATTTAATTTATATCACAAAGCGCGCCAATTTTCTGAACAAAATTATGGTTTGACTGCAGATGTTGATGGAACTTCAATTTCGTCGTTGGTTGGCTGATCAAATGGAGCAGCAACACCACAAATGTCCAAATGTTTTCGCAGTTCGGCATAATATCGAAAAGACATATCACATTTCTCACAAACATAGGTATTTTCACCAATGTGAGTCCTGAGATGTTTAACTAAATCATTCTTTTGAGCATATGCGACTGAACAGTGATCACAACTGAATGGCTTTTCACCGGTATGCTTTCTCATATGAGTCCTTAAACGATCATTTGTGAAAAATTTATGTCCACAAACTTCACATTCCTTTGTTCGCTCCATGTGAGTTTCTAAAAATAGTGAAAAAAAAATCAATTTGGTTAGTATTGAAATGTTGAAATCAACGTTAAATTAAATTACGTACTTTGATGGCTTCTCAACGAAGTAAGCGAATTTTTTACGACACCGCACGTAAGACAGACATGTTTTTCAACAACATGGGTATCCATGTGTTTTTTTAAGCTACCTTGTCTTGGAAAACTTCTTGGGCACATTGAACATTTGAATGGTTTTAATTTACTTATATTACTATGAACCGTAGCATGCTTTTTCAATGCACATTTTTGTTTGAATCCCATTCCACATTCGGCACACAGAAATGCTGAAAAATATTTATTCAAACATTTATTTCGAAATTAAAACTTCAATTGCAAATTGAAAATAAATCCATCAATTAAATTGAAAATCTTACGTCTTTCTTTTGTATGCACAAAACGTTTGTGATTTGTTAGAGTTCGTTTGGTTCCGAATTTCTTATTGCAAATTTCACAAATGAATGTCCAACGATCATGTTGTATTTCATGCCAACTATGTAAAATTTGCATGTTAAATGTTTTAAAACATCGAAAACAGTTATAAAACAAGAAATCATTTTTGTGTTGTTCTAAATGTTGAAGCATTTCAGTGGTTGATCGACATATTACAGGGCAATATTCGCAAGTGACTTCTGTATCTTGACATAAATGTTGATTCAGACGATGTGCCGAGCTGCATTGTTCACCACACACACTGCACTTGAAAGAAATCGTAATTTCATGACCTCTCACATGTTTCTTCATCTGTTTCAATGTGGGTTTTTGTCGTTTGCAAATGTAACATTCGTAGGCTTCAATTATGCGATCGTCATCTATTAAAACCAACTGATTTGGCCGGATTTCAGCTGGAACTACCTCCACTTCATCGAAATTCGTTTCTTCAGTATTTTTTACTTGATTTTTATCCACATCGATTTCCTCTGCAAGCACCTCATCTGTTGGGACTTCGGAAGGTACAATGGTCATTTCAATGCTAGTTTCATTGCGAACATCTATTTCTCTATTTTGGATTGTTTTTTCTGGCTTTTTTAGTTCAGGACGACAATTTTCTGAAATAAAAAGTTAAGAAAATTCGAGAATAATTCCCACAGAGCCAGAGTGATGTCATCATAACGTACTTTGATGATCTGTTAAATTACCCAGACGCCGAAACCGGCGCGAACACGCACAAACGAATGGCATTTCATCGCTATGAACAATTTTGTGTTTTTTCAATGCAGACTTCTCTTTGAATCCCATTCCACATTCATCACAAACATGTGCTACAAATCAATTCAAGTGTCAATCATCATTTACATGAATTTATACATTCCAAATTTCAATTCATATGAAGCTTTCAATTCAACTTACGTCTATTTTCAGAATGCACAAAACGCTTGTGAGCACTTAGAATATTTGCTCTGCCAAATTTTTTACCACAAATGTTACAATCATAAAGGTAATGATCACGCTGCGTGTCACCCGAAGAATTTTGAGTCTTCCTTTTGAATGGTTTGGTTAACTGTGGCGTTGGATTAATTCTATATTCTTCTGGCAAAATTATTTGATTTGTCGGGACCTGATCTGAAACAATTTCCGTTTCACTGCAAAGCATCTCATGGCTTTTTATTTTAATATCCAAAAATTCTTCATTTGCGTTTGTTTCATTATTGATTTCGGCATTTTCATCGGCATTTTCAGTGGCTGTAGAAATCTCTTGATTGGTTGGAATTTCAATTTTCACTTCAGTGAACACAATCTCTTGTTCCATCGCTCTATTGGTATCTGGTATTTCTTGTTCACCATGAAACTTTCCTGGAAATTAAACGAAATTGACATAATCAATCAGATTAGATTCGATCCTTTTGACAGTTTTGTTGGTTTGTTTACAGTGACGCACTTTGATGAGTTGTTAAATGAGGTCGCCTTCGAAACTGACATGGACATTCCGGGCAAGCGAATGGCCTTTCCTCGCTGTGAACAATCGCATGCTTTTTTAAAGCACTACTGTCTTTGAAACCCAATCCACATTGCGTACAAACAAAGGCTGCAAACCAATTGACAGTCATTAAAATGTTGAAATCCAGTTAAAACTATAAGCTATACTGGAAATTCGCTCCAAAGAACTTACGTCTTTCATCAGTGTGCACAAAACGAAGATGAGCACCAAGAGTAGTTTTCGTTCGAAATTTTTTACCACAAATATTACAAACGAAACTAAATCGATGACGTTGCATATCGTGCCACATGCGTGGGCCCATCTCTTTGCTTTCGTCTACATTTAATTTAGTTGTTTCGGTTTCAATGTGAGTTTCTGCAGATGAAAAGTTTCAATTTGGGATGTAATTGGTAATTGATTTGAGCATTTCATTTGGTGTGAAAATAACATACTCTGATGATCTCTTAATTTATGCTTTGATTGTGCAATAAAACCGCATTGACGACAGACATGTTTTTCATTTCGATGTGTGGTTAAGTGAATCGTTAAGCCACCCTGCCATCGATACCGTTTCGGACATTCCGGACATGTGAATGGTTTTTCATCACTATGAATAATCAAATGTTTTTTAAGCGAACTTCGATCTTTGAATCCTCTTCCACATTCGGTGCATACATGTGCTATATAAATAACAAAATCATGTTTTATTTTAAATGTTTTTCTTCGAAATACAAATTCTTAAAATCTTACGTCTTGCGTTCGAATGTACAAATCGTGTATGATTGATTAGAGTTTGTTTTGTTTCATATTTTTTGCCACAAATGCCACATTCGAATTGGAATCGTTCGTGTCGCATGTCATGCCAGACGCTCAGCGCGTTCATGTTAAATGATTTCCGACACCGAAAACATCGATACATTAGGAATGTCTCTTTGTGCACCTCCAGATGCTTAAGCATGGCTTTGGTTGTGTGAAACACTTCAGGACAATATTCACAGATAACTTCTTCACCTTCACACAAATGATAATCTAAATCACGTTCGAAACGATGCAACATTCCGCATATCTCACATTTGAATGGTTTTTTAATATCGTGTATTGCCATGTGCCCGATGATACTTTGGCGAGTAAATGGTTGTCGATGACAAATATAACATTCAAATACATCGTTTGCATGCCGTTTTTTATTTGAATTGTTTGCTGATTTCCTTTTAGTTTTCAACACTATTTCGGTATTGTCTGGTGGTGTTTGAATAGCTGTTGTGTTCGCTTCATTGGAAAATGTCTCGTCCAGATTCTCTGTTTTGATAACTGGCATTGATATGTGTATTTGTTCATTTCTAACACTACATCCATCCAATGGATCGGCCACATTTTCATCAAATTCAGTTATTCCAAATGTATCTTGAACTGTTGGAATTGGCGGATTGTTAATCGTTGAACAAATAATTCGCTGAAAAAATTGTTCACTTTGTGTTGCCTTATCTAGTAATTCGTATGCTTCGATCAATTTCGGAATACAAGTGAGACACATATTTGACGGTCGTCCATCGTTTTCATAAACACTCTTTTGCAAAAAAACGCTCAACATATTGGCCATTGTTTTGGTTTCATGTTTTGTATTGAATATGCAGACCAAATCTGTACCGTTCTGCATGCAAATCCGGCATACCTCTAAAAAATTTACATTCTCGTCTCCGGCCGAATTCATTTTTTTGATGATTTTGAGGCCAAATGTTTTTTCTTTTTCAGAAATGTTATTCTGTTTTGCAGATATAAACAAACGATGACAAACTAACTTGAGCACAAATGTGACAGCTAATGTCATTTTCACGACAATCACGCGTTTGTAGACTTTCCACATTGGATGTGGTTGATTTTTTGAACTTTTGGAGGTAGCTTGCGAAAAATAACGATTCACAATTTAACATTTTTACTAAATTCACTTTTATTTCTTAATTTTGTAACATTTTTTGTGTATGATTTTGTTATTTAATTTCAAATAGCGTTCACTAAAAATATAAAAATATGTTTAAATCGAAATTTTAAAAAACCAGCTGTCTCCATATCGTTACAAAACAGCACATAACGTGAATTGTTTGCCACAACAAAATAACTTGAACGCACTGAAAAGTTTGTGGAATTCCAAACATACAATTTCATTGCTCAACAAAATTACATTGTTTGTCAGTAGTTTAGAATTAAATACTATAAACAAAAAGAATCAGTCTACATTTTTGCCAAATCAAGTTTTATTTTTGTTCAATCAATTTTTTTTTTCATTAGACTAAACAAAAACAAGGAAATTGATCATTGTAGTGTGTTGGTTTGCACGGAAATAGATTTCATATTTATGTTGATTGAGATTCAATTTTAAACAAGAATACGATAGAGAAAAAAAAAACTAGATAAAAACTAGGCGTCAAGTCGCTGAGAACAACTAACGTTGATTGCAAAACGGAAACCAACAATTTTGTTTGGATATCAATGGTTTTTTTTCTGTTGATTTCAAATAGATGGCAATTTGTTCAGCAGCCGAAATATTCAGTTCGCCTTGACTCCTGTTTTCTTTTTTTATATTGAATATTCAGCCCGCTTTGACGCCTGATACAATTAAGTATAATAAAAAAAAACCGTGCCTAGACGGTGAATTTTCAATAATCATTTAATTTCATCTCAACGGCCAAATCCATTTTGTTCGAGAACTATTTTCGTACGAATTTAAAATTCAACGCCCAATTTAAACTGCATCACAAATTATTGAGCTCATCAAGTGCAAACATGTATGTACATGTACATGCATACAATCTCACATTGCGTAAAAATAACCGCAGTGCATTCCGTTGCAAATAGCAAATAAAAAGCATGCACTCAACACGTGATGTCAATGTTTGAAGTTGTAATAAAAAAGTATGCACTTCCCAGATAATTGACATGAAATCAAATTTGAAAGAAAAATGTTGTAACACATGTCATTAAAAGTCACAGGGCGCGCTCGGTTCCATAAGAGACTGTGTAAATGACGTCACATTTTGCATAAGTGGCGCCATCCAAGGTTTGATGGGAAACCACTTATATTTGTAATGCAGTGATTCTGTACACAAACCGTGGTTGGTGCATTAGAAATCAATGCTTCATATTCATTCATAGCTAGTTTCCCACTAAATCTAAGATGGCGTTTCTGCATGGCTTTGACAGTCCTTACTGGCCTGTGTTAAAAGTGGTTTGGCGCCAGACTTAAGTCAGTGTTATTCTGTTCCAATATTATTATATATTATTATTTAACCAAAAAAAAATATATATATATAAATAAGGCATTCCATGAAAAAAAAAACTATAAAATATTGCAAATATAATGCAGAATGAATCTCCGAACTCAAACGCGTTTTCATGAAGGGCAAACAAAGTTTGTGATGACTGTCATACCATTTTCAGTAGTACATTCCAAAAGCTTTAAAATGTAAACAAAAATTTAGCCCACGAAATTCACACTTTCAGTCGAGAAAAACAAAATATGGCAAACTTTTAAATTGGTTGGTCATATGTTTCAGCTCAATTCTTATAAGAATACTATAGTATTTTGGCACCGATTCAAATTGCTTGATTCACTTTTCAATTTTTCAATTTTTAGCCATACAGTTGTTCGCATTCGTCTCTTTTTCGCACATTCAGATTTCTGTTATTTTTGTCATCTGTATGACACGATACTACAATCAATCTGTTCACATATGTCGCCAGTGTTCTGTTATTACTTTTAAAATCCAAAGTTCAAATATCCGTGTTTTCGTGTCTAGTTTTGGCAAAAAAAAAAAAATTCTTTGTTTTCATCATCGTTTCATTTTAAGCAAATCATTTTCATTTTTAAGCTATTTGCCAATTTCTACCCAAAAAATTTCCGCTCGCATTTGTAAACCGATTGATGTGTTTACGTCTTTATGCAAAAGGAAATTGAAATGATAGCGTCAATAAATCTAAAAATAGTTTTACGAAAATTGATTGCAATCGATTGATTGGAACACTCTCGATGTACAATGAAAGTAGGAAAATTTCCAAATCAATTGTCGCACAAAGAAATGTTTTTTTGTTTTCTTTATTTCTGTTCTCAATTGATATTTGTTCATCAGCAAAATTAAATCGATTTATTAATATTAATGTTTTAATGGGTGGAAAAGTGATCAAACTGGACACAAACCGGTTTTGTAGAGAGTTTTCCGTAATTTGTTATATTGTTAAGTGTTCTCTAAAAATTAATTTTAATTTGTGGCAATTTATCATGCAAACACTATATTTTGTTGTTTTTTTGTTTGTTTGTTTGTTTGTTTCATGGAACTGCTAAACGGAATTGCCGCATTTCGAATCGTATTAGTAAGATTGATGAGTTTATGCACTGTTTGATTCATTCATTTCCTTCAATTTAAATTTAACGGCAAAAAAAAACCAAGCCTCTTTCATTGTGTTTATGTTAAAGCAATGATCAGTTTCAGTTGAATTTTGGTCTACCCGTTGACGTTCACGTTGAATCATACGATCTTGGCTTTCATGCGGTGGCTGCAATAAAACTGGCAATAAAATCAATTCGTTTTGGTATTTCAATTTTCTAAAGCATCTTAAATGGTGGCGCAGAATTGATAAATTGAAATCACATCTAATGTACGTCAGCTATACTATCGAGATGATCACAACGGTTGCATTTGTGCAGAAAAAACCGCTTTTTTAAAAAAAAAAAATATTATGTGATTGCATGATAAATATGACTTTGAAACAGTCAGCACATGCAAAAGGTGTCAGAATTCCTTAGATAAGATTGACATCGTTTTGACTTATTAATTCCGTCAACTTTGACGCTTATGTTCCCAACCATTTAGAAAACTAGTTTCGTCTGTTTGCTCGTTCGCTCAATCTTAAATTCATCACACGACGCAAATGCATGTTGTCTGTATATTTTCACTGTTCGAACACGAGATTTCAATAAGCTCGAGGGTGTTTTGGGTATTGAAAAAAAAAGTTGAACGGCAGCCAAGATTTGTTCGTTTATTGCATTGCGATTCACCAACGCCATCAAGAATGTTTGTGATGTTTTTTTTTTTTATTTAATTTTGTTTTGTTTTGTTTTGATGAATGGCCTGAAATCGAGTCACTCGATTCCAATTGTCTTGATATATTCTACAGATATATCTAGTTGATTTCAAAATGTACTAGTTTTGAATGGACAATTCTTGTGCGGAACTTTGATTCAATGAGAAAGTGTTTGTGCTTTTAGCATTAGAAACATTAATTTCCTTATTTACACATCAGTACAATTAAGTTTCATCGTCGAACAATAGATATAAAAGGAATAGTTGTTCCGGAAATGGGTTCGACAAATATTGACAATAAATCGATAGCAAACAATTGATCGAGAATGAGAAAAACAAACTTTAGCACAGCAATTAAAATATTTCAAAGGCAATCTATTCGAATTAAATTGACAATGCAATTTAAACAGATGATGTATCGATCGATTCAATTCATTAAAGTATCAAACATCTCGTATTCTAAATAAAGACGCATAATACGATACGTTGACAGAGTGGGATGTTGACAAACAAACTCATTAAGTGAGGATTGTTCGTGCTCCGTGGAAAGCACATTCGATCAGGTGGGCATACATGATATTGGAATGAAATTATTCACTTTCTCACACACAAAAAATGAACACATCGTGTAGATCACGTACACAATTCATCCAATCGCCATTGAGCTTATTTTAGACTGGAAATTCGCATGAAACCACGTTCACATACTATTTTATATTCAGTTGTTTCTGTTCGTCGTTGTCTTAGTAAGCTTGAAAAATGCCATTTGACAAATTTTCTATTAATACATTTTTGAGAGAAAGAGAAAAGTTGTTGGCATTTCCATGGTCAGTCTAACGTATTATATCTGCCACTGAAAATAACAGAGACATCGTTCAACACACTGAATGTATAAAAATGTTTTGATGCTATTTTTAGAATGCTTTTCAACGACAACGACAAATAACGACCATAAATTCATTGACTTAGCTACGCTGCTGCATAGCACGATATGATTCATAAATTAAAATATCGTCTTTGGTATTTTAAATGACTCTGAAAATGGAAACGATTCAATTCACATCGAGTTCGCATTTTTTTTTCGTCTTTCTTTCGTACAATTGTGACAATAGTGAAGTGGTTTTTTTTTTCTTCTTTCAACTCCATTTAATTTAAACATTCAATGTGAAAGCTTTCAGTTAGCAAAGATAACGAGCGTTTTTTTTTTCATTTCATTGAAAATGAACATAAAAATGTATAAATGCATGAGTTGAAGCAGTAAAAAATGAACACGACAAAGTCTTTAAAAATGTGAATGCAACTGAGAAATGAACAACACACTTTTTCCAGCAGTGAACTTAATGGTCAATTTATTGAACGGAAATCTGTTGAAACTAAATTTCCTTCTCGATGAAGTGATTGCATTTTTGTTTAGCTGTAAATATACTTAAATGCATATGAAAAGCACACGTCATTAGATAGCATTGAAAACCAACCTGATAAACTCCAAATGGATTGGCAATGCTTACGAAAATAAACTTTTTCAGAAATCTCGAAGAATTTCGTGTTCAATTTTTCAGTTAGATTCATATTTAGGATTTGTGGGTTGAGAGCGCATCATCCTCACTGAAAATCTATTCTCGTTCTTTAATGCACTTGCACTACAAATGCGTCGAAACATTTCAATTGAATCAAATATTTTGTGAAATCTGATCGAAATGTTAAAAATAGTATTTTTCTGACATCATTTTTTAGCTGCCAGTCATCTAGGAATTCTTGAATCTGACTAATTTTGATTTCAAACGCTCCGATTTTAATGTGAATACCAGTTTTATTTTTTCAACTACCATTTTCTGCAATTTTATTCGAAAATATGCAAATTCTTAGTGGTATATTCGTCGGTCATAAAACAAGTGCAACGCTAATCTGTTTTTATTTGTGGAAATCGTAAGAAAAGTGGTTCACCAGCTGCATACCAAATGAGATGAGATGAATGTACTAAATTGTAGAATATTCTTTTCAACGAAGCCAAGTTTATTATGGCTACTTGGCGCCAAATTAAAGAAAAGCACAAAAAAAAGGAAATACTTTTCAAACGTAAATCTATCGAAAAACACCCGAATCTCTGTTCGAAGAGTGAGGCTTTCGTCTGCTGTTGTCACTTTAGCATATTTTTTCTGAGTCAGACATTCAATTGCGATTAATTTATCACAACAATCACGTATTCTTTTGCGTAGCAGGCAAACATGTGAAATGACAAGAATAGCGTCCAAACACGCACATTGTGCATCAAAACCGAACCGAAACGGTGATTTAAAAGTGTGACCTTGATTCATTTCCGAAGAACGCAATAGAATTACGGTTTGGACGGTGTCTGTGAAACGGGGGGCAGCTCAAAAACTTGAACAACAGCGGCATCAATATTGTCGTCACACATTTGTGTGTTGTTTACGAGTATAATTAGCCATTTCATCGTAATGTACCACTTGTAGATTATCGTTTTACGATCAACGAAAAACAAACGAAACACACACAAATACAAAAAAACAAAACAAAACAAAAACAAAGCAAATATTGTCATGCAGTTAATTTCACGTTTTTATCTTCATATCTGGTATATTTGATGGGTGTTACAATTTAGCTAAATTGTTGACTAATCTAAATAGATCACACGATAAATAGTGTGCTAGATTTCAGGTAAATTGCCACGAAAATTTAAAACCTGTCAGTCGAAAGCCGGAAGTTGATCTTGTTGAAATCATGCTAATTCATTTGGTCATGTGATTTAATTTATCTTTACAGCTTCAGAGCTTATTACAGGAATAATTGTAGATGCAATGTGCGACAAATCATTTGTCACAAATGTCTCATTACAATTTTCAAATGTTCAAAATAATCAAATATTCAGAGAATATTAATCCACTTGCAAACTCTCCGAATTCATTTCATGGGCACTGATTCATCGTCTATGACGTGATTGTATGCCGTAAATCAAATTTGGCATTGTTACTGAATTTACAATCAATATCGTCTTATCATTGAGCGATAGAACACTCTAGATAGTTGTGGTTCGAAATTAGTGAATTGCTAAATTGTATTTTCATTTGAGAAGAGGTAAAAGTGCTCCGCATGTTTATCATTGTTGTTGCTTCCATTATGAACAAATACCTTGAATGGGCTGATGCAATAACCATTTTTTGTTAGAACACAGCTCAGTCACAAGTACTCAGAGATCGTTGACACAGCACAAATTCATGCACGTGAAACTAAGTCCATGGCTAATAAACATGTGATAAAATTACCGAACTCATTTATGGTGCTTGAATTTTGATATTTGATTTTTTCAATATTTAAACATTCGTTTGCAACTGACAAGCTATAAATAAAACCAACAGATAAATATTATGTCACTTGAATCGACGTTTGAATTGAATTAACGCTAAATTCCAAAGGCAGACTATCATACATGTTTCATCAATAAACAATGTTGAAATAACGTCGCCGTTTTTTTTTTCCTCTTCATTTTATCCGTATTCACTTTAATGCAATCCAATTGGGAAATTACATATAAGCATTTATCGTCGCTAGCTATGCTTCTGTTCGTGCTCACGTTGTGAATTCACCGAATTAAAATATAAAGAATTATTCCAATGTAAGTGGAATTTTCCATCGCTGTTTCATACCGTTTTTTTTTCGCTGTCTACATGCGGTAAATTGTGCATTTTATTCAATTCTTTGTGTATAATTGTTCTATTGCTACTTGTACTCGACAATACACAGCATTTTTTTGTTTCTATATCGTTTGGTTGAATTGTGTGGTTATTTGTTGAATTGATTGAAAAATTAATTGATACCGGCATGACAGCGGTTGACACTTACATATGAAAAATCCACACATACACACAATCCACATTGCGTCGTTGTTTTATCGATTTCGAACCATCTAGAAAACGGCACAAATACGGTGGATATGCGTCGTACAGCATGTCTCCAGTGTTGGAGAAATCGGAACAAAAAAATTGTGATAGGTCATAGTTATTTGTAAAATAGAATAGACTATACTGTATAGTATTCATGGAACTTTCATCAATTTACAAACGATATTCACATGAAACAAAAAAAAAACTCACACAGCCACAATTTTATTCAATTCAGTGAAATTGATTTCGATTTCACTGTGCTCATTCAATGAATACACAGAAATAAGAAGAGATTTCTTCATTCTGGCGGAGCATAGTTTTTTCACAGGGAAAAAGAAGGAAACATTTTCTCGTAGTAAAATACATAACCTGAAGCACAGTAACAATAATCAGTAAATAAACCACATTGAAATATTTCCATTCAATTACCATGACAAGAATTCACATAAAATTGTCTAATTTCCATAGCAGCATGATTCCATTTACTCAAGATGTTGTATTGCTTTTATCACGTAGCGCATCCAAACATCCTTGACCAACTTTATTTGTTCATTTTTTTTTTCTCCAACCATTCACAAAATGGGTATCAAGTGTGAACGAACGCGCGCTTTTGTACACTTATATAAATATAAAAGGTTTCGCTGTTAGACTCATTACATTGTGTGTAGAGAGCATAGAAGCTGTTCCGTTTGCACACATCAACATAATATCTTTGTTTGTAATTGGACATTTTTTATAGTCCTTTTCATGAAATAGTGATATCGATTTTATTTGCTTCATCATATTCGCTCATTTACCGATGCACATTTTATTTGGAACGTAAAGAGAAGTAGAGCAATCGATATTGCTGCATGCTAAAAATAAACAAAAATCGATTTGTATGCATTTTTTGCTACAATCGTCTACTTGGAAAATGAAAACAAAAGCTATAGCTTGTTTACAAAAAAAAAAAAAAAAAAAAAAAATCAATGCTAATGTTTTAGCCATCACATCGTCAACAGTTTTCATGTGAAATATATTCGATCTAACTGCATGTGCCAATGAAAATGTGTAAATTACGAGAACGGAATTCCGTGCATTAATGCACAGCATCCACGCCAAACATTGTATTTGAGTATTTTGTGCTTGCTATGGGTTTTTTTTGGAGTGAGTGAGTTCTTTCCTTAGAACATTCATATTGACTTTAATTGGAGCATAAAGTGGTTTTACGAGTTTGGCATGTGTGTTTGGTGCGGTTTTTTTTTGTCATTGCAATTTGAGCAATTTTCATTTGTGAAAATACCCGTGAACGGTTTTATGAGCAAAAATAATGAGAATATTACGGAATATTAATCTTGTACTGGATTATTGCTTTTGTGTTAATCAACATATCACCAAGTCAGCACATCTTAGCAACAATAACACCAAATGCGTCATTACATAGTTTGCCTTTTGAATGTGACGACGACGACGAATAAATTCTTGACGAAAAGTGTCATTCGCATGTAAAAGTCGACAACAACAGCAACGAACAAGAATGCGCTTGCCATTCAATTTTTCATGGGACGAAAAACAATAAACAACTCTATATATAGGTGCAGTGCATCGGAAAGGTCACAGCTGCACACAATACAGCCCACGACACATCCACATACACATCCCCCAACTTGTGTGATTGAATTCAACGATAAATGCATCTTATTGTGTGGCTAAACGGTTATTCAATTCGATTACAATTTTTTATATTTTCTCCTTTTTTGACTTGAATTGCGCGCCTTTTAAATATAAAGCAGTATCAAAACAATCATCTGGCGCCATACACAGTATTGATTATTAGCCCCGAGCCCCGTTCTGTTAATGCAATTGTATTGTTGATATGCATTTGTTTTTGTTGTCGTCGTTGCCGTCGTCGTTGTCGTCGTTGTCGTCGTCGTCATAATAGGTGATTGAAGTGAACTCCAACATAAGCTATGTCACATAGCCTATGTGTGTGAAGTTCTGTGATGGCAATCAACTTTGTAACAACAAAAAACTTCGATAGAGATAATTATTTAGGGGTTTTTTAAGTCATTTTAAGTTAATTTTCTCATGAAATGAAGCCATTTAAAGTTACACTCGGCACACAATTCAATTAGATTCAATTATATGTCGCCTTCATTTCGCCCCGAAGCCATACCCGTTTATCAAGTTTGATGGCATTAAGCTTTGCGGTCAATCTTGATGTTATATCACCTCGACTGCGGAAAAATAACAAAGCATTCTATGGCTCTGGTCATGTATCATTTAAACATTTTTCTGCATTCGATGGATTGTCGAGTGGTTTCGAGTGAGGCGCTCACAATAGAATATTAACTCTATTATCAATGTGAATTGAAGTCATAAAAGTGATAGCTCTATGAATTCCACCGACAACCAATCTTGCCCTTGAGCAGTTCACACATTCTTTTTAAATAACACAATTTATATGATTCCGTCAAGTATTTTGAATTGTTTATCTCTTCTGTTCACTTCCGCTTTGGTTCGTTATTTTTTTTTTTCAGTCAAGTGGCGCGATTAGTCAGCGTTTGAGTCAACTGTCAACATCACCAAACGTATAATATTTTACATTTTTTGTTTATATTTCAACATTTTAATTGTTATACTTTGTTCTATCCTTGTGATCCGTTGACCTCTTGATAGCATTTTTTTTTAAAAGCATCAACTTTATCACATGTTTTAAAAATAAAATGGGCTGATAACTGCTTTTATCATCAGTGGCAACCTGAACGGCATTCTATTTCAAATAAATTTCGACAAAGAAGCTGAAAAATTAAAAATAACAGAACAAAAAATAAAGAAATAGAAAAATGAAAGACGATTTATTGTGTGTTTATTTTTTTTTTTGTTCCAATTTATTTAATAAAATTTTGGTGTATTTGAATTAATTTCCAAGTGGTTCGAATGTCTTAATTTCTAAAAATAAAATAATTTATTAGATAAAATGATGAAAGAATCTTAAAATTAATTACAATTTTTCTTTAATTACTTCGCTCATATTTTTTTTTTTTTTTTTTCATTTCAAATCTGTGCGAATGAATCAAATCTCGTTTTTCTTTTTTTTTTTCAAAGCCAATATTTTGTCCGTTAAAATTGATAAAATGGAGGTGTTGCTCATTTACTCTACTGTAATCGGCTTCGTCTTGTCGTCTGAAATCCGCATTCATGGCATTCCATCAACAAAATAAAATGTTTTTTTCTATTTGCTCGGTGACACAAAACAACGATGAAATTCATCAGTTCATTATGTATCATAGCCATTAACTGTAAATATTCATTGTTTTCATTAGTTTAATATTCCATCTCGAATTTTTTTGCAACGACATAATTTGGCTACATGGTGTGAGAGTTAAATTTCCATAATCAGATAAGCTATGTCGCCAAATTTGCTATTTATTGTCGTTATGTAAACACTACGCGTAAATACGAAGAAAATTATGCGTATTAGATTTGCTAGGAATGGTTCGTTGTAAGTCGCCTATTTTTGGTGAACTTGAACGCTGTTGTTTATTCGATTTTCGAAGACAAACGAATACAATACGTGTTTCCTATCAATACACCAATGTGACGCATCTAATTTATAGATAGCGATGATATTATATGGTAAATATGCTCAATTCCAAGGAAAAGAAGTATCTAAAAGCCCTGATTTTCAAGTTGGTTTTTTTTTTTCTCTCGAAAATATGGTTTGATTGGCAGTTGTTCGATTTTCAGTATTGAAATGAAATTTCCTTACATGATCGATCAATCGCAGTCAAATATATCAATTCCCTATTCTCTTTAGTGGAAAACTAATGTTAAAAGAAAAAAAAAATCGCATCGAAACGATACAATTCGATTTCATATGAGTTCATTCACAAGAATGTAAGCCATGGTTTGAAACTAAAAAGTCTTCAACAGACTCTGAATATGTTGCTGTTTGCGAAATGAATGAAAATATTAACTTGTTTTTTTTTTCTCGAGACATTGTAATTTTCAAAACACAAATGAAAATGATGTGTGTGCTGTACTCATGTTCTCTGTCCTACACCAAATTCAAATTGAATCAAATGTATAAAAAATAAGGCCAATAAGACGATTCTGGTCAGGATAAGGCAATCAATTTTCCAATTTTGTTCAATGTTTCAATATTTTTTTTTTCTTTCTTTAAAAGACAAAATCATAATACAATTACGGAGATGATAGCTATTTCTTCGAAGAAGCTTTTATGGGCTCTTAGTACATTGTAATGTAATTTAAGTGAGAGTGATTCTGAATAGCAATTCATCGAATACGGCTTACATGTTACTCATTGGACGCAACCTCTGATGCCATATTGATATTGGTTTATGCGTTGGAGGTGAACGAAACAAATGAGTTAATCAAGTCAAACCCGCGCAAAACAGATAATACTCACGCACTTGCAATGAATACTATGAATTATATCGCTCGGTTGTATTGTCTTCGTTTCTTTTTGCATTTCATGATGAAAGAAAAAATTATAACAAAAAAAGGGAAATCAAACAAACGCCAAGCTCGAGTGATATGAATGACATAAAAAGTGTGCAAAGTGCATCACGTGCATTGAAATTTTCTCCGAAATATATATATATATAGTATTTCTGTGTTGCACTCGCTTAACGTTGATTCAATTATTGAAATTTATGAATAGCACACTGATTGACATAGCAGAGATATGTGTGTAAATACGTGTGTATCTGTGTACAGTACAATGAACATATATGCATTTGACGTCATTGCAAAAATAGCCCAGAAATTTGATATACAATTTAAACTTTAAGAATACAATACCCGACTGAGACAAATGCAACGACATGTATTTTGTTTGTTTTAGGTCGAATAATAATTTTCATTGTTCAGTGTGAGTACGATTTTGATTTTTAGAATTACAGGCAAATATTTTACTTATTCTGTTTACTGTAACAATGAATTGATTTGATTTGAAATGAATTTGTATAACACCTAAGAGGTTCACATCTGCTTGGTTTTTAGAGGCAGTCCACCTAATGCGTGTGTAATATTTCAATCAAAAAAACGTTATTATGCCATTTTGTTTTGATTATTTTGTTTAATTTAGACATTTTACTGCTTTTTATGTGAATTATTTGAAATTGAGTCTTAATTTCAATAAATTGTTTGTTCAAAGTTTGAAAGCTTCTATCGTTTTTTTTTGTTGTTGTTGTTGAACAATAGCATTTTGTTGCATAAAAGTGCTCAAATTACTCAAAAAGCATAATTTTTTTTATTCGTCATTTAACTTATTTAATGGTACATTTTGATTTATCGTTTGCCAATATGCAAAATAGATACGAAAAGCGTTAATAACATTTTTCATTTGGTCTGTAAAAATGAATCTTCTTTTTCTTTCTCTCTCTCTCTCTCTTTCTCTCTTTTCTCTTTTGAATGTATAAGAGCATGTTATAATGAGCCTGATTGCTTGGCTATGCAATAGTAAAGTAGGTCTAAAGCTAGCACAGTGTTTTTTATTTGCTGTCGTTGTTGTTGTTGCTTTAGCACGTTATCGATTCTCGTGTGAGGATTTCCAGTTCCAAAGTATTATTTTGGTGGTAATTTTTTTGATGAGTCCAAAATAATTTGTAGCCTCTTTGGTGTGCAAACAAATTCTCCACAAAAAAAAAAAAATAAGTTCCCTTTCCATTGCTGCTGATCGTTTTAGTAAGATTTTTTGTTTGTTTGTTGGTTGATTTACCTCTTCGCTTTGGCCACGTCCGTGTAATCATGCACACTATTGCTGCAACTAAAGTGTCGACTCCACGATCTGCTGCCGGTGCTATGTCGATAGGTTGTTTTAATAGCTGCCGTTTCAATGCTTCTGCTGCGATTTCGATGATGTGGCAACGGTGGTTTTGAGCTAATTATATGCAGACTACTGTCGGAACAGCCCAAACCACCATCATTACTATCGGCCGATGTAATCACTGATGAATCAGATGAGATTGACAATTTTTTCAGGGTTTTTGCTGTTATTGTTGTTGAATCATTTTGATGGGATGATGCTAATGTTTGTTTTGCTACTGTATTATTATCGGATAACAAATCGTCATCATTATCGGGGTGATTCGAATCATCCTCATCATTTTGGTCTCAGGATCGATCATCGGTGCGTCCTTTGCCAAAGGATTTTCGTAATTTATCCACCAAACGTACATGAAACTTGTTCAAACTGCCTTGGCTGCCCGTTGACGGTTTTGGTGGGCTGCACTGTTTGGTTGGGCTTGTCAACGAACTTTGTGATGTACGTGATGATGTGCGTGAAAATGCACGCGAATTATTACGGCCCATGCAATTGCGATGCACACCATAGTCCATGGTGCTGGGTGATGTGGACAAACTTGGACATTCCGAACGTGTTTCGGACACTTTTCGTGAACGACATGAATTATTTGAACATTCAGATGTATTACGCGAACGACCCGTTTTATAGATGTCGAACTCGTTTTTCATCACTGGCATCATGAAAGCCATTTTTTACGGATTTTTGTGTTTCTCGGTTGTATGTAATATGGGAAATGATCGCGAAATTCACGATTTAACGGCGTCGTTGTTGCTGGTAACGTTGTCACTCGATGTAAAATATTTAAAGTTGATTTGATGTTGTTGCGTTTTTGGCACGTCGCTTCAAATAATTCATGCAAAATGCGTTTTTCCTTTCTTCTTCTTCTGGTTTTTTTTTTTTTTACTGTTACTGTTTTTGTTTTCCAACCAGTTCTGTAGCTACACTTTTGCGCTTCGATCCTTCAATGTGGATAAAGTTTATTCAACTGCTATTGAAATGCATACACATAACTTTATATATGCATAAAATTCCGTTCACTCGTCGCTATAGCCGTTGAAGAACCAAATAAATGGTGTTGGAGAGAAAATCGATAAATGTCGTCTTAAGCCGGAATTATGCAGCAGACACAAAATAAATTTTATTCGGAATTTTGTTTGTCCCTCCAGAGTTTTTGAAGCGTTAATACGGTATTATGTGGTCGTCGATTTAGATTGTTGTTATTTTCTTTTGGCCCATAAAACAAATGTCTTGCTGTTTTTATGGTTAATTCGATTTGCAAACTGACGAGACGCACGTATTCAATTCGTTGTAGAGGAATGTTGACGCACTAAGGCCTTCACACTTTCTTTTTATACCACAGCTATGGAAAATTCCACTGCATAAATGAGAATGCAATCAGTGGTTGGATATGAGCGTTGCTTTATTTTTCTGTTTCTGTTTTTTTTTTATTTGTTTGGTAATAAGTCAACTAAAATTCTGTTGTTTAACGGTTTTTTTTTCTTTTAAGCTGTTTCGTCGATTGCACAACTTTTTTATCTTTATTTTTCAAATGTACTCAAAGTCAAAGTTAGAAATTGGTTTGTTTCATGCAACCATGTGTGAACTTTAATGAACCCACTTTGCAGTTCTGCCACGGTATTTATACGAAAAAAATTATTGATAAAATTCACTTTGAGATTGAATGTCGTATGTATTTGTATTAAAATACATTCACAATTTTATTCCGTCTTCGAAACGATTAGTTTTTTTTTCTGTTTGGTTCGCCTTTAAAATTTGGTGTGTTTCTGTTCCGCTTACACAAATTGCTTGCAATCGCCAAGAATTATCCAACACGAATGAACACATTTCAGCACGAATATTTCCGTCGACTCTATAGCAACGTTCGGATTTACATTTTTTTTTTCTCGTCATTTCGTGTACAACGGTACGGCGATGTTACGGGTGGGGAAATGCACATATTAGAGTACATGTGCAAACACATGTGACATTCTGTATTCTATCCTGCTCGCACTGTTGCCAGCAAACGGAAGAAATGTGGAGACAAAGACACCGGCGGCAAAACCGTTGAAAATATAAATAACAAGGGGAGGTTGTGCTTACGTGCCATTTCGAACGAAAATAGTAACACATTTGCTCGGCATGGGGCCAAACGAGATGGCTATAAAAATGACCTATATAGTCATATTGCTCTGTCACAGTAGATAGAATATTGATGCGTTTAAAACCCTCTATCGTTGAATTGCTTAAACTACGCGCATATTACTTATATGTTCTATGCTCTTATGGAGTATTGATTGACATAGTGAAGAGTTTTTTTTTTTGTGGAGGTCAATCACATTGCATCTTCATATAATTTGCTCATAATTTTAGTCACAGAGCAGACAAATGACAGATGACAGATTTATAAATAATCTTGAATCGAGGTATTTTTAGCATTCAAGCTTAATATCGATGTTTGAGAGGTCGATCGCAAGTCGCAACCATATATAGTCGCTACACAAATCTAAAAAAAGATTACCAAAACAAGCTGTTTGAAATCAATTTAGTCAGCACATTTTTTTTTTTATAAATAACATTTACACAGATTATCGCATTTTTTTTTTTTTCATTCACATCATTTATTTTTATATGAAACTCAGATAATACAGAGTCAAACCCTAAATTAAAATGTCGATTTGTTTTTCTTGAACTTTTTTTTTTCTCGTGGTAGTCATGCAACTAATATAAACTGTAGAATTATTATTTTGATGATATAATTATTATCATGGTTTGTGTTTATGTTTACCAACCGGGTGTTGTATTGGCAAGACGTCGCATTCGTCGTGTATTACGATCTTGATCGCGAATTTTCTTTTCCATTTCGGCATCGGTGAGTGTTTCGAGGAATGGTGCCCATTGATCAGCATCACTAGTTGCCCGAAATGGTACTTCAACGGTGGCCAACGGTGCTTCGCTAAATGCGTATGTACGATAATGCCATGACAATTGACCACGAATTGAATATGCAATGGCTGTAACAAATTCACCGCCCAGGCCAAGCTCAGCACACAGTTTCATTGCAAATTCTTCGGGATTATTTTCCTTTTCCGACATATCCCATTCGATCTGATCAACAAGTGATGTGTTTCCAACGTGTACATTCAATTTGATGATGACACGTTGATCATGACTTTCATCAATAACTGGTATCTCACTGGGGAATGCTTCAGTCTGTTGTCGGATAGCTGCAGCGATAGCCGGAACAAATGGAATTGGATTTAAATCCAAATCGTCACATAACACTTCAGCAAATTGCTCTGGCGTTATCATACATTCTGTAGGATTTCATGAAAGAAACAAGATTTATGTTTAATTTTTCATGCAAATATGTAATTTGTTGAATAAAATTTCGTACCATTTTTATTCCATGTGAATGTGTCACGGAGCTTTTGACCTTCGAGCTCCATATCCAAACGTATCGGAACCAACACTTCTGGGTGATTGGCATTGTCATAGTTTAATGTTGGATCGGTATCATCAAAGCACATTGGAAATGTTCGAACTTTCTTCGAATGTACACGGTTCCGGTTGATTGGGGTGGCCTGCGGTACGGCATCAAGATGACTTGAGTTTGGCATCGTTGGTACCCATGATTGTGGTTTTTTATTTGATTTACTTTCACGCATTGAAGTGTGGAGTGGATCCGTTGAATGCACCGAAACCGCTTTGTATTTGTCATCATTGCCGGCGATAATATCATCAACCTCAGTTGCTTTCAATAGTGATACTGAACTTGCCAAGATGTGACTACTCAAGCCGGAATCAATTAAACGTTTTCGTTCTTCATTTGTTAACGTTCGCCGGGCCATTCCAGGATATTTCTTATACAGAGAACCACGGAACAGCCGCAAATAATTACCGACCTAAGGGACAAAAAAAAAACATCAGGAAAATAACATTTTGATATAAATGCCGTATACGGGGGATTTTGTCTCTGCATACGCTGCTTATGTTATTTACCTCTGATCCAACATAATAATATTCGCCATTCTCTTCCAATTGAAAACTCAACGGTTTATCACCATATGTGCGTAGGGCCATTACTTTTTACTTGAAAATGTTGCGTCCAAATTAGATTTATACACAATTTTTAAATAAATCACAATTTCTTTGTCTGGGTTACAATTTGTTTCTGTGCAATTGTTTGACAATGATGCTCACTAAAAAATGGCGAAATCGCCTGATTTTTCAAATGTCAACAAATGCGTGCGTCTAATGAACAATGAATGGATTGATTTGAAAATTATACAAAATATTCTTTAGATGAAATTTAAAATTATTAAAAATATTTTGTATTGCTATTATTCGCTGTGAAATAAAATATTCGATTGCGAAAAATGCCGTAGTTAACATTTTTATAAAATTGTCCATTTTTTATTGCCACAAATTTGCCTTGCAACATTTAAACATATTCCGAGCGAAACATCTGTCAAACTTTGACAAAAACAGTTCTTTGCGAAGTTTTTTTTAACCACATTTAAAACAAATAAAGCAAAGTGGTACGGAATTTGTGAATCAACCAGGATTTTGGAGTTTTAAAGTTGAAAAGTAGGAAATAGGTGAAAATAGACCATGAATCAGGCAGATGTAACAAAATTGGTATCGAGACTTCGATTCAAAATCCAACCGAATCGAAGAAAGTTTCCATCAATGGCAGGTCCAATGGGACGATTGGACAGGATGAGATCAACGGTGACGGCTTTGTTGAAATATGAACGAATTGAATTATTCTATCCAAGAGCTGATGAGTCCCGTGGCTATGCCGAACGAGTATGATTTTATCATCATTCAATTTCGAATCATTCTAAAACCTGATTTATATCAACATAACCTCAAATCATTTCATTTTGTAGTTAATCTCTGAAGCTATTCGACATGGTGATACTCATGCTCCAACTATGGAAATGGCCAATTTTTGGATCAAAGACAAGCAATACATCCACAAACTATTTAAGGTGATTGTGCCACGTTTACAAAACTGTCCACTTTCTTATACACGAATGTATAAGGCACCAAAACAATACCCCGAAAAAAGGTTTCGTGATCGAGCCCTACTTGAATTACGTGGAAATCCATTTCCAGCACTCAAACCAGTTTTGGGTGTTAATCGTAATTTCATACATAATGTTTTACTTGATGAGGCAAAGAAAGAATATCGAATGAAGAAATATGCACAGTTGAATGCCGAATCAACAGTCGGTGAAGAAAAAACAGATCCAATCGAAAAAGTCATCGAGCAAATTGAACTAATTGCAATTGAAGATAAACAATCAGATAAAGAATCAACAGATGACTCAAAACTAACCAAATAAATGCAATTGTTAATCTTTTTTTTTATGTTATAATCTGTGAAATAAATAAAAATCATGTAGAAATCGTACATTTTCTTTAAGTATGCATTTTTATTTCAAGATTAATATTGGATACACTGATAAATTGATGTGTTGATTAAATTGAATAATATTCAAAGCAAAATTGGTGCAATAAATATATTGATGATTGGTAGCAAATATTGTTGATTATATCGTAATCATCGTATGATTATTATAGTTTAGGGTAGCGGTTGCAATAGTTCATTCAAAAACTCATCCGGATTTTCGATATCGTTGAGTAAGCCTGCAATTAGACGAAGAAGTTTTAGTTAATATTTTACTTTGGAACGTGATTCATTTGATTTCATATGAGTTATTAAATGACACTTACCAGCAACGTCACAAAACTCGGCAAACGATGTGCATGGCAAGTGCTCGTCAGTGAATGTTTCAAGAATTGAATCAGCTGATTTGAGCATTGCCTCATCATTGCGTCGTATGTAATCGAATAGAGAGATGGGCCAATCTTCTGGCTTTGGAGTGCTCACGGTTTTGAACATTGTGTACACCAAATCAACCATTGACCACATCATCAAATACGGTTTGTATACGGCATATTCTTTTGCTTGACGATCAGATCCACTGAGAGTTTTGCAAGTAACATTTCGACTGCAATGTCTTACTTGGGCAATGACCAACAATCCTGCAAAAACAATTGGAAAATATTGATTATGAATAAAATGAACGATAGTTAGGTAACTATCAAAACTACTGAAGTTTCATTTCAACACCACTTACGTTTGAGATGTTGGATGCGGTGCCGTTTCCAGAGAGTCGGTGTATGCAATGCCAATGATAGTATAACTTGGAATATTGGTCCTTCGACTTCATGAGCACTGGCAAGCCAACGATCCGAAACGGATTGCTCGAGATACGTGGACAATGCTTTTTCATGTGTTGATCTTGATGATAGCAACGTATAAATACTATAAAATAGTAAATATGGGATAAGGTGCATGTTCGATTGTGGACCACCGCCGCCCGCATCTTCATGGAAACTCTTTTCAAATGCAAAACGCATCAAAAGTAACTTCAAATCATGCATATTATTGGCAAAGCTAATCTCACAGCGTTGAGTACTTTCTAGCATGTAAGCATTGTGACGGCTGATGCTGTTTTGGAAGTTAATTTCGGAAATATCCGGACCGAATAATGGAAGTAGTCCATTGCATTTGGTGTTTGCATTTTGAAGGCTGGCCATTTCCCATTCATCTCTGCCACGAGCCAATCGAATGGCCGATGTGTGACAATCCACATGAACAACATTGAAATGTGTGACTGTGGTATAGCCAAGTGTTTTGCGAGCTTTTAATTCAAACTCTTCGAGATTTGTTCGCTTTGTGAATGTGTAGATGCCAAGCACTTTCGATGGTTGACATGCATATCCTTCACGGCAAATGAAACACGTCAAACCAGTTTCTTCACGTAGCTTCTCAATTTTCTGTAAAATGGATCCTTTTGCTGTTACTTGACCTTTTTCATTGGTTCGCATGCCCAGTGCATCTAACTGCTTTTCACGCGTTGCCATTGCCAATCGCTTTTTCTCGGCTCTGGTAAAGTCTCGAACCTCTTGCACACGTTTGGCGGTAGCTGGATCAGTACACAAAGCTTCCAACAAATTTTCTGCTAAACTTCCCACGTGTTCATCACTTGAAACTTGTTCCAAACGATGAATAATCGGTATAATATCTTTTGATACGGCCACTTGAGTTGCTTCATGTTTCGTTGCTAAACCGGTCAAAAACCGTAGAATATATTTCAATGATGGTTTCGAAATGAATTCCTTGAGTTCGTCCGAATCGGTGCGCAACAGTGTCGGTTTAACGCATGGTGCATTTGATGTGATATATTCGAGGGCTTTATCAACGATACCAAGACCCATAATGTAGTCTTTCAGTGTGCCACCAATTGAATTGTGTTCAATTTGATTGGTTAGCACACAAAATAGCTCCATTTTAAATTCATCTTCGGGAATATGCTCGGTGTCATGTTTATGAAAGTCAAGTGTATTTTTAAAATGCTCACAAAGTAATGCCATTTTCAAATCATTTCCATAAACTAGCGCAGCCAAAACTCGTATCAAATGCCGTAAAACGGATGGATTATTACGAACATTAGCGCAATTTGTGCAGAATATTAGAGCTGTCACATATTCTGGTCCACCAAATGTCAATGAGAACTGTAAAAATGAGTCGAGTGTATCACTTGCTGCTTTGCTCAAAATTGTTTCCATAATTTCGAGCAGTTGTTCCGTTACAGCCGACTGCTGCGAATCATTTTCACTTTGCAAACACATTTGTAATACTTTCAGTAGCGTGTTGATGGCATTTAGTTCAGGTTGACACAAAACCTCTTGACATCGACGCACTTTAACAGCCAACAAGAATAGCTTGAGCAGTACTTGGAGGAGCTGCCTTGAACGAGTCACGTTAGTCAGGCTGCCAATGCGATCAAGCATAACTTTCAATCCACCAGAATCAGCTAATACATTTGCCATTCGATACAATGCCTCATTATCCACTTCTTCCGTTGTTTTATTGTTTAAGGTTTCAATAAACTCTTCGGTTGCATCACCCATCAGACCACGCATTCGATACACAATTCTCATGGTGTCACGTTCACCGCCCTCGGTCAGCCATACTTTCTTGTAAACATCTTTTACCGGCAAATCCAAGCTAATGATTTTATTTTGAACCAATAACTCCATTCCGTTGTCATCTTCCAACAGCGCCACCAGTTCACAATCGGTACAGATTTTATTTTTAACATCGCGCATCAACGGACCCAAGCCAGCTTCAGTTGATGGATATGGATTTCCAAGCATTCGACCTTGCAGGAAATCTTCTTGCTGTGGATCTTTTTCAAGTGTCAAGAAAAACTCACCCACATCATTTTCTTCTGGATGTATAATCGAACAGAGTCGTTCGAATATGAATACGGGTGTTTTTATGTCATTCATTGGTGTATTGCTGACCGTATCAATGAGAACTGACATAAATGCACGCGTTTCTTCTTCCGTTCCAGTTGTCATTTCTTCAAGCATTTCGAGCAGCTTCTCTTGGGCATCATCAACCAAACGTGTTCGTTGCACAACGAGTCGTCGCAGTGATAGATATCCTTGCAGCACTGGTCCAAGTAATTTCCCTTTGTAGACTTGACGAATTTTCGGTTTATCCAAAAACATTGCAAGCAATTCGACGAGTTGACGCAGTGCATAGCCTTGGGCTAAATCAGATGAAAGTGTAGTTTCTTCCAAGCGATGAATCTTTTCGATTTCGATCTTTAGCAAATCGGCGATGTGCGTGAGAACACCTTTCAGTACTAAGTATTCGCGCCATGGTGTATCTTCGGCCAAACAACGGTACAAAATTAAAAATTCTTCACTTGCTTCGCCAGCCTCACCGATGTACTTCAGGAAGCTGGTTAACAAATCGAGCATTTCTTTTTTACGCTCATGCGTTTTGTTGATTAAGGATGGAATCAATGCGCAAGCCAATTGACGGGCCATTCGAGAGTTTGAATTGAAGAGAATCGGTTGCAGCCAAGATGCAGTTAACTTCAAATCACGCGGTTTGAATGGTTTCAACAATGCCTTTCGACGCCAAATTTTTCCATACTTTTCAATCAAGTATTTGTGATGATCGTTACGACGTTTCTCCTCCAAAATTGAAATGAAAGATCGTAGGGATTTTTGTTCGGCGGTTGGCTGTGGACCGAGCGTTGGTTCTACATTTGAATCGGGTTTTTCTCTTGCTTGTGGCATTTTTGCTCGCCAAGCTTCAAACGAATGCATCTTATCACCTTGCAACCATTTCTTGGCATTTATTGTTAGCCCATCTCCAGGTGCTTTTACAACAAAGGATTCATCAATTGATGTTTGCTTTGATGGAATCGTTTTTGGTGCAATCAAGTTTTCTAGAATGCGCAATGAAGGCTGCAGAATTGCTGCTGGTGGACCACGAGCATCTCTGTGAAAATTCAAAAAAAAAATGGATTAAGATTCAATTAATTTCTATGTAAATCCATTGATCAAAATAATTAATCTACCTGCAAGCCATCAAAAATATCTCCAAAACAACTCGCAACTTCTGCTCCCAGCATGAATCATTTTGAGAGACGAGAGACTCAAGCAACGCCATTTCATGACGCACTGCTGTATCAATATTGGCCAATGGAATGATTCCACTCAAAGCCAATTTAACGCGATTGTGAATCAAATTACACAAATCCTGTGTTGGTTCCGGTAGTTCTTTCGTAAGCAAGCATAAAAGATTGCGAACCTGCAAAATATGACATAAATTAGCTTGATGTGAACTGTATTCAAAAAATGAATTTATTTGTATTGCAATGTGAATTTGTGTACGTACCTCATCTTGAATTTGAGTCGTTCCACGGCGTAGGTTATTTTGGGCGAGTTCTTCGACAAGACCTTGTTTGCATAAACCGGTGCGGCATTCCATGTTAACGGCCATTGCTCGCAGAAGTGTCAAACATTGTTCGGTTGAAGCCAATGCACATCCATAGCAGCGATTGTGTGGTACAATGTTTTCAATTTGTGAATCACTGGTCGATGTAACAAGTGAATCAACTTGGCTTCGATCATATGCCACCAGCTCTCGGCGACAGGCTTGAACTTTCTGAATAATTTTACTGAGCTCTTCAAACGATGTTTTCGATTCCACACAGTATTTTTGTGCCAGCAATTGAATCACTTTATTCACTTGTGATGATGACACAATATTACCAATCATATTCTCATCAACAACCCGATCGAATTTGTGTTCAGCGACTTTTTGAACGAGTAGCTCAAGAATTTGCTTAACTCCTTGCAAAGTGCGATAAATTCGGTCCGCTTTCTCCAATGAAACATTGATGGATTGTACGGTTTTCGCTCGATCTTCGGCCGATTCAATTGGATCGACAGCGCAACAGGCACGACCATACAAACTGTAGTCGAATTTTGCGTACTTACAGAAACCGCACGAATGACAGAGGAACGGATCTTTTTCATCGTAATTAATTGCTCGGCATTTGTGACATTGATACACATTTTCACCGCAATTTCCGCAAACACCTGGATTTGCTGCAACAGCCGCACTGCATCGTGGACATTGCAAACTTTCACTGGAACTGGTGACGGTTTCATAGAAATCAGCATATTCAATCATTAAATTGCAAGCTGTAATTGGCAATGGGAATTCAATTTTTATATCGGTTTGTCCTGAACAAAGATTCACTTTCTTTGCTTTGTGCCACATCGATGGACGATTTTTTAGCTCAACAACGGCTTGAACCGAACGATTATTGTAGTAAATGTTGATGGTGCGTACCATTTTTGTTCGCTTCAAATCGCCAATGCGCAAAATAATCTTTGAAATGGTGTGTGATTGAACCAGCTTCACAATGGTTGTTGTTGTTGTGAATTTTGAATCAATTTTAATCGATGACAATTTGATATTTGTCATTGGAACCTCTGGATTGTTGCACACCAAACATGGTTCTGATTCCAAAAAGTAACCATCCAATTCGAGAACGTGGCTCAATGCTGTGTAAATTGGTGCATTTGGATGTTTGGTTAAAAATTCATTTTGCTGTCGGAGCACGGACACGGCAAGTCCCATATATTCAGGTAGTTTGGCATTGATGTGCTTCGTGCTGAGTGTTAAATAGCCCAATAAATCCACAAATTGTGCCGTTCGTCGTCCATATGCTGGTAAAAGTGACCACAGCTCCCACATGCTGTTCAACAAGCGCTCTTTCTGCTGTGTATTACTATTTTCGTAGAATGCATAAAGTAAACCGTGCGTTTGCCAACGAATCGATGTGATATTCGTTTCAAGCAAGAATATTTTTATGAATTTCGTAAGCAATTGTGTTGATGTTTGATTGAAAATCTGTGTCACCAAAATAGCGCATTGGCTTGGATCAAACTTCGAATCAGCCGAACATTCACTCTCTTCAGATCGCTCACGATCTTGACGAATCACTTTGATAATAAGTGGTTTTGATTCGGGTTTAGTTTCATTATTCGAAGTATTGCAAACAGCTGATTGAAGCAATTGCAATATAATCGGTGATACTCCTTCATCCAATTGGTATGTACTGATGCGCAATAGCGATGGCAACACGTATACATGCGACAAACAGAAGCGTTGCCAATTGCCCGTACGAAGAGTTGCAACTTCGTGACATGCTCTCAAATGTTCGGTTAATTCAACCAATGAATCATACGTAAATATTGGATTGGCGTTTTGAACGTTGTTTAGTTGTGTTGATGCAGTATCACTTGATTTTTGAATGATCTTAATGTGCGAGTCCAACGAATGAATATCACGAATTTGACGATACTTTTCTTTGCTGCCACAAATGTATAACAGCAGTTTGCGAACCAATCGTCGAAGTATAGCCGATTGCACAATCATCATGTACTCACACAATGTGTATGTTAAATATTCACAGACACCTGAATACCATTCGTAAGATGGGGCATGATTTGTTGACAATTTTAATATTTGATACGGCAAACGAACGGACATTTCGGTCAAAACAGTTGGATAGAGTTCAAATATATCGGCACATCCTTTTAAGCATATTGGCGAAAAGAATGGTGTCATATCTGGTTCTGGACCATATTGACGTGGTTTTAACAAGTTGGCACTTGCACCAGTTACTGCACTCGGCTGTGATGGCATCAATCCCGTTGGCGATAAAACACTGATTCCACTGTCTTCATTGTTCGCAGCATTCTTCCAGTACGGCAAAAATGATTTCAACATAATCAAACAAAATTGAATGCATCCACTTTCAAGTAATGCATTTGCAGTTGTTGACGCTACAAATGTTGCGTTATCCTTTTGTGAGCTTGGAATCAAAGATGCCATAGTCATCTTTGACGATGACTTCACTTTGCCCATCAACACACAAAGCAATCGAAGAATAACCAATTTAACTTCGGTTTTTGCGGATCTTGTTGTTAAATCGGGTGGCTGTGAACTTGGTGAAATTTCAAGACGATCGATTAATGCAGTTAATAGCTTCTGCATGACCGTTTGGTCACTGTCTTGATCACCATCCAAATCAGATGTTAACATTAAAATCACTTGCATGAATGGAATGGCCTGTTCACCGTTGGCTCCATCCAAAATTGAGATGTTATCGACCATTTTCTGAAGGATTGACACTCTGTGGACAAGGAATATTTAATTGAATTGCTATCACAAAGAAGTGCTAATGAAATAAGTTACCTCAAAACGTGTAATTTATGTATAAGCTCAGCTTCGTTATTATCTTCGGAATCTTCTTCGCGAATTTCCTCTTGAATATTTGTTGTTGGTGTCGATTGTTCGGGTTGTATCATTTCATTGCTACGTGGTGGTGATGAATGCATTTGATCGCATGTGCTGCTTCTTCCGCTTGCACCACCAATACTTTCAACGCCGCTACCACCACTTTCGGAGCTTCCGGCTGGCTCTGCAGGTGTTCGTAATGTTGATCCATCTGTGGCAGCATTTGACTCATCATCTGAGCCAACTGAAGCCGCTGGCTCACTGAAAATATCAAAAAAAAACAAATCCATTTTAAAAATTGTCCAACGAAAAATTTCATATTCCATTGCAAAATTATAGACTTACTTATTGAAATTTGCTCCACCGGCTGCAACATTCAGTGCACGTAAGCTTTGCAATGCACGATTACCGGCTCCTTGAATATTGGCTAGACCTTGTTGCAATGTTTCCAAGTGTCCATCTTGTTCTTGCAAGCTCAACGCGATTGCAATATCCATAATTGCATCATCGTCACCTTCTTGTTGCATATCGAGCAATTGTGGAAAACCTCTGAGTCCACCCAAAAGAGCTTCGACGGATGCAAGAACTTGTGCGCCTCCAGCTGGTTCCAATCCTAATGGTTCAACTACATCGACATCTTGAATGCCCATAAATGCTTCATTGAGTGCTGCAGCTTCTGGATTGAATGGACGCACTGGAGCATTTGAACTCCCAGCTGGATTTTCATTTGATGTGGCGGCCGAGAAATTTGGTGCAATTGCTTGCTGTGATGTTGATGGTGTAGGGGTCGAACAAATTGGTGGCGTCGAAATCATTTTTTTACGCTTGATGCGAATTCGTAATAATTTTATCATTGCTTGTTTAACACTGAAACTGATTACTGTTGCCTTATTCAAAAGCAACGTAACAAAGTATTTTGTCATTGGTTCGATTAAATTTGAATCCGACAATGCAAATGCATAGATTATTTCGACCAAAGCATGAACAATCGATTCACAATGCGATAAACCAACGCGAACTATCGAGCATTGCGCTTCATAAGTCGGTGTGATTGCATGCAGCTCGTGTAACAGTTGCATAAATGATGATACAATCGGGAATTGATTTTCATTGGCAATCTTTGCCAAAGATTGTGGACGAGCCACAGCAATGTTACGTGTGAGCAAAACCAAGCGATAGAAGGCCTCAGGATCAATATTCCGGACATCACGTACTTTCTTCAATTTTTCCAGCTCAGAATTCACTTCACTAAGTATTTCCTTATCTTTGTAGGCATTGTATGCTGATTTGTTTGAAAGTAAATTGGCCAACACGGCTTTGGCTTGAGTTTGAACGGTGTTTGGAAGTGGATGTAACAACAGTTTGGTTGTCACTGTCATTGATTTTTGTCGAATATTTTCATCCAAAGTGGACGATCCGAGTAATGACAAACCACAATCGAGAACTTCTAGCATTGATGTCATCATTTTATCCAATGGTGTAATTTGATTGGCGGATGAATCGCTGTTACTTTGATTTGAAGCTACATTTGACATTGGATTGGCCACTGTAGTGGCATTGTCATCCGATTCTTCAGGCCATCCGAAAACGTCTTTTGTTTTTCCATAGACTTTGATACTGTCAAGCATACAAATGTTATCTTGATCAGCTGATGGGCCAAGTTGAACGCTCAATTTTTTGTCACTTTGAAGACTTTCTTCACGAGTCATTGGAATATCAAACCATCTTGATTTGGTTGCGATAGTATTGATGGTTCGGCCAAGAATTGTCACAGTTTGCGGTGTTCTTAATGGATCTTGTCCACCCATTGACACACGAATTCCAGTGATTACTGTGTTTGGATCGTTGTTTGTAACTTCCAACGTGAAACCGTTGGCACGTGTTGACGTGACAAAGAGACCGGGTGCATTTAGACGATGCTTTAATTGTTGTGTATTGTAAATTTGCAATAAATCATTTCCACCAAACTCGATATCACTCAAGCAATTGCAGTGCTCGAAGAAATCGACTGGGAAGGCTGGCGGTGACGTCGACGATCCGGACGGCTTGCCGATTATATGTTGCGGCATTTTTGATGCTGACTTTTTATTTTTCTTTGATGATTTTGATACTAGTGGTGAGTACAGTTGATTTCCAATTGGTTGAACCTCGGATTGGAGCCAGTAATTGGTGTTCTCAGCATTTGCTGAATAAATCCTCAAACTGCCATCTTCGCACAGCAACAGTAATGTCGTTTTTTCAACACCCGACGATGAATGTCGAATGGCAACCATGTCCATAATTTTTGCTTTTGAATTTTGCGCTTTAATCTCTTGCATGACAATGCTATCGGGTCGAAGCATGAAAATGACTGGATTATTGGATGTTTGCATCATTGCACAAATTAAACCTGGATGTCCTGGAATTTCTGTCCATTGGCAAAGTGGTTGCGGTGGTATCTTTGATGAACTCTTACTGTTTGGTCCAGTTTGAAGTTGAATAACACATTTCACACCCTCATTTATGTCAGTTATTGGTGCCATAAAACTCTTTCCTTGTGAATAGCTGAAGAAAAGCAATTGCAAAACATGCGAATAGTAAATGGATACACCACCGCCATTGACCAAACCATTTTGGTCTTTGATCAATGGATGATCCAATTCCAATGTGTTTGTTATGTAAAATGCTCCATGTTTGGCCAAACTCTCATCGGCCAATGGTTGTGTGTAAATATAGCCCGATGAAGCAAATAGAAGCATGTAGTATGAATCTTGTTGGCATATAAATGTGCAGTCACGAATCTTTCCACTCGGCACTACAAAATAGTACTGTGGCGATATACTAGAAAGAAAGAAAAAGAAGAATATGATGATAATATGATGAAAAATTAGCATTTTTCATTCTTTGATATTGTGGACTGAAAATAGTTTTTTTATAATAACAAGTTGAACTCACGTATCTTCGGCCAGCTCATAGATTTTAACAAAATCAGCTGTGACCAATGCCAATTTGGTCTGTGAACCCGGAAGCCAAATAGCTCGTTTGATGAAATTGGCCGTTTCAAGCTGTGGTGTCAATACAATGTGATCATTTACAGCTCCTGAATTTGAGAATGTCAATACATGACACTCCTTTAGGCCGCAAACAGCCAAGTAATCTTCATTTGCTGGATTCGATGCAAGTGATAATACTATGCATGGAATTGGTGCTGACGATAATCGGGATAAAGTCAATTTACGTTTTGCAGCGTCGGCTTGCTTCAACAATGCGGACAACTGTAGAATGGTGACTTTGCCTGCGTGAAAACGATGAATAAATTTTTTATTCGAAAATTGTTCAATTTTGATTGATGGAACACATTACCTTTTTCATGTGAAACGGCCAAATGTTGTCGTTTGCCATGTGGTGACGATAAGCAGCACAGTGCAACGCGTCGTACGAGATTCGTTGATAGTAGTTGACGAATAGTTTGACCTTGTTCACCAGAATAATTCATGCGTACATTTTCGAAGGCACCTTCTTGACTACCCAATGTGGCGACCATCAATTGATCGCTAATCGAAAAAGATTTGTTCGGTTGATGGAGACGTTCGAGTGCATTCTTTGCCCGCAGTTGGCAACCAACTGTTGAGTATTTTGCACAATTCTCTTGAATGGCTGGCATTAAATATTCGAAAAAGTCCAACAAACATTTTACAACGGTTTTCCACTTGTCACTGGTTTTTAATGTGTCACGTGAAGATTCAATCATTTCGGTCATTTTAGTATTTCGATCCGAATCACGGTTTGAATCACGCAATGAATGCGTACGTGATGGTGGTGTTATGGTGCGTCGCCGAATAGTTGAACTGTAATCATTTTCATTGCCCACGTTGCTGCTCATGCCCATTACCGACGATGAATCCTGATAGCTTGATCGTTTGTTTAATGCTTGACATGAACCGTCTTCTTTTGCACCGCAATCACAAAAGAAATTTCCATATTTTGCGTAACTGATGTCATGATTTTTATGACAAACTCGCGCACAAACTGAGCACACACCAGCTTTATCGATCATTTTGCATGTGTGACAATGATACCAGTGTTGATTGATGAAATCTTTTTGACTGATTGAATATGTGCAGAGTTTATTACTCAGGCTATCTTCGTCTGAATCTTCAACGGCACTGTCATCATCGTCATTCACAAGATCATCCAAATAATCATCAAATTCAGCTTGAGTTTCATCTTCCCATGATGTTGCAATCGAACGATTGCCATTGTAGCCAAGACCTTGCAATAAATCGGCCATGTACTTAAGTAAAGCACTGACATTGTCAAATGCATTTGCTGTTTTCGATTGTGGTGGTTTTGGGTCGGAGTTAAGTTTTTCCAAAATGTGTGATTTTGTAATATCCAACCATTCAACAGAGCTATTAAACAGCATCGAATGTCCTTTTCCTTGTGATGTATCCGCTAATGTGATCATCACTTGTAGCAAGTCTGTGAAATCTGGTGCTTCTTGTGTTGGACATAGTAGATTTTGTCCAAGTTGAATTAGAGCTTGGAATAGTGCGGCTGAAACATTTGGTGCAATTCGACTCTCTGACACGATGTACTTCGTTAGAGTTTGAAGCAAACGGCCATTTTTCTCGGCACAATCATCGGATTTCGGTTCTGAAACTAGAGATTGCAATTTATTTAATATTGAATTTTTTTGTTAAAAATTTAACTTTTTAAAAATGTACAAATTAAGAGACTCACCAACATAGTCCAGTAAAATCGGTGCATTGGTACACTCATAATCAATATCCATGGCATCGTTATCGATCGGCAAGATTTGATCGGAAATGCTTGGAATTGCTGCTGATGTTGTAGCCATATTAGTTGGTGTAGCAACGTTACTGGACACACTCGACACACTAAAGAATCCAGAGCTTGGTCCAAGCAAAATATGACTCAACCAATTCTTTAACTTGACATTTTCAACGGTTGCCAATTCCGATATACATGCACACAATTCATCGAGTTTAAATGGTGAATCGGGTTTTTCGGCTGCTTTGAATAAATTCTCAAAGAACTGTAACACTTTTGTGGCATAAACTTGTGAAAATGATGTATTTGTGAACGAAAGAAGCACTTGAACTAGCGATCCTTGTTTTGAATCATGGAAAAAGTTATGCATTGCATTAATGCCCATTGGTTCCGTGAGCATGGTTTCCCAAAAGTTAAGTATCTGCTGTAGAATTGACTCATCGAGTGTTCCGGGATTGCCTTGTGATGCAAGGTCAGCGCTGTCAACCAGCAAACGATAACTGATCCTTAAGATGTGAGTCATTGGAGACGCTAATGCCTTGAAGATGTCGGTGTCTACGTTGCTATTAATCATTGTTTGCAAACACTGCTTTGATACATCATACAAATACTCGGTACGAACATCAAAAAGCATTGGTACTAAGACGTTCTGTATGCGCTCCTCAATTGAAGCCTCATATTTATAAACCGATAGTAATTTGTGAATTAAATTACAAACTGATTTGGCGGCATGTTTAATCGATAACAATATCGAGTACGCCGAATGTTTTGACAGTTCACCCAAATGTGCTTCGATCACGGTTAATGTGTGTAATTCGACGGGAAAAGCGCTTGATGAAATATTTTCTTCGCTCAAAATCGGTAAATTCTTCTTCCATTCCACCAAAATGACATCTTTGTCTTGACCAGTGAACATTGAAGTTAGCTTTGGTGCAAGATCTTTCCAATATGGATGCTTTGAGCCCGACAGTGCTATTAGTGATTCGAAAATGTGAGGTTGAATTGAACCACTTAAGCTTCCAGACATCGTTTTGCTGTGAAAAATAATAATAAATGTATTTTAATAACGTATTTAATCATTAAAAATCGCGTCATTTTCGACTTACAAAATGCATTCTTTAACAATTTCCAAAGTGTCCAGCAATCTAACGATCAAATCCTTCGATGCATCCTCATCACTGGGTGTAACTTTTTCAATTGCTTTGGTTTCATCTGGTTTTCCACTGAGAATAATCACGGAAACATCTGATCCTGAGGTTGATGACATCGAAATCTCGGCTATGCTACCAGAGTCGGATGAATTTGCACCGCTCGATGTGTTACTGCCTGATTTTGATGCTTGATCACATCCAAGCTTGCCACTATTTCCATTGGTCGAATAAATAGCCACCAAATGCGAAACAATTGCATCAATCGTAATAATCTTTGACAAACGTGGATTGACAATTTGAAATGTTTTGATGAACGAATCCAAACCAGCCGTAGTTTGTTTAATACTGTATTTCATATCTGATACATGTTCGGTGATTTTCTTCCAGAGTTGTTCGGCCGATTGTGTGTACATACCTTGCTTAATCAAACTGTTTACGATTAAAGCGTGTGAATTGTTGATCGGATGCAAACAACGTATGGACCACATAAGCGAATGTAAATTTGGTACTTTTTCTTGCATCAATGCTTCAACGTGTGGAGTTGATGGTGGCAAACCCAATAGTAATTTCCAACACAAACTAAAGCAATACTGAACCGAACAAATGGTGGTGTAATTTATTTTGGCTGTACAAATATCGGTGATGGCCAAAATATCAATCAAAGCATCGATAAGTAGTGGATATTTTAGCTTATCGGGTGTACATAAAATGAAATTCCATGCCAAACCATCCAGTTTGAATTCCTGAAGTTTTGGATCAATCACCGACAACGAATAGAATTTTGGACGAACACCCGACACATACTCATGCGAATACTTTCGATATTTATCTTCAATATCTTTGCGACAAAATGACATCAATTTGGATTTTGATCCGTTGATTTCGGCCTGCTTTTGTGTGGCATCATCGGCAATTGTGTTAAATAGATTCCATCTAACTTGTTCAAGCAATGGAGTTGGTGCATTGTATAGATGCTTCATTAAATACTCAAGGAACAGTAATAAACGTGACAATAGAATAATTTGATGATCTCTCAATGGTTTCTCTGTAGTCATTGTGCGGCAAACTTCGGCGCATCGAATAACACCACCGGCAGTTAACAGCAAAATCGATTTCTTTTGCATCAAATTCAATGAATGAAACAGAAACAGCAAAAGTTGAGCATGTTCAACATTAAGATCTTCATAATCGGTGCTGTCAATTTGAAGTGTTTGCGATGAGCAAACACCATCGACAAGAGTGTTTACCAAGCGATGCCAAACTGACAAACAAGCGGCCTCCTTCTCCTGTGAAGGTTTCAACAATAAAATTTGAACCAATACCGAAAGTGTTCTTGGGTAGACTTGCAATGGCCAAACATTGGTCTCTTGGGTCCATGGTGACACACCCAAGTACAACAATAGTGATGATTGCAATGATTCATTGATCAATGAACCAGATATTAAATTGTGTAGGTAACGACCAATCGCACCAGAAAACTCGATCATAGCATTTTGCCATTGTGTGCTGTATGTATTTTCAGCATCACCTCGTGCTGCATCACGATCCAAATCCTTCAGAATATTTGCCAACAATGCCATTTGTTGTTCACTCAAACCACTTTTCACATATTTATTCAAGTATTTGTGATTACTGCCAAGTGTTGTGTCCAAAAATGAGAATATTTGTGCCGACAGCTCTAGATATTCGTGTGGTTCATCTTTCGCTGGTACCATTGATGTGCTGTTTCGTTGATTTTCGGTTGATTTATTGTCGGTATTTTCAGAGGCTTCATCTTTTCCTTCTGGTGACAATGTTTCCTTAAACCAAGTTCCAAGATAGCTCTCACTATCCTCTTCTTCTTCAGTGTCCGAGTATTCGGAACATGACATTGAATCATTAAAATATGTTGTTGAGTCACTGAAACTCACTGCATCACCTTCACTTTTGATATTGATGCGTTTCAATGAGCATGCCTTTCGATATGAAACTGTGGCCAAAAATGTAAGCAATTGTTGCATTGTGGCACAATTCAAAACACGTGCAATTCTTTGCATTGATGTGTACTGGCCGAGAATATCAAAGCCGCATGGTTCAATTTTATCAGTGTTTGGATCTTCATCACCAGCTCGTGATTCAAGTTTGAGATCTTCAATTAGTTCATTCAATAATGTTAGACAATGCGATGCAATAGCGGCATTCAATACACCGAAGCCTTGTTGAACTTTCGATAGATTCACCCGACCCGATGAACCTTGTACGTCACTTGTTCGGCTCGTTGCTCCAGTCAATGAAGCCGCTGGTGTTGATGCTTTTGTTTTGGCCGGTGTTTCATCTTGGGTTAATGCTGATGCAATCAACATTTTTGTGTTGCTACTTCCCGATGCGCCCATGGCTCCTTGCATTCCATTGATCAACAGCCATGCACCCATGCACAAATGATTCAAATAGACATGGTATCGTGTTGTATTGAATATCGTTTCAACAGCTGTGAATATTTCAAGAGCCTTGTCAACGATATTACGTGCATGATCTTCGCTTGACAAAATCTCTTCATTTTCTTTCGCTGATGCTGTTGATGTACTAGTTGTCGATGTCACTTTGCTGTCGGATGTGGGCTGCTGTTGTGACTTTTGCGATCCAGGTCCGGTCATCGTTAAGACACTGCTTGATATCGATGTTAAAACGGCACAGTACAACGCTGCCATCGCACATTTTGACAATTGCTTTATTTTATTTGCAGTTAACGGTTCCAATATTGGCAATGATATGGCCAACGAAAGCAATGAAATGTCTGACGAAATTTGGGGTAAAACACATTTTAAAACGGTTGCATCGGTGTGAGTGATTGGTAAATTTAACGGTTTTCCATGAACAGCGCTCTCTTCGTAGCGTGCATAGTATCGTGATAAAACTGGTAGTGACGAGCAAACCTTTAGGATTATGTCACCGGCATTGTTTGCCTGCATAAATGCTATGTTTGTGCTCGTAAAGACTTGCTGTGGAATCGAAAAATTATCAGCTTATTAGCGATAAAAGATTATTGAAATTTACGTGTATGGTCAAAATGTGCCATAGGCAAATGTTGTTTTAGTAAGCTATTGATGTGTTTAGTGTTGGCTTACCGTGCAGTCGGCTACCTCTTCGCTGAGAGGATTCCAATTGGCTGCATTTGTGTTTCCAATCGATGTGGACAATTGTTGTAAAATAACGGTCAATAGATCCGACCGAGACCGTTTCATCTCGGATTTTGGACTTTCTTTTTCACTTGATCCTGCAATCGTATAATGTTACGCTTATAACCACTGAACACTTTTTTTTTAACATTTTGAACATTCTCACACTCACCTGTGACATTTGACTTGTGTTCAGGATATTTTGCATTTCGTAAAATGGATGAAAAGACAATCTGATCGAAGTCTTGATCCTGACTTTTACCTTCGCACAAACTTTTCAATGCATGCAATAAAAGTTTTGTGTCGGAATTGGAGGATTTTTCCAATTTGTTCAAAATGTAGCGAATTAAAACGCCACAAGCTTCAGTTATTTGTAAAATTTGATTCTGGCACACTGTAAGCAAATAGCGAATAAAAAATTTTATGGGTGAAAAAAAAATGTAGCCTCATAACACAAATAAACTGTCAATTGTACTTTTATACATAGCGAAAAAATATGCGTGTGATAGATATGACAAATAAATAAATAAAAAACAAAAAAAAAATCAATGTTCGCCATTGAAATGACACAATACAATTGCACAATGCGTTTTATATATAAATCTGTATGGATAAAAATAGATTGGTAGAACGAGTAATTTTGAGCAAAGTAACCGTTCGAAAAGTCAATTGACAAATCTACTTTTTTTTTGCATCACCATAAAATTGGCGTGTCTCGGCAACGCAAATCGATTTTTCGCAATGGATTCAGAAAAAAAACGAAAAAAAAAATAAAAATTATGCCAACTTACGTGCATTGCACTGTCCACTGATGTTGTTTGCTGCAAGTGCAGCGAACGACATATAAAACACATCAAAACTGCTATCATGTTCCAATATTTCATTTTCACTGAAAAATAAAAATTTATTTCAAAATATGATGAAACACGATCGAAATTCCTCATCAACAGCGGATAAAGAAAAAAAAAACATCTTTCTAAAAATGACTCAGTCATTATTTGACGGCCGCCATATTAGTACCGCAGAGATTGGATTTTTCACTTGTATTTTTTTCAATCTAAATTTCAATATAAAATCCACATCAATCCATTCGAATGGAATTGTACTCACCATTTTAAGATAGTTTTTGTTAAATTATTCAAATCGTTCTTCGATAATGATCCGGAATTTAATAATGGTTTAATTACGGAGGCCCAATCTACACCTCCACTGTGTGCTGCCATTTTTCTTGTTCTGACTATTTGATTGTGATACGTCGTGAAAAAAAAACTACCTCGAAGTCAAAATGACAGTTCGATGCATTTGTGACAGTGAACACAACCAAAAATGTCAGAGTATCGAACAACTGAACGAAATCAGCTGATTGGGACAAATCGAATGTTTGTATTTGGGATAAAAAATTGTTTATGTTTATGATGCTATTTGTTACACCTCCCGTTTCAAAGCCGGACTGGCCGCTCAAAAACTTGAAATCGCTTGATGATTCGATTTTTTTTCAACCGAATGACCTTGATTTAGAAATTCGGCGTAAAAATGGAATTTAATCAAAATATAAACAGTTTCAAGTGGAAATCCAATAAAAACACATTTCACTTCAACGGTTATGGGTGCAATTTATGAGTTTTATTTATGGAGTTTTATTTTTTATACAAAATAGAGAATGAGCTTGCATTACAATTGTTGTAATGTTACAGTGGCGATTGACATTTTGTCATTATTGTGGTGGTTGTCTTGTGTGGTTCCCTCATAGGAATCACGGTATTTAAATCGTAGTCTAACATGTGCAGTGCTAAACACCAAAAAAAAAAAAAAATTATTCTCACAATTTACCAGTTAAATATGAACTAGAGATTAAATTAAACGCTTGCTGTATATCATCTCAAAAAAGTTTCCAGTATTTTGAAAATGCATCGGTTGCGTTTGGTACGAGCGCTGATTGTGGCCGTTCAAAATTCAGCGCATATTCTTTGGAGCGTTTTAAAATTTCCTGATCGAATAGCTGCAAAACAACAACAACAAAAATAATTAGTCGACTGTCTTATTGAAGTACTTTAAAACATTGTAAAGACTTACATCATTTTCGTTAATTTCGAGATGGCTGCTTAAATTCCATTCGCATTTTGGCAATGGATTTGATATAAGTTTGGCCGCTTGAGCAACTGACGGTATAACATCTTGCTGTAGGGATGCAATTTCCCACAGTGAACTTTCAATCGCATTCGATTGCACTGGATCACGTTCATCCATTAAATATGGATCGCTTGGGATTTTATCGCCCATTGGATGGCTTATCATTCGTTTTAAGCCGGGATGACGTAAAATTAAATTTCCAACGAAATAAATTATGGTTATAACATCCTGAGGTGGTGCAACCAGTGCTAAACGTGCCAGACGCTTTGCAAATGCGGCAACCAAATTTTCTGGCAAATGACTAGAACTGAGGAAAATGTCAGCCAAATAAAATAAACGGGCTTTGTACTTCGTGTGAAAGATTTCCGGTTCGAACATTGAATATAATTTTTCATAGAGCTTTGGATACGTTAAGTTGTGTTGTTGAATCAATGTAAATACACCTTGAAGGGCCAATAAACTGACCGGACCGCCTATTAGAAGAAAAAAACACAAATATATGAGCGTTAATGAATGTCTAACTCAGAAAGGTTTGTTTGACTTTTGCCTAAAGTACTCACCAATATCCAATGAATCCATCAAAAAATCCGTTAATAAAATTGGTTTGTCCAAATGACACAAGATTTTTTCCAGTAGCACAACAAGCAACAGTTTGTGTGTAGTGTCGTTTAGATCATTTGTCCATTGAAGAATGCATGCCCAGACTTTATTCAGATTTTTTCGCACAACGGGATAATCAAATTCAAATGCATCCTCGCTGCAGCACAATAGCTGCTTATTCTCTTGTACTTCTGCACTGATTGGAATTGCATTTATCAGATCTAAGTAATTTTGCACATAAATGTCGCCCGGCGTTTTCTCTTTTAGAGTTATATCGGGTAAGATTTTCCACAAATTGTACACAATATCCAAATATGAGCCATATTCTTTAAATCGTGCAAACAAATGATTGTTCAGTTTTTTCGTTGATAGCATTTGTTGTGTGATGTTTCGAAGTTTGCTGGTTGAAATGGTTGATTTGGAATCGGGATTTTTCGGATATTTTGCTTCTGTACATAGCAAGTGCATTGCTGTGACTAAGGCTTGAACACTTTCAGCCTCGTCTGGATGTTGCATGCCATTTAATAGTTGCTTCCAAACGGTTTCATAGTGCTTTTGAAGTGCCTCACGATGCTGTATTTCAGCGTAGCCATCTAATCGAACAGCGAACAAAAGGTTATAAAATCAATGAATCAATCAATCAATGATGAAAATTAAATAAGGACGCTGTGTGTGTGTGTGTGTGAGTGACAGCCAGCTAACATACCTTTGATCTTTGATGGTTTTATATTGGTTACCATTTCACGTGTTTTCAGCAATTCTGTGAAAATTTTCTCAATGACCAATAAAAATGGTGTTATTGTTGATTGATTTTGGACGCATGTCTGCGAAAATAGATGTATATGAAATGAATTAATCAATTGAAATCACATGCGAATGAACACACTTTGCAACATGACATCACTTTTTTTTGTGTGTTAGGAACACATCAATGTGTGATATAAGACACCTAACCTCAATGGGTTTGGGATGTCTGTGGAAAAATCTATAATACACTTTGATCATTGTCTAAACATACCTCAAACTCTTTTAAAATGTCGTTCAAGGGCTGCAACTTTCTTCGTGACGATAAAAATTCTTGGGCTTTCACTTTGATCACTTTGGTATTCATTTTTATCGAATTTTTTTCACTGATGCCAGCTTTTTGCGTCGACATGTTTGTTTTCTGTTCTCTGACGTTGTATCTACTCTCTCATGGGTTATTGATGTATTTGTTGTTTTCACTCAAATCTTAAGTATTTTATAGGCCTATCGGTGACAGTTCAGCGCATCAATAAAAAAAAATAATATCCAACCCTGCGCCAGATCGCTAGTCTGTCAAAGTAACACGTTGGTTATGATTATTGTGTTCATATTTAGTGTATTGATGAAAACAAAATAGATTTTTATCAAGAAAAAAGCAAATAATAAATGTTTTGAAATTTTAAAAAATGTCGGAAGACAATTCATTGGATATTGTGCCAACGAAGGCAATGCTGCTGAAGAAAAAAGAAGCAGCCAGTGAATTCAAAGCAGTTGTTTTTGAGGCACATAAACCAAAAAAATCCGATGGTACGAAAAAATTTGATCAAAAGCGGCAAAAAGGAGAGAAGGACGAAGATGATGGATTGGATATGAAGCGAGTTCGACATGAAGTATTCAACTTTGGTATATCAGGTTACAATTTTCAAGATCAACAAAAGGCAAAAATTGCGTTGGCTGTCAAATTGGGTGCAAAACCACCAAAAAACTCATACAAAAATTACAAAGAACTTCAAGCTGAGAATAAAGAAGCCAAAGCCAAAGCAAAAGAAGAGGCCTATATTCGTTCGGTTGGAAAGAATTCGGCTGGAATGGCTACCGTTTCTTGCAATAAATTGGTCAATCGGTTCACCAAGAAAAAGAAATCAAAAACTACTGTCGGCGCACTCACCCAGCATTATGGTGTTGTTAATCCCAAAATTCACAAAAAGAAGAAGAAAAAGTAAACTCATAGTACTAAGCCGAATGGATTTCGAAGGATGGTTTTGACCTCGTCGAATGGTTTTGACCTTTTCTCAATATCATACCCTTTTTTGCGTGTTATGATCATTATTTTATAAAAAAAATAAAACACAAGATATTTATGCCAATAAATCTAATCAAAAACAGTTTCTAATTTTATTTTTATATTGCCAAAAAATACATAATTTTGCATAGCGTTTACTTTTTTTTGTATTGGACGCATTGAATGCATTTATGTCAAAAAAGTCTTATAAATTTTGGATTTTCATTCTTTGTTTCGTACATTGAAATTCATAAAATACAAATTCTTAAAAAATCAATAAAATTTCAAAAAAAGAAAAAAATCATTAAAATGTATAAAAAAAAAAGAAACAAAAAATTCGTTTGATTTTTTTTCGGCTGAAAATTAAACTTGCACACAATTTTGACACAGCTCCAAACGGAAATTACAATGAATGTCTTTCGAATCATTTAATTATTAATTTAATAATAATTGAAATTTTATCGTGTTTTTTTTCTCTTTCTTTTTCATGTGCTTAATTGCTTTGATTTGTATACAATATATTTTTTTTTCTCTTTTGTATTTTTGTATCAATATATTTTGTTTTTGTTGTTGTTGATTTTGTTTGTTTCTTTAAAATATATCATGTGTTTTAACAATATCTTTATGGATTAGTCCTCTAAAAATTATTTGATAGAAATGGTTGTTTTATTTTCCTCTAAGTGTGTGTGTAGTTTCATTTTAATCGAACATTCCCATTGTTGTTGTTGGTACAACTTCCAGCAGTAATTGCAGGAACAATGTCACTTTGTCTGAAATTAAATGTCAATTAAAATTCATTGTTAAATTGTCTACTTATCTAAACTGACTGTTTAACTTTGGGCGAACGATAAAATGAGTGTTCGAAAAATACTTACTCATAAAACGTGGTGTCATACCAAATTTAACAAATGGCACATAGAATATTAGACCAGCAAATATGAACGACAGTGCGTACAAATATTCAATTTGTGGATTGTCAATAATTGGACCAATGACCAAGTATATGGAAATTATCAACACAACGTATGGAATGATGATCGGCACCTTGAAAAGAAAAAAAAAACCCAACATCAATATTCATAATAATAGATGAATGAAAATCGATATTTGTGTTTTTGCGCAGAATTTTCGAGATATAAGGCATTTATTCGATTTTGTATTAACGAAATCGAATCTTCGAAATCCGGATTACGAATCGCGGTACAGATGCTCATTTTCACATGATAAACAATTCAATGTACTTGAATTCTAATAAAAAAAAAATAGATAATGTTTCACTTTAAACAAACTTAAGTGTCGTTTGATATGCATCAGCACTTATGAATTATTCAAGTGATATGCTTGAAAAGAAAGGAGAGCAATTGATTTCAAAAGAACGAAAATCACACAAAATAAATATACCTTGTATGGCCGTGGACAGTTCGGTTTGGTGTATCGCATTACAATCAATGCAACCATTGAACCACCATAGAAAATCCATGCCGTAAAGCTGAAGAAATCGATTAGTGAATCGATTGTGCCATACAAAACCATGGCCGCAGCAATCAGCGACTGTAAAAATAGGCAAAAAGAATAAATGATTGCACAAGAAATTGGACAAAATTGTAAGAGGATGAACAACAAAATATGGATTCATTTGAAGCAACAAATTTAGAATTTAAATACTTACGTGGAAAATTAATCCTGGCGATGGTGTTAAGCGTCTGACATGCACGTAAGAGAGAATGTCTAACAAATGACCTTCTCGGCTAGCAGCAAAGCACAGTCTATGCGAATTACGAATTCATGTTTCATTATTCAGAAGGTTAACAATGTTAGTTATTCTTATTAAATAATGAAAACTTACCGTCCGGCCGCAAAAAGTGTACCATTTGCACTGCCAAACGTAGAAATTGTTACACTGAGCGGCATCAGCCAGGTCAGAGGTCCAAGAATCCGATTGCCAAAGGTAACAGCAACCGCTTCCGAATCAATCATTTCATCCGGTGACATTGCGGTCAAATATGAAATATTGATGAGTGCATAGCACAGAGTCACTAGCGGAATTCCAATGATGATCGAACGTGGGAGATTTCTATGCAAAATGATAGAACAAATTTACATTAAAACCATATATTGTATCATCACCCTTGCACAAGGTGAATCTGATTTACAAGTTCAATGAGATTCACATACTTGCTTGGATTTTTGATTTCTTCGGTCACATAGTTCAAATTATTCCATCCATCATAAGCCCAGAGGCCAGTGTAAAAAGCGACCGCAATTGCGCCAAACGGTGGAGCTGGTTTACTAAATGCATTTTGTAAATGTTGTACATTGCCCTGAGACAATTTATATGCACCGCCACAGATCACAATTACCACCGCTATCATTTTGGCCGTTGTAAAGATATTTTGTACGGCCATTCCCAAATTTACACTGTAGCAATTCACACATAAAATACTCACTGGAAATGACAAAAAATGAAATATGGAAAATTTTTAATTGAAATTGAAATTGCCACACACAGGAAACAGGCGTTAATCCTGAGCATAAAATCGTAAACAAAAAAATGTGTGTGTTCGTACCAATCGCCAACAGTCCAACCATTTTAACAACCATAATTGGTGGGTCACATTCAGTGACGAATGCTTCAACGGCATACTGTGCAAATGATAAACAAATGATGGCCATTTGTGATGGTTTTAACACGAGCGTTGACACCCATGAAAATAGAAACGCTGGCGCTGCACCAAACGCATCCATAAAATATGCCCATTCTGCACCCGACGACGTATTCATTGTTCCTAATTCGGCATACGCAAGAGCACCTGTTTAAAAAAAAAAGCACACAACAATAACGAAAAATTCCATTTAATAAAAGAATCCCATCGTAGGCATATCAAGCTGTTAAGAGTTATTTTTGATAAGCATTTTTTTTTTCTTGGTTTAACATTTTTACGTCATTTTCATTGACAAATTTATGGTGACTGCTCAAGAAACATCTCGTGGGATGTGTGTCAAATTAGATCGTTTTTTATGTTCTCAAGCGATTTAAAATTGTTTTTACTCCAATTTCAAAAGTGAATTGAGTGTAAACGAATGCCATTGAATGATCCAGACTGTTTAACCTGATGTCGGACTTTAGCATTTAGAATCATTTTGCTTACGTATCGTCGATTACGAAATGGCGCCCAGCAAAAAGCGAAAGCTGATGTTTACATTCAATATACAAAATGTTTGGCATTCTAAACACAGTCGATCGTCTATTGCTTAACAAAATAAGTTTTCGTTTTTTTTTGTTTCTAATAATTTTCTCGTATTTTCTTCTGAACAAATTCAACGAAATTCATAGCTTTGTGGTTGAAATTTAACAACCAATAAAATTGGTAAATCACACTCGAATAACAGTGGTCTTTAGCGTTACGTGTCTCAATTCTATTTTTATGAGCAAATAATGGAGACAAAATCTCTCTGTTTCTCACGCAAACAATAAATAATTCTGTCTTTTTTTACATTTTTTTTTTTCGTTTTCGAAGTGCAACAGAGCTTTGAATGCTCTCGTTACAAATGTTATTTTTGACCGTTGTTCCGCTTTTTTCGAGCGATAAATTCACTCATTTTTTTTTATTGTATCATTTAAAGTCTATTAAGTTGGTGTTTTTTTTTTAATGAATAAACATTTTCATTTACCCAGTAAGGAAAGTAATCCACAGGCGAGCCATATACAAAAGCTTATACCAACAGACCCAGTTCTCACTAGCAAACCTGAAGGCGAAACGAATATTCCAGATCCTAAAAACATATGATAATAAAACAAAACACACTTATGTTAATAAAAGCCCACATATTGATTATATCGAACGATAAAATAGAAATATCAATTAACCAAGAACGAAGAGCAAATGTGGTGATGTTGTTGTTCATTCGGGTGATATTTTCAAGGGGCAGTGCAATTTTCTAGTAATTTATGTAATTTTATGGCATTATTTGCACATTTTATTCCGCTTGAATGTAACTTATGCAAACGTAATTCTTGATAGCTCCAAGTGGTGTCTTTTGTTTCACATGCATGTTGCACATACGCATCGACACAGGGAAAGCTGTGTACGTGCGCAGTATAGTATGGTTATTGTGAACGATGTGAAATCGAGATGAGAGAATAAAGCCATGTGCAATCATGTGTGTGTTGCTATGAATTGAGCTATCAGGAATTACATTTGCATTAAATAGTTCAATAATCAAGCTAGTTAATTATAAATTAAACGAATTGCTATAGAATTGCATTACCCCTTGAACATTTTTCACATTTTTGAAATTAAAATTTATTGTTCAAATGTTGTTGTCATTACCTATCATAGTCCCAACAATTAAAGCAACCCCACTGAAGAGTCCCACCCGTCTCTGGAGGTGAACAGGGTCGTTCGTCGTTGAATGCTTCCGCGCCATTGACTAATGCAACGATAACAAACAATTATTCTTATCATCTGTTTGAATTTTTGAAAATAAATTGATGACAAACATTGAAACGGTCTTCAAAATATAAACATTGTTCACAATCTTTAATTAATAATTTTTACTGGTATTGCTGAGTGATATAAATAAGTTTTTAAACTTCTTAAAACATGGTTATTGCTGAGTGATGAATCCATTAGAAAAAAAAAATCAATCTAATAAATCAATCGCTCAGTTGTCCATGCATTCACATATATGTTATTTGGAAGACCAAATTTAATAGCAAATTTAATGTTGTCAACGTAATGTTCATTTTGACAACACGTCACACTGTTTATCAATTGAATTATTAATAAGTGTATAAATAAATATTCAATGATTTTGCTTACCTTCCGCATCCCCCCTTGCCCGCATGAGTCGGTCTCTGTCGCTTCTTGTTCGCCGGTTGCATAAACATTCCCATTTGCACTCGTGAGCCCATCTTGAACGTATTTTGTTGTATCTTTAATTGGCACATTATGTCCTGCACCGTTTTAAAAAAAACAAAAAACACACAATATTATTCTTGATCCAGTCATAACATAACAACAATATTTTTGTTTTTTTTTTGTTTATTTCAAAAAACACTAAACTGAAACTGATATTCTTTCATTCAGTGATTTTTGTGAAAATAAAAATGACGGTGGAAAAAAACACGACACACACAAATTTAGCTGTCGTCGTATTGTACATTCATAACGGTTTCACACAAACATTCAAAAAAATGATTTCTCGTGCTCTTTGTTTTATCATTGTAATTCGAATAGAATGTGGAATTTTGGGGAGCAATAACAAAATCCAATTTCACTGTACATATGCAATTTTGCACGTTCTGATTGACTGATGATGCAATTTCAACAACACGTTTCATTTGTTTATGTTTTACTTTTACAAGTTTCAACGCACTATTCATTCTATTCAAAATCACGATTCACACATAAAACAAGCATTTTAATTTCGAATATCTTCCAATCATTTTTCAGGTCGTTAGAAAAATCAATATTATCAGTGCACCAAATTGTTGGCGATATTGAACGTATTATTGGTCACTGTGTTAGTTACATTCATCGAACACTTTAATTATTCGATATCACAAAATGATGTTTTGTTTGTGTCCCATTTATTCGGAAAATTGATTTTCATGAAGCTTGTCACACCTCTATCGGAAACGTGGTATCTCCGTTTAAATCTTTATTTTCGATATTTTGATAGGTTGACGGGAAATGTTTCATTTTTTTTTTTAACTGCATAATTGAGGGCACCATAAAGAAGGTAAAGCCAACCAAGGCTGCATATAAATAATTTAGAACTTGAATTTATGTTTGTTCGATTTGTTTGTCACATTGTTTCTCGTTTAGTTACCGCCCAAAAATTAAGTGCAAATGTGTGTGACAGCAAATTCATTTCGATGCAAAATCCTTCTTTTAACGAACGATGATTTAACTCTTTCGCTCGAAAAATGTGTCGATGTTTGTTGCAATTGAGTTTTGTATGTAGTTGTTTGTTTTTTACCTTGTGAAATATCTGACGAATCAAATTTGCATACGCTCTTCTTGGGGCTAAAGAATTGTCCAATTTTATCGCGCATGGCATGGAAATAAATCGTTCAATTGTATAACAAAATTTTTCCCCAAATATAAAAATTAAAATTTGTTTTTTAAAAAATAATGAAAATCAGTCTCAATGCTCCTCATCCAAATCACACGATTTGGAAATCGTCAACCAAAAACACTTCGAAGCGATAAATTAAAAAAAAAAAAAATGGTTGTGAAATATTTTCGTTTGAAGAGAAAAAAAAATGTGCTCTCAGCTCTCCGTTAAATCGATCCTTTCAGCAGCACGATCAAATCACTAAAAGATTGTATTTACGGTCGACGGCAACGCAAGAGCTTCGGCCAAACACCGTCGTCAATATTCTATGTATTTTTCAACGGATTAATACTATTATTTTGCAAGGCACTCACACGTGGGTGAGATTGTCATGAATTTCCCTTTTAATTTTCTTCGGTATTGGTCGGCTTTCGCTTAACCGAAACCTTATGCTCGTACATTGGTTTAAGTGGATCGATCTCTTTCCGAATCGACGGAAAATATTCTAAAATTAACCACACATTTTCATAAAACAACACAAGGGACATTTTTGTTTGTTTGTTGAGACGTATATCACACAATCCGGTGCGAGACGGTGATGCGCGCATTGGAATTGAAAGCAGCACACAAAAATACGCTTAACATTTAGACGAATATCTCTTGCATTTTGCCAACGTATACTATATATTATATAGGATTTTGTTGAAAAGTGGTTTTCAACGTGGAATGATTTCTGATTTCATTTATATTTCATGCGCGCATCTCATTTTCGTATGTAAACGCGTTTCTATCCGATTTTCTTGTAACAAATTCCGTTTTGTATAAAAATGGTATGCGTTGATATGTTCAGAGGGGCTTGACTTAGGTATTTGGAATAGAAATTCTAGTTTTTCGTTGTTGTTGTTGTTGTTGGAAATGTTAGTGCGTACGTCACTCATGCTGTGAGCTATGTTGGACAGTGAGCAATGTCCAATGTAACCGTTAAATGTTTTTTGTATTTTCCATTAACTTTGTATGTTTTACGGGGTTCAATGCTCCTAAGGATTTTTTTTTATTAAATCTTTCTTTTTTCGTAAGGTTTTTCGTAAATATGGTCACTGGACACCGATTACAAGTCACCAGTTGAATATTTACTATTACAATGGATTCGTATGCTTAAGCGAAACATACAAAAGTTTCTCATCCATATTTTGTTCGTCACTTGAAAAATGGTTAACGTATCATTCGTTGCAAAATAATGGATTCAACGATGACTGTTCAGTGTGATACGTTGAATTGAAAAAAAAGGAAAAATGTCATAGTTTCATGTGGTTTTGGATGGTTGTCATTCTCGACAATGAGCATAGGAACAGGCTAAATCTACAAATTTATTTTCGATATCAAAACTATATATTTTGATTGTCCATAAAAAGCGAAACCACGTAAATAAAACAAGGATTTGAAATAGAATGAGACAAAGGAAACAGAATGCGAAAAAAAAATATGAACACACATACACAAATTAGTTTGCTTACGTTTGAAAAAAAAAAGAAAGAACCCTCACAGCTATCGATAAAAATAGAGGCGACAAACGCCAAAAACTCAAATCGCGTCACATCGTCGCGATTTTTTTTTCTCTATGCATCATCACGTGAAAATCTATTATGAAGTGGTGTTGATGTTGATGTGTTGTTATGTGTTCTTATGAATACTTCATTATTATAGTAAGAAAATGAAGATAATGGGATGTCGCTTGAAAATAACCAAAATAAAAAAAACAACCAAAATTTATCACAGTTGATACAAATTTTTCGACAAAAAAAATTGATGACCAATTAACTGCCAACGAAATCATCTGTTTGACACCAGACATGTCACATACAAAGTCGAAACCCATTCGATTTTCAGCGGCTATTAAAGTTAATTTCCAAAAGAGTCATTGTCAAAATTGGTCATTGGGCGAAAAATGATAGTTTATGGTTTTGGACGGTTGTTGGACACGGTCAACTTTATTATTTTATTTATTTATATTGATTTTCCAATCAAATCATAGCCACAATGCATGTTTGATGACAATAAACACGGTTATGAATAATTCCATGTTTGTATTTCAAAGGCTTGACGAAATGCAATGGATTCTCGAATAAAACGCAAACGTTCTATCAACGACTAAAAACACTCTGTATACAAACGACATTATTGTCACGTATCACAATTTGCTATTTTTAGCCGATTTTCGGTTCGAGAATTCGGCATCGCTATAGAAAGTGAATTGGTTGAAATTCCTTCATTCGCACAAGAAGCTTGTGGAAAAATTATATTGCTGCCACAAAAAATGCTGTGATATTTTTGCAGCTCTCAAATTGAAAATAATTGGCATAATTGGAACGCAAATTGTCCCAATTTTTGTTCACATCAACGTAAAATTACATACGACAAAAATCTTCCGCGTCCTATAAAAACAACTGGTTTTGTTTTTAAACATTAACAATTAATTGTAATGGAACAATAGACCTTAGCAAAACGGTTAATTGAATTTATATCGAAGCTTGAGAACTCCGTTTAGTTTAACGTAGGCACATCACAAAAATGACTTTGTTGCGATATCAGACGATTTATTTACTAAGATAACCTGTCGTCGTCATAGCATGCGCTTAATCTATAACAGTTTTAGTAGCATGTGCAAAATTAAACTAACATTATACACATCGCATTCAGCTCATATCGTTTGATTATAATAGATTCGCTTGTAGTCGAATTCATTGAAAACTTTGATCAGACGCTTGCAAAGCATATACGTACAACACACACACACGCAACATGCCAATTGAATGGTGGGCATAAATGCTCATTCCGTAGAAACGCGTTTCATTAAATACCAAACGAATTCATTGGTGTGTATGTATACAAATTCAATTGCCTTAAATTTCATATGTTTTGCTAAAAATAACTGAACATTGTAACGTTTATAGTTTCTTTTTTTTTTGTTCTTGTATTGAACCATTTATACGGCTTACTTCGTGATTTCGTATTGATTCAGACAGAATCGATCGAATTGTAAGGCGTGAGTCTTTTGAAAGGACAAAATGAACAACTCTGCTCGAAACGTACTGCGTCAATCAAATCGATTTCATTTAAGTAACGAACTGAACAAACTTAAAAATATCTTGTGTCGCTAACTACAAATTGGACCATTTAAATTAGTTTAATGAACTCATCCGAGCCTGTTTGGACGCCGTTTTTTATCGAAACAAATGACTGAATCGTTCAATTAAAGCCACCACCATTCAAATGTGTACTCTGTGATGCTTATAAATGCCATTCAGATTGAAATGTTCTCAATTTTAATTTTCTATTTTGTATCGATAAGATTTTTTTTTTTTTTTGCAATCGCACAACAATAAATAATTTGCAAGCTGATGTTTCGATGTTGTGGAATGCAGGTGGTTGCGTTCAGAGAATGCGGTCATGCATTTTATTTAATCGAAAACAAAAAACAAATCACATAGTCGATAAAATTGTGAAATGACATTCCTTAACTCGAGATCAATCGGATTATTGTATATTTTTGAAAACATTCAGAAATGCTGATTCCCAAACAAATCTGGAAATATATTTGATTTTATCTAAAGTGAATTTTTGTTGTTGTTGTTGTGTTTTATTTTCATGATCGATGATGATGCATACGGAAAAAATTCGAAGAGAAATTAGAAGTAAGAGCTCAACGCATTACCGAAACCCATTTCAATTGTTGCAGACAATTGTGACAAAGTGAATTTATTTTGGTACCGAACCTTTAAGTGTGGCTTGTGTACATGCGACTCGCCAAGTTCGTCTACGAAAATCATGTTTTAATGGCGCTGAATCAGTGCCAAAACAAAACCGAAATTCTATTGTTTTTAAATCAGAGACATTTGTGCATTTAGCTGTTATTTTGTAATTAGACACAATTTCAAAGGAAGTGAAATTTTGAAGTAAAACCAAGAAAAGATTCGGCTCACTAATTTGAGTATTTAGCATTTTTATGAGCAAAACAGAAATCACCAGATCTCTATGTTTTACAATGAGCTTGTGATTTTAAATTTTGAAAGAATTTCAAATATCCACCACAAACTGCGTCAAATTATTGAATTGAATTGAAATCGATGACAGACAACACAATGAATAGGCTTGAACACCATCAATTGTCCACGATCTGTGAAACGATGGAACGATAGCGTGATCAATTTTATTAATATTAATCAAATGGAATCACATGCAAAATCAACTTGAGCTGAACAGAAGGGAACACAAAGGAACACAAGCAAAACGAAATTGCTGAGTGGATAAATTGCAAATAAATTCAACTTTTTTTTGTTGGCGCCTTCCATTTAGCAATCTGTCTGCTTTGCAAGTGGCAATACATTCTTTTTTCGCGATACGAAGTCAAAGATAATCGATTTTTGAATGGAATGATGAATTCACCAAGAGAAAATTAATGTTGGTGTTTGCAATTATGCAAATGGAAAGCAAACATTTTCACTGGATTCAATTGAATAGTATTTAGTGATCCCTCGTTTTCCCTATCAATTGAAACTAAGCTGTGTGAAATTCACATTGTTTGAAGTGATCTACGACGCAAATTCGAATAATGTCAACTCTCTAGCACCTATTAAAACTTTGTTTGACACAAAAATTTTCATTTTTTTTTTTTTTTTTGAAATCGTTGAAATGTTGTCGTCTTACTGACTAGCAGTGCAAGTAGTAAAGTTTTGTGAAAAATGTACATAAAATGTAACCATGTGTGCCAACACCTCAATTGAAGTCTTTTTGAATTTGACATAATAAATGTTTCATTCCTTTGAAATTGTGTGGTAAAAATTTGGCATGATTTTCGCTTTGGCTTTTGGAATCCATTTACATCAGCTGAATCAGATGAAATGAAATCATATTTTGACAACATTCAAAATGGGTTGTAATATGTTCTGGCACATTTCCATTCGACATGTTCATTTCAATGAATCCAAATCGCTGATTTGAAATCAAGGTTCGGGACTAAACAAACGCATCCAAGTTGACTAAATTATAGCTGACACGCTGATAACATTGTTATTCTACGTCAAACATGTGCACATATTTATTGTTTAATTTCCCTGAATCAATATTACCTGGAATTCGATTCGACCATGGAATTTGTTATCATAGATTTTCCCACTTTGACGCTTCACATAACATTGAGTGTGTAAAAAAAAAACTTTCATCAAAGTGGAAATCTTTTCCAATTAAATCCAAACTTCAAACGCAATAAATTTACCACTAAAAACATTTGAGACGGAACCATAACGTGTAGCGGTAAGGCGGTAAGGTGACAATGTGTTAAAAAAAATCACATTTTGTGAATCATTTAGAATCTGTTTATATAACTTTTGCGAAACCAATCGTAGTATGTCAACGATTTGGAAATGAAATGAGCCATTCAAATGAACAGGTTTAATCTAGATATGAACTCATTTTTCATTTGGATATTCATTTTTATTGTCAACATTGATATTTGCGTTCAGTCATGAATCATATTTGTCTAGGGTGAGAACACCAAGTAGATTCGACAAATAATTTGATTTTTCGTGAAAAAAAAACCTGAAACACTTTTTTTTCATGTGTCTATCCACTAGAAAAGAGAAGATTATCTACTAATGCGATTCAGAACGAATGATTCAAGAAAATTTCGATTGAGGTACAATCATTTGCAAGAAATTGCACATATTTCTCGGACCCTTGAATTCAAAAGGGTTCAAAAAAAGCTTGATTCTACTTTCATTCTCTATTGATTTCATTTCATTTTCAATATATAGATAAGAAGTTGTTAGTCCATACAATTGTAAGCTTTGCTAACAACAAAATTACCATTTTGAATATAGGACTATTGACTATCAAAAAGAAAGAGATTTCCTGTGATCAAATAACCATTTAGCCCCCAATATAGAAGATTGATGACTTTGATATAGAAATCACATTTACATTTAGGACGGAAATAGATGGTTTCTCAGTCAAAATAAATGCATAAATGTTGCCTTCAACATAATTGATCAATATAAAGATATCGTACCATTATACCAGTATATTCAATGACTAAATGTTAGAAAATTCTTCTATATCAAGTTATGGAGAACCAGTGAAAGTTGTTTACTATTTACAGACTATGTGAATCACATAAATTGATATAATATAGTAGACAATGTTGAGTTGTAAATCTAATAAAAAAAGGGATAACGAATGTGCTTAATAAATTCATTGAAAGCGTCCATTTTCTGTTTACGTAGTAGTCACATGTCTAAGCTTAGCCCCGCAAGAAACTCTCACTTCGGACATATAAACATTTTACTTTATATTTTGGCATAAGCGAATAAGTAAATAAGAGCACAGGCCAAAGAATGCTAATATATTCTCGGATATTATAAATAAAAGAAAATGAAATATGATTCTCGTAAAAGATCGTTGACATAGCTCTAGAATTAAGTTTCACGTGAAATATACATCCAGCACTGAGATTTTTCATCCATCACAACCCAAAGGCATGATTAGATGTCAGTATGCTAAACAGCCATAATCATATTTCATAGTTTCATTGAAAATCATTGACTAATTACTGAAAAAGCTGTTAATTTGCAAACTTTATGAAGCAACTTCGTCATTTTATGTATTCTTATGTACGAAACAAACGAAATATTCCGTTGTACAGAACAAAAGTTTTCTACGTACAAAATGTTTTGTATCCGTATTTGCGTCGTAAGTTAGTTTCGGACACACAAAACACTTGTGGCTAATAACAAAACCATTACTTCAAAAATGTTATTGAATAATAATCAAATTGCTGTGTGCTTTGAAAAGTCAAGTTCGATTTTTGTTTTGGGTTCAATGCAAGGGGAAAATGACAACCGCTTTACCATCAGAAACGTCAAAAGTACCTTCAAGTACCTTCTCAATATCGAAACTACCACCAATGGATCGTATTTTTCCAGCACTATGATAATGTGCTGTATTGCTGGAGAAATACGATTCATTGGCGGTAGTTTCGATATTGAGAAGGTACTTGAAGGTACTTTTGACGTTTCTAATGGCAGAAAGGTTGTCATTTCCCCCTTGGTTCAATGAGAAAATTACAGTTGTTTTGTGGCAGCTTGTGTAATTTATTTGCAAACGATGCAAAGTTTTCGATTGAATAAAATTGGATTAATTGAAAAAAAAAAAACATGTGCATGCAATCGTGTCATAAAGCTCAATGGAAAGCGATAGCAAAACAAAACGTGTCAAGAGAAAACTTATTTAGTTTTCTATATCGCGTTTAAGTTGACGTGATTTAGTGTTTATTTTGCGCCATTTCTTTGGGTTAAATCGATCAACCTGTAACCAGTCTAAGAAACCATCATAGAAGTATTTTCTCCATGATTTTCAGCTTACATCATAAGTTAAGTGATTTCAAAAGGTCAAAGACTGGTCTAGTTAATGAAAAAGCATCGAACAAACACTCGACACCAATTACTAAATGATTTTAAGCTTCGAAATCAGGATTTAATATTTCGAACCAAAAAAAAAAAAAAAATAACAAAATATTTTTTAGCCCAAAGCACGTGCTGTATGCCGTCGAAATCCATGATGGTCTCATATTATGCGAAAGCAACAATAATCAATGAATTTGCGCATGTGTCAGCACTTCCATCGTCCAAGCAAATTCAAAAAGAGCAACTCAATGTCAAGCAGAGAGCACAATGTGATTCTTGTTATCTGTAGCTGTTTGGCTACATGTTTTTCCCACTCGAATGGGATGGAAGCGTACCAAACGTGGATGTTTGTAACTGTACGTCGGCTTTGAATTACGCATCAGCAAAAAAACAAAAAACCAAATGAAGCCACCAATAAATCTGAAATTGTATTGAACATTATTCAAATGCATCAAAAGTTATTGCCACTTGAATTTGCACCCGCATAAAATAAATCGCAGGCAACAAATTTAATCAATTTCGCTGTGAGAGAATCTAGATGAGAAGAAGTCACAGGAAATATAATATCCAAATTGAATTGCCTTCACTCACAACAGAGTGAGATTTGTACGTCAATCATATCAATACAAAGTATCGCATCTCGTCGCGTGAAAAACATTATCCATTTCCACTTCTTCTTAGACAGCTCATTTGTACTTGTGACGCAGAACAATAAAAAAAAAATTGAACATTTTAAATGAAAGTTGATGTGTGTTCAGGTTCCCATCGTTTGGAGGCGGCCAATAACTATCGACACCCAGATATGAAATGCACGATTCAATTAGTTGAATCAATTATTCATTCGAAAGGCAAAGAATTTATATGGAAACAATTTTTTTTTTGTTGAACGATTCTTGTTTCGTCAACATAAATCAAATTCAATTTCAAAGTTATTATAAGGTCATTTATCAAGTATTTTAAAATGGCTCGGTTTACATCGTCATTGTCTATGTTTCCCGGCAAACTATCGATAGGAAATAGATATGATAGCTCAAGCCTTCGGATAAATAAATGAATGTTTTTAAAATGGTGAATCAAATTTCACCAGACTTTTTGTCGGCATTGACGCAATTGGGTAAGACGCAAATGATACGGTTCAAAAGTCTTGAGCTTGGCAGACAGCTAGTGTAATGGTAGTAGTAGTGTAATGGTTGCTAAAACGCTTTAGGAGCAAAATTAGCATGAAAGCTTCAGTGATAGCACACAACGATACATTTCGATCAAGCAAATGAAGCCATAAAAATTTATCATGTTTTAAAACCTTGACAGTGATTATAAAAGCACCAATGCTAGATGGTCAATTGAAATCCAATAGCTTAGATTTTGCTTAGATCTCTCTAGAACGGAAAGAAAAGAGTTGCAGATTAATAATCTGTTTGTTAGAAACAAACAATGAAATCGCAGAATTTGCTATCACTTTCATATTAATTTCAAAATTCGAGTCAATTTTCAGTAATTGTTATTATTTTCATCGCTTATGAAAGCCATAATTGGTTGTATCACAATTTGTGTTGGAATTTACACCATAGCCACTATTTTAAATGATTTCAACTTAATGATAAAATTAGCGGTCGATTTAATAACACTCAAAGCATATTCAACCGGTCATATTTCACATCTGTGGAATTGCAGGGCATATGGTGCGAATAATGAAATTCAATCTCAATTAGCACGCTTGTAAACACTTCATTCGTTCTACACATCTCTATATCAGTTTGTGCCCATATTCTATCATTTTTTGTGTGTGCTAATACTAATTAAAATGCGACGATAAATGCCATTTCTAGTATGTAAATAGTTCTGGCAATAGAAAAAACTGCAACGAATTTATTCTTTTGAAATTCAAATATTTAATGTGCACTTGTTTGCAATAATGTAACAAAACGCATCATTTTTTGCATAATTTTTTTTTTTTGCAAATTCAACTAGTTATTGAAAATAAGTTATTGTACGTTGTGTTCAAAGTATTTATTTAAATTTTTGTGATAGAAAGAAAAAAAAAGTACATTTTACAATGTAAACGAGTATATCTAGAGTGATATTCGTCATCTCTGATGGATGAATACTTATTATAAATAAATGTAACCCACGTGTGGTGGCTACCTAATCAGGTTGAGCGCTCAAAAAATGTATGGGTGTTCATGTTCATTTCACCTCTTTTCATCTGATTCAATAAATGTATATTATGTATTGAAAGACTGCGTATTTTTAAATGGTCGTTACAATCGATAAATATATATCCATTGTGAGAAATTAATGAAAATTATTGATTTTAAAAGGAAATTGACTTGATGTTCAAATATTCCATTCCATTTGGGTCAATCGGTTGAAGACATCGATGACAAATAACAATGATAAATGAAACATATCAATTTATCGAAACGAACATATTTCTATGGTTGTTATCACTCAAGGAGTGCCGAAAAAATGGCTGATTCAATGGAAAAATGGCAAAATTCCACAAATAAATCTAAATGTTTGTCTAAGAAAATGTTAAATTAAAGTCGTAAAAATTGTATTGGAAATTTTAAGATTCACCACTTAAACGTAGACAAATATCAATTTTCTTTTATGAGTACATGGATGAATACTCATTTGTCCAGGTTTTTATATATATATATATATATATATATATATCGCATAATATTCATTTATTTCAATGAACCGGCCGAATGATAATGATATAGAATGTGTCGAACAAAGCTGAACAAAACAAAAAAAAAACAGTCACATACACACACATTTTCCACATATGAAACGAAGGCACGTTCTCTATATAGTCACCAAGCATATTTACATACAGGCACGCATTCGCTCTCTTTGTCCTTTTGTACCTTGGTCTCTTTCACTCTAGCACATTTTCACATAATATACAGAAGGCGCACTACGTATCGAGCACATAGTTTGAAGGAAAAATCTCACATTCAAGCACGTTGTTCACACAGATACACCGCTCAAATTTCCACCAGCACTTGCGTTATTTTTTTTTTTTTTTGCGCTACAATTAGGAAACACACAGTATATATTGCGTCAGCATTGTGATACTCATTCGTTCAGAAGATTTTTCTTTCGTTTAACCAAAATGTTTTTTTATTCTATCTTTCACACTTTTCGAATGTTTTAAGGGAGAAAAAAAAATGTATTTTTTTTTTAAATTTGCCACGAATCGTTTGGATGTGATTTAAACAAATTTTTGGACAATTTTATAATTCAATAATTTCCACTTACCATTTCCGATATGGTTAGTTGCTGTTGTGTGAAAAGCATGATGATACATGACTTGCAACCGTTACACGATGTCTTCATGTCACTTAAACCACTGAACGAATTAAAGCCGTGAACATTATGCACTTGCTTTATATATTTCGCGGTATCCATCCATTGTCGCACACATGCATAGCCAGCAAACAAATACCAACGTGGCAATTGAATTGTGCGCATGTGCCAAAAAAAAAAAAAATTGTATGCTTTGAATACCGACATTGTTGAAATGAAATATAGCGGCAATACATTTGAAACATGGTTTGGGCACAAAGGGAATAGAGAATATATGTATTGACAACGTGTGTGTGAAATGATTCACATATCAACACCCGTTTTACATTCCTCAGCACATTTTCTCCTGTGCTTTTTTTTTGGTGTGAAATGTCTACATCAAATTTAACTGGGCGTCAGCATCGATACAACTAAACTTATAGCTTTTTCGAAATTTAGCATTGATACAGAATAAAAGAATAAATGCGGGGGAGAATTGGATAACTCTTGATTTTTGAAATGGATTTTTTTTCTTTATTAACACTCAACGGAGTAAATCCTTTTGTTATTGAAAGAAGTTAAATTTAATATTGGCACTTTGAAAGTCAACAAACAACTTGATGCACTTGGCAGATGACACTTCAACAAGTGTAATTGCGTGGTAAAGTAGTCACTTGTCCATATTCTTAGAAGAGATAAGTGCCACTTTCTGGGAAATGTATCATCCGACAAGAGCCAATAAAAACGTACTCTATGTACTTGATTTAATCAAAGTTAAATTGGAATTTTGTAATTAAGAAATAGCGGAAGAGTTTAATATAGCTAAATCTATATTTAAGCTTAAACCATTTATCGTATAAAAATATCCCTAGCTCCTTATTTTTTTTTTACATTGATTGAGCCAAAAACCATCACATAATTTTTACTCCAAAAATGAATTAAAAACCAATTTTCAACAACATTTCTTAAGATCAGATCTTAAAAATAAATTTTTCTTTCAAATCAATTCTGTTCAATTTTACACACTGAACAGAAATGGTTGAGACTTTTTTTTTATCATAGGACGGTAACAGTCTTGAGAGCTTCGGTGTACTTATATTCTTTCAAAATCATCTTTGTTGTGCAAATATTGTGTCTAAAGATGAAGATGGATTTTAAGAAATAGCAAGACTCTCAACCTCTCAGCTAGCTGAGAAAGCTCTAGTAGACTGTGAACGACCTTTGGCATTATCAAAATATATAAAATCATTCGAGTAAATCAGTTTTAAATAAAAAATAATATAAAAATAATAATTGGACTAAATACACTGTTGAGCCTTAGCAACAGCAGGTTGCTTCACTGTTGCCATCGACAACCTCCCTTTGAGCATTAAACAGTTCTCTTCGATACACATTTATCAAATGTCGATGTGATCTGTGGAAAATATTGTTAATGGTGAACATAGACGTGTATATATGCTTGTTGAATGAAATTCCATTACCTAATCGATACATCAGAATCATCAACAACCTCACCATCGCAATTCCATACGCTGGAATGACTTGATTCGTTTACAATACTGATTGGAACACGTGAGCTATGTAAATTAAATGCGGATGCACCGGTCTGCATGCCACTCGGTTTGAATGAAAATCTCTTTGTTCGATAAATTTCGACATGATTTAAATCCGTCTGTGTAAAATAGAGCAGAGATAGCATATTTAGCACGCAAACCATATATGTTTAAATATGTACTTGTACTTACTATTTTACAATTTCGACTTGACATAGCCAACAAAAATCGTAAATTATTTATGAACGTTGTGTGACGCACCAAAATCAAATCGATATATCCATCGCATAGATGGCAATATTTGGAGAAACCATTCGGTGAACGGGGGCAAGCGCACGATATATTTGCGCCGTTTACCATGAAAAATTTCCCATTGATTGTTTTCACAAAATGCCCGTTTTCATTCTCTTCGGTTGGATTTTTCATGCATCGAACATGAATATCGATATGAATATTACTGGTCATTTGGTTGTCCGTTAAACCATTTTCATGTTCATGTTGGTTTTGTTCGTTGTTGTTATCGCATTTATCACTAATATTTTCTGTCGTATTTTTTATCACAGCCGGTTGATTTGTTTGAATTTTAATTTGTTCGTTTGTTGGTGTACAAATGGGACACTTTTCAAGGCATGCAGGCCCTTTGAGTGGATCGTTGGCCGATGGATCAATTAATAATGAGATTTCTCCATCATATCCACGGTTTAACAGAAGTTTCTTGAAACCTATAACAGTAACAATCAAAGTGGATAAAAATAGTTCAATTGTTTGGTGGAGAAATTGGATTGACGTTGTGATTTCAAGTGGATTTTATCATATGTACCTGAGTAATCATAGCGTTTTGGCCCCATCCATCGGAATTTTTCACTTTCAATCGCAACATCACCAAGGAAACCATACGACATTACGCTCGCATAGAATTTCAATAAACCATTTTGATTGCTAACACTCGAGAGATCTAGGCCATTGACCTGACCAAGGGCAATATTTAAAACAATTGTACGCACATCGCAAGTTCCATTCAAACAATAGGCAACTGTATCGGTGCTACCGGCCGGAATAATTCCAAGCGGCTTCTGCATTATCTTCGGCAATTCATCGAAATTATTGAAATTGGTCCAGCCTATGGAAATTTTGTGAATTTTAAACCAATTATCTAAATTCATTGAAAATTTGTTTTGATATTTACCTAAGTCCTTTAAACTTCGGAAAATAATTCCATTGAATAGCTCGGAGAATGTACCATCACCACCAATACAAACAATTCCATCAAAATGTTCTAATGATTGTGTCATTATGAAGTCGCGTATTTGATTTGAACGTTGCGATATGACAACGCTTGCATCGATACCGGCCAATTGAAAAATCGGCTTAACGCTATCATCATAAATACGTAGCGCTCGCTTCTTTCCACCGTATGGATTTACAAACAGCAATAAACGCTTGGGACGACCCACTAGCTCTGCAATAGAAAATAATAATTGATTTATTTATTAACAACCATGTCACATACATCGTAGAATAGAAACATAAAATAGATATTGATGATAGATTAAGGGGAAGATAGGGCAGACACACATTTCCTCTCTCTCTCTCTCTCTCTCTCTCTCTCTCTCTCTCTCTCTCTCTCTCTCTCTCTCTCTCTCTCTCTCTCTCTCTCTCTCTCTCTCTCCTCTCTCTCTCTCTCTCTCTCTCTCTCTCTCTCTCTCTCTCTCTCTGTCTCTCTCTCTCTCTCTCTCTCTCTCTCTCTCTCTCTCTCTCTCTCTCTCATCTCTCTCTCTCTCTCTCTCTCTCACTCTCTCTCTCTCTCTCTCTCTCTCTCTACTCTCTCTCTCTCTCTCTCTCACTCTCTCTCTCTCTCTCTCTCTCTCTCTCTCTCTCTCTCTCTCTCTCTCTCTCTCTCTCTCTCTCTCTCTCTCTCTCTCTCTCTCTCTCTCTCTCTCTCTGTCACAAAAATGAAATTGATTTGTCTAATTATTTTAAATTGCAATCAACAACTGTCAATGTGAATATTTTTCCTAATTGAATTTCGAAATGTTTGGCAAAGAAAACAAAATTTAACCTCATGTTGTCATAGCATTTTGTAATGCATTGGTTTGTGGTAAAAGTCTTATTTGGCGGGTTCTTCAATGCGATTGCAAAGTGTTTATTGAAAGAATAATAAAATGCCAACAATTATTCCGTTTCGATAGTGAGAGGACATGTTTTTTTGCTTGTTATTCGATAAAACCACAAACACGATATGAGTAATGTGATATCAAGGCTAAACTTAGCAACATTCTCGAAACTACAATACAAGTATTCATATCTATATGTTCTAACTGAATAATCATGTGTTAATTGATTCCATGTTCACAAGTTTGAATGTTCAATTCGGCTATTGCCTCAGCCTATTAACATTCGGCAAGAGCAACAAGTCACAAAAATATGATACGAATCGTTTATTGATGGTTTCAACGTTTATTTTAGAATCAGTCGCGTTTTCTGTATTATAGTCAACTCTTTTTTTTGGAATGAAAATATCAAAAAATTTGTATATGCTTCGTTTTCGCCTTGAAAAGTCCATTCTAACAATGCGAAATTCTATTAAGAGTCCATTAGTTGGTCATTGATAAATAATAATGAAGCGATGGATTGACGTATATGTTTATCGTAAACAACATGGCAATATTGCAAAATCATGTAAATAGATCGTCCGGTAAATAATATAATGTATTTTGTCGGCTTTACCAATTGCACTTAATGTGTACTGCTTGAAAGCGTGCGGCAAATGCCAAAACATAATGGACATACAAGTTCGAATTTCGTTACGTTCTGCGAAACGACCTTGAATACCAAATTGAAATTTAACTCTTTTATTTAACTCTTCAATTTTGTACGCTGAAAAGAACAACAACGAAACGTAATTTTATGGTTCGATGCAAATCATTGTTTTGAGATATCAGCAATTTCATTAATCAACTTGATGGAGATTCAATGTAAAATCATTGAGGTTTGCAAGTGATTTGTTTTTTTCTCCAGAAATTAGCACCACTTTTGTTTTACACTTCGCTCGTTATTTATCATCAGTGTGTGTATTTCCAAAGCATGACAATACAATGACTCACTCAAAATTGAAGTGCATCTGTTAATCGGCTTCGTTGAATATTGTACTATTTAGACGCTAGACTTGCTTTGCATATTGCCAAGTCATGCAAAAATGATTTTTTACGCTGTGTCGCGGAGAATAGACAGCGATGAACATTGAACATACTGTACCATTTGATAATAACAATTTTGAATATTAACTTAAGTTTACTACTGCAACGGTATCAATTTTCTTCAATCACTTGCCTAAACAATACAATTTGCTTTTTTTTTACAAATTCATACTTTTCAAGACGATTCTAGACAATTTTCCAATAAAAAATCTAAAATTCAAATACAAGTGGCATTTTTAAAATGCAAAAATATGTTATTCAATGCACCACTCTAATTAACGTTTATACAAGCAATCCGTAAATGGAATATTGACTGTCGATAAGTTACGATAGCAATTTCATCTCCCCCAGTCGGTCATTTTTGCATGGCAAATTTTTCAACTTGAAGCAAAATTTTTGCAATATAATTGACTACACGATGCAGTCTACATCATATAATTACGATGACGCATGATAGGCTTTTTCTTTTATTGCAAAACTGAAAACCGGTCTTGCTCGTCGACTCTATTTGTTGTTGTTGTCTACAATGTAGACTCTACATGCTTAAGGAATTGAAAGAGCAAATGACAAATATCACGTTTTGGACGTTACTTAATCGAATGGTTGCAATATTCTATATTCACAAGTGAAAGTAAAGTAAATGTGAATAAAAAAGAATAACAGATTTGAGTTTCGAAAAAAGAACTGGTCTACAATTTCATCAAATGAAATTGTTTGGGGGCAATTGCAGGTGTACCGGCCGAAATCCCATTTGTTATCACATTATTTTCAAGAAAAATGCATGATCAAGTAGTTCCAAAAGACTTTATCTATGGTATTCAATAGCCAAATGCTCACAAAACCGGCCTTTATAAATAATAAATAGCATGCTTTAAAGTTGAACTGATTAGATATCAGTTGAACAATTTCATGACTAAAAACATCACGAACCTTCGTTGTAATCGGCTCGAAAATATTAAGAAAACATGTTTTTTTTTTCTTTTCAACTGAATTGAAAACAGATTTCAAAACCAGTTTTTTTTTGTTGTTGTTATAAAATGTCTATCTAAAAGTATTTGTAAATGCACTAAATATTCTGTAAAATAAAATATGGAATGTTGTTGTTGTTGTATTTCTTACCATCGATTTGTCGCTGTACGGTTTCAATCCATAGTTGACACACTTGACTATCATTATTCTGAAATGTTTGCGAGAAATGCCGCCATTTGTTTGGATTGGACGAGTTTTCCATACGTTTTGCATAAAAAATGGTAAATTGTTTAATATTTGATGGAATTTGTGGTTGATCGTTTGCATTTTGTCGTTGTACAGGCACTGACGCATTTATGGCATGAGGTTCAATGGCTAAGATATTTTCCAGTAAAATTGTAACACATTTATCTGTTGATTTGGTGCGTTCCCACTGTAATTTATCGCCACTAAACAGTACACGGTATTGTTTTTTTCGTATAACAAATGTATTTAAGAGCACTGAATTTGGAACAATATCAACGGACATGGTTTCACATTCGGATATTGAAAGTGAGCAAACATTCAGGGCCGGTGTGACGGGAATGATTGGCGGTGCTAGCCTTTCTGGTTCATGCGTTGCCATTTTGAATTTTGGTTTTCTTTTTTCTTTTTTAACATTAAATTATAAGCAAACAATTCACTGAACTGTCGAATGGTATCAGGTTTGTCGGTTTTGAAGGTAACACTTCTTTTGATCCATATTTTTTTCAATTCTCAACAAGAAATTACCTAGGAAATTACCTGAACACTTGTCAAATGAGACAAAAAGAGAAAAAAAATGAAGCTGGCATAAAATAAAAATCACATTAAACAGGCACACACGATTGTTTTTGTTTTTTGGATACAAAAACATTACACATAGAGAAACTATGCGGTTTTGTTATAAGCTTAAAATTGCTGCCTCATAATTTAACAGCTTTGTTGACGGTTTTCATTTTGCTAATAACAAAACAGGCACTGATTTTCTTGATTATTTGTTAAGTTTCTTTTTTTTTAAATTCACTATCCGCTTGTTTGGTTCACTGGTTTTAATTGAATTCAGTTACTTTTCTAAAAAAACAAATATCGGTTTTCTGACGATATTCGTAGATTAGCTGCAATAACATTCGATTATAATTGTTGCATTCTTTCATTGTTATTTCTAAGACTGATCAATGCACGTCAATCTAAGAATCAAAATGACGCTGGAAAAACTGGAATAAATGAGCAAATGAGCATTTTTAAAAATAGTAAAAAAGAAAATATTTTCTTTCAAAATCTAACTGTTTCTTTGTTAATGACAAATCACAACTGGGCTCTGTGAATACCATCTGAATATATTCAGATGGAAGGTGATAATAACAGAAAAATGGAATTGCAAGGTGAGCATTAAAAAAATGGCTCTTTATGGAGAACAAGGTTCACTAAAACCGTCACACACACGGACACATAGCGAAGAACCAAATGCACTCGCGAATAAAGTTCAGTAAACAGCGAAAGAAACACGAAAGCAGTGAACCAAAGAAGAAAAAAAAACAGTAATGCGGTCTTTGTGTGGTGAGCTGTTGGTCGTTTTTGTTATTCGTTTGCTACATTCCAAGTGGTAAAACCAGAATATTTTCTGACGTATTCTCTGCACAACAACAGAAGACAAATTGATGCCAACGGGCACAGTTTCAATGAGCCTTAAATGAAATGAAATGTTTTAGCATTGCGTAAACAATGGGCAACACTGTCATTAATCGCTAATTCTTCTTTTTAGCACAACACGTTTATATTCGTACTTTGCACTGCACCAATATTTTGAGTGGAATTTTGTTGTTGTTGTTGTCCCTTGCGAAGAAAAGTCGCAATTTATTTTCATGTTTTTGTTTTTGTATAAAAAAAAAAAATTCTTTGCGATAGAAGATTTGCTCACGTAACTGCTGTGATTATGCTCATTGAGGTATAGAAACTAAAGTGTTTATCTTAAATCTCAATCATACAATTCAAAATGTATTTACACACCTTGAGCTCTAGTGCTAAAATGTTGCGTTTATATATTACAATAGAAAGAAAAAAACTATAACACAATACTTGAAGCGAATGCAAAAAAAAACTGCGAATGCAAATGCCAATTGAAATAGTTGAGCAGATAAATTGGATGTACTTTTTTTGTCTTCTTTCGCGTTCCAAGACACAAGCAGCTGCAGCAACAACAACAACAACAGCATCAAATACGATTCATTGCGAGTCAGCTGCTGTAACAATAAGCAAACAAGTGTGTGGACGCGCACATGTTACACGATTAAGCGTTTGAACGACACTGGAATGTGTTTACCCATCGAATGTATCTGAAAAGCCTGAAATTGTGAACGATTTCTGTGTGTATGAAGTAAAACAACAAAAACATCGAATGTATAAGTGGGACTGCAATTGTGTGTGCTAGTGCTGGTGATTTGTGATTTATGTAAATGATTCAAAATGCTGTATTCTCTAACTGCCGACTCACAGTCTTGGCACACATTGAACACGCAGCATGATAGACAACGAACAACGTACACTATTCGGTTGACCATGTGCATAAAAGTTGTTTACAGGCATTGGGCCATACATACACACATTAGCCGCTCTCATCCACTGGTATAATACCACACACAATCGATTCACTGGAATCAAGCATTTAGCGATAAAATTCATCGTGTTTGTATGTGGGACGTGGAAAATATGGAATGAGTATATTATACGGTGTACTCGATGTGTTTGTGCTTTGTACCAGGCACAGTTAAAGAAATATTCGAGGCTTCAAGTTCATACAGTTTCATAGCAAGATGCGGTTTTTGATTTTTTTTTCTTCTTCTTCTTCTTCTTCTTCTTCTTCTTCTTCTTCTTCTTCTTCTTTCACTGATTTCATTTACTTTATGTCCAATGACGCATTGTCTAACTTCCATTGTGTTCGTTGCTCGCAAAAAAACATTCACCTCATCACATTTGTTTGAGTTAAGGTGAAGAACGTTGATTTTCATATTAAAGAGATTCCTCATTGAATATTTGTTTTTATAGTAGAAGTGTGAATAGTATTCACTGAATACCACTTATACTATTCATCTATAAATAGAGCTTCTTCGTTTACCGGTGTTTGTTCACTCATCAAGATCATCCATATTTATGCATATTTACATATTGTGACAATGCTCATCTGCTGCTATTCGAGTTCAAGGTTTTTTTTTGTGATTCTCTCTCTCTCCCATAATAATTCGCCATACAGGTGAAGTTGGATTACTCTTTCACTTTGTCATTTTTGATGTCGAAATAAATATATTTTTCTTTATCAGCAGTACTCATTTTTGACTGTGGACAGTCTGTGGTATGATCGGAAAAAAATTTGTTAGCATTGATAAAAATATTTAGATGAATAGATGAAATCATGGTCACACCTTCAGCCTAGCTTCAACTGACATTCAATTTTTTTTTTTGCTGGTCATTGTTATCATAACAATGTTATGTAAATTGAGTTGTTCTCATTTGTATCGAAAAATTATGCGTTCAATCATGAAAAGAGCACTTGGTTATCACTGCACACAGGCCAAATATGATTGATGCTGAATATCGAGTAAAAAACGAACTTTTACGAGATTTGTTTTTTCATTCATGACTCATGAATCATGCGCTACAGGACCGTTGAACCTTGAAATTGTCCCTTAAAAATGTGTAGGAAAAAAATTACACAGATTTGATTTAGAATGTTTCGGACTGCTGGATGGTGGCAGTGTTTATTGATTTTTAACAAAAATAAAGGAATACAAAATTAGACAATGTCAATATGTTTCTTTTTTTTAATGATGAATTGAATGTTTGTGTTAGATGAAATGTGTTTATGCCATTTTGTTTGTTAGAAATAATTGTTCGTTGCTAAAAATGAAGACAATGATGTGAATTGTTTTATTTTTATAACGAAAATTTCCTTAAGACAGTTTTTTTCTTTTGTTTTGTTTCAATGATTTTTGCTAAAAAATATATTGTTGATCATTTGCAAAAAAAAATATTATACTTTTGCACCAAAAAATATCGTATTTTCATTTTCTTTTTGCTTGTTTTTTAAATTACGCTTGTTTTCTGTTTTAAAATGAGTTTTAAGTTTTAACAATTGTTTATGTCAATATTCACTTGTGTCTCCATTTCACCGTTAATTATCACAATAATGTTTCAGAGTTGTTGTTTTTGTTTTTTTTTGTTTCGTCACTTGAACGAGATTTCAATTGAAAATAAATTCAAACTAATAAAAATAAACTTAACAAAATTTGTATATTGTTAAAGGCTTAAAGAGAGTTTGTTTTTTTTTTTTTTAAAATTAACGACTGTTTACTTTTGAATCCAAAAATTGTACGCATCGTTTGACAAATTTAAAAGGATTTAAAATATATTTGTTAAACTTGGTGACATGAGAGATTTTTGGATTCGATAAATACGATTTTATGTGTTTTTTGTTTTTCATTTTGATTTCATATGATTTACTGTAATTCAAGTAAAAACTATTGTCAATCTCCTGCTAATCGGGAGCAATACAGTTTCGGCATATATTTTGGTTTTTTGGTCGAGTGTTTTCTTCTTTTTATTTGTTTTATTTTTGTTTTAAAAAAATTTCTGTTTTGTTCAACAAATTTTACTTAAACTAAAATGAAAGCTAATTTAGTCTATGTGAGTGTGTATGTGTGTGTGTGTGTGTTTCTATCATGCAGAAATGATATTTGTTGGGGTTCTTTTTGTCATAAGAGTATCGACATTTTTGTGTTGGTTTTGTTTGTTGTAACAATTAATATAAGATTTTTCCGTGGAACAATCGTAACAAAAATGGTTTATGATAATTAAAAAGGCAATTGTTTTACCAGCATTGAGGGTGTCCGATTTTGTTTGTCGGCGACGTGTTAGAATTTAGTTAAAGCAGTGCTTTGCCAACGCATTCAATATTTTCGGTGTGTCTTGGCTGAAGCCACAAATTTCAAAGAAACCTTTCATGTTGTCCGTTTGCGGAATCTTTAAGTCTGGCTTTGGACGTGTCAAATTAATGACAACGTATCTGATGAAAATTAACGAAATAAACCAAATAAATAAATTATAAGCTTTCATATACCATTTGAATGGGTAACTTACTTTGCACGATCGTTGAATTTTTGTCGATATTCGGTGAATTCTTGAACCGGTACCTGGCCCTGGCGACAGAATCGAGCGACTGAATCAACGATGACCACGAACATGTCCACCTTTTTCTTCAAAGCAGTTGCCTCTGCGATGGGCTTGACCAGACATTGATTTGAACGAGTTACCTAAAAGAATGGAGCAGATGACAAAGCTTATGATTTTTGTTTTCTTGAAAAATAGTGAAAAATCATTTGTTCCTTACCGTTTGTAAGTCGACCACATCCTTGGCCAATTTATAGTCGTTTTTCGGCATAATTGAGTGCAAGGGTTCGAGCTTGTCTTTTGATTCGGTGAACGAATATACCAATGTCTCTTTTTCTCGTACGAAGATCGAATAAGCCAGTAAAAATGCTGCATCGTAGCTATTGATGTGTTTGTTGCGAAGAACGGGCTCTAAATGATTGAAATGGAATGAGTTACAGTTACAATTGTCTTTCTGCTTCCGAATGTGACTAAAATTAAAAAAAAAAAACTTACTTTTTGCGTTGCCTCTGCGCAAATCCAAGACGATTAAAAATTTGGCAGGCGCTGGATTGGCATTGAACAATGCTTGATGAAACATATCATTCATACGTTCTTTGATCAAGCCATTGACGGTGACTTTTCTCTTCATCACTTTTTTCTCATAGTATTCAGCTTTTTTTTGGCCCAAATATCGTATATTTTGACTGTACAATTGTTTTTGAATGTACAAATGAATCGGGCAGATTTGTTCGAATTTGAATGTGGTTGGATTGCCAAATACATCAAGAAATTTACGTGTAAATGATGAACCTTCGTTCAAGAAACCCAGATCTTTCATTGTATGGTAATGTTTCAACAGTGTTTGAGACGAAAGTGTGGGCAACAATGCATCCCAAATCGGTTCCTTTTCGAGTAAATGAGCTGGCATTTGTTCGAGAGTGAATTTATGGCAACGAATGGATTGCACCGCACTGTCAACATTTTCATTGGTTTTAAGTATTTGGAGATGTTTCAAGCGTTGGGCGCCGGCACCAAGTTCAGCTTTGTCCTCCAAATACTGAAGATAGTCAATACTTCCTTTGCAAAAGACAAACTGAAACACCTGTTCACGGTCATCTTCACTTGACAGTGCCGTTGCTACAGGCTGTTGATCGGTTGGTGTTGGTGCATTGCTTTCGGTATTTCCGATTGTGGCTTCGACATTTTGTGCTGCCATGCTTGAAGCACCTTCGGAAGCTTGAGCATCAGATGTTGAGGGGCCGCTGATACTTGTTGAGATATTGGAATTTACTTCAGTATTCGAATTTGTCTCAACAACAGTACCTGCTTCGGTGCTGGCACCTGCTGCTGCCACATTAGCTGCATCGGGGTTTGCTGGTGCGTTGAGTGTGCGTTTCTTTGTTCGCATGTGTGCTCTTTTGATAACCGACTGGTGTGTTAAACCATATAAGCCACGATGTTCACCAAACATATTTGCCAATTCAACGGGTGAATATTTTTCATACCACTTTTCAATCACTCGGCACATTCCGTGTGCGAAATTTACATGACCATTGCCATTGTGTAAAATGGCCGAAAGTTTCATGTAGTAGTGAACAAATAGCAAAAAATCGGCCTGGTCATTGATCAGTGAAATGGCCTCATTGTTGGCTAACATTCGAAGCTCTTCGGAATGCAACTGCTTGGCACAATATGCAAGAGCGATCAGCACTTCATCAACACGAACATACATTTTTGATAGGTAAACCTACCAACAACAACAAAAACAAAAATGTTACGAATATTTAGAAACAAAAAATGTTTTTCTTGCGTTTTCAAAAGAATGTGTTATATAATAATTGTTTGCAAACCTTGCGAATGGTGGAAATCGGAAGTAAAGCACGTGCCGTGGCCATGACAATCACACAAGACAATGTTTCTTCGATATCGTTCAAATTTGGTGGTGATTTCACTGTAATCAAACTGGATGTTGAACCAGTGTATAAAAAACGAAGTAATGATGTGATTGGGGTCGGGGGCTCTTCATTCAAATTGGTTGCATTCGGTGGATTTGGCACCGCTGTCGGTTGCACGTTTGCCATTTTGACAACGTGTTTGTTGTGTCCTGCAATTTTAGAAAATGAAAAATTTCAATTCAGACCCACACCAAAAAAAAAAAAAAAATGTCCAACATAAAATGTCCAATCCAACTGTTTTGTTATTGCGATTTTTATCTCAATTCTATGGCCTAATTTTTATGCCACAAATAAAAAATCTAGTACACGTTGCAAAAAGAAACGCTTAAAGTAGCGAATATAAAATTAAAATGCAACAAGCAAAAAAAAAAAAATTGCTGCACAGACGTTTTTTTTCGCTTTTACTTGCCTTTTGTGTGATGATGAAATTGTTTACAACACAAACAAAACAATGACTTTCGTCTTCAAACGTCGTTCTCCTAATACATATATCGCTGTAATGGACTGTATACACAACAGCACTAATTTGCAATGAAGTTTCAAAGGTACTTAACGCATTGCGCTTAAGTAAATTCCTGTGTATCGATTCAGATTGCCTGTAAATTTATTTGTTTATTTTAATTTGCTCAGCTAAAGCAAAATAGTATTCACAAATTTTAAATTATGAAAAAATCTATTTTTTTCTTCCATCAAAGTAACTTTATGAATATATTTACATTGATATCAACATCACTCATATCACATAAGTACAGTCATTAGAACCAACTGTTCAACATGTTGTCACCTATATTTGTCTTGCTTTAAAAATGATTCTCTCCTTGTTCCGCACACTCTCTCTCTCTCTATTTTGACGTGTGTTTTCTCTCAAAACACTTCACTCTCCTAATGTTTTGATGATTTCTAATAAGCCGCTCTTTCGCGTGCAATTTGACAAGTCGCCTATTTTTCGTTGTTTTTGGCAATTTGTGTAAATTTATCAAATTGATTTTCTATTTATTACGAATTCTTAGGTTAAGAAATTTATAAACCAAAATGTTTAGGGTTTTAATAACAAATACATTTAAAGCGCCGACATTAAGCGGGTAAATGAAAACATAATTTTAATTTCGTGTGACACTGTAGTCTTATTAGATAATGATCAAATTGTCAAGGAAATTACACTTAATTTCACTTATTCAAATCCATTTTTATTGCATTTTTACAGCACCTTACACCAAACCGTACCAAAACTTCAGTTTAATTCATCATTTCAACTAAATGGATCTCTGTGTAAATATTCGGCGAGGCGATTTTTTACGGATTGTGCTTCAAAGGCTCCAAAGTCCACACCGTGCAAACTGACAGTTCTTGGAAAAGTGTTGATTGGTGGAACGAGTTCTGTGGCTCTTGCTTTTCGATGCAATCGATTCGTTGTGTCGTGCAATGCAAACCGATTGACAGGTTCACAATTCTGTTTTTTTTTTTTAAACTTTAGATTGCTTCTAACATTCAGTAAACGAACATTTTATGTTTAGGTTATCAGACGAAAGCCATTCGAAATGATTCGATTGCATTTGACTGGCACAAATTTTGGCAATACTTGAAACCATATTTGTTAAAGTTTCTTGGTGCTATTGCTGTTAGTAGCCTTATTCAATTGAAAACATAGTATTTCCGTCCACAAAAACAAATATTTATTACATTTTACACTCTTCTCTATTTTTAATTCGCTTTCAGGCTGCACTTGCCGTAGCTTATTTCAATATAAAAATTCCTGAGTTGCTGGGCATATTTGTGAATGCACTGTCTCGATATGCTCGAGTTGGTGATTTTGATGACTTTGATGCCACCGAATTTCTAATGGAAATGAAAAAACCAGCATTAAATCTGTTTGGAATGTATGTTCTGCAATCTGGTTTCACATTTATCTATATTTTATTGCTGAGCCAAATCGGAGAACAAATGGCGGCTCGACTACGACAAGACCTATTCAAACAGATTATCATTCAAGACTTGTCATTCTTCGATGCAAATCGAACTGGTGAATTAGTCAATCGATTAACCGCTGATGTTCAAGATTTTAAATCATGCTTCAAGCAATGTGTCTCACAAGGCCTACGAAGCATTGCACAATTAATTGGTAATTCATTAAAGAAAATAAGTGAAATGAAAATCGTTTATTAATTGATCACCTGTTTATTAATTGGTTAAGGTGGTGGCGTATCATTATTTTTGATATCACCAAAAATGGCAACGATAGCATTGATTTCGGTTCCATTTGCTGTAATATTCATGTCAATTTTGGGCGGTGCATTACGATCACTCAGTAAACAGTCACAAGCTCAAGCCGAAAGAGCAACCGCTGTATGCGAAGAGGCCCTGTCAAATATCCGTACAGTTCGATCGAGTGCATGTGAATACTCCGAAGTGGAAATGTTCCGGAAAGAAACAAATGAAGCCGCACATTTGTCACAAAAATTGGGTGTTGGGATTGCCGTTTTTCAAGCATTAACTAATTTATTTTTGAATGGGTAAGAAATTGAGTTTTTTCGCTTAAAATTAACTTCCCAAGTGGACAAATTACACGAATTTATTAGTGTATACACGAAATACACACGATTTGGTAAATTTTACTTTCGACCATCCTTCGTTACAGTGCATTTCAAATCGCATAAACAATTCGTGTACACGATTCGTATACACGATTTATCTTGTTTGTATGTATTATGATACAATTATGATGAATCGTGTACACCAATTGTGTATACAGGATTTGAAAATTGCTGCAACGAAAGATGGTCGAAAATGAAATGCAACAAATCGTGTGAAATTCGTGTACACACGAATAAATTCGTGTAATTTGTCCACTTGGGTTGTATTTACAAAAATAAAAACTGTTCATCTCTTTTTTCTACAGAATGGTTTTGTCTACTCTGTTTCTCGGCGGTCATCTAATGGCAAGTTCTGATATTACTGCTGGTCAGTTGATGGCATTTTTAGTTGCCTCCCAAGGTGTTCAGCGATCGCTATCACAAGGTTCAATACTATTAGGTACTATGATTAGAGGAATGACAGCCGGTTCTCGGGTGTTTGAGGTATAAATACAAAACATATGAATCATTTTGTTTCAAATTGAAATGTGTAAATCCTTTTTTAAATTGACAGTATTTGGCCATCGAACCCAAAATTGATCTAATCGCCGGCTCAACGATTCCATTTAACAAATTAAACGGCGAAATTCGTTTCGAGAACGTAACATTTTCATATCCAAGCCGTCCAGATCAAGTAATTTTACGAAATTTCAATTTAACATTGAAACCGGGTCAAACAGTGGCTTTGGTTGGAGCTAGTGGTAGCGGGAAATCTACCGTTGCATCACTTTTAGAACGATTCTATGAACCAAATGAAGGAGCTATTATTTTGGATGGTCAACCACTTTCAAATCTATCGCCGTATTGGTTGCGTGCTGAAGTGATTGGTTTCATTGAACAGCAGCCGATTCTATTTGGAACAACAATTTTAGAGAATATTCGTTACGGCAGACCACTAGCAACAAAAGATGAAGTTTATGCTGCCTCAATGTTGGCTCAATCGCATGATTTTATCACAAAACTAAATGATGAGTACGATACAAATGTAGGTGAACGTGGTACACAGTTGAGTGGTGGTCAGCGTCAACGAATTGCCATTGCTCGGGCATTGCTAAAGCAACCAATCGTTCTGATTTTGGATGAAGCCACGAGGTGAGGATAGAATTTTAAATCGTTATCAACGATTGAAACGATTTCGATTGACTTTTGAATGACAATTTTGTTTTTAAAATTAGTGCATTGGATGCATCGAGCGAAGCCGTTGTACAAAAGGCATTGGATACAGCTATGGAAAATCGCACTACTTTGGTAATTGCGCATCGTTTGTCCACGGTTAGAAATGCCGATTTGATAGTTGTTATGGACCAAGGAAAGATTGTTGAGGTTTGTTTTGCTTTTTAACATACTTTTTCAATATAATTCATAAAAATCAGGAGTTTTGAATGACAATTTTTTTTTCCGCTGCTGAACAATTTACTAAGAAAATTGAATTTTATTTTCAGCAAGGAACACATGACATGTTAATGAAACTAAAAGGATATTATTATGACTTAGTTCGCAAACAAGAGAAATTATCCAAAGAAGAAGCTGTACATATATCAAGAACACATGGATAACATGTTTTTTTTTTTAAATTATGTATATTTTTTGATTCAAATAAAATACTGTTAGATTTCGCCATAATCATCTAACTTCATATATTTTAAACGTCATTAAATCATTACCAAATCACAAACTTATTGTTGTTGTCTACTATGCATTAATGCATTCGAAACGAGGCGCATCCGCGCAAACATGGTAAAACACACAGCGCATAGCAGTTCAATACCAAAAATCGGATGACCATCGTTCTTTTAATCGGTGCTACAGATAAGTCAGTTTTGAATGCTGAATTTAGTATTACAGTTAACCAAAATACTTGAGTGTGTTCGGTTGGCTTTTCCCAATTCAAACGTCAATGTCATTGTGATCAGTGAGCATACGAAAAAACCACATTCAGTGAGAAATGTAGAACCATTCAATGACTTAAAAATATTTTATTTTGAACTTGATTTTTCAATTAAACAATACATGAAAAATTCAGGATGAATGTGTTGGGAGTTCTTTATCGAGACGAACGAATATCAATGCAATCAAATTTATCAGTTGAATCGCGAACGTTGTGAATCAAGTGAAAAACAGGTGAATTCAAATGAAATTGTGAATTTCTTTTCTGCAAAATTAAACGAATTAAATTATGTTACATAGAAAATCCGACATTTATTGAAATGGATTTCTCGAATATTGTGTAGACATAGTATTTATTTGCGAGTTTTGTGTATTTTATTTGAGAAATCGTCAATTTGTTCGTCAATCATTGAATAATAAAGTGGACACAATTCAACGTTTTAAATTAAACATCTAGAGCCGATGTCAATAATCTTTTCAGTTTGATCCGTTGACAAAATAAAACATGCATGTAACAAATGGGCTTATGTTGAAGTTGGCACATCGTGAGGACACAAGTGTACCACATGCTGCTTCTTTTTTTTCCAAACTGCTCCATACATTTTGTACCGAATGCCGGCGCCATATTGAAACATGTCAATAAGAAGTGCATTTAGTTATTAAGAAGTGCTATAGTGAACATTTAGTTCATTAGTTGTGGCGCTGTATATTCGTATGGGAATGTCCTAACGATGAGTTGGCATATAATTGATGCAATCACTTTTATTTAGTCACCTAGCCTTCTCATATTAAATTTCGTTTTAGCTCCTTACATTAAAGGCACTCGCGAATTGAATGAATGGCACTCACAATTCAAGAATTTTTCCTTCCAAATCCATTTAAATTGTATGCTTTAACAACAGCTCTATTCACAGTGTCAGCAAAAGATTCACCTCTGTGTGTCTGATGAACATAATTCATTGATCATTCATTTGTGCTTAGGTGGTTGTGTTCGAGTGTTAGCCGTATCACTCAGCAATATTTAAGCTAGCTGCTTACAAATCAAACAGTTTAAATGCAAATCTTTCATAATAATATCAATATTGTTTTTGACAAAGGGTTGAATATTTCCGGATTTCAGTCTCTCATTCACTCTTTTATTATGCTTCGTTTAGTTTATTTGAACTCGTGCTGACATTTCGCAGTCAATCCATTCGAGAGGATTTTTCATTCAACGATTGACCACTCATTTGCAGCTGCAATCCAATCAACAGTGTATTTATCACCGATTCGCCTACCTATTAACCAATCAATCCAGATCTTTGCAGAAAACAGCCTCACAACGATTTACGAAAACGAACGTTTCTGTGCATTAGTAGCATTGACAAGTAATATTACTAGATATTCAATAGACAAAAGCATTTGAATGCTTAAGCTTTGAGATGGATACAATTTTATGGTGAATTGTTATCATTTTCAGATATGGCAAGGAAGAAAATCGTTTTGATTATTCATGGAGTGGACGAGAATTCGGGCAATCGAATAATGTTGGGCGATGAATAAAACGCATTGGACCATTTTTTTTTAGGACTTCCATTGAACCAAAACACAACCTAAGAGAGTGGATTTTGAGTTTATTTTATTTCGGTCTAAATTAAATTTGACTTTTCTTGCTTCGGAAAATTATAGAATTATTCGAATTCTACGTTGTTGATTTAATTTTTTTTTTTTTTTTTTTTTTGTAGAGCAACATTATAATATTTTGTTAATCTTACATTTGACACGATTTCAATAAATGTAAACACATTTTCTAAACATCTTTCTCGTTTGTTTCATTGGTGAAACCCTTGAATATATTATCACCAAAAAATATTTGTAGGTAATATATGATAATATGTCCGGTGAATCATCAGATCACCACTCTCATCACCGTGATCACTCATCACTGATGAGACTTTGGATGAAACAGGCGATATTAAATCATTCCTCTAGTAATAATACAATTTCAGGCGATATATCGATCGTGTAATATGTACCATCATCATCAGGTATTGATGGTCACCATGGTAATATGTACTGCACTAACTGAGTCTTGGACTTTTGACTACAAAACATAAGTATAAATGAGTGAGATTTTATCACCATTTATTGAAGAAAAAAAAAAGTTATTGAACATTATAGTAACTGCTATCAAATATCCTCTATCCTTTGTATATACAATTTTGAGTTTTGTCCATTTGCTACTAGAGGTCTCTGTATGTAAGGTGAATTATTTATCTCGACCATTCTATCGAATCGTTCAAGATTTACACAATTCTTCATATATTCACACAGGACTAAGATGAATCCAATTTCGATTGGGCAAAATTTAAAAAAGTAGTTTTCAATTTTCACTTCGGAAAAAATGGTGATTAATAGCACAGCAATTTTAATCGATTGACAAAATATTCATAGCTTTTTGAAAGTAATTGACAACTCCTTATATATACACCTTTGAATATATAAGTTTCTATCGATTTCCATTCTTGGAAAAGCCATATTTTGTCAAATCCCGATCGGAATTTACTTGAGGAAATAAAAATAACATTTTATAGGCAAACTAACACGGCTATGAAGCTACAACAACAATAACATACAATTTTTGCAGTTTGAATGTACACAGTAGATTGTCACGCGCCAAGCGAGCAGAGCTGTAGAACACCCGAACAACAGAGAAATAAAAAGGCTACTTGATGATTTTTCGAATTGTTCAGCCAAAAATCACATCAACCGAACTTAGTTTATTGTCTTCTGTAACACTTTAGCAGTCTCACCACTAGCGTCGTGACAATCTAACTCAGTACAATGGTATTCATAGCATTGCAAACTAATTACTTGTCTTAAACACATTATACGCACCAAAGGATCCTGCTGGATCAATCAGATTTTATGTGATGCAAATTACGTTAAACCTACATAATATCAATTGGTGAGGATAAAGAAAATATATATCAACATGAATATTTTGAATATGCTCATTGAAAGTGGCTATAAAAATGTCATTACATTAATACTTGGGTAGCTAGCGAATTTTTGTTACGAGTAAGACAAAATGATTAAAAGACAAACAGAAATGCCCACTACCACTGGTTGTTTTTTTCTTACGAGAAATGTATTTTATATGCAATAGAACAATAGACACGACTCCTGAGCAAATATTTTTTATGATAAAAAAAAACCGTTAGATTTTGTCCTTGTTCCGTTAGACATTGCACACAAATTCCTAGCCATATTTATCGAAAGATGAGCTCATTTGGCGCGGAATTGTGAAAAGGAGCAAAGGACAATTGGGATCGATTGTGACACGCGTGCGATTGTGTTTGTGTTACTGATCAGAGGTCAACTCACCAAACTGTTCAACAATAGAATTGAATACAAAGAAACTGAAAAGATAAATTGCTTGCATTTTTACATCATATAGAAGACCTTTAAAGTAAACATTTCGATGCAACAGAAAGAGACTGGTTTTTGATTTGCCATTGAATACCGATGTTTGTCTCTTTAAATGAAATCTTTGTAGCTATTGGAATGCAATAGCAAACTTTAAATGCATTCAATATATTGTCGCAGTTCCGTTGGCTGTTTTTCGTTATTTCTTTTGGGTGCTGTAATTGTATGGATCAAATTACTGTGCTGCAGTGCAAAAATGATCGAAGAAAAGTGCGCGCCAATAAAACGGCTCAATCGTAATGCCAATTTTGATTGAAATAAAATTGCCTAAGATAATCTTTCGCACTTTTTTTTTCTGCAATTGTATCGATGCACGAAGAGGAAGTCCTCAAGAATAAAATAATGATGAGGATCGACAAGGAAAGTAGAGAGCTCTAAAAAAATGGCACACAAACTATCATTTCATTGCAGATTGGTTAGGTAAGCTGACCCAAAGTCCTTTTGATCGCAAATCAACGGGACACTCTATTCACTTTTCTTTGAGACACTTTTTTATTTTTGTGCACAAAGTTTTTTTATTCTTACATATGCCGCATTGTTGAAACTGGACTCGGACACACTGTATCACTATTTATAGACCTTATTAGTGTATTTTTACCTTGTGATTCATTTATTGTTGTTTTTTTTTCCATTCAATTGTTTACTAGTTTCAGTTTTTTTCACTTCGTTTTTGTAAAGAAATTCATATCCTCGGTCATTATTCGATTGCATGTTGTCTGCCTTTTCCTCTCTACGATCGATTTTCAGTTTTTTTTTTCTGGCATTTGATATTTCATTGATCGTTCCTCTCGTTTCGTTTCATTTTTCTTCATTCGGCATTTAATAAAGTGTTACAAATTACCCAGTTAGTAGGTTTCGATATGTGGCGTTGACCGTTGGACTTGGCGTTGTCAATTTCAGCAGACTACAGTTTTCAAAACCATAAATACCGTGTTAGGCGCAAACGAGATTCATTCAATGCAGCACCAGATGTTTGTTTTCAATTCTTTTTTGTTTCTTCTCTTTTTTTTTCATATCTATCGATTCGATGTGACTGTATTTGTGGCTTATAATCAACGATTTAGCGATTGTGCTTAGTTTTTGGACATGTTTTGAAGCTGCGTTGAGCTATTGAGGGATATTTTGTGATATATTTTTTGTTTAGTCTCTGTTATGTTCTTTTGTTAAAAATCAATCGATGGCACGGGTCATAAGCAATGATTTCGACTCTTTTCAATGTCACGGATGATATGTTGTCGTCAGTATAACTAGAAACAAACGATACACGTACTCGATATGACCGGACGATTTAGTTTGGACCAAAAATTTAGAAATTTCTATTTGTTTACGATGAAATTAAAATTTTGGCTTTGATGTCAACAATGTCTATCTAAAAAAAATAATGTCAATCTATGCTAATAGTTAGCTACATCAATTTTTATGCCAGTTTGTCATCAATGTTCAATTTTCATATCGAGATGAAAAAATGCATTTTTTTTACTTCATTATCTATAACTATGAGGGTTTGCTGTTTGCAGAAAGGTCAACTGTGAGTTAGTCATAGGCATATTTTTTATAATAAAATATTCTTTGTTTTGTCCACATCGTCAAAAGGCAACATAACTTAAAATGTCTTTTTTAAATTTTTGTTAATCATTTTTGTAACGGCATTAAACACATTGAAAACTATTCATTTATCAAATTGATTTCAGAAAATTCGTTGAAAATGTTTAACGAACACCCACAAATTAGCACGAGAGAGAATAAAATGTCGATTCATGGTTCATATCATATGATTCATATTTCATAACGATCAATATTTTTTTTTCTGTAGATTTAAATTCTATTGATGAGGAGAGACAACGCCGCGTTTTGAATTACATTGTTGATGCAAGGCAGTTTCTTTTCAATTCTCAAGAGACCATTCAACAATTTGTTTCTCTTTTTTCTGCAATGTGCATTCAATTCGATTGTGTTGCGGTGACACCAAAAGTTTTTAAGTCGTGTGCCCAAATGTCAAAAGGTTGATGGGATGGTCTTTTCTAAGTGATATTCAAATTTGTGCCAAATCATCGTCAATAAATGTTCAATATCTTCGAAAATCGTTGTGTCACATGGGCAGACGACACACTCAATATCGATGATCTGTTCATAATTGTTTGTGAGTCACAATGGGTCAAAGGTACGAATAGAAAGTCGGAAGCAAGCAGCAGCACAAATGCAATACTTGGAAGATTCACTGCAAATAAGCATAAATAAAAGGAAGATAAGCGTATAAGTAGGGTCATGTCAAATGGATGACATGAAGGAACTGGAGGGAAGTTTTTTTCAAGACTTTTTTTTCGAATAAAGTTAACAAAAGTGAGAACATCGAAGACGTTCGTTGGATTTTACAGCGATTTGATTGCTCGTGTCCACTTTTGAGCATTATTTCGCTCTGTGCACGCGTGTTGATTTTAGATGTTATTTTATTGTTCACGCAATTTTGCACATTTTGACTTTAACATCGAATTCAATGCGAAATAAAATCAAAATGCTGAAATTCCGATGAAGCTGGAATTATAAACTAAATTGTATCTATCAAATTGTCCTGAAAATGGTACGTCACTGTAATCGTGGTTCAATCAAAAGATTGGCCCATCATAATCCACATGCGTGTTTTGTCTGACCACGTACGTGAAAGCATGCATCTCTTAGATTGTGAGGCGCTGACAACGAAAAAAGGCAACGCATTTAAATTGTTTTCGATTTCCAAACAAAATGTTATTCCAAACAAAATGTTATTTTCATCTATTCAATCTATTGATTTTGTGTGTCTATTGAATGCGACGATTGAATTGGATTGACATCGACAAAAACACATAAATATTCATATCGTCAAGCTGATGACAATTTTTTATTGCTCGCTTGTATTTGAACAAGATTTTTTCGCTAGATCATAAGCGTTTACGAAATTGTCGTTGCTCTGTATGAATCAAATTAAACCAATTCGACAATCTCCTGAAAGGCATCAAAACAACCGCTTATCAAATCTACAGCAAGCGAACTAAGCATATAACAATAGCTGAGTGCAAAGTATTGATTTTTTTATATGTCCAACAGCCAAAACATGTTTATTCTATCTATTGACTATCTATTGATTATGTACACCAAATAGCATCGTCTATTTGATTTGCTTGGTTCATTGTTTTTTTAATAGTATTTCGTTTTGTCTCTTTGTCAAGTCATCAACTATTTGATAACATTTCGTTTTGTGTTGTTTTGGCATGAGCTCGTTAACACAAAGCAAAAAAAGTTTAGAGCATAGCAGAAAAAAACAACAACAAATCAAACATTCCGAGTACACTTTTGACGGTTTGGTCACGTATTTCAGAGCATTTTGCAAATTAACACATATTTCCACTTCAAACTGCATGCGAAGACCGTATAATACGTTGTCAGGCACAATAGACGCATCTTAAGGGGATTAAGATTGAAATCAGTTTTACTTTTTTTTTGTCATCTCTCTTTCTCTGCATACGTATTTATCGCTGTCTGTCTACAGTTTTGTTGAGTTTGTGCCATTCGTTTAGGTCAATTCTCGATTTGCTTTTTACAGTAATTTCACAGCTTGACTATGCATCTAATGAGAGAAAGAACAAAAAAATCTATTTTTTTTTTTCGTTTGATGTTTCCTTTGTACGTTATCAGTTAGTTGGCTTACACGAGGCAATGAGCTACACAGATAACTCATTGCTTTTATCGACTTATTTTGGGTCCGTGTTTACTCTTTGTAATTTGAACGTTGACCATTTTTGGCCGAATGATTTTGATTCTCATTTGCTATTCGGTTTTTTTTTTCAATTCAATGAACGAACGACACAAAATATTTTGACACCTTTTGAAATTTCAATGCAAAGAAATATTTTAAATGCGAAAAAATTTTCATAATTTTTTTTTTTTGTAATACAACAAAATGTAGTTGCAGTATCGATGGCACTTCCTTTCCAAGTTCCTTTTTTATTTCATTGTTGATACAATGTATTCATGTGTCGCTTTATTTGAAATGTATTGAACAAAAATTGGAAAATATAATACATTTTTTAGAAACAGGATGGCATTTTTCGCAATAATGCTTAGTTCAATGTCTTTGAATTGAGGTAGAAATCATCCTCAACAATCGAATGAATCATTCAAGAAAAAAAACGTAAAAAATCTCATTCGAAAACAGTTCGGTCACTCTACATTTTTACTTTTTTGAGAGCAACACAAAAAATGAGCTCTGACAAAATGCATTAAATACTGTTTCTTCCCAGAAAAATGTTTTTTTCTCATATTCACGACCAATTGATGACCGTCCAAAACGCAAAATTCTCAATAAAAAACAGATTCATTTGCTTTTTTCTCTATATGTTCTCCAAATTCAAAAAGTAGGTACAGATTAATTCCCACTTTTCAATCAACAATATGTTTTTAACATTTTTTTGTTACTCTGGTGCAATTATTTTAAAAAAAAATATTTTTCTCATTTCATCATAACCAACGATTTGTTTCGCATCGATTGAATTCCGTTCAATTTCAGTTTCGAGCAAAATCATTCATTATGCTACAAACCTATTCATTTAGCCGATCAACCTCTAACAAATAAACTAAACTCTGTAACAAAAACTAATGTCGATGTTCACCCTTTCCAATTGTTCGTTTTGCGGTGTGTGCGTTGGCGTCATGAATGATTATTTTCATTTCATATCGAGCATCTGGTCATAAAATCAAACATAGACAGGCTTCTGTTCAGAACACCAGTCTCTATCGAAATTTGTTTATTTCTCCTTTTTTTCCTCGAACAATTCAAAGTTTCGGCTTAATGTGTCTGCGCACTCGACAAATGATTGTAACGAACAAAAACCATTTACTCTCTTTAATTTGCTTTGCTTTTTTTCGCTCTCTTTGTGTATGTCTCCTGATTTATTTGTTATATTTGGTTGTCGTTATGATGACAAAGCATTTCAATTGAATGAAAAACATATGCAAGAGACACACCGAAGCAACTGCCAATCAAAACCTATAAAAATTGGCCAAGTTATTTGGCTTTTTAGTAATGATGTGACATGCTCTAAAAATTGCAAAATTTTTATCGTGGACCACCATTTTTTTTCGAACAAGCGATAAATTACGTAAGAGATACCACGATTTTCATTTTTTTTTTTTTTTTTGGTTTTGTTTTGTTTGGGCCACACTGAAATCCTTCACGCCAATCAGCTCAATTCATAAATCGTATTATTCGCATACTTTCGTTATGGCTCATATTCACATATTGTACTGTACGTTCAACTGCCAATCTGCCGTATTCATTGGACAATGGGCTTGAGATGTGAAATCATGAAAAATGGTGTAGAACGATCAGTGAGAACACTGAATGGTTGAAAATATCTTTCTAAAGCTATTGCAATGCGATGGACAAACGAATTTGAACCTGAATTAGGAAAAAAAGCTGTGAAAAGTGGTACATTTGTAATTTCTGCCAAAAAAAAAACCGTTTAAATGGTCATTGCATTGATCACATCCAAGCGCTGACAAAGTTGAATTGTGCGGGTAGTCACATTTTTGCCGATCTACTTCAATGTGGTCCATTGTTAATCGAACGCACATTCATTTCTCTATTCGTAACGTTTTTTGTTCTCGATATTCCATTTCTTTTGCTGCCAAACACAGACTCATTACTATTTCGAATGTCTATTTTTTTTTTTGTTGATTCTTCGCTTTATTTTTCGACTAACAATATTCATATTACATTATTTATGTGATTGCTATTCGACATTATAGGCGATGAACAAACGAGTACACTCATGGAATTATCGGCCACATTGAGAAAGAGACAACAACTATTTGAAACATAAAAATGCACATTTATTTATGTACGTATGGAATTTGGTTGGCATGTGCGTAAGCATTTTGATGTGGTGATCTGTCTAACCGTTTTTTTTTCATTTCTCTTTATTCAGACTCGCCTTGTGTGCGGCGTACACAGTGCACGGCCGACCAATATCCATCGATAGAAAAAAAAGTTAGTGAATTTAGACCGTTTTTTTTTCATATTGCCTTCTGTATACAATTGATTGAAGTTAGGGTGGCTCACTGCCAATGGGATGATGCCGTGTGTGAGTGTGTCACAACACATCTCGCACGCAATCGACAGAAAAAAGGGACTTCTCTTCTTGCATAAAAACATCTGTTCGCACACACAAAAATTATTATTTGAAAAAAAAAAAAAAATACGAGAGAGAGATGACGACAACATCTCGTTCGCTAGGAGGGCGATTTTCTCTTCATTGCTACCATTGTCGAAATTGTTTGGATGTTAAAATGTGTTTTACTTCGCAGCCTCACACTCAAATTCTCGGATGCGTTGAATTTTATTGGATTTTCCGTTTTTGGTGACACAAATAAAAATGTGTGCACATTGAACATTCCCTCATTCGGTTCGAGACCGGACTGTGTTTGCAACTGTATGCTGTTCAATTCACATTCACGGTCTGCATATGAATTCCGATTTCATCGAATTTTCATGGTAGCATAAAAAATTAACATGAACATTGACATGGTTTTTTTGTCGTTCCTTACATGTTTTTTTTTCCGAAGTAGCCGAAACCTGCTCCTTAAACAAATTTTCAGATGATGATACTAGACTATAATGATAATGACGACGAAAAAAAAAATGAAGAAAAAAAAATCAATTATTCAAAGGTGGAATGTTAATTAACGTTTCCGTCATATTTACACAAAAGCACCTACCCAGTCTCTTTTAGCTTACAGCGAAGTTCAATGAAACGGAATGCGTATTAATCAGCTAACGTGAATGTTTCTTCTATTTGGAATGCCATCGGATTTTCCATCAATGTGAACAATTTCAATGAAAATTTAAGCTGAAATCAGGGCATCAGCCAACATGAGCCAAGCTATTATCGTATTGCCTATTCACATTTCGAGTGTTTCGCATTTATTATGCATTCAATTAGCAGCGATTAATCCAGTGATATGTTACGAAAGACTTTATCACCACTCTCACAAAAATTGATTTGCATTTAGCAGTTAATCCTCTTGATTTTTGGCAATGCACAGTACATAGAGCCCATCAAATAATCGTTTGATTTTGTATACTCGAATAAATGGACACGTTTTGTGTCCGAAAACCCATGCGAAACATTGAGCTCACTCGATTTCTATAGAAACGTAATCGAATCGCTTCGAACTCTTAATTTTTTTAGGCAAAAAATAACAATACCGGTAAAAGAGTGAAAAAATTTCCACTGAGAAACAAGTTTCTTATGCTTCAATATCATCTACAGCTAAAGTACGTCAAAACTCACCTGATGTTACGTGTTTCTTTTTACACCGATCGACCAACAACAAAAAAAATGTTTCCCATGGAAACAAGTTGAGCAGCACCGGTGAATTATTCTAAAAAAAAAAAAAAAACATTCTCTAATCGTCACAAAAACAAACAAGTTAACACAAAATAACACAGCACCCGAAACCTATTTATAAAAAACGCTCCCCTCGAGCGATTTTTTTTCCCTGTACATAATACACACAGTAATTCCTTCCCTATTTATTACAATATCCGTCAAAAGTCAACCAATAAAAAAGTATCCCAATCAACATCGTATAAATTTCACGCCCAATTCCATCGACGAGAAACTATTCTGTTAATAATGTTGTAATGATGTCTGAAGTGGTTTTTTTTTCATATAATTTTTGTTAATTCAAAAAAAAAAAACTACCGCCATCGAAAATCAATGCTCGATCGTTTTCCCTGCATAAAAAAATTGGGATCGTTGAAAAAAAAGAAGTGAATTGCGTCCCTATTGATTTCTTCCACCTATCACAGTGCTTGCGGCACTTTTTACGTAATTCAGGGGGAAAAGTCTGCGTATAAAAAATGCGAGAAAGCGGTGAAGGTTTTTTTTTATTGTTGTTGTTGTTAAAAATGATTAACCTCACTTGATCCCAACTTGTCAAATAGAACATTCACGATCATTGAGATTTTCTATCGAAAAAAAACACGTTTTTTTTTCTTTCATTTTTTTTCTGGTTGGTTCAATTACAATGAACCATTGATACTTGTTCATTTTGTGCGGCTAAAAAAAAAGGTGAAACTTTATCCGCATTTTTTTTTTCTCGATTGAAAAAAAAACAATTTGATCTTTATCCGAATATTGCGGATTGATTATGTGAATGTGGTGCAAGTTCTTTGAACGATTAAACGAGCTAATCTGAGCATCACAAAAGATGCACATTGGGTTTCTATTCAATTTACGCATCAGCTTTACTTCGTTAGTTGTCTTTTCTTTTCCTCTGTTTTCCAAAATATACCTCAAGTCGTTTGCTGACGTTTGTGATTTGAGTTGCCCGAGCTATATGAATTGCTTCCTCTGTGTGTGTGTTTTTTTTTTCGACCATAAAAATGCACATTGCATCGTTTGAATAAACCAAAAAAGAAACGCAAGACACACAGCACACGGTGAGAGAGAGGAGAGGAGAGAAAAAAACACCAAAATTCCAAGCACATAAAGTATCATCTGCTGATGGTGCTGTGGCATTTTCGTAGGATATTGTACGATAGTCACAGGACACAGCCGATTTATTTATTATTTTAAACACACAACAACAAAAAATGTCGATCGATGTGCACTAAAGAGAGACAGAGAGACAGAAAAAAACTCCACACCGTACATACACTTTAAGTTGTACTCGAACAACAGCAGCAACAGCAAAAAAAAAAATCAATAATAAAAGATCATATTTCGAATGTTTGGATGTTTCGATGTTGCAACTGCAAGTTTCAAGAGCTAAAAAAAATGACCGAGCTGGATTGGGCTGAAAAACGATATTGCTCAGCAAAAAAAAAAAAAACACCGAAGGTACTAAAGCAAAAACAGGTAAAAAAATTGATTCGTTTTGGACTTATTGTTGTTTTTTATATGAATTGATTCCTTCACCACACATCGCACATTGCACCGGTACAGGTGATAGATCATTGAATGAAATGAAATGAATTATTTGAAGTTTTGGATCTTCTTTTATTGAATTCATAGCGTACGTTTTTATCTGTATGTGTTTTGTGAAAGTGAACGCGATGGATTGAAGCATTTGCGGGTATTTGCGAGCATTTGGTCCATTCTATCGAATTATCCGATCAATCGGTCATTTTTGGCTTGTTCCACTTCCTCCATAAACCATCGTTTGGTTCGTGCCCGTTGCAAAAAAAAAAGACCAAACCCGACCATAAGGCACTAGAAAAAAAAACGGTGTTGTCAAATGAACGTGAAAACGGTATAGAAAATTAAGAAGAAATCAACCCAAACGTTTCGTATATCGTTCAAAAATACTTATCGAATTGGATATTCTGCGGTTTTTTCTGTTTTATTTCACTGAATGAAATGTTCAATATAAAAACAGGTATAAAATAACAAGGCAAAACGTAATGCTGGGCATTAATCAATTTTTAACAGTTATACATCAGCCGACGGACTAGGAAATGATGATTTAAAAAAACAAAATAAACCAGTCATGGTCAATCGGAATTCGATTCAAACGGTACCGTTTTCAATTGAATGAATGGCACACGCTCACATACGTTCAAATCCAAACGAGAAAAAAACAACAACAACAACAACATTTCAAGTTTTTATTTTCCGATATTTGGCTTTGCGTGCTAAAAATACAAGAAAAATGGATGCACAATCAGTCATTGGCGCAATAGAAGAGAAACCCTAGCAAAAACAAACCATTACGCACATAAACACATAATGTATATAAATTATAGCCATTGAATAGTCCGTCCAGGCCAGATGTTTATGCTGGCACGACAGTAAAAGAGAGTAAAATCGATCGAACAAATTAATTAAAACAAAAATGTTCCCGGCCACCAGTTAACGCAAGGGAACTAAAAAGAACTGCATTGAACATTCAGCAACTGAAAAAAAAAATGAAGCACCAGTTAAAGAAGCGGAGAATTTTGAACAGCAGATTAAAGAAAAAAATAAATAAATAGAACTAAGCATTACTGTCAAGTTTAAACCATTTATATTTGTTAAAATGAATTGAAGTCTAATATGCAATGTTGATGAGTGCCATATTTTTATCTAGTCACACAAAAACACACACCAAAAGTGCGCCTCTCTCTGTTGAATCGGCGCGTTCCAGCGCTTTATGGTTGAACAGAAAAATACGAAAAGAGACGAACCAAGGAGGAAAAAAAAATTAATAGTTTCAGTGAACAAGATGTGTGTGCATGAACTATCACACCGTCGTCGACATCATGGCAATGTAAATGGGGTATTTATTATTTTTAAAATACGGTATAATGAGTTGAAAAACTGCTGTGGCTTCAATATTTCATTGCATTCCATTACGATAAGCTAAAACAAAAAAAACATATTGACTGTTGCGCCTACAAAAACAAACGCCTGAAAAAGTGATCCGAAATCGGAAGAGAGCTGACAATTTTTCGATTGAAATTTGAAAAAATCAAGGGGACTTGATGACATTGACATCACCAGAAAATCAGTCGCGCAACATACAAATTTACACATCATACGAACAAACGTTTAAATCAACGCATATTCATGTCACACCACCGAGTTTAACGAAAACATTCGATAGCTTTTTATAAATAGACTTTTCTCATTTTTTTGTTTCCTTCAATTCGTTCGTTCTTATTCTCCCTTTTTTTTCGAAGCAGCAAAAATACTGAAATTAAAATCTTACCAAAATGTGCTCTACGGTTGCACTGCAGTGACACTGTCTTGTCATTTGCCATTCATGACCAATTGCATTTTTTCGGAAGCTGTTTTATGGATGAGTAAATGCATGCGATTGGTTTCAATGTGAAAAGTCATCGGTGAAAATCTAGCTGAAAACAGTGTTCAATGAACAGCTAAATTGGTGATCGCGTATTACGTTATCCTCTTCATAGCACACAATCGATTGCAAGAAGAATTTTTATTCCCAATGCATTTTTCGAGAAAAATGTTCATAAAATGAAAGCACGTGCGAGATCTTGTAATATGTTCCTTAAATGACTAAGGTCTTGTGCCTTCCGAGGGTTCACTGTTTTTTTTTTTTTTTTACTTTCAATATTCATTTGAATCGAACTGAATTCATGCATATAGGGGAACAAGGATGCAAACTTTATAAAAGTTGATCTTTAACATTCGATCTTTTTGAAAGATTCTTTCGTTTATGTATTCGTTAGTATATTCTTTTCTTTCCTCATTCCATGCTTTGCCGTTCGTGTTCAGTGCTGATTTCTTTGTCGTTGAGGGAATTTGATACATTTGCGTAAATGTGGTTCTTTGAATTCTCTTTTTCCGTTTTTTTTTCTTCTCTCCCGTCTTTTCATTCGAATAAATGCATGTTTTTAATGCAAATAGGAAGTCTTTTGAAAACACCCAGTGCATTGATGCTGTGGTCCCTTCTTTCGTGGTGTTTCAATAGTGAAATCATAATCAACGTTTCCTTGATGCATATATTTTGATAGGTTTGATTGTTTTGATGGGCGAATAATAATACTATTTAATGGAATAACAAGAAGCGCGTGTTCATACAGTTCAAAGGTGAAGACAGCCTCCGTGATTTTTTTTTTGTGTGTCTTCAGTTTCTTTTTGAATGGTGGTTTTTATTTATGTATGATCGATGATTCAATATCTGAACCGTGAAAGAAACTCACACAGGGAGTCTTCCAATTGAATTGAGGAGGTCGCGTGATCGCGTGCCGGTTTTTTTTTTAATAGAATAGAGGTGTGGTTTCAACTGTTTTTGTTTGATGTTTTTATTCAGCATCATTAAATAGCTAAAGAGGCGATGAAATACATTGGAAACTTACACACACGCACACAAAAAAAGCCAATTTCTTTTGTTCAAATATTGTTCTCTTTTTTTTTAATTTTTATTCATCTAGTGCTTTTGTTGAAAATTTAAAACAGAAAATTACAACTTAAATATGTTTACGTTTCTATTCATTGATTAAATAGATTAAGTTCTTTCGAATTGGTTGGTTTGTTTTTTTGTTGGCCACTTATTTAATACATCAATTTATAATTTAAATAGAATCAAAGTTATTAAATTAAAATACAGAACTAGGTTTGGCTGAAAATCTTCTTAATTGCTATATTTTAAATACAAAAAAGAAAAAAGAAAAGAGAAGAAACAAAAAAGAAAATCAGGTCGATATAGAGAATAAAGTGAAATTCATTGAATGAATCAATTAAATTAAATGTGTTATGCGATTCAACAATGTTGAATGCCAATTCAAGTAATACGTTAAGAGTTAGAGACTATAAATCAAATTCACATTTAATTTTGATATTTTTTGGAGTTTTTTTTTTATTATTATTCTTATTGATTTACTTTTAACCCTACGGAAATCCATTCCTCAAACAGAAAAAAAAGAAATCTGTTCGGCTTAAAAAATATACACCGCTTTGTTGTTTGGAATTATATTTTGGAATTTTTTGTTGTTTTTTTTTGCATTTTTGTAATTTATTTCGTTTATAAAGTTGTAAGTTCTCAAAGAAAATGTTTTGTGATTTCAGTTTTTTTTTTTGATTTAGTTGCTCGTTGGTTGGACTGTTGACGTCTACCAAAATTACCCACGTCTTAAAATTAGTTTCTCTTATTTGTTATTAATGAGGTATTTATGAGTGTTTTAATTGCTACTTCAAATTGTTTAGATTCATTTCAAATTTCAAGATGGTAAAGAATGAACATTGTTTGTTTCAAGTACTTTAGCCTCTTCACGGGTTTTCCTCTTCTTTTTTTTTTGTATCTCTATCAAAATGAAATAATGCTTGAATTGTCTTGAAATACACCGTAAAATGAAACTCTATCTCTATTTTTTGGGCTTTTGCTGTAATTTTTCATACAAATTTACATTGAGTTTGCTAAAAAAAAGACCTCATGCCTTCACAAATTCGTTTTTAGCAACAAAAAAAATACATTGTTGAGCATCAAAATGATTACAAAACCAAATCCCTAGTCAAAATGTTACACTAAAATTTGATCATAACCGTTAAAAGATACAACTGAATCGACTAGTTTCACCATTTTTACTTTCTTTTTATTGAAAAAAAAAACCTAACATCAAATCTGATTCTCTTGTTCTTGATAAAAGTGAATGAGATACAAACCAATTAATGAGTATAATTGGATTTGGAAATAAATTAGTTTTGTACACGTGACAAGCTAATTTAGCTTTTTTCCAATGACGATATCAGCCCACACACAAACCGTTGTTGATTGAGGTGTGTTCAGACCAATGCCATTGATATACATATCCATATCCGTGCGGCCCATTTATGAGTGTTGATTTTTAGCGATATGTAAGAAGAATGAAATGCGATCGGTGCATTTTTCGCCGCACATGTTGCACGTGAAGACATCATTATAGCCATGATAGCCCATATGAATGGTGTGCAAAACAGCATCTTGAAATGAAATTCCACAAAATTTGCAATCAAACATTTTTGGTGGGCTGGATGATGCAGTTGTACCATTGTCTGGGGATTTATCTACATCCGAACACCGTGCGGATGTTAAATGATTAACTTTCGATGCATTGCAATCGAATGACAAATTGTGATGATCATCATCACCAGTTTTACTTAAATGGCTGTTGTTTAAGCTTGGATTACTGTTTGGAACTGATGATGTTGGTGATTCTGGATGATTCATCTCTAAATCACTGTTGATATCATTCAAACGGTTCATCGTTCCATTGATCATATTCACATCATCGTCGTCATCACAATCCAAATTTTCAAAATTACGACCTCCATTGCGGAATTGATTCGGTGATAGTTGAGCAGCGGCTAGCACTTGCTGTTGTGCAGCAAACATTTGTAAATTAAAGTATGGCAGCATATTGGCAATGTGATTTGGTAAAAATGGTGGCAAAATATTCGGAAGTGTTTGAGGTGGTTGTTGCTGTTGTTGTTGCTGCTGCTGCTGCTGCTGCTGCTGTTGTTGTTGTTGTTGTTGCTGCTGTGGTGTTGTTTGCGATTGATTTGTGTGCAATTGAGGAACTTGCACTTTTTGTGGGCTCATCTCTTTCGCTCTTAATGCTTTTGCTTTTTTTGATTCACGTTTTCCAGGTGCTTTGTTGTTACGTTTTTTTGGTCCGCGTCGTGTTCCATACACATCAATGATTGGCGTTGAGTCTGGAACACCGTCCGAATCAAGCGGTACAGCCGGCGGATGATTATATTTTCGTAAATGCAATTTCAATGAATGCACATATTTTGTGGCATAATTGCATTCTGCACAACGATACTGATACACGTCGGAATGTGATTTAAGATGTGAATTTAACATCGATTTATTGACACACGAATAAGTGCATTCGGGGCATTTGAATGGTTTTTTACCTTCATGATTACGCAAATGGTATTCATAGTGATGCTTGAATTCGGTAACAAATGGACATTTCGTGCAGAGAATTTGTTTTTCTGGTTTGATGTGTTGCCGGGTGTGTTCCCAGAATTCTTTTTTTGTAACACCAACAAACGAACAATGTTTGCATTTATGTGTTTTAACTTTGCCATGTGAATTCACCTTTGGCAATGAGATTTCCTGATTGTAATCGCTGTACAATGATTTTGTGTCATCACCCGAAATTGAGCCATTTTCCACATCCGTGCAATCTTTTTCGGACACATCGCTGCGGAATTTTGGTGATTTTGGTGGTGTTTGATCCATTGGCGGTGTATGAATTGGTGTCAACGAAGCCGAATTAAATGTAGTTTCTGTCTTTGCAAATCGTCTGGATGGTGTTGTGGGTAGCAATGGTTCTTGTGCATTGACATCCTGTGTCCGTAAGCAATTGGGCAATGGATAACCGGGTGGTGTCAGTGGATTGAAACCCAATGGCCGATGTGCATTGGTGCCATTGATAAGCGAATGAAGTGTGTCATTGTAATATAAACTTGGATGATTCACCACGGATTCATCGCTACCAACGCTATGTGGTGACGTTGGATTGGAATCACTGTTACGTTGTGATCCAGCTGCACCAAGCATCGTTGTGTTGTTATTATTGGTTTTCATATCGATTGAATCGTATGGCATTTCACTGGTCTGTGGTTCGATTTTAATGTGAGTACTTCCAGCGTTCGTTGTTGTCGATCCACACCAAGCCTGCTCGTAATTGGCGCTCTGTGGCATTATATCCCAGCTGTGCATATTTTTTTTTTTTATACCGTTTTATGGGTCGCCCGAAACGCAAATGATTGGTCAATTCTCGTTGTGTTATCTGCAATAAAAACAATGGGAACAAAATCATAAATTGTCAATTTTATTGTCGATATTTCTAGACGAAAGAGAGTGAGAGCGAAAGAGAAAGAAAGATATTGATATGCAGGCAATGAAATCAAATGTAACCCGAGTTCAGAAGCCGAATACGAAACATATAAAATTTTCGGTTGGTCTTTTTATTTTTTTTCATGGGGAAAAAAAGTATTAATTCGGAGGAGCACACAGGGTATTGGCGAACTAACATTAACACATTCGGTTATTGCTTTCATGTGCGTGTTGACAACAACAGAAATATTTGGCACGATCTTTGTCGCAAAAGACGATATCGAATGAGTAACATTTATTTATGCTTGAAATATATTTATTTTGTTAGTTTTTCGCCAACAAACGGAGATTCGCTTGTCATTTTGGTGGCAGATTGTGATTCTTGGCTTTTTATTAATTTTGCCAGCGTATAAAGGTACATTCATAAAATAAACAATAGACGGGTAACGAACTCAATATGTTGTGCCTAATAGTAACGGTGATTTTTTTCGATTAGAGCAAAAAAAAAAACAACACAAAATGATATGTGACGTTGAAATATGATCGGCTGAAGTTGAATGGATGAGCGTTTTTGTAATAACGATTCATTTACAATGGTTGACTACTCGATGTGGATAACTCCACTAAAATACAATCTCACTATTTCATCTTTTATCAAAATGGCAATTTCTATGCCGACATAGACTCCCCCCGAAAAAAACAGTGTCGAGCACAACTTTTGTTCGCATGCGCCATTTTTTCATGTTTTTGCTCTTTCAATAAGAGAATGTTGCGATGGGAAAAAAAAGCCCTCATAAAACGACCAAATTGATGGCAAAAATCTATACGAAATTGTCGCAGATCTTGTACCGCACAAAGAACGTGCATAAAAAAATCCATACGAGAGATGTAAGTACATAGGCAAGATGTTATATACGGTTGAGCTCAACGCTTTCAATCGAATTCATCCAGTGCCGTGTGATGAGAACGCGTATTTACTGTGAACGTATGCTGCCTTTTTTTTATTGTGTGTGTTGCTCACTGTTTTGATACCGTGAGCGTTGTATATTATATGGGTACATGTGATTGGTTCACGTCGAATGGAAAACGAGTGCGGTGCAGAGAGCAGGCACACTATCTGTATATAGCGAGGGGATTTCTCTATTGTAATACGTTATATGCTGTGTTTTTTATTCGAAACAAAATGGCGTCACAAAGAGAACAGCCGAAAAAAACTCGTTTTTTTCAGAATTTGTCTCTCATTTTTATTGATTGTTTGATTGCTTCGGACTTTTGCTCAAGATAAGTGAACAAATGCTTAGGTCGTTAGGAAAAGTCAATGTGAATGTCTAAATAAGGGTTGTCCTTTTTTTGTGTGTTCTATACTTTAAATGACATACAATTTTACAAAGTTGAGAAAAAAAAATTGTTTCAAATTTTCCGACGTTCCTAGAAATCGATTGAGCAGTTTTTTGTTTTGTTATTTTACCGCCAAATTGAAAGCAGAAAGAAAATGAGAGCAAAAAAATGCATCGGCTTAAACAGGAAGACAAAAAAAAAATGCTTTTATGGTCATAACTTCGTTTCATTTGACTCTTTCTCTGTTTTCTTTTTGGTCACAAATGTCCATTTGTCAATGCAATCGAACATCCCAAAAAGGAACATCAATAAATTGAAAAAAAATTCTTTTCCAATTTTGTTTGTTTAGTAATTCTCACATAAATGAATGCTGTAAAATTGTTCCTTGAGGTCTTTCCAGGCACTTTTTGTTCGATTTACGTTTTGCCTATGAGCTACAGGTCTTGACATTTTATTACTCTTTAAAGTACTGATTATAATCAACACAGAAGTTTTTTTCTTCCTATTGCTTTCGATCTATTTTCACATTCAATAAACTCTTTTCTCTGAGAAAAGAGCAATAAAAATGGACAGACTTTTCTTTTCCCCCTTTTTCGTGGTTCTCAATTTGTTTGTTTGTTTGCGTCTCTTTATTTTTTTTTTTGGTACATTTTAAAACGCTTCCAATGTACAATGTGCAATGAACTGATTTGCTTTGTTTCTTTGACTCTGCTCTGTTCGATTGGAAAAAATGTTGATCTGTTTTCAACTCGGATGCAAAACTTAAGTCAGGTAACTAAAATCGAGTAACTAGACTGCATAAACGAATCGATTTTATTTGAAGTGAAAATATTGTCTTCTGCATACAAAAATGATTGCCGTTCAGACATCATTCGATTGAAGTGCTTCAAAGCAAACATAAATCGTCAATAATTTTATCAATGTTCATTGGGTTTTATAAACAAATAAAAAAATCATATTTTTCAACTTATTTTACTTTTTTATTGCAATTCTTTTGAATTATGTATGTAAAATCAATATTATAAATGGATATTATTTTATATTCATGCATTATCTGTCACGTCTTATCAAATAACCTGCAATTGTTGATCATTTTGGATAATCCTTCAGCTTTTGGCGTCTTGGTAATAAATAGTGTTCAATCGTTTTTTTTTTTTGCCTATTTTTGGAAATATCAAGCGATGATTTTTGAGAATCAATGCATCCGACAAATGCAATCCATCGAGATCGCTTTCAAACGTTTTTCTTTCCACCGGAATTTCTCTCAAACCATTGAGTTCTGCCCATAAACATAATAAATTCAATATGGTTTTTTTTTTCTTCAAAAAATTAGATTTTACACACATGTCAAGACGCATTTAATTAGCAATAAAATTCAATTCAATTTCCATCTCAATGCTTGAATCCAAGTGCAAGAAATCGAGTCATTATTAAACTGTCTGCATGTTGTTCACAAGAGAAACACAAACAAATTTACGGTTTTGCTTGAAAGATGTGGGTCTTTTGTCTGTTTCAATTGAAAATAGTCGATGAATATGATTGACTGTGTATTATCGATGTGTAGAAGCAATAAATTCATTTATCTTGTGGTGGCCTGTCGTCGATCCATTCAAATCATAATTTTTAATTGATATTTTAAATGAAATGAGCTCAAGTGGAACAGAAAAATTGTAGTTTGAAAGATTTGTTTTTGTTAAAACCAGTTTTTTAAAGCGATTGTTAGTCTATTGATTGACTTTGTGTTCAATTTTTATTCTCTTTTTATTTATTTTTGAAGTGCATTTAACAAAATGACCGTAGGCTAATCACAAATTATTTATTTATGGATTCTTTGCTTGCTATAGCATGACGCATAAATATGACGTGTTTTTTTTTCTTCTCAAGTGGATTTTTTGTGGCTTTTTTTTATTCTTTCTAAATAAACAAATTCTTTTCGACCAGTGAATAAATCTTAATTGCGGCTCAACTATCGATTTCGATTGACGCATTTGAGATCCACAAAAACGGTTAACCACAAAAATTAAACGAACACGTTTTCCGGAAACATAGCGAAGTTCATTGTGTACTTTATTCGATTGTCTTTTGATTGGATACAGGAAGATACTTTCGACACTCACACTGTCTATTCCGTTTCGTTAAAGAAATGCGCCACCAAACCATACCAGTTTAAAACCAAAAAAAAAAATACTCAACTCACCTTTAAGTAAAACTTGTCGTATAAAACGGAATTGTAATTCAATGAATTTGCACTGCAACAAAACTAACGGAATGTTATTCACACTGAATCCTTCCGTTTTTTTTGGACGAATGTTCAAATCAATTGTTCGAATTGCTTAAAAAGATGCTCAGAAAACACAATAAATTGTTGTTGTTGTTTAAAAAAACACTTTGTTTACGGAAAATAATTCGGCTGATAAATGTTCAATTTTTGAAAAAAAATTAAATAAAATATTGACGCAAATTGTTTTTTGTTGAACTTCCGTCAAACACAAAAAAAAAATTAACTGAAAAACGAAAATTGATAATTTGTATGTTTTTTTGTTTGTTTGTTATTTTCTATTCTCGCATCAGAGCTAACTGTGTGTCATCGCGTTGCCTTATCGACACAGACTGACTTTGTTTTTTCGACGCACTCACGAAAAACATCTTAAAAACAGCATAAAAATCGCTTGGCTCGGACATTCTGTGTTTTTTCCCAATAAATGTTTCATAGTCAGCGTGCAGAGACCCTCTCCGTATGTGTTTCCGTCCCTGTTCGTCATTCGACGTTCGTATATTGAAGCCGATCGTGTTTTTGACTGTATTTTTTCGGTTTTTGTTGGTGAATTTGCTTTGTGCTGTCGTCCGTATTGAGTAATGTGTGAGTGAATGTGTAAATGGCTAAGTGAGTATGCGTGTGTTTACTTCTGTGAGTCGGCTTCGAACCCATGCTATTGAAACATGCACAAAGCACACTCTCATTCATGCACTAATGTGAATATTCTGATTTGGTTTTGGTTTTGGTTTTTTTTTTTTCTCTTCACTATATAAAATCATTGTCAAAGGTCGTTTTGTTGTGTTATATTTCTGTGTGCAAACGATAGGTAATCGATGTGCGCGAAAACGAGACGGCAAATTCTCTCGAATTCACATATTGGAGGAGATTGGTGCGCTTGTGTATTGGTGTGTTCTGGTTGAATACCTTTTTATACGGACTAGCAACTTATTTATACTTGTTGGATATAGATTTTATGGATTTTTTTGTTTTGTTTGGTGGCCAAATGAGTTAGCCGAATGAGATAGCATTATACAAAGACTTTTGTGGTTGACAAAAATTACGGCACGCATTAGCGATGTGCTATGGCAATGGTGAATATGCGCGCGCGACACAGCCGCGTTTATACCCCTAACAACATTCGGTGGATACGCGACTTTTGAAGTCATGAACACTTTGCAACCAACTTAATGTCTCGACTTGAGCATCATTTGATATGAAGATAGATCACTTTTATCTGTCAATAAGCGTTTTTCTTTTACATACAAAAAAAAAATGAGAATATCATTGGATTCGTTTAATCGAACATTAAAAATGATTGCATTTTTAGTGTAACATCGAAAACAAAGTTTAACATTTGAATTGATGCAATCAGAAAACTTTTGCTTATGCAAATTGCTTCATGAAGGAAACTTTTCACGATCTAAATGTTTGATAGACAATGTATATGCAAACAAATGAACGCTTGAAATTCAAAATAATCAAGATTGATTGATGATTAAGTGGCCTAATGGAAGAATTCGATTAGCTAAACAGCGGTGGCTAGTGAGACTTTGTTAACGTTGATTGGTTCGACTAGATTTTTTGATCCGTGCAACAAGAAAATTAAATCACGGAAGCAATTGATAGAGAAAAATCACGAAATGCTTCGTTTCTCAGGCGCAATTAAATACGCGCCAAACAACCGATTGTATTTTTGGTCGTGTGTTAAAATATATATTCACTTGGGCAATCGCATGCAATACATCCCAAAAATTTATTTATTACATACGCTTAAATCGTTCAATGAATCGGCTTATCCAATGCCAATGTGAATACTGTTTACCGCGCCAATATTTAGCCACTTTTACTTCATAACAACAGCAGCACATTAATTTATTGGTAATCATTTTCGCTTATTATTTTTGCTTAATAGATTGTATTATGTTCGCCATGGGCACAGGCGCACAGTACGCAATACACATAACGAAACTATTATTTAATGCCACTAATTTCATATATCCATTTGGAATTGTTGGGCATAAATAATAGTCAAATGTGAACATAAGTGAATTAAGGCAGATTCATTTTATTTATACTGTAATGTGTATTCTTACAGAAGAAAAAAAAAGCTGCATGCAAGCAAAATTATACTCACAAAATCCTTTGAATTTATGTGGCTGAGCTGCTGCAACTGGTTTCAAATTGAATGACAATTTCCAAATTACTGATTCACCACTAAAATGATTGACGGAACCGTTTTCAATGTTGTGCGATATGTTTGGCGTGCTATCGAAATTATAATGCGTCAAATGAAACAACAGCCTTCTGTTTTGAAATCGAAACTGCAACCGTTTCGTCTACTAAATGAAACCTCAGTCAAATAAATACAAACACACAACTCTGTGTGTTGTTTTTTTGTTCACGTTTTTTTGTTCATATTCTCAGTCGTTCGATTTTAGTAGCATTGCTTGGTGGACTCGTTGTCATAGAAACACCGTTATCATCCAATTTTTTTTTCCTCCAGTTCGTTCGCTTTTTTTTTTCATTATCTGTTTCTCCTTCATTTTCTCATGTTCGGGTTCTTCGTTGAATTCGCGCAATCGAAAGCCGTAAACATTTGATACAAATGAGAAAAAATTGCACGCAATACAGTTCGTATACACATTGTTTTTTCAGCATACACACTCATAGCCGCTCGGGCTATTGTGTTGACATACCGAAAAGAAGAGGCAACAACAAAAATGGAATATAGCTGTGTGGTGGTGCACGGTTCCCGATAAAACAGGGCCTACTCGAGTTTTTGTGGGGGAGTTGTACTAACATGTATCTGTTTGGTTTATGGCTATTTATATTGTCCAAATAAACGTTGAAATCGTGTGGTTGACGGCATCACAGCTAAAATGTATTTTCCAAAATGGTTTCGATTTCATTTTCCTTCTGTAGATTCATATTTCTTTCGTCCTGTGTCCGTCAATTTTATTGGACAGTATATTTATGGTTTGGATGATGGTTTTTTTTTTAGCTACTCAACGAGTACGCTTCGAAAGTAATATCTTGGAAGTGTGATGATTCTTGAATAAGAATGCTTCAAATGGTTTTTCTCAATGACAATGACTCCAAGTATTCTTCGGTGCTTACTAAACACATTCCGTTTTATAGATTTTAGTGGCATGTCTTTTTTTTAGCAAACATGATTTTAATTCGTCTCTGTTGTGAGCTGAAATACGAAGCTATTTAGCAAAAACTAGTCTTCCTTCTTCGACAAGAAAATTGCTAGGAAAAATGTCATATGAATACAAATGTATATATGAATACGAATGGTTTTTTTTTTCGATTCGATCAATCTCATTTCCGAATTTTCTATATATATAAAAATAATATGGAAAAAGTTGTAACGCAAAGAAAACTAAATCTTTTCCGCGCAAAAGTCCGTATACGAAATGAAGAGGAAATGGCATTGGATTTTGGATTCGCTTTCATTCGAATTGGCATTGTCGTTTCATCATTATTGCGTTTTCTTTTGTGTGCACAAAACCATTCCAATGGCCAAGATACAATACTTTCGTTCACAATTTTACCGTTACATTCGATTTGCTGGAGTTGTTCCTTTTCATGTTTGGCTGCCTCCCTCAATACTCATGCCACAGAATACAAAGAAGTTTTTCTTTTTCGTTGTTACTTTCGAGCTGTTGCTATTGCTCAAGCTCCGTTAGGCTCCATTTTTTTTCCGTGGGATAATATATTTACGTTAGCTACTCAGTCGAAACATATAAGGCAATTTTGTTTGGTTGAGAATGTGTTTTCTCTGCTTTCTACTTTTTTGTTGTTGTTATTGGTTCCTTTCAATGTGATGTGTGATGCTGAATGTGGTGTGCTGTTGACTCAAAGATTCGATCTAATTTTCTTCATTATGGGTGCTCGCCAAAGCCGATTCATTGTGTGTGCCATATCAAAACACTCGGTGCTCTTATTATTATTATTATGATTATTATCTTGAACGATTTCTCTGTTGTTGTTTTTTTGTGTGTGTGTGTTGTTGTTCTTTCTTTCTTCCCACTCATTTTGGTCATTGTTTTTGTCTTACTTTTTCCGAGTCAAATCAAAATGATGGTTTGGACGGCTTGCTTTTTCCGTATATCGGGTACGGCTTTGGCATTGGTGTAGTGGGTCGTTTATGGCATACATTGGACTCAGCATGCAAACAATGAGTTTTTCTGTAGGCTTTGATATTGAAAATATGTAGCTCATAAATTTTGTATTTTCCCCTACGCTATTTATTTGCTTACGATGCAAACTCATTTCAACAACATTTGGAATAATGTGTTTTTTTTTCGGTCGTCGTCGTTATGTGATGTGTTTGTTTGTGTGCCGGTCACATTTGCTAGCGCCAATAAAATCCATTCGTTTTTTCCATTGCTGCGATATAGATTGTCTTTCGGACATTCGTTAGTGCACTGCACACAGTTTTAGGGTCTTGAATTTCGGTTTCATCTTTGCGAGGGTGGCCAAATGTATATATTGAAGCTGCACAAATATTTTCATTCAATACACTTTTTACGCATAAACATACAAACACACACCATCTGAAATCCTTTCTCTTGTGTTCGATCGGAGTGTATTTTTTTGTTTTGAAATGGCGAATTCGCATTATGAACATTATGAATGTTGGGCGTTCAAATAAAGAGTCGAACGTGATAGCCAACAAATGAAATGCGTTACAGGAAATCGCTTTGATTTAATCAATAGTGTCGTTTTACTCTTAAAATAATCCCAAACAATGAACAGCCGTAAAAATTGATATTTCTCTAGTTTTTCAGTGGAAAAAATGCTTTATTCTGTAATATCTTTATTGAAATGAGCATCATCAGTGTGTAATTTTCAAATTCGATATTCAGTTTGTTGTAATTTGAAGGGGTGGAACCTATGGATCAAACGTGTCAGTCAAAAAGATACGCATTTTATATTGTCTCGTGATGAATTCATCCACTTCAACAAAAAAACAACCTTACATACGTAGTACATACGTGGACAGCACATTACTACATATAACACAACATTCTCCATTTTCAAACGGTCCCCTCACAAAAAACGACCGAATAGCAAACATCCAATCAAAACGTTGCATACAGTTGTTTAGCGCCGTTTTTTATGATACGCTGTGTTTTTTCCCTGCATCGGAAAAAAAACCAAACACACACACACACACACCAAAAACATCGACAACTAAAACCACACCTTCTGATCGATAACACAATGAACGCAGAGCGTGGATTTGACACGCAATTCAATTGCGTTCAGATGTTCAATGCTTCGTAATATAAAACAGTGTGTGGCGCGTGTCTATATCTTTTCTTCTGTTCTCTGTTTTTTTTTCTCCGTACAATCTCTTTTATGTATTCTTTTCGAAATAGCATTCGATTTCCTTTTTTATTTCTTCTTCTCTCCACTCGGCAAAAGAAACACACAAACACACACCATACATTGCTTTTGTGAGCATCGGAAATAATAGTATTAATGCGCGCAGGGAGCGAGCGCTTACGAGCCCAAATGGCTCGTATGTATAGTATAATGCCTCTATATATAGTGTGTTGAATTCAATAGACATACAGCATGAATTTTTGTCCTGCGTTTAGTGCGTGTATAGTATACGCTGAGAGAGTGTAAATAATGGTTGATAAATTTATAATACAGCACAGTATCCCGTAAAGAAAGTAAACGCTGTTCTCTGTCTTTCTCTAGCATTTGGAATGGACGTGGCTCTGTCTTTTTTGTTCTTGTTGTTGTTGGGTATTTGTGTTGAACCGAAATGGAACATATCAGTTGTGGGACCACCGTTAATATATCCACCGAAAATCTTGAAAATACAATAACCAAAATAAAAGGCGAAAAAACTCACCGACAAACGCATAAAAATACATACATACGACCAACAGTCGGATAAAATAAATGGATAATGTTTTCTAGCTGGCGGTTTTTACCCTCTTTTATTTTATTTATTCTACTGTGTGCTGTGTGTATTCGATTCTCTGTACTATTTTACCAGCATAACAGGCCGAACTGAGAGTCATTATTGTCGTTCAACTTATTTCTCGATATATATTTTTCGAGTGCTCCAACACGCACATTTTTCCGTAGCCGAACATTTTCTGTTCGGTTGTCAGTAAATGCCATCCACTGGATGGGTAGTTTTTCTTGTTTTTTTTTGTTGGTACCATTTTTGTATCACTCAGATGAGTTTTAGTTGTTTTTGTCTTTCGGCTATTCATCTCTCACTCCCCAATCCAGCGATTATTCTATCTGTATTGTGCCTATGAGATCACATCACTTGCACATATATATATATGTTTTTATGTGACGTATCAGAGATTGTTATATCTATTGAATTCACTCATTGCCTTACTTGATGCTGAAAATGCGATTTTTTTGCTTTGTGCTGCTGAAAGACCGAAACAACTCTTGCTAAGAACTTATTCATTTGACATTCTCATGGAATTTGTACACTTTTTGCACTATTTTCTATTCAATATGACTTGTTTTAATTAAATGAAACAAGTGACCATAATTCTATCATCACTTTCAATAGCGCTGATTGAAATTTGATAAAAATAGTGAAAAGAGTTAGATTTCAGGTCGGAACCTTTTCAACTATTGTATTTTTTTTTCTTCAAAGATTAAAGACTTTATTAGAGATACCCATGGCTAGTTGGTGGGCTGACTTGAGTACATAATCATGGAAATAATCTTGCTTTTGATGTGCATGAATGAAATTCAATTTGCGATAACTTTCACAATTGATGACACAATTACTTCAAGATTCTTGGGTCAAGAAATACGGTGAAGAGGAAAACTCTTTTTCTGAAATAGCTTGTGACTCTCTACGTACCTTGCTTAATATCATTTTAATGCTTTTTTTTTTTTTTCAAAACAAAAAGTGTGTACGAGCAATTAGAAATTTTTCAACGGTGACCTAAAATGGATAGCGTGTAAATGCATAGACTCATTATCAATACAGTTAAGCGTCACATATAATCACTGCTCGAATGGTTCGGTGCCGGCAAACTATCGATGAAACATGCAAGTATGAACATTTGAACATTGAACGTCATATTTAGTTTAGTCACAGTAAATGGTTAACTCCGTAACCAAATCATATCGGAACCGTTTTGTATAGGAAGCCAATATCCGAGTATGCTTGATTAAGACGCAACTAAGGATCGACCAACGATGGCTCGTTTAACTGGTCAGACAACTCACTGGTTTTCGAACGTAACAAACCATTTGTGGAGGAGAAAAAATATGAAGAGATAAAAAAAAAATACACAAGCACCACGACGACGTCATCGATAACAAAGAGAGGCACAAGACAAACCTGTATGCAAATTCACATGCGTATGAAGCACGCGCTACCGTTCTTCATGCTCATTTAATTCATATTAGGTGCATTTGTTATCGCAATTCTATTTCCTTCTGTCTTTTCTGCCTACAATTTACCAATGTTACTGAGCAATGTCCTAAATGGTCATTCGTCTCTTCGTGTTCTTTTGGCACCTTTTTTTCGATCCTTTTTTGTATTGTGTTTCATGGTTTTTTTTATACCTCTCACTTTAATCTTTTTGCCATGCGACACAAACGATAAAAATCAAACGGATAGAATAGAAAGAAAATGGCAAAAAAAATATCATTTGCAAAATGAACCTGTATCCACTTATATACTGTTTACGTTGGTCTACCGCAAAGTGCTGACGGTCGACTTTTTGTTTTGTAGTCATAGTCATATATATTTATTTGTTAATAATTACAATAATTATGACGTTGCAGTTGGTTTTGCGATACATTTGTTTTATTATTTTGCTAACTTTACATTGCAATCGGTTTCTCGAAATTTTTGATCATTTTAGCTAATGATTGGTTTTTTGTTCATTTAGTTTTTTTTGTATGTGCGTTGAGTAATGATTTGCGTTGAGTAAAGTCTCGACGAGTAATTTATTTACGTTGAGTTGAATCATGTGCAGCGACGCTTCAGCAGCGTACATTAAGTACTTGTGTGAACTTTGTAGTACAAGTCAGTTTGTTCAAATGGAGTATTTTCTCTGGAAATCAGCGGCAAAAAAATGCATACAATTGATTTATTGTCAGTCAATCGGCTGGAGTTTAAGTTCAAATCCAAATTTGAACAATGACCTTCAGCCATTGCAATCAATAGACGAAGAAATGAAGAATCTATTTAAAAGATGAAATAAAATGGTGTCAAAAGAATTGCAAGAAGAATTAAAGTTCATCCCCTTTCATGCTGAAAACATGCAACGGTCATTTGAAATGTCCGTAAACGCAATTGCGTGAGAGAACTTTACCCTCGCCCTTTCAACTCAAAACCGCGCGCACATCATTAATGAATCTCAAAACGGACACAGCAATTGTTTGAAATAATCTCGATGTGTTCGGACACCATAGAACTGAATGATGCAAACCGTTTGACTATAAATGCCAAAATGAAATTCCAAATTTAGAGCGAACGATTTAGAATCAATAGAAAATCGCAACAATTCATTATTTTTCCACCCAAATTTCGATTGAATGGCTATCAACGTGGCAATTGTTTTCGGACAGTGAAAAAAATTTAAATTGTTACATTTTTCTTCAGTGAGCATTGACAAATCGTATCGAATGAAATAAAATGGTAAAATGTATATAGCTGGGTCTCAAGCTGAAAATGAGAGCCGAAAAACGAAAGAAAAATGACAAATGTACAATAAACGATGCAACATCGTCACCAACATCGACCGAATTCATTCCATTTTAAACTGTATTCGCACATAATTTATGATCGTCTAATAAACCGCTATGTGCACTGAACAGTAAGCACAGCATACACAAATGCTAGCGTATGCATACACACGCATTAGAGGCACATTGTTGACATTTGACCATTGGTCACACATTTTCTTCATTTCCATTGCAAATAAATGCGTTCGATTTCTTTAATATTGATTCATTTCCTCGTCTCTCGTACTAAATTTTCATTCGGAGTGAAAAGGATGCAAAATTCTATTCACAGAAATAACATTTAAACGGATTTTTTGTTTTGTTGTGTTTGCTGCGTAGGGTTCAAACCAATTTCAATTGTTTTGTGTTACAATTGTTTGTAACTGTGATGCAAAAATGTTTGTGAATTTTCAGCATTTTTGGAAATTGATCTGGATTTTCGATGTGATGTTTAAACAGTTTTTGGTGTGACCGGCGACACCTTTGTTATTGTTTTCAGTGACCCGCATCTGTCAGTAAGGGTCACGATGCCGAGAAAATAAATATATACAATAAAATCACACCAAAATATAGCGTTCGCACATTAAATATACGTAACTCGGCTTCCGATGTGATTAAAGGTGCTCGCATTTAAATTGTTCGTTTGTTTCACATTTCTGTATGGAATGATTTTCGTAGCTTTGTTCAATCATTGCATATCCACAATTTCAAAGCGATCAACAATAAGTAAATTGCATAACGGATCATCGATGAACATAAATTATAAATTTTATTAAACAATACAATTTTGAAAAAGGTCAACCCAATTTTCGGTAACCCTAGTTGTTAAATCATCAAATCAATTTTTTCGGGCATCGATATTATTCATTTCGAATAGATCGAGTCACTTTCTAGGTCGGTTACAAATATTCAAAATTGTGTTTCCTTCAAATTAAAAAAAAAAATCAAATATGAAACCATCTTAGACGTTAATTTACCGGCTTCATTCATTTGGTTTCAATAATTTGCATGTTTATGCGTCCGTTCAATCGAAAAAGTAAAATAATTTTTGTTAACACACGATTTTCAACTTACAAAAATAATCTTTTTATTGAAAATTTAAAAGGGTATTCGGGCAATGATAACATTAACTTTTACCGATTAACAAACTTGAAATGTTTTAAGCTATTTTAATGTCCATTATTATTATCGATTATAATTTCAAATAGGACAAAATTCCAATTGGAAATGAAATCATTACTCTTTTAAAATTTTAGCATGATAAGCAATATGCTCAGCAATAAAAGTGGCAATAAAAAAGTAGCTGTGATCGTAGCCATCTCGTTTGTTGTAAATGCAACCAACGCGAGACTTGCGACAAGCCTCGATTAAATTTTCGGGCAGCAATTGATCGTCATGCAAAAACTGGTCATCGGAGCCTTGATCGATTAAAAATTGTAATTGTGGTCCATTATAATTTTGTACCAATTCAGTGGCATCCCATTCATTCCACAAACGTTTGTTTTCACCCAAATATCCATTGAATGCCTTTTGACCCCAGGCACATTGTGTTGGATTGGCAATTGGTGCAAATGCTGAAACTGATTTATAAAGACCTGGGCAACGCAATGCTGAAATAAGAGCACCATGTCCGCCCATCGAATGACCGAAGATACTTTGAAGGCCTTCAACTGTTGGAAAATTATGGTTAATCACTTCAATCAATTCCTTTGTAACGTACGTGAACATTTTGTAATGCTTATTCCATGGATCAGTGATTGCGTCGACATAGAATCCAGCACCGCTACCAAAATCATATGAATCATCTTGACCGGCAATCTCAACACCACGCGGCGATGTGTCTGGGCACACAATGATAAGTCCATGCTCGGCCGCATACCGTTGAGCACCGGATTTCTCAATAAAATTGTTTTCATTGCATGTCAAACCGCTTAGCCAGTACAATGTTGGCAATCGAACGCTCGCATCTTCTGTTTGTGGTGGAAAATAAATGGCAAATTTCATGTCACAATCCAACTCTTTCGAAAAATGCGAATAGATCTTCTGGTAGCCACCAAAGCATTTTTTTGATGAGACAAGTTTGATTTGCGTCATTTTGAAGCTATGGAAAAATACAGACGAACAACAATTATTCCGATTAAATTCTAATTTTCAAATAAGAAAAATACTGATGTCACAAACTGTTGCTTGATGCAACAACTAAATATTAAATGCTAGATTTTCGTTATCTTATCAATTGATTTGAAACAAAGAATAAATCGCCTTACCTCGTTTTAGAAAAATTACAGGAAAAAATAGAAATGTTTTTTTCTCTCTCTTGTTATCAACAAAATATCGACCTCACAAGCCGGTTTGACACTTAACGAGGCGATTCGCACCCAACTTCATCATGTCAAATCATATGAATAGCGAATGTCAGTGTGACAATTTGACCTAACCAAAATCACCGAAAAAATATTTCGCATCAAAATACAGAAGTTTAGTCCCTTGCAAACTATTCAATAAAACCGATTAAAAATGTTGTTAAAACGGCAAGCAAAAAATAAGTTGTACGATGTTCTACATCATGGGACTGTTTATCTTTGCATGGGTATCACTGTCATTTCAACTGGATATTTGGGATGGTATGGATATAAATACTTCACACAAATCCGACCACAACAGAAACTCGAACAGTTGCAGAAAATCAAGGACGGAAATTTGGTTGATAACACAAAAACATTAGCATCATAGAGCTTGAATGGAATAGAAACAATTGCAGTGGATATTGTTAATAGAGTTATGAATTAATTTACAATAAAAATCATGCAAATTGGAGTTTTGCACAAGATAAACGTATTGGTCGACTCAATTATTTCACAATCAATTCAAATAACTGGTTTTATATTTATTCTATTCTGAAAATGGATTTCGTTCAATATATTGCGATTTGGCATTAAACATCTAGGGCCCAACAAATATAGAGATATACTTTGGTATGTAAGGTAACAAATATATGGATATTCTCTTCACCACAGAAAAATATTAGACATTTTTTTTTTTCAAATTTGACAATTCTGCCACAACAACAATAGACGCACAAAAAAACTTCAACGACAATTGAAATTGTCAAATCAAACTGAGTAGTTTGCCGCCAGTTTCGTTGAATAGCACACATAAAAGCGCCTTTGATTAAAATAAACGGGATACTTTGTACAAAAATTGGAATTTGTACACGAAAATTTATCAAATTAAATAATCAACTTGACTTCAATTTAAATGTAAGTTCCCAGAGAATTTGGAAAAAAAAGAGCATTTCATTTAATTTTATTTATATAAATAATTTCCATGCTGTAACCTACATAACCTTATATAAATATGTTCGTTGTGAACGAATAAAATGAAAATGCTAAAATAATGTAAAAAAAAAATTTCAATTTTAGATTAAAAATGGCTGAAATTTTGGGAAAACGTAAAGCACGTGATATGAACGGTAGCTATGATAGTGATCACTGCGATGAACCAACTATTAAGGCAAAAAAAACCAACGAACATAGGCGACGCTCGTCTTTTGTTAGAGGTAAGGTTGATAGATTAACAATACAATCAATTCCAGTTGAAATATTATTAATTTTTTTTTCTATTGAATTCAAACAGACAGATTACCACAGCCTGAACCTTTGAAAAGGTTTGGCAATTTGTTAAGTTGCGGCCAAAATGAAGTCGGTCAATTAGGCTTCAATGATGATGTTATTGAAAAAACGCGTCCAGCGCTTGTTATTGATAGTTCAAAGTCAAAAGTGGTTGATGTATCGGCTGGTGGAATGCACAGTAAGCCAACACAATTTAAAATAGACGAATTTTTAATCTCGAATTGTATCTGTATAAATGATGATTGTTTCATTTTGTAGGCTTGTGTTTAACCGCCAATGGTGAGGTATGGTCATTTGGATGTAACGATGAAGGTGCACTTGGCCGTGATACTAGTGAAGATGGCTCTGAATATGAGGCACAAAAGGTCAATTTGCCAAATGTATGCATTCGCATCACAGCTGGCGATTCGCACTCAGCATTTTTACTAAAAGATGGTCGTGTATTTGCATGTGGTTCATTTCGAGATTCACATGGAACAATGGGATTAAATATTAAAGGCAAACAGCAATTCCCCATCGAAGTTGTGCCCGGCGAAGAATTTGTTGACATTAAATCGGGTGCAGATCACTTAGTTTTATTATCAAATCGTGGTAAAGTGTTTACCGTCGGTTGTGCTGAACAGGGTCAATTAGGTCGTGTATCAAATCGTTCATCATCGGGCGAAACGAGGCGCGGTAAAACTCAATTGCTGCAACCAGGTCTTTTGATTACTAATCGCTTCAGTTTAGTCGATGCCATTTGGACTACAACCTATTGGTATGTGTTCAAAACGATTCGGTGATTTCTTTTGCCAAATAAACAGAATCAATATTCATTTTCTCTTTACCATTTGTAGTACATTTGTACGGAATCGAGTCAATGGAGCAATTTTTGGTTTCGGATTGAATAATTACAATCAATTGGGCATCGCAAAAAAGACCACCGAAACTGTTTTTGCACCGCAGCTTACGTCATTTGAAAATGTTAAAATGATAACCGGAGGACAACATCATACATTGGTGTTGACAAATGATGACAAATGTTATGCGATTGGACGTAAAGACTATGGTCGTCTGGGACTGGGTGACATCGAAGAAGACGTTGACAAATTAACACCGATTAAAGCTCTTGAAGGTGTAAATGTGACTCAATTAGAATGCGGTGAATGTTGCTCATTCGCTCTTACCGCCGATGGAAAGGCTTATAGCTGGGGTATGGGATCGAATCAACAGCTCGGCGTTGGATCCGATGAAGATCGAACTGAACCAGTTTTACTGACTGGTGCCCAAGTTCGAGACAAACAAGTGATTCGGCTATCATCTGGAGGACAACATACACTATTTATTGCTGCAGAACCAGTCATCCAAACCAATGGCATACACAAAGATAGCAAAGAAACTAACGGAACCAAGGAAAGTGAAGAACCAAAAGTCAACGGTTCCAAATTAGACAAATGAAACTATTCTCAATTCAAAATCTCAAAACAACACTGATTTGAACGTCTTTTACATTTATTTATTATGATCTCGCATCTGGAAAAAGCAAAACAAAAAAAAAACAACTGTCATTATTGTCTCATTGACATCAATCAAAATTAATTTTTGAACGTGACTGAATGAAATTTACAAGTTTTAGGCAAAAATTCATCCACATTTTTTATTAGATTAAAAAAAAAAAAAAAAAACAAGTTAAATTCAGTTGGAATTGTGTTATCAACGTTACATCGGTGTGTTTTTATTTTTCTTTCGTTTTTGTTTTCAATATTGTATCGAGCTGTTCAGCAAACAAACAAAAATGTGTTCAATTCAACAAACTCGTTTGTACTTAAAAAGCTCAAATAAATTCATTACATGATAAAATATCACTGATTTTTCATTATTATTATTTTCTTTTATTTCGTTTCTGTTCTTTATTATTTAATGACAAATGAAAACACAATGGAAATATGTGTTTGTGTAATTTCTAGGTGTTATGAATTCATTTTATCCTGAGGTAATTCAATATCATCAACATTAATATCAATTTACTGCATATTTGTTTGTTGACATGCTAAGCTAAGTGTATTGTATTGTTCATGCTTAAAACTAAATGTTCAAACTTATTAACTAAATGAACAACAATCGCTCGGGCATGTTTGTTATTGAATAGTATGACGTGCGATGTTTTTATTCCATCCAACCGTATAGAAGGATTGCTTGGTTGATTCCTTGCCATTCATCCAGCAAATGTCACGAACATAATCATTTGAACTGGAATCCGTATACACTGTTTCGGCTTCGGGTGTTGTATTCACAATCTTCAGTGTATTTGTTTGACCAAGCGCACACAGCAATTTACCGCTTGGATTTAGCTTGAATTTATAAATTGGACGATCGAATAGATTTTGTGTGGTTAGAATTTCGCTGAGATTCCTTGGATCGTATGTGTACACCGTTCCAGTGTCATCACCCAAATACAAGCATTCGGTACCATCATTTTCCAACCACAAGCATGCCGTATTTGCATAGTCTTCATTCATGCACAAATCAACCATGGGCAATGTTGAGCGTATATCCCAAATGCAAAGTGATCGATCACGTGAACAAGTGGCAAAAATGTCGGTGGATTTTGGTTTCATTGAAATATCCGTAATCACCTCTTTGTGCGCATATCGATATGTATGTTCTGAGACCACATCACACGGTGCCAGTGTCCATACCTTGAGACAGCCATCCATTGCACCAGTCACAGCCTTTTTGTCAAGAATACAAAGACCACTAATTGAACCGAAATGTTCCGATTTTTTGGCCACTTGAAATAAACTGTAGCCATTTTGTTGGCGAATTTCCGATTGTGTTGACCATAATTGAATGGTACCACTGGCCGTTGTAAATAGCACCATTGTTTTATCCACGAATCGTACACCCGTCACATTTGCATCAAATGACAATTTGATGATGCTTGCGTCTGGTTTGCCGATATCACTGAACCGCTCATATCCAAATACTGTGCCATCCCATAAACGTTGTGTGTATGAATTTGTAGCCAATAAAATTGTCGTTTGATCGTCATTGGCCTCTAAGAATTCGTAGTATGGTAACATATTGATACCATCTTCTTTTTGCCGGTAACGATATTCGACCGAATTTAGATTCGGAAACTGTGAGTTCCCGTTTAATGCGGAGTCATCGGGTGGATTATAGGTCGATGGTGCTCGAAAATATTCGTTTAGATCGACATTCATTGTTAGGAATGGGGCACAAAATTGAGTAAATTTCGAAGAAAAAAAGCTTGACAGTGATGAATTGTACTCGGTTGAAATATTTCAAATGAAATGTCAATGTTCACGTGTTAGCGCGGTGTTATGTCTCGTTTACATCAATATCTATATATCTTTTGGGGATGTTTACTCGTTGAATTTGTTGATGAAATTGATTTCTATAATAAACAGACGACGAAAAATTGTTTATCTAAATCAACGGAATGATTGAATATTGAAAATACCTGAATTGATAAGCTTCAATTCCACAAAAATTAGCCGCAAAATATTGGTACGGTTTGTGCTGCAGCTACCGTGGTTTGGTTTTCAGTGACGTTTCAATTGACGTCCTCGGATTTTGACATTTCATTTAATCATCTCAACAACAACACTTGCAATTGAAATAACAAAAAGAAAAGAAAAGTGATTCTCGCCAAATATTTGCATTTTCTTTTTTATTGAGTTTTTGCATTGAAAACTAATGCATTTGAATGAAACTGTAGCCGAAATAAACAAACAATAATAAATATGGATAAAGTGTTATTGTGTCGTTTGTGTTTAACCAATAGCGGTAGTTCGAGCTTTGTCTCAATTACACCAGAAATGGAAATGATCTTACAAAAATACAATATTTCATTCGAAGTGAGTTTAATTTTGGCAAAATATCCAATCTCAAAGACAATGATGAAGATTCATGGTTTATTTTATTTACAGAAACGTGATTTAAGCATTCTGGATAGTGTCACACTTTTGACACAGCTGTGTGAACTTTGCTGGCAAAAAATTGATGAATTCAATCAATTTTATGCACAAATTGAAAACATCCAAGCCAGTTACAATCGGCAATTTCTTGACCATGATGGTCGTTTTATGTCTTTTCAAGATCCATGCCAATTTTCAATGGAAGTGGAAAAAATCCACGATGCATTTGCCAGCAAATTATTTAATCAACAAACTGATGATAAGAAATTGTATATAGAACCATTTTGCATGATCAATGTGGATGAGAATGTGGTGAGAACAAATGATTCAAGCCAAAAAGGTGACGAATTGGGTGGAAAATCATCGGAAATAAAAGAAGAGCATGTGCAAAATGAGGAAAATTGTGGTGCGGCATCGAGTAACGCAGACATTTTAAATACTGACTCCACTGGTATGCTGAGTGACTTTGAAGATGATGTCAGCTATATCTATGAATATGAGGATGACGATGATGATGATGAAGACGATGATGGAGATACATCGAGTGACGGATCTTTTATCGAAATCAAAGAAAAGAGGCGAAAAACCAGCGGTAAAACTTCAACCAAATCAAGAAGATCATCGTACGAGAAAAAGAACGAAAGTTCAAAAGTACCCAAAAGATATAAGAAAAAAATATCAGTGACAACGGTAAATGTACTGGATGAGGACAACAAACGTTTATTGAGTTATGTTCAAATGAAATGTGACGTATGCAGTGATGATCGTGTGTTTGACTCCTTTTCGGAAATTCAAACGCATTTTCTTGATAGCCACAATCAATCCGGTTATATCATCTGTTGCAATCGGAAATTTCGACGAATTGGACGTGTTTTGCAACATTGCACGTGGCATGAAAATCCAGAGGCATTCAAATGCGATACATGCAATAAATGTTTTCAAGATAATGTTTGTCTTCGTGATCATATTACAAGCATGCACATCCCAGCCGATGAGCGGCGCTACCAATGTGATCAATGTAGCCGACTATTTGCCAAACAACATTTGCTCAATACACATTTGAAAATGAAGCATACGGTGAAAGAGGAACGTCCATTTGTTTGCACTCAAGGTGAATGTGGACAACGATTTGTATTGCCGGCCTATCTACGGCTTCATATCGAAAAAGTGCACAACAAAGCTGATTCACGGTGAGTAGAATCATTTGGAGCTGGTAAATATTTGGATTTTGACGGGTAAATAAACATTTAATGATTTTTTTTTTCTACAGTGTTTGTGATGTATGTGCTCGGTTCTTTAAATGTTCCAAATCTTATGAACGCCACTATCAAGTCGAGCATACAAATATTGATCAGCGTGTTCAATGTGACCTTTGTCAAAAATGGTTTAAACATTTGGACACATTAAAAGATCACATACGACGTCATTATGCTGCCAGTGCCACATGTAAATATTGCGGAAGAGTTTCAAGCAACAAAAAATCGTTGCGATTGCACATAAGAAATGTGCATGCCGACATTGATAGCTCGGTGAAAACGAAAAACGAATTTCCATGCACGGTGTGCGAGAAAATCTTTAAAAAAAAGCAAACATTAAGGGTTAGTATGGAACATTCAATTCTTTTCCAATTGACAGAGAAAAATTTGCTGAAATGTTGCATTTTCAGGAACATATGACATTGCACACGGGAGAGGCGTATCTCTATACATGCACATTTTGCTCAAAAACCTTTAGATCCAGTGCAAATATGTATGCGCATCGTAAGCGAAATCATCCACGTGAATATGAGGAAAAGTGTGTTTTGGCCAAAATGCAAAAGGCCTAAATCCACTTGCACTCCATGAAGCAGTACAGATTTATTACATGTTCTCTGAGGATCAATGGATGAAATAACGAATTGGTGCAGATTTTGGTGCTTTTTTTTGGAATTAATAAAATCAATGCGTCATTTTTTGTTTGCTTGTTTTAAAATTTGTTTTGAAAATGCGAGAACTTTTTTTTTTAAAATAACTCTTGATTAATACGTTTTGAGCAGAACATTTCGAGATAAGATATCAATGAGCATTTGATGTGAGTGATTCGTGTCTTCATATTTATTTAAGGTTTTGTTTTGATTAGTTTTTTTTTGTAATGCGCCAAAATGAGATAAAAGCAATAAAGATTTCATAAAAACGATTTGAGTGTGAGATGTTTTCTTTATGCTTTACGATGTGTATCAATCGTAGATATGTGAACCGTGAACCCCTTATGTAAGTAGAGATTATTGGATTTATATGTTAGACTTTGAAGTGTTGATATTGTTGTTGATATTGAGCTGTATTCAAATGATAATGGTCGAGACAAGGCAACATTACTTATTTCATGCAAAATAAGGAAAAACCAACGGTGAACGTATGGCATAATGGCATGTTGAATCTTTATTTCCACGAAAATCCCTGGGAATTTCAAAGTGAAATTGTATCAATATTTCATAGAAACCTATAAATAATAAAAGAATAAAAGCAAAACATTTGAAGATAAGATATGAAATATGAGCGAGCTCCATTCACTCGGTGTCTTTATTTTTGTGTAAATCTGTATTTTGATTGGTTTTTTTTTTTTTTTTTTAAATGTGTATGATGAAAATTTCATAAAAATAATTCGATTTTGAGATTTTTTTTCGTTAGCTTAGCTTTCAATTGATGATATATGAACAGATGAATGAAATTATATATTTGAGTCTGTGACATTGTTGTGTGCTTTGCCAACACCAAACAACAATTTTACAAACATTGTCATCTTCAAAATGTAATTTGTTCAATAATCAGAATCCGAGCTATCCGAATCCGATGCAAACTTCGAGTAACCAGTATATGAGCAATCGTCACGGTGATCGATTTGTTTTCTCTCCTCGATCTGGTCTTCTTCGAATGGTTGTGGTGGAGCCAACACTACATTGCCTGGCAAATGTTTTCCAGCCACTAATTTCACACCAATTTTCTCGCAAATGTGATCCGCAAAAAGGAAGAACCATCGGCGAACGCATGATAGGGCACAATGACGTGTTGCATCTTCATTTTCATGAAAATCACAGGAAATATTTGGTGTCGTATCATATTGATCACGTTCAATGAATGCATTTGTCACGGTGACGCGAAGCCGTTCGCCACCTTCAACTGTATCCACCTTATTTTTCAGTATGTTAAACAATAGCTCTAAATCAAATACATCAAACGTGTGCTTCCATTGTTCGTTGGACAATTGATCAAGAATCGATTCAATCATCGATTTTTCTTCATTGCGAATGAATACGCACGGCCGACGATCATCATCCTTATCATATTTCTGGCCTGGTCGAGCTCCCAGCACATCAAGGATACCAGCATAGATTGTTTCGTAGTTTCTTTCGCCCATGGCTCTGGGCGGCGGTGGCAAACGATGAATTCGTTCGGAACGATCTTTTGCTTCGAAAGCATAACCAATTTGAACGGTTTCTAAAAATGTATTCAAATAAAACGCGTTAGCAGTGAAACTGAATTGTCAAATATAAGTTAAATCACCTGGATTAACGAATGTGTGATAGAATTGGGTGATGGCATCCTCAAAGTTAAACTTGGCAACGGCGACTTCGGCTGGTGAATACATGCCAGTGCTGGTTTTGTAGAAGTAATTTGCCATGATAAAGACAAATGGACGCATTTTTATATCTGTTGGAATGGATACAGCAGCATATTATTGTTGATGTCAAACAAATGCAGAAAATACAATTTTCTATGCGGTTGAAAATTGCCTATCTACTTAATTGTTACCAAATCACAATACTCACCGTTATCTAAGAACCCATTTTCGACAATATTTTGAACCTTTCGTTCCATATATCGCTTGTTTTCGGCCAATTCTCTTTGCTCTCGCTCAACCTGTTCCAATGGCACACCTTGTGAAGTATATTTTGGTTGCACCATATAAACTCGGGTCAGCATACCTTTGGCCATTTGTTTGTACTGTTCTTTTTGATCTGGTGTGAGTACCTGACGTATTCAATATATAAAAAGTAAAATCATGAATGCTGCAAAAACTTACGATTGTTTTCAAATAAAACGTTTAACTTACGTCAAAATGCGGTTTCGCAATGCTGGCCCATTGATCCTATTTAACAAACCAGTGAATAAACACATATTTTGAACAAAAAGAAAACAAAAACAACAATATAAGTCAATCAATAAGAAAACAAATAGCAACATACACTTTTTGCAATAGAAAACAATTACCTGTGGATATCTTCGACCAGCACGGCGCTCTTTTTCCAAGTATTCACGCATAAAAACCGAAAATGCATTTGGCTTCGCCTTCTTTTTTCCCATTTTTGAGTTGAAATTATTTTTTTCCAAAAGAATTCGATAGTGCTGCAAGTTATCAAGTGACACAGTAGCTATAGTTTTGAATGATTTTCTGTACATGTAAACTGACACTGCAGTTTTGACACTGCAAATGTCCCTCCAATTCTACACATCGTTTTGTGGAGAGTTTTCTCTGATATCATATTCAATTACCGGCCGTCAAATTCAAATCGGCATTTTATCGTTACGATATTTTATCTGTTTTTGGTTTAAATGAGGACAAACATGTAAATAAATTTGATGTGTTTTTCAAGACAAACAGTCTTTTATTCATTGTTTTATTCACGATTTCCTTTGTCATATCTCTTTCCCTTTCTCTTCCTCTGAAATTATTATAATGACAATCAAATGAGTCATCAAAACAGAACGAAAAATTTAACTCAAAATTTACAATCGGCTGATTTACGTTTATTTTGAATCTCAATCACATAAGTAAAACGATGCAGTCTCAATTCCAAACTAAATATAAATTTTAAAATGATGACAAACAAAAAAATAACCTCAAGTGTTTTAATAAATAAGCCGAATTTGTGAAATTAATGTCTAAATGAAATTCTGATTTTGTGAACTTGATCGAAAGAATGGACCAAACTATATAAATTCTCAAAAAGTCCAAATTTCGAAGAAAAAAAAATCACATGCTTTTAGGATATCCAAAGTTCGAGAGATAATGTCACGAAAGTCAACTGTCGTAACATAACTGAAATTGGTTTATGAAAATATACATGATATAAATGAATTGATTGAAAAAACTATTCACTTCAATGTCATTATATTATATCAAAAAGAAAAACAAAATGAACGTCATTTATTCAAACATTTTAAACAAACTTTTACTGGCTGATTTCAAAATAACCGAGGATACATGTGCTTATTTAAGACGTATAAACAATTGATCAAGTGAAATATTCAAATATATTTAATTATTTTGTGATTAATATTAATTTTTCATCTCTCATTATTAAAATGGAATGTCGAAGATTGGAAAGCTAGGAACAATGAACGTTGGAAAATCCAAGCTCTTATATTTCGTGGACAATGTTAGCCAGTAATGTTGCACGTTCAAATCATCAACAGGATACTAAAAAAAATGTAGAAAATATTTTTTGTAATAAATATTTATTAAGTTGAAAAACAGAAAACAAATATAAATTGGTATCAATTTTACCTTTCTCATTATTAGTTCGAAATTCTGCATACCATCTGCACATTGTCCAAACGTATTTTGAATTGTAGTCAAATTATATTTATCGATTTTAAATTGGTGCATATCAAATATTATATTTGGAAGTTTTTTCTGTATCTGTTTTTCTATTAAATTGATATGTTTATCGGTGAAATTAATATCAATACAAGTGCTAGTTTGAAATTGTAAAAATTCAAGATTTGGTAGACTAGACTCAAGACGTTTTAGATATGATGCAGTAACATCACGAATTGGAGATTTGAGAGTATAATAATTCAAATCTACGAATGCAAATTTTTTGATAGTTTTCATTTGTGAAATGTGCTCGATTGTAGTGTCATCAATTGTAATATTGATCAATTTTAAATATTCTATTGGCACATTTTCTATTAATAATTGTTCCACTAAAAACGATAAATTATGTGAATTTTGTAATTCGTCATCTTCAATATAGTTCGTTGATATCCAATGGATTATTGTTAAATTTGTTAGGCATTTTAATTGATCAAAAAGAGAAATATTCAATGGTAAATAATAATATTTCTCACTAAAAAATGCACCACAATACAGACAACTTTTCAATTGTTTATTGTGAATTAAGAATTCTTGAAGAGCAGGCACATCGTGAGGCCACCCAAACCAATATTCATTATTCCATTCAAGTGTTACCAATTTCGGGCAATTGATTGAAGGGAGCAAAACATAATAAAGTATTCTAATGGGGAGACTAGTTCACAATCTGCCGTTCTTTGGATACATAGTTTTTCTAATCGTTTAAATAATGGAATTAATTTCTGTCCCGTCTGTTTGTCGATGAAAAAATTTGAAATACGAAAAATACGAAGGTTAATGCAATATTCACTCATCATTTTTATAATTATGCACATTTTATTTTCGTTGGCCAATTTTATATTTTTCCTTTCGATTTCGGCTTGATAAATTGAAGATCCAAAATATCTTAAGTAATCAATATAAGCTTGTGATATTGATAATGATTGTATGTCACTAATTTGAAACATTTTATGCTCTCTTCTCAACATTTCCATTAAAATTCGATTGAAACGAATACAAACTTTTGCGATTGAGTAATGATCCGCAGGATGAATTCTTTTGAAAATTTCATGTAAACAATCATCGTTTAAAATGTTAACCCTCTAATGCATGAATTTTTCTCAGCGTTTTGAGGTATCTAATTAGGATGATTTTGTTACCAAACCAATTAAAAAAATAGTGAAAATCCTTAAAACTGCATGGTTTACATGGAAAATGCATTTGACAACGAAAAAGAACAATGGAATCCAAAGTGTCAAATCTTAAGAAATCGCAATTTTTTTTTGTCAAATTCAAATTTTTTTTACATTCATGCTTGTAACTCAACAACCGCTCAAGATAAAATCATAAGATTTGCAGCAAATGAAAGCCTCAACATTTCCGAATGTTTTTTACGTCATGGTTTTATTGTATTGCTGTTTGAAGTGAAGAATTCGAAAAAAATCAGATTCAATGAAAAAATTTAATATGGCGGCATTCGTCACGTCTGAACTGTCATTCACATCCAATAATTTCATATGCGTATTCAAATATGCGTAGATGCGGCGACACCAGTTTGAGTGTGAATGATACATTTACTCCCGATTTCAACTTATGCGTTATGTATATTGCGACTGTCAAAAGAAAGTCAAGTCAGTTAAGTTGCGTACACATATTCTGTGGATGTTGTTTGAGTAAATGTGTGAAAAAGCACTCAAACTGGTGTCGCCGCATCGATTATGAGTGTAGACGCACCTAATACACCACTATTCAGTGACAGTTGGAGTTGCGTTACACATGAATTTGTTTGTGAATGTATTCGTCCAGCCCTGCGCTCTTTTTCACGAAAAAAATGCAGTTTGTTTTTTCTTTCCCATTTTTTAGTTGAAAAATATTTCCTGTTTATTTGTTTATGTTTGTAAATTATCATTTGACACAGTAACTATACGCTTGTATTACCTTCTGTAGAGTGTCAAATTTCCCTTCCTTCCTACACATAGTTTTGTGGCGAGTTTACTTCTGAAATATTTTCAATTAGAGACCGTATTTAAAATATCAAATTGTCATTTTATTGTTTTGATATTTTGTTTTTAAATTTAAATCAGGTCAAAATTGTAAATAAAGTCTGATGTATTTTTGAATCTATTTTTCAAGGCAAACAGTCTTTCTTCCATTGTTTTTTTCACACAAACCAACATCTGTCACATCAATCTATCTTTCTCTCTCTGAAAGTATTGACAATAAAATGATTTAACAAAAAAGAACAAAAAATTCAAACTCAAAATCCGTATCTTCAATCTGCTGATCTAAGTTTATTTTCAACCTAAATTACACGAGTGAAACAATTAAGTCTTAATATCGAACTGAATAAATTATAAAATGACGATAAAAATAAAACGCCTCAAGTGTTCAAATGAACCAAATTCGTGAAATTAATGGCTAAATGAAAATCTGATTTTCTAAACCTGAACAAAAAGAATGAACCGAATTTTTAAAAAATTATTACGTATTTTTAGGATAATCAAAAATTTCGAGAGATAAGGTCACGAAAGTCAACTGTCATGGCTTTATGAAAATATACACGACATAACTGTATTGAATAAAAAAAAAGGTATTCATCGCGATGTCATTTTTTGCGTTCTTTTCATTTGTCTCGGCCATAACTCAATTGAGAAAAACAAAATCCAACTTACTCACAATTTACATATTAGAATCTATAAAATTACGAAACTTCCTTGAACCTAAAGAAATTCTATCAAAATATATATATATATATATCTTTTAAAGCAAGTAATCAAGTGATGTGATTTCTTAAAGCAAACATTTGATTTTTTGTTTTTTTTTGTCATTTTCAACAGCTAATAATTGTGTGATATTTTCGCACTACAAATTATTCGTATGCCTTCGAACATTTACTCGATTGACAAGATTGCAAATTTTCAATGCTGGTCCCAATTTAAGATCCATGTATTTCATCATCATCTCTGAGTTTAACAACAGTAATGCTTTGCCATCGATTTCCTTGAATAATAGAACAAAAATCAAAGTAAATAAGGAAACAGATTGATACGATTAAAATTGCTTCAAATGAAACTTACATGTTTGCGGAATAAATCAGCATGAACACCGAGAGCTGGATCAGTTACCGTGATAAATTGTATCACTTCTTCGATAGTCCATTCATTGGCAGGACCCTTGGGCATTGGGGTAGTTGGTTTTGACGGAGATGGTTTCTCTTTTGTCGGTGTAATGCTCGGTCGAGAAATCGCTTCAAATAGAAAAAAAAAAATAGCATTGAAAATACCGATATCAGATATAACATGTCATGTTTTCACATCGTTTGAAACTAACCTGATGTTGTTGTAACAGCCTGAGCTTGTGTATTTCTAGATGTTGTGCTGACCGGTCCATCTGTGGATTTTCTCTGGACCTTTGCAAGTGGTTCGTTAGAGCTTGAACTCGAACTAGATGATGACGATGTGGGCGAAGGTGATGAAGATTCCATTTCGATGTCAGTTTGATGACGGCGTTTGTACGTTTGTTTCGTATCAGTGGCACTTTCATTTGATTCTATTGTGTCGGCTGGTTGTTTAGCTTCTTGTTGTTGTTGTTGTTGTTGTACATTTTCAACGGCTTCCTCAGGTCCCGGTGTCTCAGCCTCCTCTTGACTTCTCTCCTCTTTTGTTTCGATTTGCAATTTATCCTGTTTACAACAGCTATCACATTTGTCTGGTCCTGGTTCAAGTGTTATTAAATTTGTGCATGCATCACATGCTTCGCAGATCATTTTTAAGAAATCCAAAAACTCCAAATCACTTAAGCTATTTGAACTGGGTATTTTAACGGTAAAATTTTTATTTGCCGCTATAACAATATTTTCTTCACCGTGCAATGCAAACAGGCGTGGTGCCAATTGATTTGCATCAGAACTGCTGTTCAAAATCTCTTGTAATATCAATTTGGCCAAAGTTTTGTGATTTGGAGCCGTTATCATGGAACGTAGACGTGTTTGATCAATAAACGGTCCAACTTGACATTTCAAATGAAGATGCACGGTTATGGGCATTGTTGCTGGCAATGCATCCAATTCGGGAATAAATGTATTTGATGGCTTCATACTTTTTCGTTTGTTTGTATTTGGATCGATTTTATTTCGTTGACCCGGCGGTTGCATTGGATGGCAACTTCGTGTACACCAACCTAGGGGAGAATCACAAAAAAAATAATGAAAGTAATGAAAAATAATACTTTTTAATGAAATGTAATGAAAAAGAAGTAATGGCCATGTTAGCCAACCCTATTTTCTTACATTCTAAGCGGTGAATAAAAAAATAGTAAAAAAAGGAATGAGAAAATTCACTCAGAAAACCAATTGTTTCATTACTCAAAGAATTCTTTAATCATTCACAAAAATTAAAATTCTTGAAAGTAATGAAAGTAATGAAAAAGATTCTGTGTAATGAATTGTAATGAAACCAGCATTTTCTGAGTGATTATCCCCTTGACACCAACCCACAGGGAATATATCCCGTGAATCATATCGTGTCCAATAATCAAAGGCACCACGCCATCCATCAAAAGCAATATGAATTTGATCATCTTTTATGGCATCAACTGTTGCACAGCAAATTAATTGCGGATTCTTTTTGTCAACCGCTTCCAACTTTTGGCCAATCTATAAATATCAATGGTAAAAACGGAATTCGATTGATTTATGATAGGATCGTATGGGTCATGTTAAAAGAAACAAAAACATTACACTTTACCTTGAACATATTTTTCTTCGGCATTGGTGGCTCTGGCTGAAAAATCTCTTCAGGTGCTAGAACGGCATTTTTCAATTGTTTTATTAAAAATGTTTGCCATCCGTTTACATTTTTTGCGTATCCAAGTGGCGGTTGAAGTTGACCGCCTTTTTTCTCACACGTTCCAATCGGATTAATTTCACTTGAATCGACTAAACGCCAAAAATCATTTTGATTGTCACTTCCATCTAAACGAATTCGCAAGCGAGAGCCCAGCACACTGATAACGGTTCCTATGCAAGTCGATGTTACACATCTAGGATCTAGTGCCTCTAATTTCATACCAATTTCAAACTTATTGACAGGTGGATCAACTGCCTGTTTGAAACAATTTGATGGTGCTGCTTCACTATTTGTTTCCTAATTTTGTTTCGTGGGGGACACGAAATTGATTAAAATAATTTGATAGATTGTTGGTCGATATATTTGCTGAAGAGGTTGAAACTTACCACTAAATAATCATCCCAATTAAAAACATGATGTGTTTCATACTGAAATGATCGTGCTAACGTATGTTGACTGCTAGTCGGAGACTTTTTTGAGTTTCCATTCACATTCGTTGTACTACTGACGTCATCGGTTCCTACAAATACACAGCATCAAATGAATGAATCATTCTCAAGAATATCAAAAGATAAATTTCAAATTGTACCATTTTTCGGCATCGCTTTATTCATACAGAACATTGAGCAATATTCCTTATTTGGTGCGACCGTTGATCGTACTGCATTTCCACACTGTTTGCATGCTCCTTTTTTAACCGCTTTACGAAATTCAGCAATGCAATTTTCCGAGCAAAATTGCAAATTCTCACCGGACAATGTGGGTAAAATATAATTGAGAATTGGTTTACTGTCACTGCACCAGCCACAGGCTGACAATTGTGTTGGTGATGTTGACTTTTTGCCGGGACGTGCACGCAACTTTGGATTATTATTATTGTTTGCCTCATTTGCTGTTGATTTTGGCGTTTTATTTTCACTGCCACCGCTCGTTTTTCGATTTGAATCATTATTTGATGGTATCGTTGCACTCTCTGTTAGAGGATTTCGATTTGTTTGATCTAAACTCATTTTATTTTCCGTAGATTTTGATTCAGGCTTTGAACTGTCAAATGATGATGCCATTTTCGGCGGCACGTTGACTGTTTCCGTATTTTCTTTTGCCCTTTCTTTTGGATTTTCTACTAATTTCAAATCATTTACTTTGCTACTTGAGCTTACTTCGCAATCACCCTTTGTATCCTGATTTTCAACCGGCGACCTAACCCTTGTTTCTGCACTCTTCGACTGTTCAGTCGATGACATTTTTTCATTTTCTTTATTGAATGTGATAAAAGTTCAGTATTTGCCTTTGTTTGCAAAGATAAAAAGTACACGTTCTGAAAAGTGACAACACATGCAAATGATAAAAATGGCTAAAGTATGTAAAACAGGTTGAATCAAAGCAACGAAAAAAAAAATCAATTCTGAAATGGTCGTTAGCTCATTACGTGTTTGATAATAGATAAACACAAATGCACATTGACATAACAGTCAATTCAATCACTTATTGTTGAATTTTTTTTTATTTAGATGTTTCCTTCATATGCCCTCGCGATAATTACACACATGTGAACTGTTGTTAATTGTTTATGAATATTAAGCGCACACTAATTAATTTGTTTGTGGCTGGGAACACACAGAAAATTCTGATTTTTTTTTTTTGTAAATCTATTTTTGATTTTTGTGTTGAAAATATATTTCGTAGCAACCAAAATAAAATCAAAAATGAATTGTTAAAATATCACTTTGTGCTCAGAACCTAGGTCAATAGTAATCCGGTCACAAAACAAACATTTGCAACACGGAGCAGGTCAAAATAAATGTGTTTCGATTTCGTTTGAATCGGCGTTGCGGTGATGCGTCTGTCAAACGCATAAAAATTCATCGCAATAAACAATACACGAACTTAGCCACACGACTGCATCACCTTTAACACTTTCTATGTCAATTTTGCTTTGGTAGATTTACACTTTTTGTTGATATATCATTACAAATTGAATACATAGATAATATTTCTGGCGAAATATACGGTAAAATTTGATGAAATTTACACCGGTCTTGATAATTTATTAGTTGTGAATTGACAACGTAATGCGTAGAGTTTGCACGTAACACACACCGTTTGCTGTTTAGCACAGTATATAAATGATTCACAGCGTTGCCGCCATATTTTGCGTATCAATGAATTCACAATGCAAACAAAATACCATATTGTTGTTTCTATCTCACTCGGTGCTCCGCGTACGCAACGAACGACATTCAGTCGATTGAATGTGGAGACTTCAGTGAACCGGTGACATAATTTATGGTGTTGCCACTGTGCAGAAGAAAAACACGTCCGTCAGCGCGATTTTCAAAATTTCAAAGTATTTGATTCTACCTTACGTTAAACCTCACTTGTATTCTTCAACATTTAATTTTAATATTTAGACACAGTTAGCCCAAAACCAGAAATTCTCAAAAAATGCAAATAAAACCATGAAATCATTTGAATTATTTCTTTTTTAATTGGAGTGTAATTTCTTTATTAAATGTCCATGTGTAATAATGATAATAATTTAATAATTCGCCTTGTGTAAATTGTATTGCTTGAATTTTTTCGTTCAAACATTAATTTTTCGTTTTTTTTTTCATTTTTCATTCTTTTCGAAATGTAACATTTTCTATTTAGTTTATTTATTTAATCAATTATTTCAAAACTCTCTTGAGTACATACAAACTCTGTAAAAGGTATGAAAGTTTAGAGTTTTATAGTTAAATAGAAATGATCATGTCAATGCAATTGAACTCGCTTGATTATGGGACTCTAAAAAAATTAAGCTGTAAAATGACAATTTGTTCATGTTCTACAAATTCAAGTGGAAAAACCGTTGCTCAACTGGAAAATCGAGTTGGAAATTGTTTGGTCCAAATTGTTCAATTTTTTTTCTTTAAATTGCCCAAAAGCACAAAACTGTGTAGAGATATGTTAACGCGCTGATTTTGGCATGAGAAAAAAAAAACCATTTAAATTAGATTGGTTTTCATAGTGCTCGTGTATTTTGATAATAATAATATTTGTTTTACGTGCAAAAAGGAAATTCTTTTCTTCTAAATGAAAATGTACGATCTAACGGTTTTCTTTTTTGTTTTAAATATTAGAGTAACTAAAATATGAAAAAAAAAATAATTATATAGATGAGAGATAGGGACGTAATGAGCGGAAAACGTAAATATATGAAATCCGATGTGGAAATGAGCATTGTTTTTATAATGCATTTTAACTCCCAAAATTCCTTTTTTTTCTTCTTCTTCAATCAATTTGTAAATCTTGGAAAAGACACGCTGTGCCTTTGGAAAAAAGAAAACACTTTCTCAATTTGTATGCCAATAAAATTGTACAGATTATTTCATCGATACTTAGAATTAATTTAACGACGAACCGATTGGAATTCACAATCACGGAATCCCAAACAAAATCGATCGTTTGCTTTTGTTTGTTTATTTGTTTGTATGTTATTTCTTCGGTAGATTTTACAATCAAATCTCCACACAACATTTTATTCATTTCTTAATCTTAACATTCTGCTTTCAATCGTATATGTTTTTTTTTTGTTTGATAATTTCTACCAAATATTTTTTTTTTTTAAATTTTGTGTGTGTGTTTTTCTTGATGTTTGTAAATGTATCATTTTGTGAACAATTGACTGTCATCAGTCCGAGTAGGTGTAGTAAGGCTCCACCGTTTAGTTAAGTTTAAACGGTGGCTGCTTTGGCTTGTTCAACGATTGCCATAAATGATGTGGTGGATGTGATTGTTGAATTTGAACCAGGTGCGGGACTAATGGTGACTTCTGGTACTGGTTCCTGTGTTTGATGTGATGATCCATTGGCGCTACTACTACTCGAAATAGCTGTAATGGATATGGAGTCCATTGGTTCAACGGACAATACTTGTTCAACGATATTGGTCGATTTTTGCGTTGTTGATGGCAAAGAGTCCTGAGAGTGATAGAAAACCAAAATGTGTGTTAATTTTGAAACTTTAGAACGACGTACGCGTTTCTATGCGAAAATGTAGTATTTCAAAGTTCAATGCGCTTACCGTTTCAATTATGGTAACATCATCCATATCTTCGTCCTCTTGATTTGGAATGTCATCGACTAAGTCAATCTGAAAGCAAAAAAAAAAACAAAAAACAATGCAATTTAGAGAATGTCCAACATTTTTGAAGATTGATCGTTAAACTTAATAGCTAGCAAATTCTCGCTCATTCAGTCGTACTGAACCAAATTAAGCCCCGAATTCAAACTACACTCGAATAGAGAAAGGTGGCGCAGTAAAGACATTCACCCACGAAATGGCGTCGATTACTTACTTCCATGATGTCGTCATCAGTAATTGGCTTTTTCACATCGGTTTTGATATCGCTGCTGTTCGCAACATTCGTTGCCATTGAATTTACGGCGCTTTTTTGCTGTGCTTCGTTTAATTTTTGTTTTTGTTGTTGTTGTTGTTGTTCATGCAGCTGCTTTGCTTCATACTCTTTTAATATATCATCCAAATTGAATTTTTTCCGATTCGATGTGTAGAATTGACTAACTTGTGATTCATTTTTTGTTCCAATAATTTCGGCGATTGCTTGAAAATCTTTGCCATGCTTTCGTATACCTTTGATCGCCAATTGATATTCATCGTTGCTCCATCTGGCACTGTTTCGACTAGCAGCTATTGCACCAGGATTCAGAGCCGCTGATGCTTTATTGGAATTTTTTGCTTTTAAACTGCTGGCAACTTGTTTGTTATTTTGAATCTGCATAACATTTGATAGCGATTGCGAATGAATTAGATTATTGTGTTTTGTTTGTGTGATATGCTTTTCAGCATTATGTATCGAAAGAATGAAACGATCTGATTGCCGTCTTGTCTGATGATTATTTCGCGTGTACACGCAATTGTGTGTTTGACTTTTTTTTTGTTCTTACACAAAGCACCTCTCAAAAATGTCTCGATGGAATAAATGTGTCGCATTTGTTTTCGAGCAAATGATGCTAATTTTCATTTCAATCATCCAATATAAAAAAAATCATGCAAACTCCACCACCATTAATCAATCAATCATTCAAAGGTGCAATCAATAAATAACTCTCTTCATATATTTTATAGATTTTATCAACGAATAGCATGAAAATATGTACCACCAAAATATATCGCACCTTGGCGATCGTTCAGAAAAAGTCAAAACCGAATCAATATTCAATTGGACAACACTGTTTGTGTCCGATATCAGCCAAACCAACAAGCAAATCAAACCGTTTCGTTCTTCCAGTGGATCTTTTGTTTGTTTGTTTATATTGGTAAATTGTATTAAAAGTAATTGAGAGATCTTACTTGAGTTAATAGTGTGCTTATTTCGCGATCCATGTTAGTTAAGAGAACGTCACCACTACCATTTGCATCTTGTGATGCCAATTTGATAATATCATCGTGATTGATGTACATGCCACGCGGTAGTTTCGATTTGTGTCGTTCAACACCGTTGTTGGTGTTGTTACGTGAACGTTTGCTCAAACCTGGACCAGATGTTGGTCGCAATGTACCGGTTCGACTGAATTTTCCGGCCCCGCGGTAAAAAATAACATTCATAAATGGACACGACGTGTAATTGTTCGTTCGTATTTTATGAATATGAGAAAGAAAAATACAATTTGAATTAGCACATTTTCTATGGCAAAAAAAAAATCCTATTGATTAAAATCCCATTTATATTCACAAATCACACTGGACAGTTTAATTGTTTGTTCAATTTTGTGATGTGTGTGTGCAATGACACAACAATGGTCTTTTCGAAAGTCCAATTTTAGTCGACATTTTAAAGGGAACCAAATTTGTTTTTTTAAATATAATTTTGATGCTTTTTTACAATTAGCGAAACGTTCACAACAGATCAACTACGAAATAATGTTGCGTATTACGAGAAATTCGGGTTAGAAATGTGCATTTGTGAATAAAATGAGATGACATGGATTTTAAAGTAGAAATAACACCGGCAATCAATACCTCCAATGATGATAGCAACTTTTACACAATAAACCATGAGATGATGTATTCGTTTGATTGCATGGTACACCGCACCCAGCACAATCTTTTGCATGATTTTGGCCACTACTTCCGACAACATCGACACTACTGGCATTCAGCGTTGCTCTAAGACTGTCTTTGTCATTGAGTGTGGCATTCGTATTGTGACTGGCCGTTGAATTTGAACCAATTGGAGTTTGTAAATTGGCAGCATGTGCCGAACTTTCGCCGGCCAAATTTGAAGCCGCCTCTTTATTGTTTGTGGCACTGGTTGCACTCGAACTTTGTTGATTCGAACCATTGCTGCTGCTTCCACTGTTTGCAGTTGGACTAGCCTATTCGATTAGATACCGAACACATACACACAAACAGAGTGTATGTTGTTTTTTTTTTGTTTTAAATGAACTCATGAAGTTTTTCATTTTTTTTTTAAATTTGTAAATTAAAACGAGTGAAAATCAAAGCAAATACAGGAAAAGAACGTAAAAGGACGAAAAAAATGACTAAATGGGTGTAATGACAAACGCAATAAGATATTAAGTTTTTTTTTGATCGAAAAATAGACAAACATAAAATGAATGTGTATGACAAATAAAATGTTAGTCGTTTTTTGAATTAGTTTGATAGAGCCATCGAAAAGAGAATAACAGCAACCATTTCTGCTGTGGATGCAAATAGAAATCGACTGATTGATAAACATTCTGAAAAAATGATTATTAGAATAGATCCCGTTTGAAAGGAGAGAGCGATAGAGAATATAATTGAAGTTGTATATCACAAAGCCATAAAAGATATGTGTATCTGATCAACTGAAATGTGCAGTTCAACGGGGAAAAAAACCATAATAAAAGAAATCAGAAGATGGAATGAACAAAAAAAGAAATAACAAACATGAAAAGCGAGATGAAAAACCATTTGTTTCTGTTTTCAAACTACAACTCAATATCGTGTGCATGTGATGCTGAATATGTATCAAAATGTGTGTGTGTGTGTGTGTGCGTGTAAATATGTGTGTGTGTGTGTGTATATATTTTGTTTAGGTGTTGATAATAATGTATGAAAATATTTAACAATGCATTTGTTTCTTATATTTGGTGTTAATTTGATTCGATTTTGATACGAAAATTCGGTTTGGTTTTGCTGCAATATTTTAATTCAGTGGTTTCGGTTTGTAGTTTGAAATCGTACATCGCCCATACCTGTTTCATGGCAGACGACGACACACTATTACTAGATTCATCAGAAGTACGTGGCGGTGGTGATCGACTTGCACGTCGTATACCTCTGTGTAATGGCCATTTCTGATACAGTTAATTTCGTGGTTTTTTTTTTTATTTTCGTAAATTGAGGAGGACAAGAGATATGGAGAGAGAGAAAGAGAGAGAGAGAGAGAAAAAAAAACAGAAGCGAAAGAGAGAAGGGAAATAGAAGAACAGTTGATTTTGGTTTTGTGATTGATTTGCTTGGGTGCTGTTTCATATTGTTGTATATTTCAATTAAATTGTTTGGCCCTAATTGACAAAACTTATGAGTTATTAAACATATGCAATGCAAATGATCCTTTCCAAGCATATAGACTGAATTTAAGCCTGGCGACCATTATAATATTTTTTTTTTGCAAATAAATGGTGCAATTTCTAATTCACATGTGTAATGTGAATAGATGATTTTAAAACAAATATAAAGTGGTACAGATTTTCTTGCTTGTTCGAACAACACATACAAATGTTTTTTTTTTCATAGATTCAAATTCATACATTCACTCAAGCCTTAGACAAAATAGTGCGCGATCAGAGTGTACAAATAAAAATTAACAAAACAACAGATTATAAAGAAACAACAACGAAAATTCGGTAGTGTGTTTATATCTAGATTGTTTTTTTTTGTCGCAAATAGTCCATTTTCAACTAAATCATTCAAAAAATATTGTACACAGTCACGTCAATCATTCGTGTCATTCATACAAAAAAAAATCAAATCCATACTTGAATCGCACTCAACACAATTTCAGTGAGGTAAATATTGGTAAAACTTGAATAATATAAACAATTTTCTAGTTATACGCAAACATACTTCAACAACAGGTTCAATACGGTTTTGTTCTAAACGCACTAACTAATTTCACTATCAATTTCAATTCACACTCAAAAAATGGCACATACCTTTTCTTCAGTATCTGAATCATCGTTACTGCCATTTTCGCTACCATTCTCTGAACCTTCCTTGGCTTTCATTTTCTCCTGACGATCCATGACACTTGTTCGGCTACGTGTTTTCTTCCATGAGTAATAATATTTCACTAGACTGGCAATGGATTTGTCTGGCAACTGAAACAATAAAATGATCACATTATTTTCTTAACTTTTGTCAAGCAAAACAAAAATGAATCAACAAAGAAAACAATCAATAAATTTTATCCATTTAAAATCCTACCATTTGACGTATCCGATGGAAGCTTTTGCCATGGAATTGAAACGCTTGTTCGAATAGCACTTTGTCTTCTTCGGTCCATTCATCGGGGAATGGTGTAAAATTGGCCAAATCCAAAACAGCACGTTCTAAATCGTGTTTATGCCAAAACAGCATACCCAACGCCTGTTCACCGTTGTATCCAAATTTCTCTTTTGCAACACTAATGTATTCTTCAAGCCTGTGATCTGGAATATCTTTTGTTGGTGACCATACCAAAAGTGCTCTATCGTTTAATGATTCCAATCGACGTTCTTGTGGTGGTATAAAATCTGGGCACACCGTTTGATAGTCTTTGCCAACACGAATTTTCTCTGTTGAAGATAAAAACCAACATTAAATTAATGTGATGAACGATAAATGGATGGTGTTGTGCCAGATTGTATGTGAGACAATGGAGAAGTGGTAAGAGACGGATCGATAGCAAAAAATCAATACAGCACAAGGACTTATTTAGCGTTTACCGTAAACACCCGAAATTGTACACATGTTTTTTTTTCGTATAAAAAAAAGGATTTGTTTAATACAAAAACAAAAACAAAAAAAAAAATGGCAAAATTTTACACAAGTCTGGCCAATTCAAATGTATGCTTGTTTGGTTGCCGCATTTATAATAGAACATCTGCATTTCGGGTGTACGGTTTCACAGAGTGCGTTCACATAGCACTTTCATCGGGCAACCGTAGTTTCTTCAGTCTCTCGATTGTACCAAGACCATTCGTATTGCCAGTTAACATTTGCGTATAACAATCACTTTAAATGCATCATAAACGAATTTTCTGCGTTTTTCTTATTCAATTTGAATGATTTTAAAACATCCACTTGAAAACGGTTTAAATAGCTCAGATTTACTTCTTTTCCTAAGGTAAAAGTCACACAATGAACATTGACTGGATAGATACAAAGATATACATGACGTAATCGTTGAACAATCTATAGTAATCAATTTAAAATATAAGATATTGGAAATGGCATGCCGATTTTGATCTTTTACGCCATGAATTCCACTAGAAAACCGTCGGAAAATTTCGGAAGAAACCACATATTTGATTAAAATGAATTGTTAAATTGCTCTCACCTTCATATTCACTCTTTGATTTGCTAGCCTTGTTTCCTTTTGCGTTTTTGGTTGCTGAAATGACACAAATGTCATCGAAAAATATGAGTTCAACTAAAATGTTCATCTAGATTTTTTTTTTGTTGCAAATCAGTTTTATAGATGATATAGAACAAATATTGCTTGTTATGCTGAATAACTTCACTCTGAATAGACTCCATTCAGAGCTGCCAATACTACTGCTTCCTCTTCTTCTTCTCATTTGTCTTCATTTATATGAACAAAAGAAAAATAACAACTATGCTTACAATCATCGTCGGAGGTATCAGGTGAACCATTATGGCCATTTGGACTGGGCCCCCGTGATCGACCATTTCGCAAATTTTCAGGCTGATAGCGTTCAACATGCACCATTGTAGTAGTTTCTTTTTCTATGTATTCAATGTCAAACAATTTTCAGGCTAGGTCGTCCCAAACTGTCTAAAAAAAAAAAAAAAAATAAGCAAAATAAATGTTTAAATAAATTTCAAATATTTGATAATATTTTAGAATTGGGATTTTAGTCAAAAGGAAATTGGAATTAAGTCAATGATTTCCATAAAAAAAATCATTCAATGAGATTAATTGATCCGGTTCATGAAATGTCAATTTAAGTTCTTTTTTTTCTTCTGAAAATGCATCTTTCAAATTAAATCAGATATTTCAGGTATCTCCTACACGTATTTAAAAACCCAAACAAATGAAAATGACGCGATCGTAGGCAATATATATTATAAATATAGATATAAAGACCAAAATTTACATATTGGATCAACTACGTTTGCATTCAACAAAACTTTTTTTTTTTAATTTGACGCTTAATATCACCGCAAAAATTTACAGAAAAATGAAAGGGAATTAAAAGTGAATGATATTAGTTAATACCGAAAACGTTTGTACATGAAGACACTTTTGCTTACACACCGAAACTAAAAAAAAATCACTTTCTCTCGTGTTCCAAATTCTTGATGAGTCTAAATCCGCAATGGAGTTCAAGATCGAGACTTAAAAACTTCCAAATTGAACACTTGACACAATTTTTAAACAATTCAAAAGGATTTTGGTTTTGTTTCTGAATTAGAATTAAACAAATTGATTGAGGCCACGTAATTTATTTGTGTCTGGTTTAGAATTTTTTTCTGTTTTCACACACAAAAAAAGGAGACGACCTTTTTTTTAAATATTGGGAACGGTTGCATTAGCAACCCAGCGCACACCGAATTCACTTCACTTCAGTCAAACGTGAAACATAAAATGAGATTTGAATTTTGTATTGTGAAGTCGTCAAGTGAAAATGGACAAACGACTACGACAACAGCGCGATATATCAGAAAGCTTGCATCGATTTCAGTCTTCAGACGACCGTACTTTTTGAAGTTCATAACATTTATATGGGCATAAACACACATGCCTTGCTGTTGCTCAGCATTTCAGCAATGTGTATACAACACACATACACACACACACACACGTGCACGTACCGCACATGAAATTCGACGAGACCGTGTAGCATTAGAGTGTACGTACTCTTGCATTTGGAGTAAAACAACAACAAATTATTGAGGGTTTCTATACTATGCGGCGCATATGACTGTACGTATGTAGAGCTACAATATCAGAGGTGTATTCAATATGGCGTCTTGAATGTCGTGTGTTTTGACACTGATTCGAGAGTGTATTTGAGAGAGAGAGAGAGTGAGAGAGGATGAGAGAGAGAGAGAGAGAGAGAGAGAGAGAGAGAGAGAGAGAGAGAGAGAGAGAGAGAGAGAGCGAGTGAGCGACATGGAGAAAATGCTGTACTGGGCCATTGACAAAGAGCGAAAACGGAATATTTTGAAATGATGCCCCTATATCTAAATTGACTTGTTTCTTGTCCTCGACAGGATATTTTAATTGTTTCCCATTTTAACATGTTAATGACAGTTTAAATAAATGAATTTTCCGAATTTAATTACAATTTTCAGTGAACAATTTTCAATATTTTGAAATTTAAAACTCTCACCGTTATTTCGACTCTCTCTCTGCTTCACTTCAATTCTCCTTATCTCTCTTTCTCTCTCAGTCAACTAATGAATTTTCGATAAAAAAAAAAAAATCTCAATAAAATTGCAGATAAACAATTTTTGTTTTATTTTTTCCGATAGATTTTTTTTCTTACTTAACACATACTTTTTTCGGTAAATATTTCAAACCCACAAAACAATTGCAATAATTTTACAAATTCAGCAAAAATTATTATAAAGACTTTATTCGAGCTACTTATCCGTTTCGAAACTCGACTAAAACTGAACGATTGAAATTGAAACGTCATTTCTTTTGGCTGATTCACTTTTCATCGGACGACCGTAGCAGCCATTTGAAATAGTGCATCCAACCAACGAAAATCAATTGGGTATCAAACCAATTTGGAGGATATTTTTTATGTATTAACCATATTAAAACAATTCAAATTTAAACTTACCCAAATTTATATGCAATTTAACACACAGTTGACTTTTATTTCGGAAAAATTGATTTTAGCTCGCACAGAATATTTCTTAACTCCCTTGTGGAATTGAACAGTACTAAACGTAACACTACGAATACCATTCACCAAATGTCACATACAATGCTCTGAATGTATCTGGCAAAAGGCTCTGGTGTCGTTTATTGGAACGAAAGCGTAAGCAGCATATTTGCTGTGTCGTTAGCTTTATGCCTATGTATCCGTTTTTTTTTTGTCTGTTTCTCTTCCAATTTCACAATCATACTCTTTTGATGTATTGCAGCATTTGATATTTCGCATCATTCATAATTATGACTAGAACTACGGTATATGCCCATTAGATGGAGGACTTTTGGTATGATTGCTGTGCTTGCTGATTTATATCCCTTTAGTATTTCAAAGTGGTGTAATTTATGCACATACAATTTTCCCTATACAAATGAAGGGCGAAATGCATTGGATTATCTCTTTTCGATGTACCGATACACGGTATACTGTACACCACCACCTACTGATCATTAATGCAAATCTAAAAATAACATTTCGCTCTTTATTCGCCATTTATTTATTTGTTTGTTTGTTTGTTTTTTTTTTCGCCAACCAAAACAATGCCAAATATTGCGACGCTTTTTAATTTAATCTGGGATTCTTATAACAATGAACATTATTGTCATTAGTACGAATCCACTTGCCATATCTTTGCGTTTGTATGTCGCTAGACGTTTATTCCAACAGGGTGAATTGAAGAGTGTATATTTGGTCAATTTGTGTCTTATCATGTCAAAACGAATCGATTCGAGATAAAATACCAAGTAAACATTCAAACATTCGATTGGCTCAATCATATTTCATGGCAAACGTTTGCTTTGTATTGGGGCAGGTAAGCTGAGACAAGCTGAGCCAAACGGCATTTGTTACATCATATTTCATACGGTTCATTGAAAAATGAATTCCCCACTCGCCAAAATAAAAAAGAGTTTCAACATCCAGTTCCAAGGGTGGATGAAAACAACTTTCAAATTCAGCTGTAGCAATGTGACGACACTGATCACAACGACTATGAAAAAAAAAATCTCCATTCTACACACATTGTCTATGGTGTTATTTTTATTGTCTAAACAACGATAAACTGTCAAAATCCATCGAATTGAACATAACCTCATCTTGGCATGTATATATTCAATGAATAGTTAACATTGAATGCATGGAAAACATACGCATATGTTTATGGCTAAATGTTTGAATGTTTACGCACATGGGTTTCGCATGCTTATATTGAGTGCGTAGCGCATCGAACGCATTGATCGGTGGATTCGTGACGGTTTTGGTTGTAAACAAAACATAGACACTGTACTTGTGTGTTTTGTTGTCTCAATCCGAATCGCGCAACTAGAGTCGGCTGTAAATCATGCTCGGCTGAATCCGATACAAGCGACCCGTGTCTGTGTATTGTGTGTATGCGTACACAACTTAATCGCACGATGGTATTATGCCGTGAATAAAATCTACACCGACATCATTGACGTTGAACGCTATCATTGTATTGGTTTTCGTCATTTCGTGCTGGCTGCTGCCCGATGAAGACGATCCAAAACACCAACACAACAACCAAAATCCATTTCAATACCAATGGCCAATATACAGGCAGACACAATTGTATAGTCACACAGCTTCACTCAACAATACATCGTAATGTTAATGTTCGTGCTTTGTCTCACTCATTTTTATTTGATTGGGTAAAACGATCGAAATATACTAACAAACACCTCGGTCGGTTTGAATAGTTTGGGTCTATACATCGGCTTAACAACACTTTCGTGAGCCAAACAACGCTCAGTGGTTAGATTTCATTCTTTATTCTTTCACTGCAAGTTTAGTTTTGATTGAGTTTTTGATCAGTTGTTCATTTATCTCGTCTGTGATTTGATTAATTGTCGTTGCGAAAAATAAACATAACAAAAAAAAACACACAACAAAATTCCAAAATAAAAATGGTCGTATGAGTGTGTGTGAAAATGTGCTGGAAATACCATATAAATAGAATGAGAAGAAAAAAAAAAGTGCAAACAGAGCCAAATTTGTGACGTACAAACAATCGATTTGTGTGTTTTCTTTTCTTCTATGGGCTTGAGTCAGCAAGAAACAAAAAGAGTGAATTTTACTTTCAAACGCTTTACTGCATCAGGAATTCATTATCTTCGACTTTGAAGACGACTTTTAAAGATGTTACATGAAATCTATTGCACACATCGGTGTTTTCGGGTGATGATAAGATAACAACTGAAATTCGTGTGTTTTAGTGTACTTATTTTTTTTTTTAGCACTTTACCTATTTTCTAGCGCCTTACCTCGAATTCGACACCTTCAATTCGTTTTTTTTTTCTTCTTCTTTAAATCATTCATTTTATCGTGATGTGACATAGTTTATTCAAAGTTTTCATATTTATCGTCCAAGAATTTCGCACTTGATTTCGAGTAGATGATGTTAGATACCAAGAAAACAACAAAAACCACGTTCTGACACCTGTTGAAATGTTTGCTTGTTTTTATACATCAAAACACTGTGCTCAATGATCGCTTCGTTGCATTCTACTGCTTTGCATTGAGCAACACTACAAAATTACAAAATATAAACATTTTTGTTTAAAAAAAAAACACACACAAAAACAGTGTACAAAATACGTAAGAAAATGAAATTTTTCGACGAAAAAAAAAGAGAAAAAAAGAAAACGATTACAAATTACAATAGTACATCACCCCACCAATACAAATCCAGCTAATAAAAGATGAATTATATGGCAAAAGTTCAATCAGCGTATTATGTCATCGATGCGGGTTATTTCGACCGTGTACTCTGTACATCTCTATTTCGGCTATCTGTTTTCTGTTGTCTTTATTGTCTTCCATCCTCCCGCTCTTTGGATTTTCTTTGCTTCATCGTTCTAATGCCACATACATTCTAATTAGATTTTATTTCATCGTCATTGTTATTGCTTGAATATTATTTTATTTTTTTTTTTAAATCACAATCAATCAGCGGAATAAAACACACAAAAGACATTGGAAATTGATTTAAATGCTATGGATTATGGCCGGCGACAAAGCTGAAAGAGTATTTATTGTGACTATTGACTTGAAGAACGAAAATGTATAGTAAGAATGAAAAAAAAGAAGAAGAAAAAATCGTTGAAAATGAAAATAATAAACAGCAATTCCAATACAGAATGAATAATGATCAACAAATATTCATGTGACAACGAAGAAAATGAAGCGAACCAAAGTGCGTTAATGTGGTTACACGTCGAGACGGGAAATTAAATCCGACAGAAAATATTGAATAATCGCAAATTAAATGAATGGAATCGAAGTTTTAGTCGATTATTAGTTATCGACGTCTCGCTTTCACTTAACAACTGTTGTTTTGTGATTGAAGCAATGACTTAAGCGGCAGTTGTCATGCTGCCGACCCAAGCATACACTTGATTAATTTTTCTTCATGTAAATTACACAGTTTGGTCGTATAAATACAAAGAATGCGATTCAAACGACGTGGCCTTATCGGTGTGACGGTCATTGAGCGAATGAAAAACAATCGAAACAAATAAAATATAACAAAAACGGATAACGAAACGGTGTAAATGTTAAAATATGCAATGTGAAAAGAATGAAGACAATGGACAAGGAATTGTGTTGTGTGGTTTTTGTTACACGTATGTAAATATATGCGTTCACTCGATAAAGATGATGCTGATGTTGAAGAAGAAGAAGAAGAAGAAGAAGAAGAAGAAGAATATTTGCCGTGCCTTTTTTTATCCACGGTTTTCTCGGTGTGTTTTTTGTTTCCTTCTCCGCTGTATCTTGTTTAACGAGAGAGCATTCTGTTTGTTCTCGATCTCGCACCGACTACTTGGTGTGTGCGCGCATAAATTTAATTACACTAGTAGCGTAAAAAAGTCCAATGCACGAAACACACCGTGTTTATTACACACAGTACATTATGTGTGTGTGTGTGTGAGAGAGTTGTTGTTTATTTTCATGTTATTTCGGTGACGTTCGATTAAATTTACGTGCGTCTTGTTAGGAACAGAATTGATTGTGGGTATTGAGTGTGCGGCAATCGCCTTAAAACACCTATCTTCGTGTTGATTCCAAAGGCTTTTGCTTTGACTCTTAATGCACACACACACCAACACACCTTCACACATTTGTGCGCACAAATTCGTGCAAATATGCTGCAAACGAATACCGATGGCGTATAATGTAATTTAACATTGGTTATTTAACAGGCATGATCAGGCCGGTTCCAATCAACTGCAGTTCAAATATACACGAAAAGCACGCGTACGCATCAATAAATAAGAAATCGTTTATATGAGCGCATAATATCAGCGTTGCCGTTTTTTTTCTTCGTATAAATGTTGCGTTATTTTTTTTTTTCATATGAAATACGCCCAAACCAGAAGATTGTTCGTACATTAGCATCATTTCCACTAAATTCCACCGATCATTTAATATAAGGAAATAAATTTCGTGTGTCCAACATAATTTATCGATATTTTTTGTTTAATCTCGCGTGTGGAATTACAATTGAAACAGTAAACATTTTTTATGGATGATTTTTTTCGTTTTTAATATTTTAATCTGATTATATTTTGCAGAGCCTTTTTTCTGGAAAATCAAATGCAATGAAAAATATGTAGTGTTTTCGTATATTTGTGCTTATTTTATTTTAAAAAAAAACAACGACCACACAGAGATTGAATGAAGAAAATAAGTTTTTAGTATAAAGTGATCGAAACTATTCAAAGTGAATAGTGGATGCAAAAAAAACAACGACAATAAACAACCGAATTTTAGTTTAAATTAATCAAAACAGTGCCTTTATTACATTGAATGAAAAGTATACAATGGATGCTCCAGTTTTCGTTGGTAAGATTCGATTTTTTTTTGGAATTTTGTGTTTATTTTTTAAGAAGTACTTTGAAGCACTTTTCTTAGGTTATATTGAGTCTGCAAAACAACGTATTTGACCTTATCGTGTATTGATGTTAATTTGTATATATATTTCCGTTTCGCATATTTGGATACGCGAACACAAACGTTGTTTACGAAATCGTCCTTAGTCGTATCACTTGATTTTTTTTGTTTTTTTTTTTGTAATAAGAATATCTGTAGATATCTGAAAAGATATTTTATCTAATCTCATCTTTTTCGCCTAGAAGCTATTAATATCTATTATTTATCTAGATATCAAAATTTCATGAAATGCATAACACTGATCGACAGATAATAACTTCAAGATTTTAGCCTGTAAAACATGAAAGTAGATCTCTTTCGAAATGAAAATTAAGAAAGTAATGGAAAAATTGTATTAAAAGTAGTGAAATTTTATGAACGAATTTGAAAGTTTGTGGGACATAAGACTTCGAGATTTAACACGAACCATATTTGGAGTTGTAAGTGTTTAAGATTAACAGACACTTTACCGAAAAGGCACTTGTAAACATTGAATTAAAATTCGAACGCCCAAAAGTATAATTCAACACTTGAAATTTTCATTAAATGCGATTAAAGCACGAACAAGTGCATTTCATTTTCACTTGTGCAATCACACTGTGCAAATCTATATGTTAGCTGCGTTCAAATGTAAACAATTGAACAGAAGAAAAAACAAAAACTTGAATGACTTAACTACGCACAGACTGTGCGGCACAGTACAGTACAGTGTGTTCGGACTTGAATATATGTGCAGTATGTATGTTGCATGCAATCCATTCAACAGAGTCAAATTGAATTGGTTGAGCTTTGGACAGACCAGAAATATATGTGTTGCTTTTGTTCAATATGAAACGAAAATTTAAAATCAACAAAACCAAAGCCATATCAAACCAAACAAACGGGTATTATGTGCAGCACACGATGATTTAGTGTCGGTTTATTTGTTTAATTGGTGTGTGCCTGTTCATTAAGAAAATAACTCGCCTGCTTTATTTTGACAGACATCCGATGGAAAAGTAAAAGTGCGATTTTTTGTGTGTCTAATTTCGAGATTGCTGTAACACATTTTTTAACCACACAAAAAAAAAACAGATTTTCATTTTTCGAGTGAATATTTTGATGAATAAACTTGTGGTATGAACATGACATCTGAAAGTACATCGATAAAAATCATTAATCAATATAAAAAACCACAAAATTTCAATGTTACGAAATCATTTTGAAGAAAAATGGTGGTCATAGCAGCTTTCATCAGTAAATCATAATTAATTCCGTGTTAGTATCGGCTAGTATTCCCGATTGAATGTAACTGATGAACTACCATAATGGCAAATCAAACCAAATGAACTGTGAAAGCAACGACCACCAAATATTCATTGTGTTTGCTACTTTATTTATACTCATTTGCGAGAGATTTCAAATTCAGCGAATTATAAACACTTTGAAATGAATTCAGTGGCCGGTCATCTGTAGCAGTTCGGCTAGCGGTTTTTATTTTGCTTTGTTTTCTTTCTACTGTATTCTTTGCAGCTCATTGTGTACAGTGTAGAGTACGCTGTTGTGTATACAACATCACAACGTAACACCATTGAAAGTGACACACACACACGACTTGACCAATGCATTTCTGTTTGCTTACAATTCGCCAAATATGGAATCTACTTTGTTTTGATATAAAAGAGTTTCGTTTACTGTTTATAATCGGTGGTCTCGGCTTTTACAGTTCAAATGGTTTGATGCACCAGCAAATCATTGAAAAAAGTGGGAATCCTCCCTAGACCAAATGAGCACATATTTCTACTACTGATAAAAGCCATTTTGACCACATTTTTTTTACACGATTTCCTCTCTAATTCAATTAATGAGTCTTCTTTTTCAAAGATTGTACATCATTTACTAATGAAATTCCAGCAAAGTTGTCTTGAACATAAATCTTCTACCGTATTTTCATATTGATCATATAAATGTGATTTTCTTTGAAAATGGGTATGTCACTATCGTTGAGCATCAGTTTAAAAAGTCACCAACTATGGCATCCATCGCCAACATGACACAAAAATAAAAACCAGAATTTTGTCGGAGTTGAATGCTATCTAAATGTTTTTTTCAAATTTCGTATTTTATACTTCCAGTTCGTGGTGTGTGTGTGTGTGTGTGTGTGTGTGTGTGTGTGTGTGTGTGTGTGTGTGTGTGTGTGTTGTTGGGTTGTTGAAAGTGATCAAGCGACTGTGGGCGACAAAATCGACACATGCTCATACTAAGAAGAAAACCTTATTATTTTACAAAGAGATATTGTTTTTCTCGCTCTCTCTCTCTCTCTCAACATCGTTGCTGGGTGTTGTGCCATAGACATATTTTGTACAAAGTGAAATCTCATTCATAAAATAATCTTGAAATGTTTTAACTTGAATCGCCTCCACATCGTAAATTCATTTTTTACTCGTTTTCGTGTAAAAACCGACTGTGACTTTTTATTACATCTGGTAATTATGATGTCTACCAGTGAATTTTCACGTTGCATTTGTATGTTTTTGTAGCTCATCTGGCGAAATTTTAATTGTAAAAAGGCAATTTCAGTTTTTGCTTAGATTTTTGTAGCTCCAAAATTGGTTAAAATAATAATAATAATAAATAATAACAACACATAAGTTCAAATGTGATAAATAGTCACTTTCTTTAATCACAAATTTCACAATTCATAATAATTAAATATTGATTCATTAATTCCGAGCCACTTGGTGCCTGATGATTCACTTAATTCACTTACTCGAACACATTTCGTAATTTCTTGAATCAAATGAAATTGTAACCGAATTTTGCCGGAGCAAGTAGACGCCGGCTGACATTTATGCCGCATCGAATATATGAAAATTACAGAGCACATGATGTGTTAATATATATGAAATTGAAGGAAATATTCATCTGTTTCGCTTTCTATGCACTTTAAAAAAGTGAAGATGCACTTCAAGTCAAGTGAAATTATGTGTACACATACTTATGTGTGTTTTTATTCTCTAGCGCTCGTCATTTTTTTTTTTTTTGGTGGCACGGTTGCACACTTGATGATATAGCAGAGAAATTAAATTGACAGTAAAGCACGATTATTATCATTAATTATGTTCATTCATATTGTGAGCCATTCAAAAACGGCATTTGTATCTCATTAATTTCAACTTGAATGTTAACAATTAGGATCGTATAGGATTGGCCCCTTACATCGACATTCTTCGGGTTGATAAAATAAAAAGATTGCCTGCCTTTTTTCATTCAAAAAGTGAATTTGTTGATGTTTACAAGAGCCCTAAATGTGGGAGAATCATAACGGTTAATTTATATAATCGATTTGGTTTTTGCTGGTTGGTTCAAAAGTTAGCAGGAGTTTTCTAAAATAAGCTTGAGATTTAGGGCTTGAGACTCACTACTTTCGTTCTCACTTCTCACTAACATATGGTCTATGGTTACAGTAATATTACTTGACTTCCTCACTAGTGGTGAGCAACAATTTAATGACGTACAATTTAATGTTTTGCACATAAATTACTTCTACCCATTTGCACGCTAAATAAATGAATCATCCGAATCGAATACTATTAGCGATTCGTCCGTTCAACCGTTTTGTTGTTGGTGTTGTTGTTGTTAACATGCCGACATCGGTTCCCTTTTACTTGTGATTCGTTTAATACGGGGCATTTTAATATCGTTCAGACCAATGACCATTGAAACATATTGAAGCAACCGCACAGAGAAATGAAAAGTGTCATAAATTAATAAATGTTAAAATTGCTTGATGCTGGCCCAAACGAAGTGTATGGGAATCATGTGCAATCAACGAAATTGCTGAAATGCATTGCTATAAATTGTATTCAAGTCGTGGGAAACAATGGCATTTAGAATATAAAATATGATGACCAATCATAAAAATTAATCAATGGATAAATTAGTACAAATTTTAATAAATCGATACAATCATTTTACAATTATTACACTATCTTCGAAATGATATCTCGGTTTCGAGATATCGAGAGGAGTGTAATTTTTTTATTCAAAATTCCAATTGATTTAAAACTGATGAAAGTTAAAAAGAAATTGAAAAGAAATAATGCAATTTATTCGCTACTGATTCTCATTCACTAGTCTAGCAAATGAATACTCGTTTCCACATTCCAAACAAACTGTACATCAAGAGTAATCAGTGTTCAGTTATTGCGTCTGCATTTTTATCGTCCAATATGAATGTAAACAACTTGCTTCTTGATGAATTTTAAATCAGAATCTATCACATGTTAAGCGCAATAATGAATAAACTCTCCATTGGTTTCTCATCAATTTCATTTTGTTTAGTCGATTCGATTCGATTCGCCAGCATTGTTGACAGCACATAAAAGTGTACACACATTGTTCGGAGTTCGATTCATACAAAATGTTTGAAATGTCTCATTGTTACTGAAAATCGACAAATTAAAATGTGTACAATGTACAAAGTAAAACAGCCATCAATTGGTTGTCTCTATTTTTGGAATGTGCAAGCACAACATCCCAAGCTTGTTTTGTTTGCATTGGTATTTTACCGTTCAAGTGGCATTGATCTAACATGATCTTCTCAGATGATTAGAACTAGCGTACAACATTGAAAAAGTAAGATGAAAACAAACGCTCAAAATAATACCATATTGAAAAATCGGTTTAATCGAAACGAGTAAAGAAAATCCAACCGATGTGCGACAAAGTGAAATGATCATCGTGTTGAACGTTAATATCATGCGAGGCGTAGCTGCAATCGATTCATGTCTTATTCATGATTTTCCGTTTCTTTTTTTTTCATTTTTTTGGTTTTTGTTTTCATTAAGAGTGCATACCAAATTGGGTTTAATGCTTTTCCGTGCACTCACGACATACTAGTGCCTATTTGTTTACACTGATGCCTGATGGCATCGAGTCTATGCTCGTGACATTTATACTGAACATAAATATTTTTCACCACATTTAATTTATGTTATCGTTTAGCTTCGAAGATTACTATGTTAGTTTTATGCGATTGCTCCCACTGTTTTGTAGATTTTATAGAAACTGATATAATATGACTGTTCATTTAAGGTGTTTATTACTCACTTTCCCAATCTTGGCACTTTATATGGTGCACTTTGATTAGTTCTGATTTTGATTAGGATTTGTAATTCATAGAAACAAACAGAATTTATTATATTTGAAATCTGAATTTATATGGTTTTATTCATTTCGGTTTTTGATAAAAGCAGATGAGCGTCAGGATGTTCAAAAGAAAACATTTACAAAATGGATCAACTCACAGCTATCGAAATCGGCACGTCCCCTTGTAAACGATCTCTTTGAAGACTTGCGCGATGGTCATAAACTGTTGGATTTACTTGAAATACTCACAAATCAAAAATATGTAAGTTGAATCACAAAACATTACGATATCATTTTAGAGTTGGGACAAACCTGTGGAATACAAATAATGAAATAAAACATTTAATGGTTTTTATCATTCACAGAAACGTGAAAAAGGTCGCATGCGTGTACATCACATCAACAATGTCAACAAAGTATTGCAAGTGTTCAGTGAAAATGGTGTAAAATTGATGAACATTTCAAGTGAAGATATTGTTGGTGGCAATCCAAAATTAACACTCGGTTTGATATCGAGCATTGCTCTGTGTTTTGATGGCCGTAAATTGGTCAATTCGGAAACAGTCAGCGGATTGGAAAAGAATCTGTTGCGTTGGGTGCGACAATTCACCGATAAATATCAATTGAAAGTCAACGATCTTACAACCAGTTGGTCAAATGGTTTGGCATTTTTATACATTTTACATGATTTTGGTATTGAATTTGATTTGGACTGGGCGATCAAACAGCATCCGATTGCGAGGTAAATCGAATGAATCATTCGGAATGATTATTTTCAAATCTTTGACCCAATGACTAAAATGTATTTATTTTTTTTTGCAGACTTCGTTTGGCTTTTGATTTGGCGACACGTTTTCTCCGGATTGACGCTTTGCTAGACCCTGAAGATGTTCACACAAATAAACCCGATAAAAAATCCATTCTAATGTATGTAATGTGTCTGTATCAGGCCATTGAATCGATTCGTTCGTCTCAGTTATCAACGGCAGGTAGCATTCAAATGCTCGATCAACACTTTGAAGGCAGCACTGAAGAGATCAATTCACCGACCAGCGAAGACTCGTCAAAATCGATTCAACCAAGCACTTCAGGCCACCAGTTGACCGAGAGTCAAAGTGACAGTCAAACTGAACCATTGAATACAATCAATTTGACTGATTTAGATGAGGTGTCACTCGCCAAATCAATCGAAGATTTGAAAAATTTCCCCGTACAGCGTAGCTCAACGTTTACAATTACCAAAAATGAGTCAATCAATTTAACGGGCGCTGATGGTGATACATTCGATTTGGACGATGAAAATAATAAAACAATTCATTTTCAACAATTCATTGAGTCACGATCTCGGCCCGTTTCGATAGCAACAAATATGTCCGCCGAAATTGGTGGCTATCAAAATGCAATTGAAATTGTGCTATCGTTACTTTTGGAAGCTGAAGAGGTGCTATCAAAGCCAATGCCCGATATTAAGGAATTGCCAGATGCGAAGACTCAATTTCAGGCACATGAAGAGTTTATGATTAAATTATCGGAATATCAAGAATACGTTGGCGGTGCACTGGAAGAAGGTGCACGTTTGCTCTCCGAACCAACCACAAATACGGGTCTAACACCTGAAGATCAAAGTGAAATTAAACAGCAAATGCTTTTGCTAAATGAACGATGGGAATTGTTGCGAGTGTCTGCACTTGATGTGCAATCTCGTGTCCATGCCAAATTGGCACACGTTCAAATGCAGAAGATCGAAGAATTACGTGTTTTGTTAACAAATACCGAAGATAAAATATCACGAATGCCGGACATTGATCCAAATCCAGATGCATTTGCGCGTCAGCTTAGCGATCACAAACAATTGGAAACGTCATTAAATGAACAAAAGTTGCTTGTGGATGATCTAAGTAATCTGGTGGTTATCGTAAATGACGATTCATTCAATGACTTGGAAGATAAATTGACTGCGCTTGGTGAGCGTTGGACGCATGTTGTAAAATGGACAAAAAATCGATTCCAAAAACTACAAGATGCTCATTGGAATTGGAAGATTTTGAAGCGTCAATTTGCGATCGCAAACGAATGGATTAATGTGCGTGAAAATGATTTAAAGCAAATGGAATCAAAAGACGTTAGCGCAATTGGCAGTGTCATGGAACGAATGCAAAATCTTCGATTTTGTGCAAAAGATTTGAATATATTGTACGATAATTTGATACATTTAGAAGAAATTGCACATGATTTAAAGCCAGCAACGGATAAACTGCTGGATGAACTGGAAAATGTGCAAGATCGTTGTGAAGCGTTAAAAGAAATTGTCGATGTTCAACAGCAGCGAATTGAAGGAATGGGCTTTGACTTTAATGTTGACATTTTGGATCATGTTAAACTACCTAAAGGTTGGAATGATTTCCAGGCACAGTTCAGTGCTGATCGACAAAGTCTTATGGATTTGGGTGATTCAGACTCCAATCAAAGTGACAATGAATTCGACGATTCACCACAATCGAATAAAAAACGAAAGCTTCAAAAATCCGAAAAATATCAACAACTCAATACTTGTATTCAAGATATGAATGATTTTGTAACCCAAGGTGAAAATATATTGGCTGACTTGAAGGGAATGTCATCGTTGAGCGGGCAATACATTGCTTTGGAGAAGCTTCAAAATGAATTGAAGGTGAAAATCAGCGAATTTCCCAATGTTAAAACCCTTCTGAGCGAATGTGTTGAGGCAGATGGTAGCGAACTGACAGAAGAAGCGACCGAAATCAGTAACATCGGAACAAAATATGATGAACTCAATTTTCGTGTTGAACATTTGTTGGAGCTCAATCAAAAAGCTGCTGTTAAAGACAAATTCACTCGAAATTTGACCGGTTTAAAGCTGGTGCTGGCTGATTGTCAAGATTGGTTTAAACAGTATGCCAATCTAAATGCATCAACACAGGAAGAGCTTGAAAATCGTTTGGCTTATATGGAATCACTTCGAAATGAAATCTCGGAAGCGCAAGAATTTTATCGAAATGCCGAGGAGAAGGGTGAATTGAAAGAATGGAAATATGATTTTGATCAGTTTCAACAGAGTTGGAATGATATTGAAAGTGCAATAAAACGATTGGTTGTCGACAATTTTGAAACCGAACAAATGGACGAAGATCCGGAACTGATGGAAGAGGACATTTCACCGGAGTTGGAAAAGTTCGAAGCTACTTATTCTGATGCAAATGACACCGACATTGTGGTTTCAAGCCTCGAACTTATGAAGACGAATTTGAATCGATTAAACGAACTCAAGCCAATTGTTGCAGAGGCACGTAATAGTATAGAAATAAAAAATAATCCTACAGAATTTGAGAAGTGGCAAAAATTAGAATCGATTATCGACGAACGTGCTACGAAACAAACAACAGCAATAAATAATTTGATTCATTTTACCACGGAGTTTGAACAAGTCGTTCAATTTCTTACAAATCTAAACAATAGTTTAGCCAATGATTTATTTATTCTCGGTGAAGAAGAGGAGTTGAAGAAGCATGAACAGCAGTACGAAACCAATGCTATGGAAATCAAGAAAATCGAAATTGATATTATCAGTGTAAAGAACTTTAGTGAAGTCATCATTCGAGAATCAACCGATCCAGAGCACAAAGCAGCATTACTCGATCAAGTTCAATCGCTCAATGAACTTTACACCAGCGTTAAAAAATCATTCCAAACCAATAAAAAAGCTTTAAATTTATCAGTTGAACAAACATCAAACATTTACCAGAGAATTACCGAAGTAGAAAAATGGCTTAATGAATTGGAAACATCGACACCGGCCACAACAAATCAAGAAATCCAAAATTCCAATCAACTCTTTCAGATTCGTAATAAATTTCAATCGCTCAAGGAAACATGTGAACAGAAAACCGTTGAATTTCGTGAACTAAATGATGTGGGCAGTGAAATGCTATTGCGCATCGATGAACAACTCAATCAACCAAATTGCAAGCGCAAATATTCCACATTGGCAAAACAATTTACAAAATTGAATGCCAAATGGAATGATGTGACAACATTGGTGTACAATAGAACTGCTTTGCTCGAACACATCTCTAGTCAACTTGGCGAATTGAAAACGCTGATTGTATCCGAAACAGGATATTTGGATAAATTGGAAAAACGTTTGCGTAAAAGTCCAGAAAATGCAGCCGATGCTGAGGAAATCTACGAAGAACTTGACGTAAGATTCATTTGAACACACAATTCAGTTTGAATGCCTTTTTGATTCGGAAAAATTTCATTTAAATCTATAATTTGAATTTACAGGACCTCGAAAATAGCATACGAAATCATTCTGAGGAGCGTCTTGAGAAGATCAAGGAATTGGGCAACGAATTGATTGAGCATGAGTGCATGGCCGAGAGTGTGTTGGCTGATGTGCAGTCTGTGTCCGATCGATGGAATATGCTGCAGCACAAGGTAAGAAGAATAGCATCCTCAGCTTATTTATCTGAGTTTATTGTTAAAAGCGTACGTGTAAATTTGTAAATCGTATTCGATTTATAAAATTGTTTGACGGTGTAGCAAAGAATCGTTTGTATTAATGATAAATGTGCGACATGTAAATTTTGCATGCTTTTGTCATTTTCATTCATTTGTCATCGTTAAAATTGTTTCTTTGTGATTTTTTGCATGTTTCCTTTTATTTCTTTGTACAAAATGTCATCGACCAAAATCATCACTATCTTGTATGCGCTTGCTTTGCTTCTGTAAAAACAAAAAACCAAACAAAATCGCTCTATGTGTATTCAAAAAAAAAAAATTGTATCGTAAAATCCGGTTACCAATTCATATTTGAAGGGGCAGCAACGTCAAACAATGCTCGAAAAAGCCGTTTCCGAGGCTCAATCCTCCGAGAGTCGTGTACAAAATTTCCAACATTGGATTTACCATGTCGATGAATTACTAAATGAGCATCTCGATAATGACACCACCATGGACGATTTACCGCATGATTTTCAGGTTAGCGCTGTCAATTCCATTTCTTTAACGAATACCATTAACACCCAAAATGCTTAAACTAAACAATTCCATAACTCAATTTATTTTCCCCGATAACCCAGTGACTTTTAACCACATAACGCATCGTTCTTTTGCTTGAGTTCATCCAAATAAATGGTTATATCGATGGATAAATTTATTGACACTTTTACGCAAACATTGTCAATTGGATGAGGATGTACGTGTTAAACTACCGAGATATATAGCGAGTGTACTATTTTTTGTTGTTGTGTGACACGTACATCCGCATCCTTTTGAAAACATTTGCTTTTACGCAAAAGTAAAAGCAATGACCGCATTAGATTGTAAAGTTCGAAAGGTGGCATTTGAATGTTTGAAATCGATATAACTAAACCATTTAAAAAATAGTGTTCTAGTTTTCTGACGAATTGACTCATTCGACACACAATCACACACACACACACCCACACCCAAGCCCATTCCATGTAGTTAACTCATTGTCATTTTGCTTATTCCATTTCGGTAACTTTATTTCCCCATCTTTAACTGTACTACATGTTGAAAATAGCGATTGGTTGAGGAATTTGAGGCAAACGAAACAGTTTTGAATGAAATGAAAGAAGAAGTGGAATTGTATCAGCAAAAGGGTAAAACGGAGGCAGCACATCGACTGCGTGAACAAGTGAATCTGTTGGAGGAACGTTTTCAAACAAGTCAAACAAAACTCAGTACATTTACATCACCGCAAGCCAACTTTGAAAGTCGTTTGAATCGTGCGATGGGTGAATTGCGTGCCGTCGAACGTAGCTCCTGTATTTTAGACGTTGCATCAGCTGGACTGAATAATATACAAGATCAATACAAACATTGTTTGAAAATGTACCGAACATTATCGGAAATTAAGGGTGAAATTGAGAATGTCATCAAAACTGGTCGAAAAGTTTGCGAAGACAAAACAAATAAATATGCAAAAAAATTGACACTCAGTATTGATGCCCTCAAATATTTATATAATTCACTCGGTGAACATGTCACACAATCGAAAATCACACTTGAAAAATTACTTCGCATTGCAACAGCAATCCAATCAAATATTACCACCATCGAACGTTGGTTGAATTATTCAACGGAAAATACCGAATTAACAATCGAAGAACGGAAAAAATTGCTTGGCAGTGATCCAGCACTTTTGCTATCGAATGATCAAATCGGTGCAATGATTGAAAAATGCAATGTAATGTACGGCGAATACAGTGAAGTGTGTGATCCAAGTTATTTGGAGGATTTGCACGCCAAAATTGAAAGTCTGTCGCAACGATTCATCCATATCACTGTGAGCGATGTGGAAAAGGATTTACTCGAAATCAAATCAACACTGCAAAATCTCGATAATATTTCGATAGACACACTTCGGTAAGGGACTTGTAGTGTTTTAGCCGTAGCTTACGTTACATTCGTTTTTCCATCCATTTCGTTCAATCCATTGATGCATTTTTTGTGTGGATACTTTTTTACGCAGGTCCATCGAAAGTGATTTGAAAAAGATGGATGTAACAAGCAGCGACCTTCAAAAATTACATCAACAAGTAACTGCAATTGTTCAGGTAAATGATTTGTTCGTAGTTGTTTTTCTTCCATCGATTGAAATTCTTATTTGTAAATAACAACTTTCGGGAGCATATGGAAACAAGGGAATCAATACACATTTTTCATGAGTGTTTTTTTTCTCTACTTTGACATTTTCATTGGGAATGGGCTTAAAAAAAAAACAAAAACTCGATTACACATCATGTATTTTATCAAAGGTGGCAAGCTATTCATCAATCAAATTGCGAATCTAATTAATATTGCAGTCAACACACATTTAATCAGTTACTTATTATATTGTTTGTAAAATTACATCCATACATTCATTGTGGTGAATGACATAAAACATCAACCATGGTCATTTGTATCCAACCATATCCATTTTTTACACGACATGAAAACAAGAGCTAAATCATGCATTAATATGAAAATGAACTAATGTCAGCTTAATGAAAATGATCTAACTTAATTAAATGATTAATTAATTTTATTTAACTAGTGAAACTATTGAATTCCATACAATGATTTCAATTTAATGATAAAACCCGCATTAAATCCAATAATATATTTGTTAACGTTTTGAAGAGTTGAAAAATGATACTTACAATTATAATTAAACTAATTGTTATTGTGATATTTTTTTAAATAAGTTTTAATGAATTTACTCAAAATGATGTTCCAATCCAAACAAATCTGTGCTAAAACTAAATGCACTAAATCTGTTTATACTTCAAAGTGAATATAGGACTATTATAATAATTTGTGTAATATTGTTTTTTGTTGGTCCCGTTATAAATAATTCCTTGTGTATTATTTATCAAGATGAAAACGCTTTGAAATGTTGTACTCCAATGTCCCAAATGCCGTTACATGTATCGCTGTGTAAATTGTGATCGCCCGTCCTGCGTGTGCCATCTTGTATTCATGTCCCTTCAAATCAATTGTTGTTTGTATCCACAAAACCACCACCACATATCACTATCTGTGACACTCTTCATAAAATCACGAGAGCATGCTATGAAAATCACAAAATTAAAACACAAACACACCTAAAACTGTCTTACGTGTTGTCTGAATCTATATCAAATTGCATTCACTCTCTTCTTCTCTATTACTTGAAAAATGCCAATTTCAACGAAAACCAAACCAAACCAAACCAAACCAAACCAAAAAAAAAACATGATTCCAAACCGTTCACAGGAAGCGATTGCATCGCGCCTTAGGTCTCCAGCCGACAATGATGATGATATGGAAATTGTTATTGTAAGCGATACGGTGCGTCAAAGACGTTCAAGAACACCTTCGTCATCAACCCCAACACCAAATGAAAATCGAGTTAAAGAATCCAAGCCAAAAACCCACCAAATGCCCGATCTGTTGCCGAAAACTTTTCATCTCGCTGAAACGAGTGCACTATTTTCACAAGTAAACAATGCAGAGTATCTAATACCACGGAAAAACAGTATCGACACGAACAGAGATGAAAAAGTGTCGGTTGTGGAAATACGAGAGACGAATTTGTCGACACCAAAGAGAGCAATTAACACATACAAAACCGGTGAAAACCATCAAAGCCACAATGCCAGCGAAGTATTGAACACGTGCAGCATTTTAGAGTCGGTGAGCTATTTGGAACCGAGTTGTGTCGAAACTGTGCATATAATTGATGTGACATCTGAACCATCCGACAGCGACACATGTTGTTCAACTCCAAATTTAGACGATAGACGCGAAAGTAAGATGTCATCGAGTGATGATGGTGATAGTGATGAATATGAAACCGGTGAACCTGGACCAAATTCCATGAATACGTTACAATTTCGCGGTCATCGAATACCATTCGATGAATATCAACAATCAACACAAAATGATTATGAAAATCATAAAGATTTGAAACAAATTGACAATCAAATGATACCACCAAAGCCACAGCGCAAAAAGCTCACTCCAACCTTAAAAGACATTTTAAGCGCAACCACGGAACGTGATAGTTTTTATGCTGATAAAGAGTCATTCGATGAAGCATTGATATTTTCTGATGACGATGATAACAATCACATTGATGGACAGTCAACCGAACGATTCAACCGAGATACGGTACTTATGAATAACACACACACACACACAAAAAACCCTCACAAAAACAAACAAATAAAAAATAAAATTCATGTATTCCAAAATTATTGTTGCGATGTGTTCTCAAAGCTTGCATTGCATGAAATTCAATTTGATTGAAAGGCACGGATGTTCAACTGTCAAAATCCGTATTCCATAACTTATCAAACAAACATACAAACAAAAACAAACGAAAAAAAAATTCATTTCGCATGAAAATCAATCGTTTCGTTATTTATTAGGGAGATGAATGTTTTGAATTAATCCACGCATTAATCTGAAATTCCTCAAAATCCTTTGAAATTATTTCATTTTTCTTCAAGCTCAAATTTCTTGGATTTTTGTTTTTCTTTCCCCCTTGCTATAGGATCGCATCGTAAAACCAAATGCTGGAAAACCGAATGTTTTGCATGAACGGAAACTGGAGCAAACTTCAAAAGATGATAACAGTCCGGATCAATCAAAGCCACGTACAAAAAGCAAAACCGTTACAACCACAACGATTACAACGACCGCAAAAACATATTCCACGAAAAAAACGACCAATTCTAGTTCTTTGTCGCAAAGAGTCTATGAATTTGAGAAAACTGCACGATACATGATCAAAAAATTGCAAGAGACATGCGAAAAGATTACCGCATCGGTAGAGGCAACAGCCGATCCAGACACAATTGAACATCTTAAGATGCTCGTTGCACCGGATGCAGCTACACTCATCTCACAAGGTGATTCATTGGTGTTGGAAACGCATGGCCACGCAACGCCGGAATTAGCCAAAACGGTTATGGACATTCAAGCGATTTTACGTGAAAAATTCCGTGAAGTTCAACATGCCAAGTGAGTCTTAACATCAAACGAATTCTTTTAGTTCCTTGTTAGTTCCATTTCACAGCTGTGATTTTTAAATAGATTTTTGGCCGCTTCAAATGAAACTCCCAAAAATTCAACGAACGAAGAGAGTCAAAAGTCACCGAAGCCAGATATACTTGTCAAAAACGGTAAATCAATCAATGTACAAAAGGCGATGACAAACAACATCGACGATGGTGCTTTGTTTGTTTGCAATAAAGTCTGGCAACTTCTTGAGAACCCAGTCACCGATAGCAATGAGCTTCATCTAAGAGAACGACTAGCGGATATTCAGGTAATTGATTGCATTAGAAGTGTCATAATTTAATTCAAGCTGCTATTTGTCATGATGTGCACAGTAGTAAGATTACGGATTTGATAAACAGTAACAGAAAAAAAAGAACTCAATTCCAAATGTCATTTGATATGTGATGAAAATAGAACAAACCGCATCAAAAACTTTCAACATCACATTCCCATTTTCAGATCAGTAACAAAATTGCATTTTGCTCTATTTTTAATTTAAGATTGGTTTGGGACGCTTGAGTTGCCGGCCAATACGCAAATAACATTCATCAAGATTTCTATAAAGCACTGTTTTTTTTTTTAATAAACCTTTTAAGAACGCATGTTGATGGAGAAAATAAATGGATATGAGTGAGAGAGACAAGACAAACGGCTGTCTTCGGTCGATCATTGTTAACTTGATAAACACCTCACATAATGTGCATCTCACACACTCTATAAATTGATGTCAATCTCAATTTTCAATGTGTCTCGGTTTAATCCTTCTATATATTTAATGGCCTAAAAGTCTATGAACTCGACATTCTTTGGTGTGTTCGGTTACTTCGATGTTTTACTGTGTATTCAAAATGCATTTGAAACAAAAAACAACAACAAACAAACACACGAAAAGAAAGGGAAAACAACAATTGCTTACGAAAATAATTTTTTCTTCCGAGAACCCAGAGCCGATCATTTTGGCGATCACAATTTCAGTTTCAGTCTTCGTTTGAATGCATAGACATTCGGATCCGTTTGTAAAGTGCTCCCGCCTTTTCGATATCGACCAAATAGATAAAAAATCCAACATCTCGAGATCAGTTTTCTTTAGTTCAAGTGATCGTTTTGCCTTGTTTTTTTCAAATTTCAAGCCGGCATCTAATTATAGCCAAAACATAGCCACATTTTCATTTTCCATCGCAATTCATCTCGTGCGCATCTGGCATTTTAACTGTGCCTAGTGTTTGTACTTTTTGATACTCGTGTGTTATTTTCTTGTTTTCAAAGCGCTCACTCGCATTTGAATCGGTCAAATAGTTCACAACCGCAGCCAAACATTTTTTTGTTGTGTGTGCATAGCATTTTGGACTTGCATTTAAAGACACAGTGTGATACTTTTGCTTCGCTTCAATAATTCCGAAAAATCAAAAGAAACACATCAATTTTCTCGTTTTGTAACAATTTCAATCGAACATTTATACTTAAATCAAGTTGAATTTCGTTTTATTTAAGTGATTAATTTGTGTGATTGAAGGGAAAATTCGAGTGCATTTGGAATTGATTTATTGCTGTTTGAAGCAAACATTTTACGAGACCATAAATTTGCAAGTTTCAACTTAATATTTTGATTAAAATTCACAATGCAGAATTTACAAACCGAATTGAAGATCCAGTGGAAATTTGCTTCGCAAGCAACACCAAGTCCTCGAGCAAAAGCAACAATGGAAACACTTGATCGCACCCGAAGCGATCTCTCATATCACTATGATTCAGTCGTACAATCTTTAAAAACGCTCAACGGACACCGCAGCGATACGGATAACGATGAATGGAAGCATCCAGATGGCAAACCTGTTGATAAAAAAGTACAAAATGATTCAAACACAGAAAAGAAAGGTAAAAATCCATTTCCTAAAGTTTTATGTTTCAAAAAAATTTCCCCGTAGAAAAAAAAAGTTCGCTTCATTTAAGTTTCATTGCGCGGAAGTGAATGAACCAGAAAAAAAAACAACAATGCTTACCAAAGCGATTTTCTCATTCAAGCTCATTAAGTATTAACTTTAATGTTGGCATACAAACTACTGGAAACTTGGCTACATGGAAAAAGTTGTCCCAATGCATTGTTCTATCGTGGTATTGAGTGTACTGGAATGAGTACATCGATTAATTATGTGATGGAGGCAATAGAATGAGTATTAGCTACAAGGCGATAACAATTCAGAGCACATAAGTCGCCATCATAGTTGCATAGTCCGCAGCTACAAAACTTTTTACCTCCATTCGACTCACAATGTTATCATATCATGAAAATCAAAACAATAGTAAAATGACAACGCATTGAGAGAAAATTCACAATATAATCGTACCAAGACCAGGCACACATAACATTCGTGAGTGGATGAAGGAAAAAAAAAACACAAACGGGGGAAAAACGAAAGAAATGGTGTATTTTTTCTCGTAATACGCTTACATATTACATATTTATGGGCGATATAATGACACTGTCGTTACTTAAACCATGTTCAGCTACTTATCTGCCATGCAACATGCTGGGGCCAAATCGAGCCCTGGGTCACAGTTTGCGCATAGTCGCACATATTAATTCCATTCCATTTAAACAATATGAGCTTGTTATGACAGAAACCAGCGGTGAACAAAAAAATAACTCAAGCAACGAAAATGAAAATAAAGAATTGTAACGAAATCACCAAATGAAATGGCATAATGAAACTACTGACATTGTGGTGGACGGCACCCATTTTGATGGAAAACACACACAGAGAGAGAGAGAGAGAGAGAGAGATTGGAAAAAGTTTTCTGTGGTTTTTCGACGCAACCATTAAAGCTCAGCAAACATTGACCGCTTAAATCTATTTGACTGAAGTCACGTTAATTCACTCAAGGGACTTGCATCGCCTTGTTTTTCGGATTTTTTTTCCACGAGTTTTTTTTAGCTCTTTTTTTGATTTTAATCATTTTAGTTACTGATTGTCATCCATAGTCTCGTGTCTATTTGATAAATCGGTTTATGGTGTTGACTTCATTCAAATGTGATAAATGAATTCAAAATTCCTCTATGGAATTCAATCACATTTTTTTTTCGATTTACTATTGAGTAATATTTTTCGGATTATTTTATCAAATGCTCTTAAGAACATAACGGATGTAGCATTTTTCGTGTGTGTGTGTGTGATTGCAACATAGCCGCCCAATTTAAAATGGATTTTACTCTCTCTCTGACCACATTTTTTCAATATTTTTTTTTTGTATGCTGCAGATAATTCACCCGAATCAGGCTATGTACCGGGATCATTTTCAGCCAAGGGACGTTCAAAATTGCTGTCACCAAATAGTGTAACACCAGTAGAACCGGCAAACTTGGATAAAGCGATTAATCAAGTATGTACAGTACAACGCACACAAATAAAAGAGATAGAGAGGAAAAATTTCATTTTAACACAAAATATTCCCGATTTTTCACGCTTACAGATTTCCGATTGGTTGAATTTAGACCAAAATATGGCCAAAAACTATCACATCGATGTTGGTGATATCGATGCAATAACGGAAGCCATCACCAAACAAAAAGTAAGAATTTTTGGTTTTAATTTCAAAAATAGAAACTTTCACGTGTAATTTATTCTCAATTTCATGGCCTCATACAGACTGTTGTTCGTGAATTGGAAAGCAAAAAACCACAATTGGATGAATTGATTTTACTCGCGGAAGCATTGAAAACAGATGGAAATCGCCAAAAATTACATGGCAAAAGTGAGTTTAACACATTTATTACTTTCCATTTTAACAATTTTATTGAACTGAAAATGAAAATCGATTGGAAAATCACCCAGTGAAAAAAAAAACGCAAACACTTGTGTACGTACAGAGAAGTAAACGGAACAAAGAGAATGCAAAAACAACGTAGTTCAGTGACCAGTGACTGAGTCAGAATCTATTTTATTTCCGTATAGTGAAAATCATTAACGACCCATTAAATATACAGATAGGAAAGTGAAAGTGTTTGGTGAACTAACAATTAACTGTCGTTCGATGAAATAAAATAGAATTTCTCATTACCATAGTTAAAAATTTATTGTTTCTTGCTACGCGAGAGAAGTGTTTACATGGTTTTGATTTGAATAACATTTATGAAATCATGTCACGTCGACGGATGTCATAAAAAAAAAATTGGACACTCAAGCAGCTGCGTAAATGCGGCAATTGCATTTGGTGTCGATGTATTTACACATTGCGCTGCACATAATGCAGGTATTGAATATAAAATAGACACACGAGCGATGAGCAATTGTGGTTTATGTTCTGAAATAACTGTAAAAAAAAAACTTTTCCATAGAACTAAAATGATGAACTTTATGCTACACAACTCGGAATTCAACTAGATCAAGAGCCATTTTGCCCAAAAACAATTTATTTCTGAATTTTTTTCGGAGTGTCATCCGAATCACATATGTGAAAATGTCATGCGACCAAATTCCCCCAAAATGAAATGGGAATTTGAAACCGTCACACTATAGTACATGAGAACAATAGTGAAATATGGATATACCCGGGGGCATAGCAGCATTTATTTTTTTTATTGTTGTTCTTCATTCAACAAGTTCACAAATAACGTTATTTTCAATTACTGCTCAGTGTATCCGAATATGGTTGGATCACATGAAACGAAATTTCAAATAATATCCAGTCATATAAACGCTTCAAAAATAAACTTTCCATTTGCTATCATATTTGGTTAGATAAATGCAATGCAAAACAACAGACTAACAATGTTATCTCTCTCTCAATTGAAAAACATTATTTCACATTTGGGCATTGGGATGTGAGCATCAAAATCTTCATTCAGTGTGTACGCAGTACGCACACAAAATGTACACAAATATTCCAAAATTCCGATCGTTTTGGCTTAAAATGAATGGTGGAATGTTTGCCAAATTTGAAATGTGATGCGATGCTTGGTGCAGCATATTTGTTAAATTGAAATTGTTATTTTGTTGTGTTGATGCAACCTGAGAAGTGAAATGTTCCGGCCATGTGAACAATACACACAACTTCACTCCGCATTATGTACCATGTACTACAAATATACAGTGTAAAGTGTACAGTGTGTTTTGTGTATCCTGTGTGCTGTGTTATGTGGATGCATTGGAAAGTTGCAAGCAAAAAGTCATTTGCTACAATGGAAAATATCAGGACTAATGACAAACATTGCACATAGTGACAAATTGTGAAAATACGAATAATACGATTTACACTTGGGCTCTTGCTAAGCCGGTAGAAATTCCACATCACAATTGCAACAACAACTATTATTGTTAGTGACACTAGTGGAACGTATGCAAATAACTATAATGTTATTTATCACTAGCAACGAATGCTCACTTCTATTTCGCTCGCTCATAAAAGTGTGAAAATATGGAAATTGAGCCAAATAGTGCACGTATCAAATTGCTATTGTGATGAGGTGGCAGCATGCACTCAACAACGACCGCTGAACACTCTCTATTCACTGAACTGAATCTAACAACCGCAATTTCGATGTCACTATTATGCAAACATTCAAACAAATAACGGATCCTTATTATAAGGATTACAAGTCTTGACTTTTATACTCTCTCATAAATGTTGCAAACAGACAGTGAAAGTTAAGTGTATGCATCGCTGCGAAAATCAGGATCTGTTAAATGCATTCAATATAGCAATTTTATGCCATCACATCAAATATCAAAGAGTTGAACACCATAGGAAAAATCTCTATTGACATGCTTTTACTTGACGTCAATTCTTTTGCCATCGTCATCGTCGTCTATGTTATTTCCATACACAATAACAACAACAACAAACTTTTTGAACTATCGATGACAATGTGTGCACTCAACTAAAAACGTTCACTTCTTTCCATTAAATGAAGATTCAAGTCGAATAGAATAGGAAAAAAAGGCATGTCTTTTTCTGCTTGTTCCGGGATACAGATGCCGAGACGTTGTACGTTTTTTTTTTATGTTTTCTCTATAGAAGTCAAATAAAATGAACAGCGAAAAGTTTTTCGTGCTTGAAGTTTGCTTGAAGAACATTTCAAAATTAAAACATTGAATAATTTGAAATTACATGCTTGCCGCTTTTGCACATCACTTAACATATCACACTTTGTCAAGTAATATTGCGCACTTAAAAATCTATTTTTATGTCTGCAACACCTAACAGATATGTACAATATGCATCGCATGTTAATATCCAAATACATTTGGTTTTTATGTGTACGCTGCTAAAGACGGTCGCATTCGCAGGTACAATAGCGAATCGCATCCGTATGTATGAAAAATCGACAGACATTGTGGGTGTGACAGAGTGGGATTATGGATATGCTATCTTTTGTTTGACGGACATGTTTACATGAAACAAACATTCAATGCTGGGGGAGGTATTGGGGCAAACGCTAATGCTATAAATCGGTTTATGTGCGTGTACATCACGCACATGATGCGACGACTTTTCGCACTACACAATTTATCCTAATTATTGCTATTATCCATGCCAAATTCAATATATTTACTACTGATGAATTTGCATTATTCCCTGCATGTGTTTAACTCAACATTTTAGTAATAGTACAGCGTCCCTTTTTCCAGCCGTTTGCCTATTTTGGTTTCCATTTAATGGATATTAAAATGATTTTTAAATTGTTTGGAATCCAAACTTTGGATCAGACGCATGGAAATTATACTTTAAAACCTCCAAAAGAGCTTTTCAAGAAGTCGAGTGTTTCTTTGCCCTGCGATGTTTTCGAGAGATGTAATCAACGAATCAAAATCATTGGCCATCACACGCAATCAAGGATAATTAGTGTGTTCGCACATTTTCCATGCTAAGCTATAACCAATAATATGACATGGTGTTAACCTGAATGGCAGCGATGGTGTGTTGGCATTCAGCGTTCATCTTCAAATGTCATAATCATAAAGGTTATTATTCTTCGCGCTAACATTGTTCACATAATTAATACCTTGTGAATGAACTAAAAATGGTCGATTTGTGTCGTCTGAATAACACCACATTATGTGTCATGGATAAATAACAATTGGCCCATAATAAAATGTTAACTGTGATTAATATTTGGCATTCTTTAGCGTCATTTTAATGTTCGTATCATTTTCATGTTATTAATAAATAAACGTGTACAAGTCATACAATTGAAACGCTTGTCTCGAATGTCAAATTAATCGCTGTTACTTGTAATTGCTATGCATTGTTGTAGTACATAAAATGGGTTGAAGAACAAGCGTCAAGCGCCAACCATCATTCAGCACGATGTGGCGTGTAATAAAAAACAGGAAGAATGTGTCGCGCTTTTTGAATTATTAAAAATCGATTTCGATGTTTCTGACAAATTTCACTCTTTGCACTCTTACTCATTCTTTGCGCCATTTTAATTGAATTTCATGTAACATGGGTGCGAACAAAAAGAAATATAATGTCATAAAATGCAAGCGACACCGTTGGAAAACTGATTAATATCATGAAATTCATTCATAAAACTTTAGAGACTGTGACTTTTTTGTTCCACATAATTTTAATATTGTTCACCCCTTCTCATTCCTGGAATTTTGTCATACCGATCTTTCAAAAAATCTTTTATGGCTTTCTTTTTGTTGCTGGAAAAAGTTATTCGCGATGAAAAACCGAGGGGCAAATGACTACCAATACTACTAAACAAACGTCAAAAGTACCGGATAGTACTGAAACAGAATCTGCATCTACTGATGCGCAACTAGAAGGCATGCGAAACTGAATAGATAGAGAGAATCGACAGAATCGCATCTCGCACATCGGTATGTGCAGATATTGATTCAGTACTTGTCGGTACTTTTGACGTTTGTTTAGTAGTATTGGTAGTTGTTCGCCCCTTGTGAAAAACTCAATCCATACAAAACGTGTGCACAAGAATCAAAAAGTTTCACGATCAAGTTTTTGCTGCTTTTGTGTGTGTGTGTGTGTGTTTTGATTTCACTCATATATTCAATGAACAATATTTGTAGATGCGAAAAAAATGCCGCATCTTCGATTTTATTCTTTTAAAAGTTTATTCTCAATAAATAAATTACGATGCTCAATTTTTATTTTTTACGTCGGCAAAAGAGAATCATATACAGATTTTGATAGAATAGCTACGGTTCACCTTTTGTCTTAGCACTATATTTTTCATCTATGATTCATTATGTTGGCTGTCGATAAGCAGCAAACCTTTTTTGTAATCCATGGCCCTTTTAGTAAATGGCTTTTACAACTAACACTCTGAACTGACTGCATGGCATATTTCTACGTTCATTTTCAGGATGAGAGAGAGAGAGAGAGAGAGAGAGAGAGATGAAAAAAAACGAGTTAAAAGTCAATGTAGAAAGCCATCTGCTGAACAATGCGATGAGCACATACCACAACTTCTCATGAGACAAGGCATGAAAGGGTTTCATTGCAAATATTTCATTTGCAACCGTTTCGAAGGTGAATATAAATGTTTTGCTGCCGGTGCGGGTATGTTTACCATTAAAGCATCGAAATGTGAATGGTGGAGTTTTTGTGTGACAACAACCGACATACTTTCCATGAGAAAAGATATACCATCATTTCTCTCTCTCTATCTCTCTGTCTCTCATTCCATTTCAACTGAGCAAAACATAATAGATAGCAAAAGTACAGCCTTCGAGCTGCGTATGTTTGTGTTGCTTGCGTTCCATTTTACCATCGTTTAACTCACACTTTGCTTGAAAATCAAATGATATTAGTTCATGCTTCACCAACGAATGGCTTCAAAATGCAAAATACACCTGTGACATTGTACTAAGAATCATCTGTGTGTATATTTCAAAGCACCGAATTCTTCTTTACATAGCGATTCATTCAACGCATCACGTATAGATCTCAAGGCATAGGCAACGAAAAACCTCCAAACTATCGAAAATGTATGCTCATACAACTGCAGACCATAAATCTCATTTAATATTTAATCATTTTTTGCATACTTAAAAATGCATTTGGTCACGACAAAGCAGAGGAAATTTATGAATGAACAAATAAACGGATAATTTGAACAATCAGACGATGTTTAAAAAAAACGGCAGCAAATTTAAATGCGCCAAAGGAAAGATTTTGGTTGGTTCATGCAACAACAACAAAAAAATGTGTGCTAAAAATCCCCTTAATTTGATTTATTCGACACGAAAATTGATAAAATGTTGACTCAACATTGTTGAATCGCTATAAAAACGTCTCATTGAAAATGATATTACTAAAGTGAACACAACAACAAAAATTGAACCAAAGAATATGCTCGAGGAAAAATACTGCCTTGCATAAAAGTCGATGGAAATACGAAAAGTGAATGGTTCATGGAGAAAAAAGTCATTTTCAAAGAAATCACTGAATTAAAATAGAGCTTGCATTCCGTTCTTTTTGCTCCCTCTCTCTTCTTCACTTTTCTCTGCTCGAATCATTTGCATCCGACTTCTTTTTTATGATACGCGCTGCAAATAACAACCAACTATTTTATTATTCTGAGTAAAAATGCGTACGGTTCTCTTATTTTCCAGCTTCATACATTGTACATTCGCCTGACTTGTATTCGTTTGAGCTTTAGTCTTCATTATGAAGACTAGAAATGGAATCATTTTGAAAATGAGTGAAAGAAATGCCACTGTTTAAATATGAATTTATCGTGCAGAGATAGAAGAAAAATCATGGCTCAAATAGAAACGTTGCGCTGATTCTGTATTTGGGTTTTTCCTATATCGCCTTCAATCCACATTCAGTTAACAATCGCAAGCCTCAAACTCAGCATTTCTATGTGATTTTCTCGAAACGAGAGATAGAGAGATATGATGAATGAAATACTACTGGCAAATAGACAGACATTCAGTTGCACATTGGTAACAAATGAGTGAGCGCACATAGAGGAATCCATTGAAATGGAATATTTTTCATATATTTTCTTTGCTCTCTCTCTCTCTCTCTCTCTCTCTCTCTCAATTGCTTGGTCGTTTTGACTGCTGCTCCTTACTCTATTGGCCACTGTTTTAAAGTACACCAACTGTTCTATTCCAAGATGAAACAGCACATTGCGAATATGTAATCCTTAAGCCGGTTTTATTTTGCTTCACCACGACAACCGTATTCATTTTCTCTAGCCTTTTTGCCCACTGTTAAGAGTTTAACGTTGGTAAATAAAAGAGAAAAATCACCAAATGTTCGATCGTTTTTGTGTGCGCATACAAATGTTACAACTTGGAAAAACTATCCAACGTTATCATACTTCAAACACACAGAAACAGAGAAGTCGATGGAAAAAAGATGAGAAACGGCATAAACACACTCAGCATGGATGCAATTTCAAATAGAAGTAGAAAATGTTTGTCAGGTATTTTTTTTTTCGTATGCGTATCGAGCACGTAGGTTGTCTCCCCTCAATTTCAATCTAATAAATACACGCAACACAAACATACATGCGATTTGTTTTTTCTCTTGGATTGGCTGTGTTCCAGGTTTCGTGCGCCAAACACATGAGCAATTATGTTTTGATAAGTCTCTCTCTCTCTCTCTGTGTGTGTGTGTATGCGTTTCTGTAGATATTACTATATTTCGTTTCGAAATGTCTACATTTTACCTCTTGCAATCGGAGCAATCGATGTATTGATTGCAAAAATCCAGAATTAATATGCATGCAACAAATGCTCAATTCCAATAAATACGTGCATTAAATGTATGAATAGTAAAAATGGGGATAACATCGAATCGGATCAAAGCCGAATTCAAAGTAAAGCAAAATGTCAAACAAACGTGTAGCTGTTTCAGATTCTGTGTAAAATCATGATCTACAATCATCCATGATTGTTGTTGCTATGGAACATAGCAAATGAGAACATAGCAAATGAGAGAAATAAATATTAAATTGAACCACAGGTAATCGATTTGGGCAACTGCAGGAAAACTCAAGTTTCAAAGTGAAATTGATACGAAGTCCAATGCAAACAGTTCCATTAAATTGTTGATGTCTTTCCATTTTCCATCCAATGATAAAACCAACAAATGACGTTGTAAAATTTAATTATTTTTTAATTGCATTAATGATCTATGTGGTCCGTATCTCTGTGGTGATTTCTTCTTTTGCCGCATTGGCTTTTTGTTTCGGCACCACAAACATAAATAGACAAAGCGCACCGTCAGAACCGTATTTTGTACGGGTATTGAAACGGCAGCACTTCTTTAATGTGGCAGGAGGTCTTTAGAATGCACTAAAAAGCAAAACTATTGCGGAAGCATTTATCTTATTTTTCAAATCTACTAGCTTCCTATTTGAAAAGCCCATCGATGCAGAGCATTGTACATTTAAAATGAACAAAGTATCTACAAAATAAAAAAAAAACTTTTCACTTCCTCTCTTCCATGCGTTCGCCACCCATCGCTCGCTCCCCATTATTGTTTGGTTCGCACCGACAATTTCCAAGTCGACGAAATGCACAAATACAAACAAAAGCGAACATTTATAAGAGCGTAATAAGAATAATAATAAAATTATATTAAGATGGATAAATGATTGCCGTTCTCGTATTTCGCATTTGTTTGTTGTATTTGGCATCGCACTCTTTCTCTCTGTCTCTCGACATCGCATAAGCTTCTCAGCCATACACACACACACACACGAACACCGAGAAGGAGAGCACAGTTGCTGCTCAATTGTATTCTATGTGAACGCAAACACATTGAATATGTTTCGCATTTCAAATATAGATTCCCATTTTGCTCGTCTCTTTCTCTCTCGCTGTCTCTGTTTCACGTTAATCCATTTTGGCTGGTGGTAGTTATTCCCTTCTTTTTTGTTGTTGTTTTCTGCTTACACCCGTCGTGTTGTAGTACATAAATCCTAGTCTCAAGTACTACAACACTCCGCAAACATACACATGATTCAAGTGTATTCAGCAATTCCATCAACAGACGCAACGAACGGAAAGAATAAAAAAAAAAACGCACACACAATTCCTCGAATAAAATTATCGTCATCTTGTATGCGTTTACAGTTAAAGTCTGTGATGCGTTGCCAAGAAAACAAAAACATACGATGTCGAAGAGCTAGCGGCCGTTTATGAATTTAAATGTGTTCATGGCATTTTGCGTTGAAGCGTTTTTGAATGCGCGAGCGAGTGAGCAAAAACGAAAAATTCGAACGATTTTCCCTACAAAAATGGGCATGTTTGGTTGACGGCTTTTGTTTTGTTTTGTCAGAGAAATGAAATACTATAGAATGTATACGTAAATGTTATTGTATTTGTTTTCGTACACAATTGTGAATGAATACGCGCGCCGCTTTCATCATTTCCACGCACATCGTAGGTTTCATCGTACACCGTACACCGTACACGATGCGAATGGGGAATTTTAACACGAATAGAGTGTTATCGTTTGTTTGACGCATCACATTCCGCATCATCGCATCTCGTATTCGGTCGCATAGCAGCGTGAATTTAACCAACCCCCCGACTAAAAAATACCGACTTTGCTCTATGTTTCCATTTGACTGGATTGGAATACTATTTTCGACTAGAATTTGTGCATCGATACACAGCGCCACCACACCAACACACTGACAATTGGCATCACCGCTAACTCAGGCAACATACCGCTAAACGGATTGGGATATATGCCGTGATACGCGCATTGTTGGAAAATTTCGAGTGCCAGCAGTTGGTGAAAGCTGTTTGCGGAGAGATAACACACAACTCGAGATTGCTTTACATTTCTGTTTGAATCTCAACCATTTCGAACTATTAAAATCAAAATTACAAAGATAAATATAAATTAAATGACGTTTCAAATTCGGTGACATTCGACAAAAATGTGATCCCAACGTTGAATTCGATTTGGATTTTAGACACATTGTTAGTGTTCGATGAAATCAGTCGCACAGTTTTATGGTGATACGGCAAAAGTGTATACTATAATTTGATTTCATTTGGTTTTAACAAAATATCAAATTCATTCATACGATACGTGTGATTTTCTTAACTCAATAAACCGTTGAATTTATTTGCTTTGAAAACCAAATTCACCGACTTAATTCAGTTTATAAGTAAAATTCAATTGATGATATCGTTTGCTACGTAAACCATACAGTGAGAAAAAAAAAGCGTTCTGTTTCGATAGCAACTGCACCGAAAGACAAATGCATCGAAGGTTTGGCATTCAGTGCATACATTGACCATAAACTATCATAAAAGTCAGTTAAATAGAGTGAATTCAGTGTAATAATTTCACTATTTCGAATCGATTCGTATTGAATTTTTCATCGAATCGATTTTCGCTCGGCACAAACCAAAACCGAATGAATTGCTTTGCGTGGCGTTAATCTACTAATGGAGGCACACGATTTTGTGCGTTGAATTTTCATTATTTGCAACGAACGAGATAAGATATCACCAGCGTTTCGGGAAATTTACCACACAAAAAAATATATATATCGTCGTATCGAGCGATTTTTTTTTTTGGGAGTGTGTGAGTGCATTTGAAAAGATTGTATCGAATCGGGGACTCGTTGCGTTTTCGCATATTCGTTATGTTGACTTTTGCTGCTTCCGCGTATCGATCCTCTCTGTTGCACAAAATTTCATAGAGAAAACGTAAAAAAAAAGGGTCGGCGCAATCAAAAACGCACACCAATACCAACACATTGCTTGCTCCATTCGCTCGCTCATACGCTGAATAACGAACAACGTTTGTGTACGTGTCCGCAAGACGCAAAAGGGAAAATTTACGAGCGCCGCCGTTGCGCTTAATCAAGACAAAAGGCACAACACACACGTCTGATGGCTGTGTGTATGCTTGTGCATGTTTCACGACAATAATCAAAACTCGGAATACGACCAAAACATATGATATTTGTGCGAAAAGTGGGTAGGAGTACGTGCGGTCAAATGGGATGTTTGTGTATGCGATGAACCGTATTGTATGCAAAGGCAAAGCTCAAAATTGGATGAAAATCAAAGAAAAACAATATCAACAGTGAACGCCGGTGAATATCAATGCAGAGCAGACCCCCAACAACATCGATTGCCATTGTGTATTGCGCGTGTTTTTAATGGGCCATTTATCGAAACGAAAAATTCCCACTAATTGACCACGTTCACTGACAAACAAAATCCATAATACGTGAAAAACTGTGTGTGTGTGTGTATGCTTCAGTGCAATAAAATTTTTACTATTCAATTAAAGTGCGCCATCAAAAACACACGAGTGCAAAAACAAACACCAACCACAATTTTCGCAAATCATTCAATTTGATTCTTCGTGTTTTTTTTTTTTGTACCAAATAAATTTGATAACATTCTTTTACAAAGACAAAGCAAATTATCGTATGCATCAATAAACTATAATAACGAATAGTGATAAAAAAGCAATAATCAAATCAATCAAATCATGAACTGAACAAAAAAAAAAAAACAATTCATTCGAGGAAAAAAGGAGTGCTCCTATTGAAATTTGATGACGTAAAATGAAATGTTAAACGGAAATCTTGAATGAATTGCGGCTGTCTAAAGGACGTGTAAAAACAAATTGCAATTCGATGTTGATATTCGCTGCAAAAAAGGGGCTCAGACGAGTTTGAAACAAACGAAAATACGCAGACATTTGAACCCTTTTTATGTGTCAAAGACAAACGACTCCGATAATTGCAAATCAAATTACTTTCAATCCGGTCGCTGCACGCACACATAATAACAACAGAAGAATCCACATGATAATTTGCAAAAAGTTATATTGACAAGGGCGAAGATGATGAAATGACGATGAACCGTTGATGAAAAACCGAAACATTTGGCTGAGTCAAATGGGCATGTAAATAGACAAAAACAGAACTTCATGTGAAAACATGAGCAACGTATCACGTGTTTTTGAATGGTTGTCGCATTTGCACAGTGAAAAAGAAACCGTAATTAATAATAAAGTAGCATTCCATTGTTATACTGTTTCGATTAAATATGTATGCAGAGTACTTATGTAGCCACATTCCACTGGATTCCAGTAACTAGGACATTGATTCGATTTTATGTCGATTTTGGTGCTAAAAAAAATTAACAAAACGTGCAATATCATCGTGAATAGTAAAAGTTTCACAGAATATTTAATACACATATCAAGTGTAATTCGAAACAATTCATTTTAAAAATGTATGATATGGCATAAGCAGTAATCGAACAACGATTAAGACATTATAAAAAGTCTGTAGTCAAATATTCATCCCAATTTATTTATTCAAACGATAACTTATCGCTAAATTTATTCAACATAAATCATGTTAAATTTTTAATCAACATATCGACATCTATTTTAATGAGCATATCAAACATACGAACACTTATTGCATTTAAGATACAAATAATAATCGTAATTATTATCGTAACAATTAAACAATAAATAAAAATTTTGTGAAATAAAATGGCTGAAAAAGAGGAAAAACCCCAATTGTCAGCTGAAGTGATGAAAGCAAATCAGGGGATTGCTGCACAAGCAGCCCTGCGTGCACAACAAATAATGTTTCGGCAAAAATTAAATTCCGTTTCAATCAGTGGTGAGAATACGACATCAGCTGCTGCCGCACTAAAAAAGACTGCACCACCACCTCAGGTTCCGGCTCGAGGTGATAGTGTTTTAACAAAAAAACCACCAGAGGTTCCACCAAAGCGTAGTAATTTGTCAACAAAAAAATCACTTGATGGATCTGAAGATTCGCCAAGCAAACAGCCGCCTCCATTGCCGCAAAAACCGGGCAGTGCACAAAATTCACCATTACCAGCACCAAAAGTGAAAGATAAGCCAATCAGCATGCGGCCAGTACCACCAACACCACAAATGGCAAATAAATTTGATCGGCCACCAGCACCAGTACCACCGCCAGCACCAATTGCATCAACAAATCCATTTTGTAATCTACGAAATTCACCACAATTTAATCAACGATCAAATCAACCCAGCGCAAACAATTCACCACAATTATCGAATACCGGTGTCCATAACGTCACTGCCCCATCAACAGCAACAGCAACTGCCCCATCATCATCTTCATCAGCAGCTTCATCGAAGAACGCAACACCAATACCGGCTAAAAGGCCAATTTCACCAATTGAAGATTTTAGTTCGGAGGATGCGTTGCGAGGCATTGAAAGTGGTCTCAGAAATATGGAACGAGCAATGCAAGAGCAAATGAATATGCGATCAATTGAAGCTGCTGCACAGGTACAGGATAAACGTAATTTCAATCCAATGGAATTTAAACGAAGTGTTGGCGGTTCGGTGACATCACTTGATGGCAGCGGAAATAATATTGCAACTGTATCCGCACAAAATATGAGTGTAATTGAATCAATGCGTTTGGCGCTCAATAAAAATATGCGTTCAATGGAACGTGGCTTCAGTATGGAACAAATGCGATTGGATCAAATGCATTTGAATAATAGTATGCGCAATTTTGAAGCGAATGGTAGCAACACAAATGGTGGCCAACGACCATTTGAAAATCACATGAAATCATTGGATCGAAATTTACCGCTGGAATTACAGTATAGCCGTCACAATCGATCACAATCCCAACAAGAAATGGTCGATCAAATGCGACAAAATATTGTTAATCCAGTTCCGACCAGTTCGGCTGGTCTGTCACGTGATGATATTCGATTGAGACGACGCTCATCACACGATGAAAATCAACTGGCTCAGGCTCAAGCTCAAACACAAAATAATAATGCGGGTAAAAGACATCCTCTATTAGCTATTGCCTGTTGTTGATATCATGTGATTTCCTGTTTCGATTTCACATTTTCAGCCTGTTTATTTCTCAGGAATTTTATTATTGTTCATTGATTTTCATGATTTTCCAATTCGATTATTTTCATCTCGGTCCTTGCTTTACCATTTCAAATTACACCAAATTAAATTCCATGTTGTATCAATTAATCTTGGCCATATTTTTCCAGTAAATCGATTACGTGAGCATTGGGACGAAACGTCACAGAGTGTGTTACAACGAAAATCACAATTAACCAACATGCTTGGCGATTCACAACGGTAAGTGGTGCTCACACACACACACACACACGGTGCAATGGGTGTAAAATAAATTGCATGCCAATTGAAAACACAAGTACAAGCTAATTGAAATTATGTATGTTGCAGGTACGAAGCTAAGCGTCTTGAAATTGAAAAATGGTTACAACGTATGGAAAGCCGTTTAGAGCAAATGGGAAAAATTGCCACCACAGCCGATGTATTGGAAGCACAACAAAAAGAGCAAAAGGTACACATCATTTCGATTTGATTCATTAGCACACATTTCTTATAATTGTGTTGATGTTTGTGTCTTGTTTTGCAGTCATTCCATGCGGAGCTCCATCAGTACAAGTATCATGTTGAGCTATTCAATCAACTAACGCAGAAATTAATTGCTGTCTATCCATCGGATGATACATCACGCATTAAGCGAATGACAGAAGCCGTGAACATACGGTAAGTATTACCGTCCCATCTCACTATGCTTTTATTATTCGGTAAAGTGAGATGAATTATGGACAACAAAGCGATTTCTTATTACAAAAAAAACAACAACAACAACAACAAGTAACCTCCTTCATTACTTCATCGACAGATACAATAATCTCAACAATGTGGTCATCAATCGCGGTAAATTACTGCAGACAGCCGTACATAGTCTTCAACTTTTTGATCGGTCCATGGACCAAGTGAGTATCCGCATTTTTCTTTGTTCAACATACAACAATGATTGATCCCATTTAATTTGAAACATGATTTCTCGAATTTGTCGTACAGTTTTTGGCCTGGCTAAGTGAAGCAGAATCATTATGTGAAAATGCAGAACAGGAGATTGATCGAAATCCACTCATTCTAAAGGTAAGTTAATGATTTTTTTTTTGACTAAATGTCGAAACATCAAAATTTGAACGGATTCAATGCACTTTTCAAATGAACATTGAAAGGTTTTACATTTTTCTCGATGGAATTTTCACTTGACTCTATTTTCACGAGGAAAAGCATTCTACGTCATCGACTTTTCTCCACTCGGAGTGGAGAACGCCTCAATTTATTTTATCCCAACTATTTTATCCGTTTGAGTTTGAAAAGTATCTTTCTGCAGACACAATTTCCAATGCAAATTTATCAATATCGTTGTTGAAGTCTTGAAATTGGTACTCATTGAAAAGTAGTACAGTTTTGAAGTTTTTCCTTCGGATGAATTTACTTGATATCATTTGAGAGCGTATCAAGTAATTCAAGGTTTGACTCAGATTTGTAGTGAGTTTTGTTGCATTATCCAGTTATATCAAACAGCCGCTCGCAGTAACAAGCGTTTCACGGATTCTTTTTTACCCAAGTACCATCTTAGAGATGAAAAACTATTGCAACGTTGTCTCCAGTAATTCCATTCCAGTAATGAAAATTGATCCACGACGCACATCAAAATTACTTGATTGATGATTTTGATGGAATTCATTAGATTGAAACTAATCAATGTGTTAATATTATCGATTAAATGTTCACAAAAGAAATTACACAATTCAATTATACCATTTTAAAATGGCATGAACAAAATTGGTCCGGACAGCGGAACAGAAACATTAAACGAACCGAAATAAGACACACAAAAAAACAACGGGTGAAAAACAATGAAACGATTTGTCGAGTTGAGTGCAAAGATAACGTGAGTGATTGATAATGATTGTAGCGTGCAATGATTTCTATCGCTGCGCCGGTGTATGTGTACGGTGTGTATTTTCTTTATTTCCTTTTTACATTGAAAACCGGATGTCGATATCTGTCGACGTGAAATGTTGTTGGTTGTTCTTTTTTTTTGTGTGCTCACCCGCACGAAAACTGCAACGCCATGCCACTTAACATCCAATGCCATTCAATTACACTAATTTTGTGTGACGTGCAATCACAGCAAGAACACTTTTCCGGTACTTTGAGGAGTTGAAAATATGTTGAGGGGTTACAGCACACACAGCCACACAAAAAAAAACAGACCAGAGAAAACGCTTGTAGCATCAAATATACATCACAGAACATATTTATCGGGATTTTGTATGTGTGTGTGTGTGAGTGCGGTCAGTGTCAAAATACAATGCATTTTAAAGTGATAAATAAAGAGAAGCCTTTAGTACATGGAGCTGCATGAAAATCAGTTGTCGACACCTCGAGTCGTATTCTATTGTTGGTGAATGGCGGTAAGAGATCGGCCAAAAGCATTTTTCATTCATGTCTTTCATCCTTTTGAAAATGCACTGTCCCAACCATATGCTGTGGCCAACATATGAGCAGCAATACAATGATGCCTTTGTCAAAAACCTGATAGCATATTTTGTGAAATGTTTCTCTCTTCATTTTGTCAGTCTGGACAGTCTATCTGGTTTGACTGTGTACCAGGTAATCCAGATACCTGGACTAAAACTATTGGTTACACAACAATACAAAAGCTTTAAGTCTTAACAGTTGGTTTTGCATGTAAGCGATTTTATCCCGAAAAACCGAAATCTCATGCTAACATAATATCACGACAATTTACATTCAAATTGCTTTCGTCCACCTGCATCTCTCCGAAGTGTTATCATCGAATGCGCATCACGGTGCTGTCCAATTCTGTATTCTCCGTGTGTGTGTGCGTGTGTGTGTGCGTGTGTGTGATTTTCTATGGCACATACGCGCGCTTGGGGTGATACAAGGAATCAGCAAGTTGCAAAACCATTGCGAAAATCCTTCCTTCATCTATTTACACAACCACAAAGCGTTTGTTTGCTAAACGCATTCATTAGGAACCGCATAAGGTGGATTAAATGAAATTATCATTAATTGATGTTTATTAAGTACAAATATAAATGCACATTCAAAAGGCTTGTGCAAAATAGTCCTGGTTCATTAAAATGTATATATACACATTGAAATTGGCATTGGACGCCTTACATTTTGATGACCAAACATGTAAACGAAGCGATTTTATCCGCTTTGTTTAAATAATTTATTCTGTCAATTAGAAACACGGTACTTTGTTTCGACATTTGTTGTACGACAACGTATTGAGCAGTTGCATTCATTCAAGATCAAACAATTTTAATTCAAGTCAACGAACGACACCATTGAATGTTTCAGTTTTACTCTGTTGGTTAACAAAAGCAAAAATTAAACATTTAAAATGTTTAACAATGAACAATGTTTAATGGAAATTGGCATTTAGGTGATCTCTTGCGCATGAATCCGGCTTACCACATCGTCAAGTAAATGTGTACGTTATGTTGAGCACAACATTTTTCAATCATTTTTTTTTTTTTTTTGAATAAATTGTTTCAACGTAAATGGTCATGTACGATTTTCGAGACCCTCCATCATGTGTCACACACGCGTCGATTTTTAATAGCCATTGACCATACGATGACAATCTATAAAGCTTTCACAAACGACGATAAACGGCTATTATGCATGCAGTGACATGATTTCTAAAACAATTTTATTCTATTAGTGACAAACTTGACGGCAAAGAATTTTCCCCCCTTCCAAAAAAAACTGGTCAATGTAAATTTATGTACAATTTTTTTGGTATTTTGGGATATCAAAGCCAAAAGTCAAGTGTCGAGACACACACAAAAAAAAGTTTACACTTGACAAGGGCAGTCAGACCAAAATAAATAATTTCAAGTAGTTGTATGATTTTTGCCATCTTAAATGTTTTCTAGATGTTTGTTGGTGTAAGACATTTTATTGTTTGTCTTTGTGTTCAGAAGATTGTCAACGGTATACTGTTTTCTCGTTTCACTTGACTCATACTGTTTTGTTGCGGTGTATTTAGTGAAAAATGCCCAGAGTGGATGCGGTGCAAATTCAACATTTTCCATTTTACTTTCGAATAAATTTGGGTGTTTATCGAAAAGTTAAAGTTTTCCTTTATCTTGTGACTTGTTTCGATTTGAAACAAATCCGGTTAATCTCTTCATTCAGTGTCTCACTTGAATAACTTTGAATATATTTTTTTTTTTGTATGCCATACGAATGACATTATATGGTGTGATTAACAGGATTTTCTGGACTTTCGGTTATGTGAAACCAAAGAACTTTACTTGTTCACACACACACACACACACACAAAGACTCAAGGACTTTTGTTTTATTAAATACATCATTGAATATTGACATGGCCGAGGTAAAAGTCATCGAAAAGTCTGCACAAGATTAAGCAGATTTAGAGCGTCAGAGAGTGGAGTTAAGAGTGGAGTTAAGAGTTAAGTTACAAGTTATGTTGTTTAAACATTCAACTTTTTATGAGTTTTCAAGATCGATTGACCGTGAATGGTAAACTTTTCGTTTATTATATGCAAATTTTATTTTGATGTACTGTTAAAGGAGATAACATTTCCGTAACCAAGATGATAAATGATATCAAAGATTAAATTAGTTCATTTTCGATCATTTTGATAGGATATAAATTAGAAAATAAAGCGTCATGATTCATATTAGCTAGTACGATATCAAAACATCACAACATAAACTTGTTCAAACTCGAGTCTTACACGATTCAATGATACTTGAATCTAATTTTTCGAATCAAAAGATGCAAACCCAATTAGAAAGGCGGAAAAGTGGAAAAAAACCGAATGAAATCAAGAGACGGTCGGTATTTTGAAAGTAATTAGAACCATAACAGTGATTGTTTGAGATGATTGTTGTTTGTTCCGAAATGTTCATTCATGACTGGCAATGTACAAACCAGATGTTTTATTTTTTCGTTATCGCGTACATCCGATCAAAGTGTGAGATGCGTGAGTAGCATTTCGAAATGCCGTTGCATTTAAGGCAATCGTGTTTATTTCACTGTAACTTCGAATGTTGAAAACAGTAGCAAAAACCGTGGTTGTATTAAAATGCTCATTTCCCCTTTTCCAATTTTCACTCCAGTTGCAAGGAAATTCTACAATTTTCCACTCACATCGCACATTCTCCCGGTTTCGGTTGCAATCCAATGTGGATTTTCCACTCAATGCAGTTGGTACACGATTTGTTGATGTTGAATGTTTACAGTGAGCGCAATCGGAGTGAAAGCGGCTGATTGTCGTTGAGTGGAAAATGGCTGTTATTTTCAGCCGCTTTAATCGAAAAGCCGACTTCAACTGAGATTGTATCAGAACCAGTGGACCAGTTTGAGCGTCGATACGCTTTAAGCAACATCATTTTTGTTAGTTCACCGCTACGCTCGTCGAAAACGAAAAATGTTTTGGAATAAAAAAGATGAAAAACCAAAACAACCAAATTTAAACATTGCACAGACAAGCACATAGAATCCGAGCCATTGAAAAATGTTAAAACTATAAAACATTGTAAACACGATGAAGTTTTGTGAAACATAGACACACCGAACAAGTGCAAAACCAGAAATAAAAAAATCATATCGAAAATGAGCGATTACGTTGTAGAATGATGCAAACGCATCTCACATGATATAGCAAAAAGAACAACACGAAAAAGGCAGAACGAATGGAGAGTGAACACTAAAGCCAACATATCAAGATAAGGTTAATTGGTTGTGCATTAAAAACCGAGAACTGTGTAATTGGAACTCTTGAAACTGTGATCGTGCATATTTTTTGTTCTTGTTCGTTTTGTTATTTTTGTTATTTTTTTTAATTGAGCCAATCGAATTCTTTTAACGTATTGCAAAACAAATCGAAAAGAAATGCTGCAAATCATATTTTCATTTCAACATCTATGGAAACAACGTGTAAATAATATGAAAATGTATGTGAGCGTCGGATTTCAATTTCGGCAACATTTCGTAACAAAATGACGTTTTAATGGAAATTTTGAATTACGGAATTGCACATTCATGTTCGCATTTTAATGCTGCAGCTGAACCAAATTCCCCAATTTTATCCCTCTCAAACAAATTATGTTGAAATGGCCAAATGTTTAAATATTGAGGCTTTGAAAAAGCTTTTCAAACGATTTCAATTTTATTTTTAACTTACAACCGTACGTAACTTAAAAACAATATTGAAATTTTAATTCAATTAAGCTGTATCAAAAATCAATAATGATCGTGACAAAAATTGACTTATGTTGATGAATAATTTTTTTGGTGGATTTTCCTCTAGCCTAAATCCACTGTATGGGCTTTAATAATGGTAAATAAAATTCAACATCGAAATGCGGAACAACGCATAATATTTTAATATTAGCCTGTCGGTCACAATGGACACCATTAACACCATCAATCACTCTTCGTTCACCAAATACACATGCACAACGGTGCGAATCGTTCGCGGCTTGCAAATTCAATAAATTTTAATATGCTAACAATTTATTCTCATTATGATTTAATTAAAAATAACACAACGACCGCATCGTGCACATCGGCTCGTGGTAGCCATCATCATCAGGGAAAAAAAAGTGGAGCACGGGAATAGTTTTTTTTTTTCAAAACCACTTTCTGCGTTTATTCCCCCGCACAAAAGCAACACACAAAGGGAAGTTCACAAAGTCTTCTGTGAAAGTGATGTGCCGTGGTTGCAGCACCATTTTGTGTTTTGGATCGTTGTATGCGGTGTGTTAACTATAAAAACTAATTCAAAAAACAAATGAATCTAGCTTATGATGCGAAGGAGCCTGTGATCCTTTTTTATGCATCATCACCACCGTCATAAATAAATCTGATTTTCAATGTTTTTCCAAATTGTGTACGTTTTTTGAAAGTGCATAAATTTCCATTTCACACGAATACATATTTAATTAAGATTAAACATGTATATCATTTATTTATTTGGCATATAAATTAATTTTTCTATGTGTTTTCACTCCCATGTCGTATTTAATATGTTGCATTTACGGTTTCAACGGATTGAAAAGTAGCTAATGACATATTATTTGTTGAACGAAACCAATTTATTACAATTTATATGCATACATTTTAAAACAGATCCACCAAAAAAAAATCCATTAAATGTCACGTTGAATTTGATAAATATCACTGGCACCAACCAGAAAAAAAAGCCCATTATCTATTAACAGTGTCAAGTAAAAATATATATGTGGCATTATTTGAACTCTGTGCAACCGAATATCAATACCACAAACCAAAAAATGCCGTAAAAATGATTTTGTACATGATTTATTGCATTCTATCGGCATAAATTACAAAGTAAATTGGCTCGTTTTGGTGTGTGTTTTCAAAAACTATCCATTAAAATGTCAAATGCTAAATGTTGACCACTAACACAAACGACTCACGCGTAACATTTTTATAACACGAGAATTATCATTGACAGCGAATGAAAAAAAAAGCAAAAAAAAAAACACACATGACCAGGAAACCAGTAAATATTGATAAAATTGAAGGATAAAAAAAAGGAACTCACAGCTTTATGAAGCAGATTGAACGCACATAAAATTCCTTTCAATCTGTTTCTCGTTTGCGAGAACACTCTGCCGTGAATTGAAACGCAACACACAAATATTTTGGAAATAAGAATATGAAATCAACGACACGTTTGCAAAATGGAAATTCTGGAGTTAATTTTGACAATAATAGTGATGGTGATACTATTCGAATGAATAATTCGAGTAGTGCAGTGAGTGGTGTGGCTGGTGGAACATCGTCAGCATCATTAATTAATCAGACGAAAGCGATAAATTTAAGCCAGTGCGAGCAAAGCGTCTGGCCCAATTCACCAAATGGATTTGTCAATGGTAAAAACAATAAGACCGCATTAAATCAAACCAAACCATATGCGAGAAAGATCAGTGGCGGCAATGGTATTGATGTGGATTTTGATGATGATGAAAAAACAAATAGCTTTGGTCTTACGCGCCGTGTCGATGGATTATCGACAACGGCCACCGTGTCAACGAGAAGTACATCTTCGAATCAGCTATACATCGATGAAAAGAACATTGCGCTGCATTTGAATAATCCGTTTGTAACCGATTTTGTGGTTTCATCGTCATCACATGAACCGACAATGTTCAATCGAAATATTGATAGGCCATTTTATAGCAGTAGCATCAACAGCAACAGCAGCTGCAGCATCAGCACAAATTGTATGCCACAGTCAGCTTCAACGTCTCAGCTCAGCAATGTGATAAAAAGCCAGCAATTGAAAAATTATGGCGCATCTGGTAGCAATGAAAATGGTAGCAGTGATTATGGTCGAATCAACGATATTGACAACAATACATTACGCAACCGTCCAAAGCGGCCCCACAGCATAGCTGGCGTTTTATCCCCTGGATTGCTGTCATCGTCGCCTTGTTCTTCGGCCACTGCACGTCTATCGCTTTTGAATCAAAACAAAGATGAATTGACCAGTTTGATAACAGCAGGGTCTGCCGCTGCCGCCGCCGCTGCTGCTGCCAGTGGTGGTGGATCTCGAGCAACCACCGCCACAACAACGATGACGTACAGCAATAGCTACAGTGGCCCAAATAACAATCCAGTGTCAAACAATGGTGCAATGAAAAGCTCAATGAACAACACACTGAACAATGTGAATAACGGTAACCAAAATGCCATGGCACAAAAAGTGTTCAATCAACCGCAAAATAATGAGTATGCACAACAAGCGTCGACACATGTATCATACGGTCACTTTATAAATAGCCCATCTCGGTTAACAACTAATCGACAACAGGCATCACAGGAGTTTTCATTGTACACATCGCCACAGCCATCGTCTGCACCGACCATTGCTAATGCCACAAGTATTAACAATAGCTTGAATAATAATGTACAGTCGGTGCAAGGCCGGCAACCACCTCCAATCGTTCAACGACGTTCACACAGCACACCACGTTCCATACAGTCCACCGTATCACCGGCGGCCATTTCAACTGATAATGGAAACAAATCAACGCCATCGACTGTTAATAATAACAATAGTGGTGGTGTGGCCGTGGCTGTTCGACCACGTAGCTTAGATCGTGCTAGGTAAATAAACGTAACAACCAGTTGTTGTTGTTTTTTTTTTTTATCTTTCATTTCGGGACCTAGCAAAAGGTCGATGTTAAGCAAAGGAATTCATTTTATCAAAGCGAACATTTACGTCATATCAAAACAATTTTCGAAAATAGTTTATTTTCTTGATTGGACGTGTTCATTCGACTTGAAAATTGATTTGAAACGATTTGAATGGTTTGCATTTTGGATTCCTTTGCTTAAATTTGCACACATTTTTGCTATTACCTCGAAACTTGATTACAAACGAAAAAAAAAACATAATCATTTTGCAGTTACAATACATTGGCTACGATGAACAATTCACGACCACCACCGATACCGCCAAGTCGTCGCTTCTCGCAGCAAATTCAACAGCAAATACAAAAAAACAGTCCAAATTCAGTTCAGTCATATCCGCCCATAAGTTCGTCCTTTCAACAACGATCAGTGTCAAACGCATCGACCGGTGGCATGCGTCAATCGATCACATTCCATGGTCAATTGAATCGACACACAACGAACACAAACTCTAGTAATAATAGTTTTAGTGGTAGTAAAAATGTAAGTGATAGCAATACACTGACACGACGTAAAGCTGATCGTCCAGTATCCTTTGCATATGGCACAATGCCCGACCAAAATTACTTAGAAAATCAGTTACGCATCTATTCGGAGCAGCTACGCTCGATTACCGAAAGTGTTCGCAAATATTCGGAACAAGCAAAAATTCTATCCGAAATGAAGCGTCAACAGCAGCTGCAACAGCAACAGCACAAAAGTCGACCGTTTGACTTATCATCGCCTCAAAAAACCACCGCCGCCGCGTCCATCACACAAGCCGATGATTTAGCGGTGTCATCGAAAAATTTACGACTATTTCTCGATAGTGTTCGGAGCACAATGAATGAGCTCGAACACACCGAACCACCTCCGCCAGCCCCGATATCAAGTTCCTCTTCGTCCATAAATCAATCACAAAAGTTACCATTTCCAAAGACAAAAAGTGAAAGTGGTGGCATTTCATCGAAAACCGTAACGGAAGCCAAAACACCATCCGATCAACTGCGTCAATTTCTCGATGCAATACGATCCAATCAACTTCCCGATGAAGATCAATCAGATCTAACGAATGCCGCCGATCGTTTTAGCAAATTTAAAGAGAAAATGGAACATTCACGATCCAAATCAACACCAAATTTTAACCAATATACAACACTCAGTACAAACGTGAATGAAAGTTTTACAAAACTTTCGGATAATTTGCGTATTATGAATGAGGATTTGGAGGCGCTTGCTGCCGCAAGTCCACGAAAGTGTCTCGCCAATCCAAAATCAAAACCGGGTTTTGGCGGTGAAACGAATACAAATGTGATGGATTTCAATCAAATATTAGATAAATTTAGTCAAATGACAAACAACACACATTCCATCGAAACAATTGATTATCTGCGAAAATGTTCAGAGGCACTGAAACACTCATCCAGTCAACTGAAAATTTCCACCATGAACAATTCATTCTCTGATTCGGCTGATAGTAGTTCGTGCAGCACAACACCGGGTTCGATACGTGAAGCCGTCCAAAATTTGCTGCAGCAACCACGAAATGGCGTTCAAATTATGGATGATCGCATGAAACTGTTCATCGACATTTTAGACTCACAATCGAAATTCAGCCAGGTAATGTATCAGGCATCAGTTTGAATTCATATTTTTAACCTATGTTTTTGTTGTTGTTGCCTCTATTCAATCGTTTCTTTTCATACCAGTTTGCCAGTTGCATTTTGCCTTTTATTAAATTATGTTCATCACTTTGAATACGTTCGCGATGAATAATTTTTAAAAAGAGTTGTTTTATTTTTGTTCAAACTCCGGAATATGCATTTTTTTATCTACTTGAATTCGTTATAAAAGGGTTTGGTCGGCCACACCACTTGACTAAAACTATTAAAAATTCAAATTCACCATTTTGCTTAGTGCCAGCACACACAAAAAACACACGACCGGATTTATGCCACCACCACAACGATATAAATGTGTTCTAGATTGTGTCAAGTTTGTTTATAGTGTGCTCGAAAATTGAATGAATAACTTTACATCAGATGTTTTTCGTGTTGAAATAAAAATTGAACGTTATAAAAGCGACCAAAAATTTCAAGGAAATCATGAAATCTTTTGTATTTTTTTTGTTGTATTTTTTTTCTCATTCATCATTTATTTGAAGTACCTGAAATGTAATGTTGAAATGCGCGCTGAAATCAAACGAAACTTAAATGAAAACAATCAAATTCCACAACAATTTGTGCTATTGCACAATTTGAAATGCAAAAAAGGGATTAAAATGGAACAAACAAAAAATATAGTCATGAAAAAGAACTTACAAAAGAGCCGACTATTGAATAAAATCACCTTAAACCACTTTGCAAGAAAAAGAAATTGCTTTGACTCCTTTGAAATGTTTGCATACAAAATCAAATCAATCGGAAAAAAAGTGCCGCTGATGTGCAAGAAAAATGTTTCGGTTTACAAAATGAAATGTCGGTTCTGAGTGGCAAAAAAAAAAATTGACCACAAAACCGACAAACAGTAGAAGAATCTGTTTACAAAAGATGGGAAAAATTACATGGAAAAAAAGTAGTAAATGGATGAAAAAAAACTCGCCTCTTGTTTTTGAGCTCGTTAAAATCCACCAGCATGGCAAATATTATTTCAGTGGCGTTCCAGAAAAACCAACAAATTTTAGCACTTGCCTTTGCAGATGTGTAATGCCAGGCCACATTTAATTAACAAACGTTGATACAGACAAACTGATTCATTTATTTATAAATGATAAAAGTAGGTCGATGCAAATGCCCCCACATATGAAATTGGATTCGAATTTGTTGTTGTTGTTGTTTTTCGTCGAGATGCTTTCGGTCCATGAAAAATACATACGCTTGAAAATTGACATCCGCCCCAATTTTCAGTTGCACATTGCATGACACAATTTCGTTTTCACATTTCTATTCAAAGAATTTACTTCTTTGTCTCGAAAATTATGGGGAAATACTCGCACTCGCACTCGCCCTCTCTCTCTCTCTCTCTCTCTCTGCCTATTTATGTATTTTCCAGAATATTTATTCATACGACATTTCATTTTTTTTTCATTCTACTCAGTTTGTGCGCATAAACGAAAGGGTAATTAAAATCAATTGTTCCATTTTCATAGAAAAGCAAACACAATAAGTTTTTACTCTCTCTCCCTCTCTCGCTCTCTCTCGCTCTCTCTCTCTCACCGTCTGACTCTCCTTCTGATTTATGGCTGTAGCCAAATACAAAAATCTAGATAGAGAAGAAAAAAGAAAATATTATATGGAACGAAGTGTGCGACGAATGTATAGAGCTCGGCAAGAAAAATAATTCTTTCCGCATTCATTGTGCGATGGCTCGAATGCACCGAGAGCAACGACGTTCACCATGATAGTAAATTGGATTTGGTTCAGAGATTCTGCTAAACTAATTAATCTATCAATTATAAACTAAACTAGAAAAGAGAACATCGAACCAAAATCGCAAGAGAAGCAATGGAGGAAAATGAAGAGATTGCCAACGAAATATAGAGGCGACTTTTTCTGTAAATTCATTCGTGCAACAATGGAGCTGATACTGAAGATATCAGTGATACCAAAAATAAAACAACCTAGTAACTGTTTGTGTAATTGTTTATATTTTCCTCTATTCTCACTTTTAATCGAATTTCCACACTAATTAGTGGATAATTGAATTTTCGATGCAATCGACACGTCGTCTCTCCAACTCAAACTGACTGTGTTTGTGTGGCATTTTCGATGTGTTTATTCTATTTACCGCTTTATTTCGTTGTTATTCTCAGTGAAAATGAAAAAAAAAAAAAAAAAAATCCTGGAGGAAAACAGAAGCCATTCCAAAGTGAAAAGTGATGCTTGAGTTCAAGACCCGCCATCCTAAATCGGACAATAAACAGAACGGAGCATTAACTCATGATATCGTTCTAACCACAATGTATAACATCAAAATGCGTTTAAATTAATTCAAATTAATCTGAATGAAAATCTAACTAGAGGAGTTCAGCCATCTTTCGATCATATTTATCATGGTTAGACCTAAATATTGATTCATATTCTCTGCGGTCTAAAGCATGACTGTTACCATTCTATTCATTCGTTTTTGATAGAAGCCAAACCGCAGCAAATTGATTCTGGATGATGGAAATTTTGTTCGGCGAGACAAATAAATCAGCTCATTTATAAGGGAACATTTACCATTTCGTTCAACGAGTTTGGTTGCAATGAGCTTGAAAAAAAAAACCTGGAATTCAATCATAAGTACCACCCGCAATAAAAATAAAGACGAAGCAAGCAAACTAGCGATATTTCAGATGAGCACGTAAATAGCCAACTGAAAAATATAGACTCAAGTAACTGTTAAAGATCAGGCTCTCAAGAGTTTTCCACAACCACGACCGAACCACTCTCAGTTTAACTAAAGACACAACCATTTGTTCATTGAATTTGATGTTCATGTGCTTTCGCATGTTTCGTGGAAAAATAAAAACAGGTACACATAAAAAGCAACGTTTTTCACCGGATTGAATTAATGTGTCTGCTGTTTCTCTAGCTGTTGAGCTAAAGGATTGTTGGTAAAGAATCCAACAATCGACGGAAATCTCCAGACACCAAATATAAATAGAAATAAAGCACTTCTTTGGAACCATCTAAACGTTTTGAAATTGTTGGAAGAAACGCACGTGGATGTCAGAATGTGTTCTCATGTATTATGCAGACCAGATTTCATTTTCGATGCATTGAATCACATGAATGAAACAGCCATTTTCACCATTCTGCCAATTTATTTATGTTTCACTTATATTTTGGATGCTCTAGAGAATTGAATTAACATCAATTCGAAAAATTCGAAGCTTGAAGTCAAGTGCTAAATATGTAAGCGAATAAGCTATAGAATCCATGCTACGCAACGCAATGGAAAGAAACGGATTTTTTTTTTTTTTTTCTGGGTATGTTGGGACGGAATAGTGCAATATTTTGCAATCAAATAGCCATTTGTTACGCAAACGAGCAGAGGAGCACTTGAGATCGATTTCATCAAAATCTGCATCTAGAGCGAAAATTAATAATACATGCTTTTGAATGCATGCAATTTCTCAATGTGTGTCGCATGAGCCCATAATTCATAAATTAAAATCATTAGTCACAAGTGTTTTTGGGGAACAGGCAGAGGGTGCACAGCAAATGTGAATCGAATCAAAACTTTGAAGCATTTCAGAGTCAAACACTCGAATTGGTTGATAAGGTCTTTAGATTGCATGCAAATTGCACAGTGCTTTTTGGGCTGAATCGAGAGAATCGTCGACAAAATGCATTTATCACACATAGTAACACTCAATGCACCCGGACCATACTTTAGGCCATAGGATATGATGGTCGAACAAACTTGGTTCAGGAGTGAACACAGAGAATACCAAAACACAACGGAGATAAGAGCAAACACTTTTCTATACAGCTTCAAATAAAATTAAATTTTATTAAATATGTAATATGTAATATATAATTTATGCATCGTTTGTGGACATATTTTGCACATTTAGCAAACGGAAATGGTCGTCACATTTAGCCAAGTAAACCAGAAGTGCATACCAGAGTTGGACATTTTCTCCGCGTCTAAAGTGTATCCAGTCTTATGGAAATTGTCGAGTGACAGAACGTTTCACACAGTCTCCTCCAGAATTTGTTTAATTATTTAATAATGTATGGTTCAGAATGTCATTTCGTAACAAATGCCGTATTATTAGATAGATTCCTATGACATACATACACACACAAAACGACTAAAATATCCTCGAGAAATGTCATCGTTCACACTCAAGGAATATGCCAACCATTTCTATACAGTAATCCTGAGTGCTAAGCAATGATGACTGTAATGGTTTGGTGTGTTTCAACCGAGCTAACATTTTCCATGACAAACAATTTTCAATCGGAGAAAATGCTTTTCTCTGGGTGTTAATAAAACAATATTGGAACATGCAAATAGATGCAATGTATGTTAATTTATGTCGCATGCCTTGCCAACGTACAAGACTTTGCGTAATTTTGTTTGATGTTTCTCCGCAAGCGAATAAAATTTTACAGGCAATTCATTTAAAGTAAACTCCAATTCGAAGCGATGGGAAGATTTCAATCTGCAAAATGCACTCAAACACCACACACACGCAGACATATAGCATCAACGCACGAAGTCAAATACACTCTCACACATTCACATTTCTTCCACCGAAGTGAAACAATCAAACTAACTAACAAAACGTTGATGAATATTCGTAATGTGTTGTGTGCACCAAATGGTATTGAATGTGTGACATTTTGTGAGTGCATTTTGTTCATTCGCATATATTCATTGGCAAACTGAAACTGCGTGTATATTTATGAGAGAACGAGAGAAACATGAATATGAAATTTATTGCATTCCGTGTTCGTTTGAAATGAGTCTGTCGTTTTTGTGTTATTGCAATTGCATAAAATTGCTTATAAATAAATTATCTATTGAAATGTTCGTTTCGAACCGATTTTCACTTTGTACTCGGGCTTTAAAACTTTTACCACAACAAAATGCTACAAAAAAAAAAAAAATAAAAAAAAAAAACAACAACACTACACTACATTCTATTCATTTAACAATCCATAATCTGATCATTTTCAAAGTGTCACCATTTGTCATTTTATGTAAAAAAAAAAAACATTCACAAAACTTTATTCATATCAACAATTCAATTAGGGGAAATGCATTTTCGACGATACAATTCGTTTTTAACGAAGATGGCACGTATTGATTGAATTGGTAATTTTATTACATGGATAAGGAAATATGAGTGCTATGCAGTATGCAGAATATACTAAGAACCTAAGTAAGAATTCCGTACATCAATCTGATTCCCATATTCAAGCTAATTAGTGAATTGAAGCAATCAACCAATAATATTGTCACGATGTACGCAACATTTGGGAAAACAATCGGATGGATTTGACACAATGTGAATATTGATGAACCATACAGGCTTCCTTGAATTGAGCACATACAAATTATAAATGGAGTTTTCATTCAATTTGAGAATAATTAGGAAACATTCATTAAGGAGTCCTTATTAAGGACAAGGTTCATCTTTCTGTTATTTCGGAAAAGAAGCAAAAATGTTAGTTCTTAGGAAAAATTTATTAGAAATTAATCTCGAAAACTAAATTTCCACTTTTGAGGTTCGAATTTTGGCTCAAAATATCTATGGCACAATGTACATCACCACATGATGTTTTACATTTTAAACAAGTACGTATTTCAACATTTGATGCAGCCAAAAGTAATATCTTGAACTTAAAAATTGAAAGATAAACTATTTGGAATTTTTGACGCACTTAAACTCACAAATTGATGATATCTGACGGTATTCTTGTTCAAAAAAAATGAAACTATAACACGAAATATGACACAGGGAATTGTGTAATATAATCTTCGGTGAGATGAAAGAAAAACCTTAGCGTCTTGTAGAAAAATGGCGTATTACTCAAGAATGTCAGATGAAAACTGATATACACCGTTAAAACTGGCAACACACAGCAAAATGAAATGCACCAATAGAATTTGATTGTTAAGATAATATGACGAAAGATTGCTGCAACAGATAAATATATGAGCAGAAAAAGAGTTTTTTTTTCAGTGAGCATTCATCTGTCTTTCTTTTACCCCGCATTGAATTGCCATCTCGTTAGTTTGTATGTGTGTGTGTGTTTTTTTTTCTCTCGCTTCGTTGTGATCTAGAGTGGATTTTAATTTTATATTCAGAAATTTTGATAGTGAATGTAATACACCCAAATTGAATGAATTTTTTCTCTTTAAATATTTATTTCAATATAAAAGAGCAGCATGATGAAAATGGATACAATGGATCTCATTTTTTGTTATCGCTTGTTCATTTTAATTTTTTTTTGTTTTTGTTTGAAGAGATTCTTTTCTCTGTCTTCCTTCCTCCCCCGTTCGTAATCGTGGATTGTGTATTCTCGATTGTTCATTTGATTCGATTTGTCGGCAATATGAATGGGTTTAAATCAAACAAAATTGAGCTGCTCCATATTAACTCGTTGCATTTTTGTTGCAAAAAGTGTATACACTCATAGGATGTAGCTTGTTTCCTTCCGTTTGGTACGTTTGATACGTTTGACGGCCATAGTTATTCATGTAAAAATAAACTTTGTAATGTGTTTTTTTTTTCATGGACTTTCGCATACCTCAACATCTCAGCGTCTCGTTTTACATTGGAATGCATTACGCGTTCAAAAGCATTCTAGAAAATTACAAGTCAGGCCAAAGAATACGAGACGCACTTAACCTTATTCAAATACTGTTTCATGGTATGTGTTTTTTTACATTGAAAAACTCCATTTTGTCAACACTGGCTTCAATCTGTCACTCATCACGGATTTTGCTATCCGGTTAAATGTCGAGCAGAAACCAAGAGACGGTTGGTGAATTAAAGAACGAAGATATTGCATTCAAACGGTAATTAAAATTAAGAGAACTAAAACCTATGTGATTTATTTGCCTAGTCATCGAAGCGAACCCCTAAATGACGACCTCGCTGCATACCGAGCAACAATCGTTTAAATGTGGAGTGATGCAGAAGCCAAAGAAGGAACAAACAAGCATCGTTCTAAGAATTGAATATTGTATTTTTTTTCTTCTTTTTCTTCTTCTTCTTCTTCTTGCTCTTCTTTGACTTTGTGCCGCGCATCGCAATCCATAAACCACATAATGACATGTAGAGCCGGATTTCTGCTCTTCGTCTCAAATAAATATGCATACGAAGTGTCAAGTATGCACTTGGTCTTGAACAATCTTCTTCAATTCCATATACAATTTTTTTTTCTCACTTTTTTTTTATCGTGTGCGCGCGGGGTCGAGCATTCGTTTACAATTCTTTTAGCCGTACACGGTTGTCGTGAATTATTAATTAGATTTTTCCGTCGGTGGTGTCACCGCAGCATCCTTGACTTGCGTGTAAATGAGTGCATATGTTTTGTGGTTTGCACAATTTAATGCTCGTATACGCGGATGCGCGCATATTTAACTGTTCTTCGTCATTTTTTTATTCGTTCCCTCCTTCTCTTTCTATCCCCCACTCTCTTTCTGTCGGCAAAACTAAAAGCCACATAAAACGATGAGATACACATTGCCAGCTGTTGTCAATTTGATGAGATTTTGCCATGGAACTAGAGAGTCAAGCTAAAACTGGGTTTGTGTCACTCGTTTCAATACATAGAGAATAGAGTCTACACACACACACACACACACATTGCAAAAACGGAATATGTATCATCATCTTACACTAGTGTGTGGTTGATTTCATTGGGGTCGTTCGTGTTGCTAAAACATTTAAAAGCTTTCAATCCGCATACTCGTATACATTATGGTTAAATATTTGAATAATAACGAAAGCAACGAGCGAGTGAGCGCGCGAAACACATTACATGGCCCAAGCATATTTTCATTTTCCATCCATGATTAACAAGCAGCAATTACTACGCGAATCACAGTCGATTTTAAAGAGTTTTTCACACATTTTGCATGCATGAGCTTGCACACACACACACACACACACATCGAACTTCCTTCATTCTCTTCAAGCAACACAGCTTTCGTGAAGTTGAAGCATTTAGTGGATAATCATGCATAAATTGTTCTGAGCTGAGAATAAAAACAGAAAAACAAAAAAACAAAAAAATTCTCGTGTTTTTCATTTTCTTTCGATTTGCATGCCTCAATGAAGTGAACGATTACGTTGTGGAAATTAAAATGATGCACGTGCAACGCGTTTCGCTGTTTGATTTTTCAAAAACTCATTGCGATGTATTGAGGTGAACTGCTTTCCGAGGAACGGCTGGATTTTCATCAACTTCTGTATTTTTTTTTTTTTTTTATTGGTCCGAGGAAATGGGATTAATGCATTTCGATGCATGTTGGGAGTCGTTCTGGCGTTGATAAGATTACAGATGAGACTCTTTACTTAATGGATCTTTTGTCACGCTTCTTTCTCACCCCCAAATCAATTTGGACCATTTAATCTCGAAAGTGTTGAATTGCATTCACTTCGTTCATTTTGTATTAACCTGTGAGGCGTTTGGTCGACACAAAGTCAATATTTTGTGACCCCTTTTTTCCGTACTGCATTTTGGGGTAAAGATTGATGACAAAAGCAAAGCAAACACGCCCATGGCTATCATTGACACGGTTTTTAAATATTCAAATGCCTCTTTCAATGCAAATTTTATTCAACTCTGTCGGCTTTGCCATCCAACGAATCATCGTTTGGACTGTGCAGCATGCACAATGCTACGAACAATGAAAAACATTGACGCTTTAGCTTTATTCGGGCAAACAGGACTTCCACCAAAAAGTTTTGGTTTATTGCAATTCCCAGCAACATTGTACGGCCTTCATTTCCGTAAATAAACAAAAGCCATTTTTCATTTTTATGTGCATAAATATTTACTTACAAGCTGATGGCTAGCAATTCCACTTGAAATTGATACGGAATGGACAAAAAAATCCACCCGAAAATATAGACAACGAAATGATCATTGGAAATAGCTTAAAGGCACGTGAAGGGAATGAATGAAAGAGAGAAAGAGAGAAAGAGAGAGAGAGAGAGAGAGAGAGAGAGAGAGAGAAAGAGAGAGAAAGGGAGAACGACATGAACCAAAACAGCCGAAACGCAAACGAAAGCAAATCCAGCAAAAATACAGTAGAGGATTATATCGCTTGGCTAAAGAATAGTTCATGACCCGAAAATGTGCTGAAAAATGCATTGCAAATAGCCAAATATACAAACGATAGAAAAACATCTATTGATTTGTGTTTGTTTTTAAGCCCAGACGAGAAGGTTCTATATTTGAATGTGGCCGAAAAAAAAAAATCAAATACCAAAAAGAGCACATCCAAATCCAAAGCTAGTTGAAATTATACGTTCAACAATATCCGCTCCATTCACACAATCGCTTAAAATGAATGGCATAAATTGCCAATTTCGATTGCAATTGATTCAGTTTATGAACAGTTTTTTGCTTGATTTTTTGTTTCATTATTTTAGGCATTTGAATGCTCGTTTGACACAAAAATTACGTAAGCTTATTCAAAGTCCGGATTAGCTTTGTTGTTGAATTGGTAATTTTCTGGCCAACATAATAACAATTTGAAGTGATATGTTCCAATAAAAGTAAACGCTCAATGTTTTCACGTGTTTTTTTGTTTTGTGTTAACCAGAATGATAAACAAGCATTTTCAATCGGCCATTGGCTGTTATTCGTGGCTATGAAATTCACAAGGGAGCTCAATCGAAGTTGAAACATTGATGTATTTTCTGATTAAAAATAAAATGCGATGGACCGCTTCATCTTGTTTGCTTGACAAAGAGTGCACACATCGCACATGGAAATTGCAAAAATAACCATATTAGTATCATCATTCAGCTTCATTGGAAGCCGTTCAACTTTCGTCTCGCATCTATTTTTAGGAACATCACGTATATTGATTGACCCCCTTTTTTATGGTTATCACACTGTTGTGCGTTTGCTTTCCACTTAATGGCACCGTTATTAGATTGTGACCATGATTAACTTTTCCACTCATAAATGTGATGAAGATGGATCTTTTGAATACGTATCAAATGGTCAATTGGTCACAAAGTTGCACGGAAAAAAAACATTGATGTTGATTTCGAATGCGTTTCATTCGTTCATTCTGATAAGTGGCTATAGAGTATTCTACAGTGACTAAAACCGATGACTTGAAAAGACCAATTATATTGGGATTGAAATCGAGTTCTCAGACAGCTCAATTTGTGTTAACACCGGAGCATCAATACCGTTCATTGTAAGCATGTGAAATTCAAAAATTAGTGAGAATGTTACAATTTGCGTGCCACATTTGTATCTGATCCAGTGTGCATAGTGGTTTTTCGGGTATACAAAAATTCCTTAATTTGTGCTCAAATTAATGCTCACTTGAAATGGAGTGAATGGATTTTTAGCATTCATAATGCATGTCCAATATATCAATGGGTTTTGTATATGAAAGGAAAGAATGGCCAAATCAGTATTTCGTGTAATGGAAAAAATGAAGTTAACATTGTTAGGTGTGTAATAATGAGCGAAACTGTGTGTACTCTATATCGAAAGGGTAATTTTCATTAGCTGGCTAAAATAATCTAGTTAACTAGTTACATGACCGCACAGACCATCGATGGACAGCATACACTGTTAATATAAAACCATATTGTGATGTTTTTAATTGGAAATTTTATGCCATTCAAACATCCATTCACTCTTCATTAATCAATACAATTATACATAAAAGATGCAATATTGATAGTTTCAATTGATTATTACTTATAATCACATTGATAGTAGCATTTCCTTCGAAAATCTAATTAAATATAAAATTAATAAACCTGGTAACGTGAAACCCTGGTAAGGGTTTGTGAATGCAATTCATTAAATAAATAATAATTTCATTACATGAACTTTCAACAACTTGGCGATATTATTTCGGACGATTTATTGGATGTCGATGATTTTGCAATGACCTATTAAAAATGTCAATCCATTTAGAATTTTATTCGTACAGTTGAGATGGCAAAAACTTTTCTAATTAAAAATTGTATATTTGGTCATTCGACATGGCTAGAATTGTTTTGAAATATTTTACCCAATAAAAGCAAAAAAAAAAAAAATTAAAGACCGATGCGACACGGCAAATGTGTAAATGAACAACTTTTCAAATGATGTGATTCTGATAAATTCATTTATGAATATTTAATAGAACCAAATATCTTCCAACAAATAAAAACTGGCCATCTCCGATAGCGGATTGCTTTTGGTCTGCATTTATGTTCAATGAAATGTCTTTCATTTGGGTTTTGCCAGTGACTCACGTCATTGCATATAAAATTCATTACAAAATACTTTCTACATATGAATAAAAACCACTTCATTTTGCGTCATTACATTCAGCATTTACTGAATCGATAATTTTGGATTGTATATTTCGTTCGAGTGTCATTCAGCTGCTCAATTAACGTCACCAAAACGCTCATGAATTTTATATATTGAGCAGTGCAATCGTAAAGTATTAATAGGTAGTCCACCAATATTTTAGCAAAAATTGGTGCATTCACCATAGCTTAATATGTAGCATTATTATTATTGGATCACCGTTTCAATTTTGTCAAAGGACATGAGACACAATGTAATATCAAATGCGATTGAAGTCATGTCAAGACATTAAAAGAGCCTCCATCAAAATTGTTCAACGCTAAATTATTAAAAATAATGGCCCTCAATATGAAAATGGAAGAAATTTCATAACATTTCGGATGCATCCATCTACAGTCGAAAGAAATTTCGAGAAAGTAATGGCGTTCAATATTGCAAGACAAGAAAATGCAATTTTGTGCTGTCAGTTCGTTTACAATTTTGTTTTTTTTTGTTTTTGGGTGGGTGGGTGAAATTCATCAAGAAAAGCCCCAAACGATCACACTTACAACAATTTTTCACCATTTTCTCTCTCTCCTTCATTTTTCGTCTCTCACACATCGTTAGCAAACTTAATCAACGAGAAAATTCGATGTGCAATGACTTGCCCTGTGCCGCTCAACATCGAACCCCAAATTTACCGTTACCGAGAATGGGAATAAACGTTAAAACTTAATTAAATTGCATTTGAATATTTAATAATAATGTAATTTCGTTTCCCTTGCAACCACATTCTCATAATTTTCGTTTAGTGAGCCGCAGCACATGCTTGATGTTGGTACATAAGGCCAACTATACAATGCACGAATAGTTGGTACAATCGAACAATTTTACAATTTGGCTTGTGCAGCAGCATTTTAGCAGCGAGTTCGCAAATGTGAATGTGTGCAATTGTTGTTCGTAAGCCACAATCTATTGCCATTGAGCTCACGGCGTTTGAATTGAAAATGAAACCAAACCGTAAACTGAACGGAGCACAAGAACAAAGACGATTTACGAACGTTGTAATAAATACGTGCATCGTGCATACGCTAGGCATTAGAAACTCATTTTCAAATGTCGACGATGAGAAAGAAAACGAAACGAATACGTATAAAATGATAATGAAGTCTATGAATTTGGGGCTAGTGTATATGCATTTGTAGAATTCGGTAGAATCCGAAAATTACAAGACAAATTTACGAACATCCCGATGAATTTTGAAATTCACAGACAAGTGACGGGGAAACAATCATAATTTAATATGTACGTAGATGTATATCATTTCAAATTGAGATAGTTTATCTACAACTAGAGTGACTGGATTTTTTTTTTGGAAGCCAAACATTTTGATGTAAAACCTGACTGATTTTGTACCATTGTTAAAATGACTAGTGCACTCAAGCGTTGGCATACTTACTTTTGATTTGTTGATGCTACTTTTCTAGCTGAAACATCGGATTAAATGATAGCACCATTTCTCAATGGATAACCGTGAAGTAATGCACACATTGTCATTGTGACTCTATCTAGAAGTTAGCTCGTTTCATGAAATTCAGTACAAAATTAAACATTAGGAATATGGTTTTTGTCGATTTCTCGTTTCTAACCATCCCTTACACTGTAAATGGCGATAGTCTGTTGGGTCCTTGAAAGAATCGTATAGGAAAATTATGGAATTATTCCGGACTCGTCAACCGTTCCAATGGGATTTTTGTACGTGCAAAGCAATAAGGTACTTTCAATGGCAACTAGCTTAAAGCGGAGGCAAAATCATTGATGAACCTAACTGAACCCGGAATTAGCTTTTTAACGAGATTTTGAACCGTGCACAAAGTTGACATTATTTTATGGAGAACACACACTCGCCATGTGGGTGTGTGTGTGTGCATGTGTAACACCTTAAATTTCGCACTTCATTGCAGCACATTGAACCGTTCCATTTCGTGGTGAAATTAAATCATCAATTTTACGCACATTCATCGGGGGAGCTCTTAAATGATACCGTTGAAATGATGTAACGTGTCAGTCAATTGTTGTTGCATGCGAAAATCCTATGATGATGCTTACACCATCACTTCATGATCCAGTCTTCATTTAGCTAATTAATTATTCATTAGTCTTTCTCATGTTCATGTGTGTGTGTGTGTTTGTGTGTAAATCATTTTATGGCGAACGATTGAGCTGAACGGAAACGCGGTTCAAGTGGCAATGTTATTAAGTGAAAATGAAATTGCGGTTAACTAAAATGTGAATGCAAAATAATGATATGATAAAAACATACGCCAATATTCATGTACATGTATTCAAATTGAGTTGAAATTTACAAACAAAAAAAAAACCTAAACGGATTCCACTAAATCAAATGTTTTCGTAAAACAGAGATGAATAAATCATTTTGATTTTGATTATGCGACAGACATTTATGAGATGAGAACATTTGAAGCTAATTGAAGGGGAAAATATGCGATTAGATACTGAGATGAGTGAACACATAAATAAGAAATGATGTATTAATGTGTGAAATGGCTTTTTTTTTAAGCAAGTACCATGTAACCTACCAAAATTGAACTACTCACATGTTCAATCAAATTTAATATTCAGTAAAATTGTTATGGAGAGACACCGAATTAAAAGACAGGGTTTGTTAATTCAGGAGGGCCAAATGTGTTTTTCTCTCATTTGACGTGAAGCATAATTGTTCAAAAATGCCCATACATAGTACTTTGCTTAAGATTGATCAAACGGTATTCAAAGCACGTTCAACATAAATTGATAGTTGATATTTCAACTAGTTTGTTACTTACCATGAAAATCCATCAATTGTTTCCTCACAATCTCAGTATTTCTGGTTATTTTTGTTTAATGTTTTCCTAATCTTTCTTTCTTTCACAGGTACGTATTTAAGAGGATTTGTATTGCTGTCAGCGTTGCCAAGGTTCGGTATTCGTACCGAAACCAAAAACAAACCATCGAACGATTTTATAGTTTTTCTGGTAAGCATTTTGACATCGGTGAATCTATTCTTTCCGCTTGAATGGAACCGTGCTGCACAGTTTTCAATAGATGCTCTTTAACCACATAGAACGATACTTGCGTCCGAAAAAAAAGTGATTGTGCAGAAAAACTTGTGCGGTGATGTTTTTTTTTATCGCATCGATTTGAAATCGGTAGAAAGAGTGAATGAAATTCGATCTGACAACAGAAAATAAATTCAACGTGTGGTTACTGTGGAAAAAGTCACCGTGGTTGACTAATTCCCTTACACACATCTCACTCTTTCTCTCTCTCTCTCTCTCTCTCTATCTATCTTTTTCCCATCGTTGTTTTTTGTTTGTTTGCTACTGTGTTGTTGTTAAACAAACAAAAAAACAAACACTTTTTCGCTTGTAAAACAACCGAAACTTTCAGTTTGCAATCGATTTTTTCCGGTTCGCACACGAGCGCGCTTGCAAATTTAGTTACGAATAGAGAGAAAAACATCGAGGAAAAACGACATGATAACCGCAAACATTACATATTTAACATTCCATTCGAAGGATTTTTTTCTGTCCGGGTCTTTGAAAGCATCGAGCCAATGCTTGGGATCGTTTTCGCCGTGCTAGTAATGTGTGCGATAGAGTGGTTGCAAAGGGAGGGACAAAAAATGTAATACACTTAAAGTGTATCCAACAAACCATCCAAGTTCGAAATCGCATCAGTTAAAGAACTTGCTCATGTTCGTGCCAGTGTAAACGGGCTGTACGGTGTACGACGTATCGTAGTCAACATGGTGTATGTGTGTGTGTGTGTGTGTTTAAAATAAAAAAAAATAAATGCAACCAAAACGATGATCATTCCACTGAACAAAAATCGAAAAGATACGAGAAGAATCGCAAAGTAGTCTTGTGTCCTTAGGCGCTTGAAAATCGGTATCAGTAAAAATGTGCAATTGAATATATTTTCGTTGAACGAAGCGGGCGCACGGCGACCACAACCACATGCATCCACCATTCGTGCTGCAGCACCAAATTACTCGAAATTATGTTGCGAAAGTTGCATTAGTTCCACTTCAAAAACTGAAATCAACTTCACGATTTTGAAACTTCGAAACGAGTTACTTTTAAGTTTCACTTACAGCATAAGACTTAACCACCAACAACGACACACTTCGTCTTTCACACTGTGTAGATGCTACACAAAGATTCTTAAAATGCAACACTGAACACAGAAAATTAAGCTCGTTAAAGACGTTTTGACCCATAGCCGAATGCGATGGCAATGATTTTTACAATTCCATTTTGCTCTGATTTTTGACGCGAATCAGAACAGTAACACACTTGAATGGCACGGATAAAAAAGAAACGACTATTCCCTGTGCAAATGCAACAACTAATATTCAATCAACTACTTTTGTTTGTGACATTTCACCATTGCTTTTGTTGGATTGCATTTTGATTCTTTTTGGCACTTCCATTCGTTTTTTGTGTGTGTTCATTTTGCCTCTTTCATCCTTTTACAATTGTGAAATTCTAACAGAGTTTTGACATCTGTTGTTTATTTTCATACTCCTTTTTTTGTGATGTGTTGGAAAAAGGCAATATTCAAAAGTTTTTAAGTCAACAAGGCTGTGTTGCCTTTAAGTATTGAGGGAAAAAAAACCATTCTTACATGAAAGGTCGATGTGATTTTAAACAATACCGTGAAAAATCCATGAGTAACCAAAATTTAGTTTTTACCGAAACGAAAAAATTTCATCAAATTATCTCGATGTGTTTAAAATACAAGTTTGAAATAGCACGAAATTCCGTTGAATTCACTAAAAGATCCCATTAAAGTAGCTAGAACCGTCGTTTGGATGATAAAAACATTGCTTACAGTTCCGGTATAAATTGGAAAATCGCAAGGCATACAGCACATGAAAACGCAAACAATAATGACCGACAATAAAAGCGCAGCCATTATTCTCTTACTTCCGGGCACTGGCCTCTTTGTGATGGCTCAAATAAAAAAAAACGTATAAAGACCAATATGAGAGAGTGAAAAAAATGCTGTCTGCGTGCATAAAACAACACAGCCACAAGGAAATAAATGGAATGAAATGATAAAACAAAGCGAAGAGAGATCACAGAACAAAGCACAAAATAAATCCAACTGCATTCTACAATGGGTTTTGGCTCAAAGAGAGTGTTGTGAGCGATGTTTTTTTTTGACGGTGTCGTCGACACAAAGACATGGAAATAACATTGGTTGGAACGGTGTACAGCGATGGCTAACGGAAGTGAATAAAAATTATGTGAAAATAAAGGGAAATCTCATCGTTATGCAATTTTCATTACAAATTGTGATGGCATTAGGGTAGCTACTTTCAACGAATAGCAGGCAATATATATGTATATGTATATGTGTTGCTCGTTGCCAATTTCATTGTTAAGGGAAGGTGAATTTAAGCAAATGTGGCACCTATAGCAGACGAAACTATTCACAACACCATGCAAAATTCAATAATTCCATCGCAAATGATGAATATGAATAAGTTATTCACCCAGGTATAAACCACAATGAGCTCGAACATAAACACAAACGTCGACTTTTAAGTTCACGAAATTGTGACAGCTTGTGATATGTTTTCACTTTTTGCATATTTCAAGTATAGTTTAATATTTAATGTTCTTTTCGCCAAAAAATTTTTCTTTTCACATTTTCCACACAAAATCAACGAATAAGCCTCCGGTTTAAAAAAAAAAAGCTCCTCTGAAGCTACATGCATTTTTGGTATGCTCGACAAATTTCCCTGCCGTTGTTCGGCAGTTCGAGTTTCAAGTATGTTGGAAACGCATTTTCAACGGCATTCAACAAAGACGCTTGCGTTAATTACCCCGATCTATTCTTTTCTCGCATAGTTTTCATTCCGGCAGCAATATCACAGCTGTGCTAGTCTTGCTGGAAATATTTTATGTTTCAGTGCACTTAATGCACTCATTTTCATTTGTCGCTAATTTTCATTTTGTTTTTTTTTTTTTTCGTTTTCTCCTCTGGTCTTGTCGCATTTTATTTTGGAGCCTGCATAAAACATATTCAAATTGTGTGTGCAACCTGAATTACATTTGAGTGTAGCAGACGGATTCAATGGCAGACGGAAAAAACCCGACAGACTGAGCCTATTCAGCGATGCCATTTTCCATTCGGAATATTTTCCGTTTTTGGTTTTTGTTTTACTTACTCATGCTTTTCAGTTTGCTCTTTTGCACCAAGTAACTGAACCATATTTCGCTTTATCTGGCCACATGAAAAAGGCAACTTGTAAAAGAACACCAAACACACTAACATACACGCCCAGCGAAAAAAAAATGAAACGAAAATTCACGGAAATAAATTAGTAGACACAGCAAACAAATGGTGTAACTGGACTCAATTGGGCTTTGTCCACATTCAGGCACACGAGCAATGCAACGTGAGCACAATGTGCGATACCTTTTTGTCACATGCTGCTGTCCGATAAATGTTCGCATATTCATCTGTTTACACAGGACCGTTTCGAGTTTGGTGACTATGCGCTCAAATACGAATGTGTGCGGTCGGTGTGTGGATGAGAACAAATGTGTAGAAGAAAAAAAAATCCATCCGAAAAAGAGTTAACCAGCCAGACACAAAAAATATATATATGATATTTTCACTTGTATCCATTGTAGTGACGGGTGCACTTTTGGTCATGCTTAGCATAAAATTTTCAAATGCCATCCTAGAAAAGTTTCACTATGGGGGAAAAAAATACGCTTCCGATTGCATCGCTTGATTTATATCTACCCTTGTTAGTTATTTTCTTGTATAGATGCTAATTTCATGGCATTGTGAGTATTTTTAATCAAGAACATTTATTATTTCGAAAATTTGAAAAAAAAAAACACCAACAAAAGTAAAACAATGAGACAAATTGACAAATACGGCCAAATATAACGCCATCTACAATCGCTTGAAGTACTTTCGTGATTTCGTGCTTCTTGCTTGACAATTTATTGAGTTAGGTTTATTGAGCCAGGTTTATTGAGTCACTAAAACATGAAACTGTGAAAACCGCGTGAAGCAATTCAACATAAACATTATCAAAAAAAAAAAATAATTTTATGCATATTGAATAATTTTTTCATATCGTTTCATCATATTTTTATCATATCTTCTTTCTGAAAATTTTTAAACTCAATATTTTATTATTATTAACAATGGACAGGAAATATTTCAATCGAAATGTAGTATTGTTGAACAGTTTGATGTGTGCGTCTCCAGGCGGCTCTGTTAGATACGACGTCAATGCTTTACGTATAACATATACAGATAGTTTGTCTCATTGAGTAAAACTTTTGCTCAAAAGCATTGAATTACGGTAATAAATTGTTGATGCTCTGACAAAGTTTGATACAAACTACTATAAATACAAAATGAGTAAATTGAGTGGAAATGGATGAGATTTCCCGCAGTGATCATATCATTACAATCGAGAGGTCATTTTGCAATATTGACACTGAAACAGCAGAAGCTTGTTACGAAGCTCATTTGCCACTTATTATTTTCAGTCGCACAACACGTTTTACACAGTATGAATGGCGTCAATGTGTCAATGATTGTCGAATGGGTTCACCAAATACACTCGCTGAATGACACACACACTCGCTATTTTTTGACGAATATGAAACCACATCGATGTGTCATTTAAAAAAAAAAAAAACCTTGACATACAACGGTTGGGTGGCCGGCCAAAAGACCGAACCAGAACATGAGTGAAAATTGTAAACCAGAGAAAGAGTAATGTCCAAACAACATTTTATACATTATCACAATACATCCGAAAATTCCAGCGTCACACCAAACCATATGTCACCAGCCATTTTTCAGGCAGCTTCAATTGCGACATCGTTTTTCATTTAGATGTGACGCACAATTGGCGTTGCGAAACGAAAAGCACTTCATTAATGTCAAAGATTGAAACGTGTAGACTAAAAGCGATTTTTTTTTTTCATTTCACAACACATTTTTTGTTGTTTCATCTCTCTTGCACCAGTGGATTCAATCGAATCGAGGACTCAGCTGGAGCATGTTTTATGTGTGTCTTCTAATGGAATATAGTTTTATGGTCTCTCAGACTTAATCGCGATCACATTTTTACAAGCTTTGAATAATTGCGGATGTGTATTTTAAAGCTTTCATGTAACTGAGACAGCAACAGTTTTGATATGCAAAAACATGGCAACGAAAACATTCGATTTATAGATGGCAAAAAAGGAGTAAATCTATATACGCGTTCCATTTTCAAGCCAATCAAATTGGCAAGGCAAAAATTGTAATTTATTTTATATTGCGTTGAGCTGTAAATTCAAAGTAATTCGATATAAATGCTATATAAATAAGGCACGCTTGACGGTCTTCATATCGAATGTCTTGAAATAATTGTCTTAACCAACGGAATCTATTCGATTGAAAGCTGGATAGTTTTTCATCGTTAACGAAACCAATTTAAACGAGCGACATGTTTGTTTCGATACGCGCGCTTTTCCAATTCTCATGAATATGCAAATCATTCCAATGCTCATGAAAATTAGCTGTAAATGCATTTATCTATCGATTCGAATGCATTCTTTATTGCATGCATCGAAACGCTGAAAAACACGAGCAAATTCACTCGCTTTTTTTTTTTAAATTCATTGCCGTTTATTTTTGTGTATGACAATAAAAAAATACATGAAGACCAACCAAGACTGCTAGCTTCCAGTTTTACACCGCACACATTTTCAATGCGATACTCTCGTTCTCTATTTTTTTATTATTTGATAAGTACATTGCCAATAAAATTGGTTGTATACAAACCGCACTCATACACATTCACAATCACACACAATGCATGCGAGTTGCGATTCATTTTGTTCCCGTGGTTTGCTGAGATACAATAAGAATAAATCCCTCTTATTGCCATTTTCATTTTCTTCCGCATAAAGAAGCTGTAATATGAACGCGGCAAAGAAAAGTTGTACTTCATTTCATGCAGATGAAGGCAAAAGTGTTGAAGAACCGAGCCATTTTACTGCTGAAAATGCAGATAACAGATTCCAAAGCATGCAATGAAAAGAGCAACGAAACAACATCACCACCAGAATCTTCAACAACCGAGAATGAAATTTTGTTGGCATGATGCAACTTGAGGCAGTCACAAGAAAATAATAGAAAAATTTTCACCATAAAAAAAAATAAATAATAATGCCATGCTGAACAACTAAAACACGCCGAACACCACGTTTTTCATTCTTCTTTTTTTTTTAAGCAATAAAAAACGAGCGCTCGTTCATCGAATGAATTAAAATATTGCATGCATCGCATATATAAAATCTATTGACGATGTTCGCCACAGTCATTGTTCATCGACAACGACAAAATGAGGTAGACAACAACAAAAAAAATGGCACTGAAAGAAAACATCCCGGGTGCCTGGTTGTTAGGTGGTGGAATCTTATGCGAAATCATGAACGCCACTAAGAAATATTTGAAACAAAAACGATTTTCCATAAAATGTCGAAATATATTTAGTATATTCTTGTTGAAGCCGAAATGAATGAGGTGAAGCAGCAAGAATCGAGTGGTGCATGTAAATTCTATAGCTCACTGTATCGAAGCGCTGTTTTAAGATGTTACTGAGAATCATACGTAATTTAATGGAAGAAAATAATTCAAAATTCCACTGCAATCAGATTACTTTGAACGGCGAAACAAGAAAGTGACACAGCATCAATATCGAGCGTATACACATTTAACTGGGGAAATTATTGACTATGTTCATGACTCCTCCAAAACATATCACCAATAAAATGCTCATGTAGCACACATTGCAAAAATGTAATTTTCGTTTGAGCTATTTATACACACACAACAAACACACCCAAAAAACGGGAGAGAATACAATTTGGTTCGTTCATCCGTTAAACACTTGCAAATGTAATCGAATTATTCAACACATCGTTGCCGCCGAAACAGTGGTGACACGATCGGTTATCCAATTTATTTTTATCTGTGTTTATTTTTCTGGTGTGCCACAATTCGTTTTTTTTTTTTGTATAATCGACCAAAAAAAGTGTTAACCATCGCATTTTATTGCATTTTCTCATTCCAATAGAAGAATAATGTTCACCTACGCCCAAAAAAAACCTCACAGATAAAATCATTAAACAAAAAAATTCCATTATATGCAATTAATAAACATTGGCTAAAATTGTGATATTTTATTTAACTTTTTTAATGGTCATTTTTTGGGGTGTCTGTGAATTGTCATAAGAATTGTTATTTATATTCATTATCTGTTACTCGAATGACCCGGTGGTGGATAAAAGCCAACCAATTGACAACAAGATAAGCACATAATTGTGGTCAAAACTACATTTACACTATTTCAGCGTCAATGAATCATGAGGTCAACAATTTCATCTCCCAATTGCACTCATTCAATTCCTAATGGGCTAGATTTTGTTTTTTATTTCGCTTCGAAAAAAGTGCATGCCTTTTGGCTATTTTTTTTTGCAACAACCAATTTCATCGACAGAACTGCACACACACACACACACAAACATGGCGGATTCAATTTCGTAATTATAATTAAGTGAGTATATGAAATGAAATCGTATCATAAAAATTAGCAGGCTCATGTTCAATAATGAAATGACAATATTTAATATTGACTAACAAGATACTGAAAATACAATAACCCATTTGTTGTAGTGAAATAAATGTAATGATCAGACCAAGCTGATGTTTGTGATCACCACGGGAGGGGGTGATGAGGTTAAATTGTTTATTTCATCTCTTCAACCGTTTATGCTCTTTGAACACGATTTTCTTCTTTGGACTATCACCATTTTAATGATGATAATTATCGGACATTCATATGAAAAACAATTTGATTCCATTGTTATAAAAGATTTATAGCCTGATTTTTCTTGGATGAGCCAATCAATCCTTTAAAAGTATCCAAATTAAAATTTCATGAATCGATTTCACATTTGGATCACATTCGGTTTGAAATGTGTTTGCGTGTGAATTTGTAATAAAAAAATTCCATTCGTAAATTTGCTTTTATTGATATCATGAAAAAAAACATCGTTCGTTTTGTCGGTAAAAAAAAACGGTTCGTTAAACAACTGTATCTACAATAGATAAACTATATTTCCGAACAGATGAATCGACAGAATCGAGAAGTAAGGCCCGAAAACGTTTCGAACTTCTAATGAATCTATTTAACGGAATCTCCGTATATTCGTACAAGATGTGCATGTCACACGCACAAACATCCCACCAAACCCAATTTATTCTAACGACTTGTGCTTGTAACACGGTTTCACATTCGAAAAACGTGTCTCAGTGGATAAACGAAAAAAAAAAACAGTTGAAAAGATACACCATATTCACTTAGAAAACGCAATGACACATTCTCAATCTAATCGTTTATCACACATGAGCTTCTATCGTATGCATCATTTATCGGATTCCCTTTTGTGCCATTCTATACTGTGTGCTCTTGATTTGAATCTCAGACATTTTTTTTTTTAATTTATTTTGCACGAATGCAACGAGATGGAAAGTTTCACGACACTGATTGACAATTTTAATTGGCATAGAAACTTTACCAGTTTCGTCTTCAGAGTCGTTTGAGTTTGACGTAGATGTTTTTTTTTTGCACACAGGACTCCTGTGAAAGGAGAAGCATCTTATTTCGACTTTGCGACCTATTGGGGCATACTGGATGCTCTTAATTTTCGTCTATTTCTCACAGATTCATGGTTTCGCTTTTTCAGCAAATGATTTTCATTTCTTGAAGCGTAGGAGCAAAATGAAAATCGAACATATTTTTGACATGAATAAATTTTTAGCAATGATAAGTTATTGAGAAAAATGCACATATCACAAATGACCTGTAAAATCCTCTAGTCGGAAGTATTATAACTTATAATACTTGGATCGTATAGGTCTAAATCCAATTTGATGATAAATATCATTCAAATCAGTTTGACATATAGCTGAATTCATTAGTTGAACAACGGAACTATCAGATTGCATCGAACTTACACACTCCATCAACAAACATAATACGTCTTCATGGAAACTGTCTCTCAAAATGGCAAATATGAATGACAATAATTCCTTCTTTTATTTATTTGCAAAGATTTCGTTTTGTTTGATAGGTTTTGTTGAGACATTCATTGTTTTCCTTGTGCGGAAAGTTTGTGACATGTTGCTGTGTGTGTGTGTCTCTCTCTCTCTCTGTGTGTGTGTGTGTGTGTGTGTGTGTGTGTGTGGCACATACAATGTTAAATGTGGTACAATCACTCACACGTTACATTTATGGTACATCCGTTTCAACGGATTCCACTGTGTCGTACCATCACATTTCCCATTGTTGTCTCTGTGCTCTCAACTAAAGCTTAGCAGATAATTTATTAAACCATCTTAAGCTGACATAAGACAATGACAATGGCAAAGTTTTTGGCTAAAGTTGAAATAGTTTTCTCTCTGTAATACAGAGTCTGTATGGTTGCTGAATGCTCATTTAAACTGTTTTTTTGAAGTTTAAAAAAATATATATATCTCATTAAAAGTACGAGCACCAAAAGCACATGCCAAATAATGAATCGAAAAGCAATGAAAACAGTTCGTCAATAGTTAACCGAATTCGTGTCATTTATTGTTGTTGGTAAATTAAACAATAGCATTGGGGAGGCTTGAGCTGCGCTGAACTGAATTGAATTGTGTTGCGTTGTCATCAAAGTCATATTGAACAGATGAACACTTTTGTTGCGAACAAATTTAGCGCATACAGTTTTGTACATTTTCGAAATATAGGACTGCATGTCATCGTTGTTGCGCACCAACTCAATTTTCGTTCTTATTCGATTCCTTGGATTGTATCGTTGTAACAAGATTCATGTTGCTTGTCGAACAAGAATGAGCTCGTGTTGAAACTTACACAATTGCAATTGTTTTCTTTTTTCACCCTCTCACTCTATTCCTCTCTTACTCCCTCTTCCTTTTTGTTAAGCGTTACATAAACGGATAGTTCCGCTTCCATTTGTGAATGTGTGTGTGTACAATTCCGTAAGCAGCTTTATTCTCAAGTGGAATCGAGTGTTAAAAGTGCATTCCCAATGCTTTTTGAAGCATTCTACCATCAAATGAACGACATATTACAACACAAGAAAGATGAAAAGAAACTATTTGCAATGAGGACGAAAACAAAGAGAAAATCACCTACAACACGCACACACACACACATACAACAACAAAAAACGGCAAAAGTATTCTAGCCAATTTGCATGACAACAAAGAAAACACTGGCTCATTTGGTATTAAATGCATACTTTCGATTTACGCGAGCTTATTAAGTTATTCTTTAGGGTTGTACATTGTCAAGGCAACGTCTCAACGGTACTCTTTTGCTGAGCACTTTTTTGTGTGCTAATTTCTTAAATGAATTTTAAAGTATTTTTTTTTTTATGCTCAAGAACTGATTAAAAAACAGAGAGACAGAGAGAATGCGAGAGCAACAGAATGTTAAAGTTTTGCAAAAGTGTGTGTGTGTGCTCAATGAAGCATTTGTTAGACTCAGCGAAAAACTAACAGTTGAAATTAAATTTTTGCTACGTTTTTTTTTTCTTTTGCGTATGTATTGGCGATTTGGCTGGCAAATAAGCCACAAAACATGAATAAAATACGTCTCTATATGGGCGGACTGCTTGATATTGCATGGAGCATGGAATTTGATTTTGAGGGGCGTTAGGGGTTTTTCACTGGCAACAAAATATCTCTATTGCGATGGCATTCATTGTCCACACCGCTCACAGCATGTGATTGCCACAGTATCTCTTCACGATTAAGCAACTTTTCAAGCTAGACAATGACAACAACAGTCTACATGCCGCATGGCAGCTGCCACCGCAGCAACAGCGGGACCAAGAGCAGCAAAAGCATATGAATATTTAAAAACTCAATTAAATTAATATGTCGCGTTTTGTGAGCTGAACGTCCGCGACACACACACACACACTCGCACACTCACACACACTCGCTAGCACATGCACGAACACAATTTGCACATTTTCGATTCGCAGCAACCATAAAACTGCTAAACTTTGATGCAAGCTATTTGCTGCCACTCGGGCTCATTCCTCTCCCTCCAGTTCATTCACTCGATTTTTTTTTATGCTCGTTTGATTGTTTCTATCTGGATTGTGTTTAATTTGGTTTAAAATTAAAAATTCCTGGTTGCATCGTGTAGCAGTAGCCAGTTGTTGTTGTTGTATTTGTTGTTGTTGAGTGAACTGAATTTTAGCCATAACCTCACATTTAAAATCACATTGCATTTTGGCTTCTAGCAACAAACAAAGAGGAGGCTGTTTGCACATTGAGGCGAAGGGATACATATCGATAAACTATATCTACTTCCACTTGATTGCTCAATACAATGTTGTACGTTGCAAATACCGGCCCCGAATTGTCGTTCTGGGGAACATTGTCGACGTATTAACAGACAAAGTTATTTTATGTTGATGATAAAAGTAGAAAAAATGGCAACAAAGTTTTTGTTTTTTTGTTGTTGTTGTTGTTGTAAGTCGATAATAAATTTACAACTTTTTCTATTTAAAAAGCCATTCTTGAATCGTTCTCACTCACATTATGTTCTCAAGGGTTGAAAAGTAGTCTAAAGTACTGGAAATAATTCATATTGTATATTCATCGAACGAACAAAAGAAAACGAAAACAGAAATCGAATTCGAGTGCATTCTGCAACGATACAAAGTTGATTTATTCTTTGCAACAAATTGATTTTCGATTCGATTCTTTCTTACAACGAAAAAAAAAACCCATAAAAAACAAAAAAAAGAATCCTTTGTGAATGAAAAGTGTAACTATTCAAACACTTTCAGCAAAGTCGAATTTCTACTTATTACTCAATGAAAATCGGGCGTCGAAGAGCAAGAAAACAGTTGCACGAAAGCAAATCAAGAAAACAAAGTGAACAAATAATAAACTTAACAAGTTGCACCTGTCTTCCGGGAAATAAAATTCGAAGTGATGCCAACATTGTGAAGTAAGAATGATTGTTTTTCTTTTGTTTGATGTCGCATATAGAAGTGTGTTTGAAACGTGGCGAGAGATACAAAAAACAAAAAAACAAAAAACAAAAAAAAAATTCTATGAAAATAAACATCGTTCACCTAATGCATGGCATAGGAATGTGCTTACATAATAAATGTATGTCTCTTGACTTTTCCCTCCGTTTGAAACCGATTGAATGAGAGGCGGCACAAAAATAGAGAGCGGGCCAACAACAACAATAACAAACCGATCGAAAAATGCACGTTTGTTGCATAAGATGCACAACTGAAAATGGCTCGAGATATGTCGTGTGGAAAAATTTTGCACGAATTGAATTGAATTGTTATAAGAAGAATGCATTTTGCATGTTAAAATGGTATTGTTCTTTGCCTCCATTAGCATAAGCACATGTGCATCGTTTGTTTTCACTATATGTCGAATACACAAAATGTTCTTTCTAAAAATATTCACTTGATGGCTGGTTTTGTTTGTTAAATGTGAGCGTGTGAGCTAGAACGAGAGGTAAGCTCAGCCGCCAGTCGTATCTTTTGAATAATTTAGTACATCTACTCGAAACGAATCCTATTTACGTCTCTTGTTTGTGTCAATTTACTAGTTTGTTATTTTCATGTTTGATTTTTCGAAGAAACATAAAAGCAATAAGACAATACTTCATCTTATGCACAATCAAACAGCAAAATCAATTCACATGTTCAATCAATTTTGGTAATAAAAAACGAAGCTTTTTCCGAATTGTCGGCTCGATTGTTATTTTAAACCAATGAAAGTGGCAATTCTTCCTGATTTACAACACGAACATCGAGCAACATTGTTGGAAAATTGCAACAATTGAGCCAAAAAAAAAGAACGAATTTGATTAGTTTCATTGCCCGATTATTTGCAATAAGAGAAAGAATAGCAGTTGATAACAATTTTTGTTATGGTTGCATGACTCTGGCACAAGTAATGTACCAAATTTCACATTTTTCTAGTGCAGCCACCTCGTTTTTTTTTTTTGCAAACAAAACTTCCACCCTGCTTTTAGATCTCATATCGTGTACATGTTAGCATCGTATGGATGCTGCAAAATGCAAGCGAAAATGGTATACCGAAAAGGCATTCGATGGGTCACACAATGACAAAAATGAGAAAGCGATGATTTGCAACAGAGCTTAACATTCGTCATGGCATTCCGTATTTCTGGGTGGATGCATAAATAAAAACACAAATGTTGTGTGTCTTTCATGCTTTTGTGCAAGCAACAGCATTATAAAACGCACACACGCCAAACATTCCATGTGTACGATGGGTACGATGTGTACCAAGTGTACCAACTGCACATGGATACATGGTAGCTGGTAAGTCAAGTGAAGGCGAGACCAATGCACGGCCCATGGCAGAGAAGCAAGAGGATAAAAAGAGCTTTGCGAATACCGCCGCAAAACATAAAGTCACGTATTTGCACTAAAATAATTTACGTACCATTCAGTCGTAAATTATATCTGGTTACGAAGAGTGCCTCTGCACTCCACATACGTGAAGCAGCTAGATGGAAAGACAGAGAGAGAGAGAGAGACTGAAGAGAAAGAGATGAGAACAAACATACAGAAAGTCACCAAAAGACGAACGACACACGAAGAAAAATTTATTTGCATTTGTATTGTTGTCGTAACAAAAAAAAAAATATATACAAAAATACACGAAGCGAGTGAAAAAAAAGAAGAATGCGCGACTCGAGAAAATGTTCTGGGGGTAGAAAAAACCATACACGTTTCGGGTTCATATCAGAAGAACGAGAGAACAGTCTATGGAATGCAGTCACATTGTGTCCATAGATCGTATTACATATTTACATTTCTTTTTCCTGGATTCTTAAGCTCTGTGAAAGCGGAAATGCCAACAACTAAACCTACAACAGCAACAACAACCGTAATAGCACAGATAGGGAAAAAAATCCGTTGCATTTGGTTTGTGAAATGATGATAAAATTGAAATTTTAAACAATCATCTATGGGAATGCAAACGAAGATAGTCACACTAGAATCTAGTGACTAGACATACCAAAATATGAGATTTACTACCGTAACTCTTTTTTTTTGTTGCATACAAACGAAATAAATTCTTAAAATGTATGGAACATTTTGTGGCCACTCTTCGCAGTCTATTATCATAAAAATTTCATGCGAGAAGTGAAAACTATGCAAATCCATTATTTTGGTGGAATTTGTTTGACAAAAGTCGCTAAAAATTTTTTTTGCACACTTTCAATTTGCAGTGTATTCGTTCACGCTTTATACAATGCAAATTTCACTTCTAATTGAATGTTGAATCCTTTGAATCCTTTGAATCTAATCGTATTTCCTGTAATAACATTGGCTAATTCAGCTTTATCAAAGATTTTTTCTTATTTATTATTGTAATTTTGGAATTCTGAAGAGGCTGTTTTTATTATATAGCTTTGCCATGTGGTGTTTAAGCGCCAGCTTCTATTGAATATTTCATTATTCTCTATGCCATTTCAGGGTTCAGTTCATTTATCTAAATTAAAATCCAATTTGCATACATAATCCGCACTGAAGTTGGATTTCCTCTTTGCTTGCAACTAGTATTGCACACTCAAAATAGATTTTCAAACTCCCAAATGGAAATGGTGAAGGTATTTGGGATGTGAATGTGGAGCTGTTGCATTGTACAGAAAACTATAATTAATGCATTTTGTGCTATGCGAAATGGAAATCCGGTCAAACAATCGAAACTGGGGCTTTTGTCTGAAACTAGACAAAATTATATGAAAAAAATGTAGATTTTTTTGTTGTTGTATAATATCATAAATATAACGGTAACCTAAAAATGTACAAAAGACGCAGAATAGTAACATAGTTTACTCAGTATTCTCAATTTTATGTGAAAGGGAGTAGCTTTTGTTAGAAAAAGATCAATTCCTTCATGCATTTATTTCTAATCACTATCGAAACTTAAGTGAGGATTTAATTTCATGTTTAAATGATGTTGTATATACAAGGCGCATTTCAAAATCAACCGAAGGTTGCACTCGAATAGTGAACCTTCCAACATTTTCGAATTGATATACCAATAACCGCTATATATAACCACTATAAGTACTCATTCAATGTTGGCTAACTTGTGTATCTTGTCTGCTAATTTTTTTTTTTGCCATATTTATATATGCATGAGTCATGCAGCATGACACAAAAGCTGTCCATATTTAAAACTCATCGCACATGCTGCCATATTCCAAAATAAGATATATGGGTATTTTCCAAGGCAATCCGATCAACAATTCGATCGACAATGTAGCCAGATGTAACCTCCCAAGCTGACAAAATTGTGAAAATTCGGTCTATCTCTCTGTTACATTTTCCAAAATTATTTTTATTTTAAGAATAATTGTGGAACTTCTCTTTTCAATGCAAGTCGAAATGCAACTTAATTTCAAGAAGCAAATGTCTGATTACAGATTTGGTATTTAAAATAGTATCCAAGTTCCAAGTCACGTCCATTTACTGAATTCTACCCGAATCGAAATTGATACACAAACTATGAAATTCAATTGCTTTAATTTGGTGTGACATGCTCGTATTTACATACCGCATGCCATTTCGTCCAGATCTGTGCATTTCGATGTGCATTGTGTATACTTTTTGAGTGTGGACGGTTTTTTATTGTGGCTCATACTCTAAACTCTCCAGCGATTACATTGTTTTTTGTGATCAAGTGATTCCGACATTTAAAATGGATTTATCTAGTTCATATACTGTGCACACAATTTGTTCAGCAGTTGCAGTCGTACAAGATTTACGCACCAGTATCCTTTCAATTCAATTTCGTTTCGGTTGGAAATTTATGTCGATTTTCGTACGACTTCTGGAAATTGTGTGCTATCTTTTACTCAATATTTAATTTTTGACGCCCCCCCAAAGCAAATGATAAAACTTTTTTACGAACCAATTTTCACAAATATTTTTGTTTGTTTTGTGAATGAACTTGGATTTGCCGATTCGATTCATGTCACGCACGATATTCCTCAAAAAACTATCCGTTGCTCATGTTGCTCGAAAGTGTGAAATTCCATTTGAACATTTTCAAACTTTATATTATTTGCGAGTCAAGAGTAAAATAACTTGTGCATTCATTTGCATCTCCTTTGAAGCCATATTGACTTTAGTGAGATAGTTTAGAATGTCGCAATCATAACAATTTCCATTTGTTCAATTTCTAATTAGAACAGACAAATAATAAAACGAATTTCAATGTGTTCAGGTTCATTGCACGTCATGAATCCAAATTGTTCAAGACTGGCTGCTACTCTAAATTGAAATGCGCTTAACAAGTTTTGCTGTGAAGCCTTATTTTATAGGTTATTTGGCTCAGGATATTCAAATCGCTTTACTTCTAATTGCACATATTTTAAATGAATAAACATTTCTTTTCGTGTCACATTTTCATTGACATTTTCCAACCATTTTGCAATCTATAAAATTCTATGTTTGAAATTGAATCCCTTAAGGAATTCCTTGAACTTTAAAGAAAGCAATATTTTTGAAATGTCAAATGAAAATTGCAATTTCACTTAAATTTATTTTTTTATTGTCCAAAGTGTCGTCAAATACACGTGAAAAATCATTACCGTGACATTTCGTTTAGCACGTTTTACAGAGTAATCATTTTATTAATTTGCGACTGACTTAAATTTGGCCTGCTTATTTTAGCACCGACACTTTTATTAATGCCACACAAAAACCACAAGATATTGTACAAACCAGACAAAACCATAAAAAGGCGTAGCAAAATTCGTAATAAAAAAAACCGCGTCGTTTTATGTTTTACACCGTGTTGTTTTCCGTGGTTTCGATAAAAATTCGATTAATTCGACTGTCTTTATTATTTCGAAAAAGAAAGCTATCAAAATCAATTGCATTGCAAAATGGTTTCGAACTAAATTGTTAAGCATATTGTTGCCACATCCAATGAACCGTCTACAAGATCATTGATTGTTGGTGTTTTTTGTTTGTTGCCATTTTCATTGATGTTCCGACCATAAAATACCTAATCAAACTAAATCATCGTGTTATTAAATTCGGTATGATGTCATCAGGCAGTTTAGCAAAATAGCCAGAATCATTGACACAGCCATTTGATTGGAATTTGTAGTGAAAGGAAAAGCGTAACAATAACCATTTAAATTCAATCAACATGCCAGCATTACTAGAGGATGAATTGCAATAAAACCGTTATTCAAAGGCGTTACATTTTATGGGCTCGTTAACGGCATTAAATACGGTGTGTCTGCATCACCCAGAACCAGCTCATATTTATGCACAGCTTCTCGCCACTTTTATGGACATCGAACTATTTAAATTTGATATGGAAATGTGATGACTCTTTTGATTGGGTTCGAGTGCCAATTTCCAATTGAACATCGAAATGCCCTAGATTCTATTTCACCAAAATGAGTTCGCTACCATCGGACAAATTTTCACCATCGGAAAATTAATGTGAAAATTATTCACAACTCACGTATTTTTAACTATTTCATTGGTATTATCGATGTTGATACGTGCAACCGTGAGAAAAAAAAAAAAACAATTCAATTGAAACGGAAGCGATCACGTATTTCCAAATTATATTTTATATTTTATATTCATTCGTTCGGACATCATTTCGAATCGTCTGTGTGTTTATATCGATTTTCATATGATTGGAACGTAACTTTCAATGAAGACGGTTGGGTTAAGTGAAAACTTTGATAATTTGCTGCTAGTCCATCGAAAACTATAAATGTCAATTAAATGCTAATGTAGACATCCAATGCCATACAGTGTGTGATGCGAACGTGTTGCTTCGCAAACACACATTCCAAAACGAAAATGGTGAATGCCAAACACGATGGAGCTTTAAGGAGTGATTAAACTATAGCATCACGTTTCATAATTCAACGCATACATTTTCGAATAGTTGCGCTTCAAACATGTACTCATTTCACATTGTCATTAGCTAAAAAGTTGTTCCTTTCTGGTGAAAACGAACTCGATTCGATTCGGTTCTCTCTCTCACTCTCTCTCTCTTTCGGTTTTTCTCGCGTTTTCACCGTGTTTCGATGGTTCAGTGGTTCACGGCAAGGAAAAGATGAACATTGGAATGACTCTCCAGTGAATAATGATACCAATATGAAATTTCTTCACATACATTTTTGGATAATTCAAAAGTTTGTGTTACATCTTTCCCAGTTTGGCGAACTAATTTCGATCGTTGCACAGACATTTGCTGCTTAACGTACTATATGCGGATAGCAAAAAAAAATGTTGGCTTGCATCACGTTCAGGAATGTCGACGCTGAAATCAACCAGTGTGAATTCAAAAAAAATGTACATGGCAAAGAGTTTACAAGGAGACACACCGTTTTCTCCCGAAAGAAAAAAAAAAAAAAAACGGAACAAAATAGAAAAAGTGGAAAAAATTGTACCTGTTAAGCTCAGAATTACAGCTAATAATGGCATGTGGTTACCAGAAAAGTGAGAAATCCCATTGGGATATTTTATGTTGCAATTGAAATCGTCGTTTGAGGTAGACACACAAGACTTGAGCAGAAAACATCTAACGATGAAGCAGATTCGCTCTCGTTTTCGATGCCGATTTTTTTCACCATCTTCTCCGTCCTGCAGTCAGTTCAAATCACAATTTATTTTCCTTGGGATTCTAGTTTACAGAGTTTAGAAAACAATTGTACCGAAATTTCAACATGATTTTTGCCATCTTTTTTTTTAGCCTCAACCTGCACCAATATGGTCGTTGGTGGCAATGGCATGTAGAATCCATTGAATGCAACTTCTTTATTTTTTTAACATCGTTTATATTGAATTAGTTACTTAAGAAAATTGCACTCCATCCATTCAATTTCATTTCGTTTTCTTCATTCTCTAGTACTTTGCCATGTCTTTTGAGTGCTCTAAAAACGAGTTTTACAGGTGTTGCATTCACCTGCTGCTAATAACAAGAAGAAAAAAAACCCACCCAAAACTGAATGAGAAAAAAGTGAACGTCATTCCGTAAATTATTTTCAAATTTTATTACCTTCATGAATGCCTTCAAGTTCGATTAAAAAACATTTGTACGGAAGAAAATAAAACTTAAATGTTGAACTTGAGCCAAAATAAAGGAAAAAAAAAATAGACGAACACTTCACGAATAGCATCAGGAAAATGAAGAAAAATCGCTTGTGAATTTCTTATTCACTATGTTATCCGGTTGTAAAGTGCACACACTGATGGAGCAAAAGAGCATTTAGTGCGAAGGAAGAGAGAGCATCGTTGTTCAAGAAATCGATGTTGCAGCACACATAAATATAATGAGTTTCCGTCTCCCACAATGCGGCCTGCGGTATTTTCAATGTGGCAACCCGATGTTGCTGTTGTAGTTGCATGTCATGCGGCTGAACGCAATCGTTCGATTTCACAATTCGAAGCAAATTGAAAGGAAAACGAAACCTAGAAAATTGCCACGACAATTTACGATCGACATCGCACATTCGAAAATCGAGACGAAGAAATGTTAGTCTTTTGCTGCTTTTTTTTTTGCTCGTGCCTTTTAGTATTGTCGGGTAAGAAAAACAAAAAAAAAACTCAACCCAAACTGAGAAATCGTTTTTGGTCCGAATATTTATTTGATATTTTTCTTCCACATTTATCGCCTCGTTTGATGTAACAAATTGAAAATTAAGCGACTTTCGTGTTTTGGCCTCCACATAGATTTTCGGTTTGAACTCAACCGGAAATAATGTCGGCGGTCGAATCAAGGAAAAAAGCGATAAAATTTCAACGAAACGAAGAACGAACGAAAAAAAAAAACCGTTTTGGTTTGAAAGAAACGCCAAAAAAGATTGGAGCATGCTCTCCCAGCAAATTGCTAATAGTAAGGCGTTTATGGTTGGCACAATTCCATTGAGTTCGTTTGGGGGTCGTAGTCCAGTGCTTCATGAACTTACTGAACTTGCCTCGGAAAATGAAACGAAAACAATGGACCATACCAGCGAATTTACCATTCATACAATCATAACATTTCATCATTAGAACATAATTAGTTGAGAGCAAGTGTGTAAAAACAAACGCAAAGGACTCACAAAGAAACATAGACTAAAAATGGAATTCATGCAAAAGAGAAAATGACAACTACAACAACAACAAAACTGTCCATTTTCATTTTTTTGTGTGTGCTTATTTTTATTACAAAGCCATGAATCAAAAAGCGTAAAAGCTAAAATTATTTTGCAATCGCAATATTATACAATGAGTTTCACTCTTTGAGATTGCCCTTTAATTAGGTGCCTTTCTCTCATTCGTTTGCATCGAATTGGTTGGCTGCACTTGGAAATTGCATTTTAGTGAAATAGAATTATACACTCGCTCGCTCACACTATTCAACACACACGATGCTGCTTGCAAACCGACCAAAATATTGGCTTTTGCCAACATGAGCATTAGATCGTGAGCTTTAACAGCTTTGGGCTTCCTTCATAGTGGCAATGCATACACAAGCGCGCACATACATGCACAACACACTTAATGCCAATGTCAATGCAAGCTGTGCCACTGTCGTCAACGGAATAATCACTTCCAAGTGAATTATGCTCACTCTCATTAAATGTGTTTTTCCCTATTTACAAGGAAATGCATTCAACCGCTGTTTATTTAATTGGCACACAACCTCATTGAAACTGAAACGAACCGCGCGCCACTCGCGCGAAACATTCGAAACGCAACAGTGTAACTCAACTGTTACTTTTCAACTGTAAAAGCGTGGAATGTTTTCTTGTTTTTATGGAATTTTTTTTTTCTCTCTCTCCGTCTCTGTTGTATTTCGTATTTCAAATATGTGCCTGGTACTACAAGCCGTATGCATTCTCATTCATTTCCATTTATTTTAATTCAGATAAATTCAATCGTTGAATGGGTCCTTCGTAATACTCGTATGCAAACGTAGCTCGCAAATAGGAAAATAAAATAAAAAATAACACTGAAACAAAAAGTTGTGTTTTTCGTAAACTGGAGCGGCCGCAGCATGCGCAAGCACTTAATTACAACCGAATCGAAATATTGCAGACCTTTTTTTTTTTTTTAAATTTACAGCGATGACGAAACTTAAATAAGACCATAAACGAATCGTATTAAATGTGTGTATTCTGAATTATTCGTGATGGTTGCTATTAACTCTGCAGCGGACGGGCAGACTTGTGAGCTGGCTTTGATAAACGTCTTTAAAACAGTAGACGAACAAATAACGTCATCATTCAAGCCATCTGCAGTCACTTTCCGATTTATTTCTTTCCTCCTTTTCCCTCTCTGTCTCTCTTTTCTACCATTCCATCGAAGTGCTTGGAATTGAATTTTACTTCGTGTTAATTTGTGCATCGTCTGTCTAATTAATTTTGATAATTACATCATAAATACACGTTGCTCCCTTAATGTGAAACTCTTGAATAGTTTTGCGCCGCTTTTTTCTATCCCTGAGTACTAGTTTATTCATGAATAAATTGCGATCATTTGAAGCCGTTTTTCTGTTGTTTGTTGTAAAGCAACGCGATGTGCCAGCAGCATTTAGTTGTCGCATTGACGAAACAAACGGAAATCGATCCATTTTGTAAACGGCATTTTCAATTTCCGGTTGTGTTCAACAGTTTTTCCTTGACTTTTCAATTAGACGTCGAATATTCATCATTCGACTTCGTTTATTCACTGACACGCAAACACTTATTTACGCGTCAGTTGCCATCGAAGTATGTGTGTGTGTGTGTGTGTGTGTGTGTGCATCGATAGACCATTATTTCGAATAGGCGAAAATTATTGATGGCGCCTTCAAGGAATCGTTCATTTTCAATGTTGAAAAATATGAGTCCAACCAATCCGCGACACAACACCAACATCAATGTAACGCTAAATTGGTATAAATTCCGCTCGTATCCGTAAGGAAATTAAAATATCCTTAACAACTTCTATTATTATTCAATAGGAAAAAAAAATATATGTGCTTAAATCGATGAGCGAGATGATGGGAACGATACCAAGGGTGGAAACGCTAGAACAGCAACAAATTTTCTCGACAGCTGTTCAAGCAGAGTGCGAAGCTCAAGCTAAAGCTAAAGTTATATGCGCTGCATTCATTTATCAATTGTTATTTACTATCGATGCAAAACACACTAGAGACACTCGACATGAGAGCCTCAGCTGCTTGGTGGATATTTTTTGTTGTTGTGTGCTATCGTACTGATAAAATGAATCTGAGAATGTAAGAGCGAGTATAAATATCAATTGATTTGAAAAATTCGCTTGAATGTCTATTGAACATCGAACAAGAATAAATTGACGAACAACTGTCTTGCAGACTAACGAAACATCAGATTTATCATTGTACTGATTTTCCCAAAAATTCATGACCCACAAATTTACACGAAACCGAAAAGAATATGAATTACATATGGACTCAAGTGAAGTGAAGTGAAGTGAGGTTAGTGAGGACATTTCGTTCTGAGATTCATAAAAGTCGGCAACAACTTATATATATATATATGGAAAAATGTCAACTAGATTGAACGATAGTCGGACATATTAGAATCGATTACAGTTGCTGGGAAAATTCGAGAAAAGCGAAAAATTATTCGAAGTAAGAACGAATGTTGTTATTCAATAAATGAAGAAGAATGAAAGAAGATGAAGAAAAAGAAGAAATTCTGTTTACCATTGTGTTGCCAAACTAAGAGAACCAACCCCAATGTTATCGATAAATATGAGAAAATCCATGGTTGCCAATAAACCAAAAATAAAATAAAGAAAATATTTTCGTTGTTTTCGAGAAACAATGCAGTAGCTGGTCGTGTGGTTTAGCTAAAATGAAAGACTTTCATTGAATGTATGGCGTTTTATCAATGTATAGCCGATGCAAGTATTGCACAACAGCAAATACCATTGTCTCTCTGCGGTGCGACAAATCAATAACACAATTGGCTCAATAAATATTATATTGTTCTGACTGAACAAAAATCCGACAAAATCGAAATGTTTCAGACCGATGGCTGATTTTCCGTCATTTTATTTATAGCATTCAATTTCAATAGACGGCTTTCCATTTGACAATTGTTTGGCCAATCGCATTCCAATTGAAACCACTGCAATCGATAATTTATGACATCAACTGTGCACTTTGAGACAAACATTTCGATTTAATAACGAATCGAATTGAATAAAACGCAAATAATACAAATTCTAGAGATTTTGGTAATAGTCCACCGAAAAATTGATTAAAACCATCAGGTTTGTGTGCTGTAAATCAATTGTCGAGTATAATAATTGCTTTTGTATTAAATGCCATCGAAATGTATACCAACAAAATGCAGTCCAATATATTTGATTGCGTGACGTTGATTTTTGTTAAAGGGACGGTGTCAAGGAAACTCATGTGAAAATTCATTTGTGTTTGAGATGAATAATAAGCTTAAGATAGACGGCTGCGGGCTCGTTGTTTTGTGTTTGTTGTTTCGAGTGCATCAGATGCCAACAAATGTTTGGAACTGTGTGTGTGTGTGTGTGTGTGTGGATTTTAATATTTGCATGTGAAAACTGGTGAAAACAATAGTTTTGCTTTGAACAGAAGCAGCTTTATTCGATGAGTTGACGGTGTGGCAGATGGTGAATGGCGGGTGGCTTATCGGCCTCTTGAAACCTTTGCATAATAAATACATCTTCATTGAGCCACTCTTTTGACTGCACTGCAAATCCCGCATATTTTCAGCTTGATTTAAATATTTTCATGAAGTTCGCTGCACTTCTTGCAAAACGCAACCATAATTCATTCATGCTTGCACACTTGAGCTAATAACCATATACGTATACTATACCATGATGGCATGTATACTAGGAATAATCACACAGTGTGGGCTTCGGCACACAGAATCCCAACATTGGTTAAAGATGCCTCGTGTTTTAGATTAATGTTTCATCTTCCTTACCGGTTTTATGGAATATTGTAAAATATCTATCTGGTGTGTCAGTAGTTGGGTTGTCGAACGCTAATAGATTATCCACATGCTTAAATGCATTTTGTTACCGTTTTACGCCTTGCTACGCTCGTGCCATTCATTTTTTTTCTTTTTTGTCTCCATTATTTCGCTTTCACTGCGTATCATCACAGCAAACGAAAGAGGTATTGAAAACATCCAATTATTATTAATATTTATACTCATGTGAATTTATGTGCATCGCATATCAGAGAGAATTCACATTGCATACTGCACAGTAAGCATGGTTTCAGTTGTGGCGAATGGAATAAGAGACCGGAGAGTTTATTTTACAACAACATTGGCTAGGGAAACGATATTTTCAACATTGTCGTCCCTCTTATTCTCTCCCTCTCTCTCTCACTTCGTATGCGGGTGTTGTGTGTTGTTGTTTTTTTTTCCAACTCGGCTATGCGGACGTACTTTTCCGATCGGTAACAGGCCAGTACAGTCTATAATGGGTTGTGTATCAATACCTTTCTTAAAACCTATAATTCAACTGTGTTAACGACAAGCCAGTTCATTTGCTCCATTTTTCTATTTCGTTCCGCTTGAAGTTTTTCTTTCGACACAATTGTTCCCCTCAACCGGATCTGGTGTCGTGCGGTAAGCTTAGCAATCCTCGTGGGAAAACCATTTGTATGTTTGTGTGTGTGTGCTCAAGTATCCGCATAAAAAGCGGAACTTTGAAGATACCAATCGAAATATGAAGCATTAAACTCGGTCGATGCTATTGCATTAGTTGAGTTCTCTGCATCTAACGATCTCATGTTCCAATCTTTTTTCGAATGAAAGCAAAAATGCGCTTGTATTGTGGTGTCTATACATGCACGCAAAAGTGTCATTTTTCCATTGATTTCTTTCTCCATCTCTATTTCTCTTCATCAACTCTTTCGCACCGTTTCTCTGCCCCTTCGGAATCTTGTTGCCCCCTGAAGCGAACAAATTCCCAACAATTTGTTTCGTGTCTGACAGTCTTTTTGTTTTTGTTTTTATCATTCGTTATCGGGTTGTGCTACTGTCATCGGGAATTCTCTTTCAAATAAACCATCCATGCGGCTGATGCATGCAATTTAACCGAGAAATAAACACAACCGATTTTATTATGTTGTTGTTGTTGTATTCGCCTTGTGTTTATTTTGCTTCTTTGTTGTTGTTGTTGCATCGCCTTTGATCGGATTTCCCAATATTGAAGCTAACATGTTATGCGTTTTGTTCAAAACACAACACACACACACACACACACACACACACACACACACACACATTCAAATGAATTCTTTTCTCTTGGCGCTATTTTTTAACCACCCACTCTGAATACCGGTAAAATAAGCAAATGATGTTGATAAATCTACTCAATGGCATGAAAAGAATGAATAATTTCCATTGTTCCAATTCTTTTTGTATCGACAATTTACGGGGGCACACAGGGACAAAAAGCTCATTCGATTGCATTAAAATGGAAATGCTCAAAACCAATTCCAATAGAAACGAAGAATGAATAGAAACAATGTTCAATACAACAAAGTATCCAATTACGTCGTCCAATGCATTGAATTCGTTTTTTTTTTTTTCATCAAAATATGCACACTATTTTTTGCAAATAGTAAATACATGTCAGTATTGCGATGTTATTTTTCTGTTACGATGTTTTTTTTCAAACCATTCAACATTTTCGCTGAAAAAAATACAACACGGACACTTTGAATCGCTGGTGACTCACCAGCGTAGTGAGTGTAGTAATGGTCGACAGAAATATCCAGAACGAAATGAAATATGTGAATGAAATGTGCTAAAAAGACTTCGTTTCAAGGAAGAACCATTCTGACGGATCTTTCAATGCACATCGTTTTTAATAGCCGCGATTAGAAACATTCTGAATCATTCAGTGAATGAATTATTCGTCGATAACTCTTTCATTTGGAACATGACCATTCTCAAAACCGATATCATTTAGAGTTGTTTCGGTGAGCCTCAGTCTCTGGGGAAACTGAAAATGTGTGCAGTGGACTCTGAAAATGTATTATTCCCCAGCCACAAGTTTCGAAGAAACGTATCAATGTCAAAGACAAATTTATCGCATAAAGTGTATACATTGGCCATCACTTTTCAATATCAAAGGAATTTCAATTTGTTTCGACCAAAAGCAATTTAAATGATATACTATATACAGTGGTTAGAAGTGTGACATTCGGACACTTGTACAATGCACATCAATTGGAACGTTGGAGTTTGGTTGAATTCCCAATTGCGTATTCGGCTAATTTATGGTGTGAATTTTGTGTAATTTTCGAAATGATGTGACTAAAACATCGAATATATATAAGACCAAAGACCACTTAAGTTGCAAATTTGCAAAGTAGAAATTCGACGTTGTCGAAATCAAATTGGTCTGTGACTGTACAAACGAAGCAAAAACCAAAAACAAATATTATTGATTGCAAATGCACTAGCGTAGGAGTGCAAATGTTGCATCATTATTTTTCAAAGTTAAATAAATTGTTTAATTTTTGTTGTTGTTGCAAAACCAAATCAAGTAAAATCTTATTCATTTATCCATTTCAAAATGGACCATTTGCAAGCGTCTTATAACCATCGAACACTTTACGGAGCTTTCTACAGTCATGTCGATTTCATTACATGTTTTATTCAGACGATAAGCAATATCAATAGCTCGCTCAATTTTCATCAATGTAATTTTTTTTTTTTTTTTGGTTTTGCTGATGGCATTCCAAATAAACGATCCGTTTCGAATGATTAATGAATCTTTCTCTCACAAAATAGTTAACGAATAGTATAAAATCGTGCAACAACAACAACAACAAAAAACGTGCACCCAATAACATTTTCTAATGTATTTCAGCAAATTGAAATCGTTAATGTTTATACCATTATTATTTTTTTTTTTCGGTTCAATAAATTAATTCATTGACACTGAAAAAGAGCTCAAATTCATTCGAGTGGAAATACTGTTGCTTGAAATGTGCTCATTATTGAATTGAACGTTCAAGTTAAATAAATGATGCCAAATTGAATAAAATTGTTTTGATATTTATGTCGAATATGCATTGTTGACCGTAGTCAGTATTGTTAGAGCTTTCAAAATTCATTATTATCTATTTTATTTGCATGTCAAATCGGAATTCTTTTGCATTGGTTCAATTATGATAGATTGAAGATGAACTTCATTCGACTAGACTGGTCGGGATTTTTGATTCACAATTCGGACGAGAAAAAAAAAATCAAGAGTAAAAATCAAACATTTAATTTTATTTGACGCATTCTCTTTAACGAATTATATCGATTTATCATATAGTTGTGAATGCGTTCGTGTTCTCAAAGTTTTTTTTTTTTTTTGCTACACCAATCTTGACCATTATAAAATTTATCGCTTTTTCTCCTTTTTTTTGTATCATCTTCAATCAAACAGAAAAAAACCAATAGTAAAAAATGCAAACCCGCAAAAGTAAGAGAAAAAAAAAGCACGAAAGACGATTTCAAATATAAACAAAGAATGATTTGAAACGATGTTCGTATCGTTAGAAAAAATCGCTGTGTTTGTCGTAATACATACAGCTCAGATGAAAAGGATTCGTATCGGAAGCGTACGAGTACAAAGTGAACAGAGCGAAAGCAAAACGGCAAAATAAATGTGCTTCCGATGTACAAAATATTATGAGCATTAAACTGAAATATGAACGTTGTATATGTCGATAATCCTCACCATATTGGATCCGAAGCGAATGAAAAATGAAACGACTCAAGTCCATCGCATCGAATGGAATTGAAAATGGCGAACACTGAAACGTAGTTTGTTTTATGGTTTTCAACGAGGCAAAAATCAAAACTGATAAATTAACTGTACGAATGCATTGAAAATGGTGTTCAGCCGGATCGAGCAAGAGAGAGAGAGCGTCCATCAAATGGAATCGTGTTTGCTTGTCGATGGAATGTGGCAAGAAATTCTATTGATTTCGATTTTCTTGCGTTTCTTAAACACAATGATAAAATGCGAACCGTCTAATTCATGTCTATATGAATAAAATTCCTTTTATTGCTATTGGTTGCCATATATTTTGAAATGGATGATAACCCGACTTTCGACATCCGGTTTTTTAAAATTCACCATAAACGTTTATCCACCACACAACGCAACAAAAAAAAAAAAACGACTGAAAGAGAAAAACAAAAAAAAAAACTCGAAATCTCGATGCATTTTTCATTCGCTAGCAAACATGGCGAAACCAATGCCAAATGGAAATTCAATTCGTCCATTTAAATGCGAAAATAAATATTAAATGATGCATCGATATGGCATCGAATGCTCATATCCGTGTGCGAACGCCTCGACCGTTCATGCTCATAGCTCATGCAAACACACTTCATTGGATTGTTCTGTTTGCCTCATTCTCTGTATATGTTCAAAAGCAAAAATATGGAAATATTGACATATTCATCATACACTCTTTTTTACATGGAATGCCTTGCATTTCAAATCATACACACAATCAGAATGCAAGCGAGCTCAACAAACGTGCTGCCCAAAACAGGAAACACTCGATCGACGGAGGACTGTTAGTAAAAAAAAAAAAACGAGTCAAAAGCTGTGCAGACGCCAATTCTGGTTCGCTTCTGGCCTGTTGGTTTGTTGGTCTTGATGCCGGTAGCTTTGGCTCAAGTTTGGTTTTTTATTTATTGAAGAAATTATTGCATATACTTATTGAACGAAAAATACAGAGTGAATTTTCAGTGAATGCGCTGATATTGCTATCACTATGTCGATTGTCATCATTGAGTACGAAGCATTTTTGATTTACACTTCAGCCCACTTGAAATCTGAAAACTGAATATATTACTTGCTCTGTAAAATTTGTGACTGGAAAGTTTAAAAAAGAAGGAGCGCGAAACAAAAAGCCTTGAATATCCGGGCACAAAATTCATATGTGCGTATATCAAATATTCACATTTATAGCATTCAGTCTGATTTAATTTCCTGGCAATCAAAAACACAGCGGTAAAAAAACATACGCTGTAAATTCAATGAGATAGATTTATTTTTGTTGTTTGCCCTGAAACAGCAACGGTTGTTTGATTTTCATATTGAGATTATTTTGCAAACTGATGCCCAAACACTTTGTGCAGTAAACATTGATTCATTTGAAATGCATAATCCGTTCACATTTTAATCCGTTTATTTTGTTTATTTCATTTATGCCTACAAACTGCCACAATCCGCGTGTACTTGTTGTTTTCTCTCTCTCTCTCTCTCTCTTCGCAAAAGAAAATTTGGCCGAATTTGTTCCCCGCTATAAAAGCATTGCTATTAAATGAATGGTGAATTATTTAGGCTCTTTGCCGTTAAATAAATAAAAATGAATTCACATATATGTATATATCATCTGCTCAATCAATGTTTTGCACTTGCCAATCTCGGCACACATAAAATCAATTTGAGCATATCACATGCCGATTGCCACTATTTCGATTTGAAAACTGTTTCAATATGTGGATAAATGTCAATTTGTTCATCGAAATTCATGGATTCTTTTTTTGTGTGTGTTGCTGCTGTATTTATTGTTTGTTGGTGTTTCGATAAATGTCAGAGAAAAAATGATTGACATTTTCGTTTATGGTATAATACGCTTCAATACCATGTTATTACCAATTCTCGAATGGAATTGAATGTGAGAATTATTTTTTTTCTGTTTTGTTTTGTTTTTTTTTCGTTGAAAATGCTTGAGTGTTAGTTGTTCAACGAACGATACACAAATAAATAAATTCCAAATTAGCTAAACAACGACATATTCTATGATTATTATTGGATATGTCAGCATTTGAGACTCCAATATTTTCGTTTGCTTTCAACTCAAAATTTATGCTAATTTTCAATAGTTTTAATAGATCATTCATCAAATTTGCTTATGCTCAAAGGAATTGAAATTAAAATGTACAGTGTACCAACACCGAACGACAGTGCCCCAAAATCCCTGGATACATTTTACCCATTGAAACGGCAATTGGATCCGCTTCAGCTTTGGCTTCAGCTATGCACAAAACACGGTCAACAATATTTAATTCGTATTGATCATCAGAAAATTGTGTGTGTGTGTGTGTGTGTTTTTTTGTTGGTTGCTATTCGAAAATCGCTATTCCCAAATGAAATGCCATTTTCACTCTATTAATGTATTGATGTTGCGAATGCAATTTTATATTTATGGACATGACTATGAACAGGAACAGGAACATGAGCATTCGGCGTATTGCATTAGAATGGGTTGACATTTCATTGATGTAATCACCATTCAAAATCAATTTGAATGGGATTTTTTTTTCAGTTTCATTGATTTAGTGGTGATTGTGTGTTAAAATCAGCATTGAATATTGTGTTTTGTTGAGTTTTGATGCAATTTGAAATTTAGATATGAGATTAATTATTCACTTATCTAGCTCAATTAGTCGACTTTAAATGGTTAATTTGCGCTTCAATCAAGTTTTACAGCCAACAAACAAACAAAAAATGCATAATCATTTACCAAAGCACAATTGGGAATACAATTGTTTAAACGCTAGTAACAAAACTTCGTAGAATATTCAATGAACCTAACACAGAATCACAGAACAATAACCCGATTGAACGGGTGGATTTTGGTGTGCTTTTGTGTTGAATAGCAAGCATAAAACCAATTACAATGGTTATTTTAACATTGTTTAAGAATCTCTTAATTAATTGATGATGTTGCACCATAAAAAGCATCACCATGTGAAAATAAAGCCAAATCCATTTATTTTGCGTTGTGTAAAAGTTTCAATGCCAAGTGTTTTCTGCTTTCCGCATTGTATCGCACTGATGGGTTTTGGTAATTGTCGCTTGAATTTTACACAGAACCATCGAGCAGTGTATTTTTCTTGTGACATCTTTGCTTGTGCCATGTTTCCTTATCTAATTTTATATCCAATTAATAAGGTTGAGTCTAGACGATCATTTATCAACTGAATACGTCTGCTCGTTCCACCCGTGTATTTGTATAGCATCTTAAAGCATCACAACCAAAATACACGGACATTGTGGACACTGTTTGTTTATTTAGCAAACCATTTCAAGCGGAGAGACCACAGTGGTTCCATTCTCTCACCACTGTTGCCATCATAAGCAAAAGAACAGTTGTAATTATAGTAAAAAAAAAAAAGAAAGAAAGACTAAAACACAATTCAAGTTGAGAAACGCGTTTCAATAGAAACATTTTCTATCAACTTTGCCAATTTATTTTCCCATTAAATGAAATGTACTGCACATGGTTTTTTTTTTCTTTCGCTTTGCTGTGTGTAATCAAAAGCAATGGACATTGTGCCATTGGCACAAGTTCTTTTAGCGATCATCATTAACAAAGTCTTTAACATTAATAGAGTAAAATCAATTCGATTCCTTTACTTTCATTTGTTCAGAGTGTTTTTTTGTTCGAATGGAAATCAATTGTTGTTCACATTAATTTCCTGACCATTTGTTTAAATCAGCATAAGAAAAAAACACACAAAAATTGCGAGAAGATTTAACGTAAAGCGGTTTAATTCATTCTTGGCATCTGAGGTCCAACTTAAGAAACTTGAAAAGTGGTGAAAGTTTAGTGAACCTTTGTCCTAGCTTTAGTTTTAGATGAAATGAATGCGAAAAACACCGATCATCTGTCACCAATCAGCATTCAGACGATTAATTTGGTTTCCAAAGTGGTCAATTCGATTAAAAATGACTAAAAAAAAAAATGTTCAAAATCACGACAACAATTTCCACACCAAGTGTTTATATTGTTGAGCTTTTTCATTCAGCAAAATTGGCCTCATAGTTAATCAACCGTTTGCAGGTTTCACAAGACGAAACGAACTATGGTTTACTTCAATCTCAAGTTTCGAGCTTTATTACACAATTAAAAAAATCGTTTGGTGCGGCACGTTTGCGGCAATGTGTCGCATTGACAATAATTTTTCAAACATAATGTTTTTTTTTCGAATGATTGAAATGACAAAATGAAATTCATCATCGATTTATCATCCCATGCTAAATGGATTTAAAAAAAAAAGAAAAAACCGCCACGAAAATGGAATGCGACGAAACGCAATCTTCATTCTATTAGCTAATGAATTTTTCACATAAACAAAATACCTCAGTCGCTGTCACTCACACATCGGCCTCGTGCACCAATTTACCGAAATTAATAAAGTTTGTTTTGTCTTCGGTCCCTCGACGACACAGCCTCTTCGATTTATTTCGCATTTCATATCAGTACAACACACAAAATTCATTTGCAAAGCATGAGACAACGCAAACACTGCCATGACAAATTGTTTTGATGGTGTGTGTGTGTGTGGCTGCGGAAAATGATTGCGTATTTAAAGACAAATTGAAAAACTCGGCACGATGGAAAACCGTTTATTTCATCATCTATCGAATAGACGAACGAGATGGAAAGCAAACACAAAAAACTTTTCTCAACTCATGACCGAGCTAAATTTTAAATATTCCTTTAAATCTTTCAGTTCAACTGAAAATCCATCTTTTGTTTATAAAGAAATAACCAAAGCGAGCAAAAGTAAACAAGTCAATTGTTTTATGCTGTAAAATATTAACAACAACCAAGGGAAAAATCAATTCAAATCATGCTCCGTTTTTCAATCACATGAAGCTCATTTTGTCACCTCTTTTTGAACTTTGTTTCGGTGTTTGTTTACAATCGCTTCAAAATAAACACATGGCACGATTCATTTTATGATTGTATCATATTAAACGCAACTTTGGTGACAATTGTTTGTTTCATTCTCATGAGTTTGCACATCATTTTTCAATGGTGACACACACCCCACGATTCATTAGCACTTCTTCTGTCGTAAACTTAACAAAAAAAATAATCACGTTTCCACCGAATGGCATTTTCATATGAGGATTATTTTTTTTCACCGCTGAATAATTTGAACCAAGGTAATAAAAGCCACGAAAATATGAATGTTTGCATCAATTGAAAACGGAAATAAAGAGGAAAAATAAAACTTTTTCGATTGCAAAGACGTGTGAAAATTTAACAAACTCACGAATTTTCAAATAGAGCGACGCAAGTAAACAACGATGACAATCATTTCAGAGCAATGAGCTATGGTGTCATGTGTGAACATCGAACAAACACACACATGCCAACAGGAAGCTAAGCAAATACGACACATTTCGTTTAGACATGATTCGTTGAATTTCACAGAAATATATTTGCGTTTTTCTGAATTGCAAATGATGCTTTATTTTTGTTCGGGAGGGAGCCCCGCAAAAAAATCCAAATGAAAACACACCAGAATCGCATAAATTTCACTCAAAAAGCATTGACAATACCAGGAATATATTACACATAATATTTTATATTTATCATTGCGTCAGTTATGACGATGAGATTAGAATAGGCTCAATTCGTTCAAATTCGTATTCATAAATTACGAAATTGCATACAATAGCATTATAATGCAAGTTGTAAATTTGAGACGTGTCTCAAATTGTGTGTACCAAAAAGGCTCAGTTTGATGACAAATGCTAAAAAGAGCACGATTAAATTGAATGTTGCATTGAAGGTGTACCAACAATGTCAAAATTCACAAAATTAACGTTGCTTTTGACTGTCATTGTTGCAATGCTCATAAAGAGACAATGTGTGCTTAAAAAGCCATAAAATGCTGAGAACAATTGCTCATTGTTTTAAATTGCTCACATTTTTCTTCTTTTTCAATCTGCTCTTCTATAAAAAAACAAGCACAACGATTAAACGATTGATTATAGTTAATCCAATCCAATTCAATTTGAACATTGAAAAAAGTTGATTAGTGAATCGAGCGAAAAAAGTGTCTGATTGTCATTTGCGAAACGCTAGAAAATTAATTGATAAGCCGATTTAAATTAAAGTCAATAGCAATAAAACTAAACGGAATTGATTTTTAAGCGGGATAAAAGAATAGTGGATAGAAAGCAAGGGCTCAGTACCATATTTAGTTTTTTTGTGTCGGATTTTGTGAAATTGGAAGAAAAACGGGATTTTTGAGATGGAATATTCCATTTTCTATTGAAAAATGCATTATCCTCGCGATCCAACAAGTTCACTACAAAATATTGACAAAAATGAAAAGTGCAACTATGCTGTTGCTCTTGAGTTGCCAACTACTAATCAGTAATCCGACCATTTTCCGAATGTTTGAATTAAGTCAATAGTAATTAAGAACCATAATAGGAGAAAATTAATCAACGGAAGTGCAATTCTCAATTGTAAATTCAGTAGCTTGGTAAAGTCAAATAAAAACGGGGAAAACCGAAACTTTTACATGTGAATGTCTGTAACTGGGCGAGAGAGAAAAAAATATCGATTGAAAAAGTTTCGCTTTCAATATCAACGGAATTGTGGGTCTGGGCTCCAACCAGAAGCGGCTCTTTTTTTCTCTTCCTCTCTGTACAATGCATCCAGAGAGAATAAAACTATTTCTTTCATTTCATTGAATTTGACAATTCGTAAGCATTGTTACAACAATGTGAGCTCATTCATGAAAACCATTGAAAACTATTTGGGGATTGAATTTTTCCATTAGCAAGGAATAAAAAAAAAACCCCAAAATATCCGCATACAAATTTGTGTTTCCACCATTTGAGCTTATCGCATTTGCTTTGTTTGGATAAAGGGTTTTAAGTATTACACACGTTTTTTTTTTCATCGCGTCTCTCTATACAGCGATTAAAAGGTTTTTTTGTTGTTGTTGTTCAAGAAATTGAATGAAATGCACGAATGAACAGCTTTTATGACTTGTTCCTTTCGAAACCATTTTACGACCATCCATTTTTAATTTGTTTCGTTCCGAAAAAAAGCAACCGTTAAATGTGTGAGCATAAGTCAATTTTTGCCTTACACCGAGAAATCAAGAGTAATATTCTTCGTATTTGGAAACTGTTCGACTCTAGGCAATGCCACTTGTCAACATTGATTTTAATAATTAACGTGTGTTTATTTCTCAATTAGAAATCAACACACAAAACCCAAATGATAACAGTTAAATACATTTGTTTGGCTGGGGTTGACTGATTCCAAAATTGTCAAAATATTTGCTAATTTCGTTCGACTGTTTCCTTATTTGACATTGATCAATTGTTGAAAATTAATTTTTCACTGTGTTATATTCTCTCCACATCCGAAGCTCAAGCCGCAAAACAAAACCGTTCCGCTTGCTTTGTTTGCGCAATATCCGTAGCGAATGCAGACGGTAAGCATACGATGAATAACCTCACACTTATGGCTTAATAGCTCTAATAAATTCCGGGTAATCATTAAATTATTATGGTTTTTAGCCCGAAGCAGCTACGGGGCAGTACGGCTTGGTCTGACAATAGGCAAAAATAAAATCGAGATTGATACGATACACTTAAAATGGATTTTCCAAATGAGAGTGGAATGTATATGAAAGAGCGAAAGTTCTGGATTTAGTCCGCTTCACCCAGTAGTTACTATGGTATTGTTTGAGGTGACGAGTACTTTGCCAAAGCTCACCACATCCTACTCCGTTCCATCATCCAACACACACACACACACACACCAGCATACACACATACACTCATTTAGAGCAGAAAAGCATAAAATATTACAACAATTTGACAGACTGCGACGACTTGAACCATTTGAAGCAGAATGTGACCATGGTATTCGTCTCTACAACTTTATACGGATGTACTGGATTCCCAGCAACAATCGTTAAATCATTTTTCATGTTGGAATTTACCACAGATTTTATTTCGTTGAATTGTGATTTCTTAATTCTCCTGAAAATATGGACGAATGTTAATATTTAAATCAGAACGAGATATAATAACGGGAAAATACGCTAAACCATGACACAAATGTTATACGCTATAGGTTATGGCTTGCTATGGTGGTTTGATTCGAAATAATGTTTCTGACGATAAAATTCGTAGTTTACGCTTGGAGACACCGGTTTTTTTCCCCTCCCCATCATTTTCAAACATAGAAAAATGATGTTGTCACAAATCTTTGAAAAACAAATCCAAAATGTGGAGTATGAGCTTGCAATTAAAATACCAAATCTTTTATACAAAACATAGTACATAAAACCAGATGTGTTTGGTTTGAAATGCAGTAATTCAAATCTGCCTGGTTTTTTTTTTGTTGTTGTTGATGTAGTATGAAAATATATGCAAAAACGAGCATCAACCAGCATATAAAAATCATTCGAGCTTATTATGTGCTGCATCATAAACTTTCGTTCTGCATTTCAATGGTTGAGTTACGATGCTGTTCATTTAAATCAGCTTGACATGGTTGACGTTTACCAACAGGTAAATATTAATCAGGCAGACTTCATTTGTATGGGCGCACACGAGCTACACGGGGCAACACGGGGCTACAGAGCACAAAATATGCTCGTTTGCTGTTGTAAAGTTTGGTGTGGAGTTGCCGTTTTGTTAAGACAAGTTTAGCATCTGTTTACATTGGCTTTTCAAAAGCGAGACTCTTAATCGGATTGCGAAACAACATAAATATATAAAGTGAAAACGGAAGAATATTTTGCCATTGGCTTATTTATGCAACAATAGCATGGCCATGGAGAACAAGATAACGAAAAAAGAAAAAAAAATTACCAAACACACAAACCACAATTGCAAATGCACAATCTCGACACAAAATCACTGTGCACACAAACACAAGTAAAGGAGTAAACTTTTATCATTGTGCAACGAAATCAGTGGTGTTCACCCAATTCGTTGATTTTAGTTCAGTGTCGTTTGTTTTTGGCGAAAAATGAAATTATCTAACACATTTTAATTTGCCTTATGCAATTTGCTAAAGGTTGAAATCAGCCAACGTGCAATTGCATGCGAATAACTTTTTTTTCGAAAACCATTTTCCAAACGGAGAAGCACAATCAATGCAAATGAGCGTACATTAGTCGAATGCCACAGATTTTGGGCCAAAAAAAAATCACCATGCATCGCTCTTTTTGTTGCTTTTTCTCTTCCGTATGTTTGTGTTGCCATTTTCAACTACGACTTTACCATATAACATAATTTGGCAAAAAGCGCGCAAATTTGTTCACATTTGTAAAATGCATGGCAAAGTGTAATTCCATTGAATAGAGAAATTGGTTTGGCAGTGCGAAAAAGTCACCGACAAAATGTCGCGAATGACAATCAAAAAGTTTTACTCGCGCAAAAATGCGACAAATAAGAATCAAACGAATGAAAAGGGAAGGTTGTGAAAATGTGGCCAAACAATAAAGGCGCCCCGAAGTTAAAACCAATATTGGGATTAAGAGTGCGACTTGGTAACTTTACTTTTTCTCACCACTTTCATATTGTTTTCGTGCAATCGTTATTTTTATTATCTATTAATAGTTTTGCGACTTTTATCGACCATTGTTTTCCTTCTTTTTCTTGCTGTTGGAAAAACTTCTCTCGTGATTCTTGCATCGATTGTTTGAAAAGTTTTGCTGAGTGAAAAGAGGATTTCACTCGATTCGTTTTCATTTCTTGTGTTTTTTTTTTGTTACTCTCGACTGCGTTCGATTAAGTGATTCCAACAGATTTTCTTGATAGTTTCTTTCAACTTTTGCTTTTGAATTGTGTAATTCTAACGGTTGCTTCAAATTTTTATTATAACGATGCTATTGAAAGCCATTTGCATTTGTACAATCAAAATTTATCGGTTTTCATTTGATAAAGATCAACGTACAAAGCGTCCAAAACCGGAGGCAGAATCGAGAAAAAATATAGGATATTAAGCGACCATCCATCTCATGATAGACGATAACCACACAAAACATCGGCAGAACGAAAAAAAATTGCATTACATAACAAAACAAAACAGTCATGTACTGGTGATAAAAAAGTCGAAGGGAACGAAAGACGAAAAAAAACCGACAGGAGGATGAAATGGTCGTATTTGATTGTCGTTGAACATAATTTGCAGTAGCGTGGCATAAAATATTACATAAGACCAATAGTACCAAGTTTGGTAGTACGGCAAAAATGAGCGGTAGACAACGAGAATGCGGATCATTAAACGTTACCGAAATGGTGGACTAAATACACGGGAAAACGCAGATCTAGGGTACGCTTCGCTCATACAAACATCCATAAACACTCACACTCACAGTAGCACCACCATCACATTACTGGTCATCATTATTGTTATTAATTTCTTTTCAGTGGCGAAACCGCCTTTTTGTACCGTTCCAATCTCTCGTTTGTTGCGGTTTTGTTTCGCTGCATTTTGAGCTTTTTAAAAAACATTTGCTGGTGTTTGCTCTTTATCATTTTTCCGCACTTGGGGACACCAAACATAGACACACACACTCTCACATCGCCAAAGATGAAGTTTTTGTAATCGTAGACGTCGTTTTTTTTATATTTCCATTCGTTTGTTCTCTTGCTCTCGCTCTCTCTCTCTCTCTATCTTGTATACTTATCACTCCGTACCTTCGTCAGCACTATTTACCTTTTGGTTTGTATGCGCGCGAGCAAACAGTTGGTTTTTTTTCTCGGTTCGTGTGTTGTCCATTTTGTTTGAGTTCTCATTGTTGTTGCGCTTTTAATGCAACTATGTTGGAAAAAGTTCTGCTTAAACACAGTATTCGTTTATTTTATTTTTTTCTATTTGAACGCCTTTTACCACCCATAAGCAATCTCCCCGACCGTCAGCAAACCAGTCGCTTTCATTAGTTAGTTGGTGCGCTGGTAAAGTTGTTGATAATGGTGTCGAAATTGAAGCGAACAACAAAAAAACACATAGACACACACACACACACAACGACTAAATATATATTTATAAATATTGTGCAATTTATTTGCGCTTCGCTTCATTGTGGCAACAGCATCCTTTTTAATTTTTCACTTCTCATTTGTATTTATGTTGTGCGCTTGTTAATGCTGCCGCATGTTTCTGTCGATTCGTGTTTCGTTTTTTTTTCATTACTTGTTATCGCTGTTCATGAGCATACATAACAAAACTAGCTCGTGTTGGCGAGCGAGCGAGCGAACGCGCAGTCGAATGCGCATAAAATGTGCTGTACTGATGATGCTTTCGCGAATATGTATACATGATTCACGGTTGAAGGCGTAAGGGTATCATTAATTACACATGTTTAGTTTGGGGTGTTTTTTTTTTTGTTTGTTTGCTCTTCATTGTGGCGTGGTTAATCTGTACTAGAAATTAATCCGCTTCCATCCAAGCAGACGCTTTTTAGATGTGTTGTTTGTTTTTTTTATGATGCCTTGTGTGGAAACAAAGTTTCCAAAATGATGTATTATGTTGGCAATTCATGCAAATTGTTGCGTTTGCTCGTGCACATTTTTGATTTATCATAAAATTTAAGCGGCAAAATTGGAACAATTAGCAGATTTATGACCGAATTTGAAATGGCTGGCAAACTTAAAATGAGGTGAAGTTTTAACCTTTATTAGGCATTTGTTTGTTGTTTATTTTATGTTGAATTTTTGCTAAAGATTTTCCGTGTAGACCATTTCATTTTGATCGTTGTGATTTTTTTATGATTTCTAAGCGAACTTCGAAAATGGCTCAGAAAATGCTACATCTTATTTCAGCATGAGATAATCGTGTAAAGGCCACATTTATATGTCATACTAAAACGTATACATTGTAAAGCCTTATCATTTCATACATTTTGTGATTTGAATTCATTTGTGGAAAAACATCAAAATCTTACCTCAAATGTATATCAAAGGGAAGAAAAATGCGAGTTCAAATGGAACTGAAGAAAAGCTGTTGAATGGCTTTCATTGGCATCAAAAATGTATGAATCTCTTGAATATACACTTAAGGTAATCGTATGGCCAAGTCGAATCCGACAAAATGAGAATAAGATATGCAAAGTGCAAAAAGTGCACTTAATTTTTTTTTTTCCTATTTTCATTCACCGCAAAACTCATCCATTTCATGTCACAGTTGCTGTTTTTTCACTTTGAAAATGGTAATAATAAAAAATTGCCATTCAAAAGAGAACGTCTTTTTAGATTTTCTATGGTTTTGCTATAGAAAAATATAAGCAATTGATAATGTGTGAAAAAGGCAAATATTTTAAGGTTGATGATTTTTCTATATGTTTTCAGCTTGGTTTATGTTTACTGACATCAAAAGCAACAAAACCAACGGCAAAACCACTAACCGAACTGAAATGTGTTTGCCAAAGTATTTGTTTGGCATTGCATGTTCTCAAACATTGCAGCAAAAATGGAATGGACGTTTAAAATGATGAATACTCAAAGGAGAACATTATTTATGCCTGTTCAAAGCATACAGCAAAATATACACACATCGAAAATTGTTATTAACAAACAGTTTAATAACATGTGCATGTTTTTAGTATGATTTGACGAAAATGAAGTGGAATCGTGTCCCAACCGAATCGGTTTAAGAAACCCAATGAAAAGTTGCTTTCATTTTATTTATCAGCCCTACACATTGGCTGATGCCGATTCCAAGTGCTCGGACTTTAATTTTATAGTCGACTATAAAAAAAAAACTATTGCAATTTTCCACAAAAATGAAAATTCATAAAGCAAAATTATGTGTTTTGCAAAAAAAATGCATTCTGTCTTGATAAAATGTTGATTTTTTGGTTTTGAGCAAGGTAAAGCTGCCAAAACGAGTTATAGTCGACTATAAAAATTAAAGTCGACTTTAATTTTTTAATTTTCGAAAATATTAACAAAAAATGTATTAAATCGATTGTATTTCGACTACAAATACATAAAAATGAAAATTTATGAGATTACAACACTCAAAATGTCGATGGGTCTAGAAAAAAACACGATTTTTCGGATTTTTCGATTTTTTTCTTTTATCGAAAAATACATGAAAAATCTCATTATTTTCAAAAAAAATCCATTATTTTCAATGAAGTTCAAGTATTTATTAATTTTAACGCATATTTTTGCTTCACATTCATATATTTTTTGGAGTTTTGCGTTTCTCCTTTAAACGTATCCATCCAATCGATGAACGCATCAAACTTGCTGTCAATGTGCCGCTCAATACAAAATTGCTGTAAATAAACAGCAATACAAATCGACGACTCACTTGATTGCGATCTGTCAAAACACCACAACCATTCATAATATTTTGTTTCGATCAGCATTTCTCTTCGCGCTATTATTTAGAGTTTTCTCTCTGCGAATTCGCTATCAAAATGGACGAAGATACTGAATTAAACAATATTTTGAACTCTATTGACAACTTAAATATGCAAATCAACTCATTTAATTGTGCTCAATTAAACATTGGTCGTAAGTACCGTGTTCGTGATCGACTCGACCCAATGGTTTATTACGACGAAGAAGAATTTCAACGAAGATTTAGGTTCACAAAGAATGAAGTAAAAGAAATTTATGATTTGATAAATGGTCAACACACGTTGGAGCCTATGGTGAATATTTCACTTATATTTCACATCAGTTGAAGGCAAATTTATAGAAAATCGTGACCATTATTTTAGGTTGATCGATCAGATAGTGGTTTTACTATTGGAGGAATGGTAAAACTTACAGTTGCTCTCCGATTTTACGCAATTGGATCATTTTATCAAACAATTGGTGACATGTTCGGGATTAGCAAATCGATAGTTGAGTCAATCGTCGAGGAAGTTTCATATCTTATTGCAACAATGCTGAGAGAACGATACATTTCCATGCCAGCAACAGAAGAAGAGCTACTAAATGCCAAAGTAGATTTTATGCGGCTAGCTGGTTTTCCACTCTGTATTGCTTCTGTCGACGGAACTCATATACTCATTCAATCATTTGGAGGACCTGACTCTGAATTATACCGAAATCGAAAAACCACATTTTCTCTCAATTGTCACCTAGCTGTCTCAGCCAACGTAAATAATACATACATTTACACAATTTTATCGATACAATTCGAATCTACAATATATTTATTTTGTCAACATCAAGGAACGTATTTTGGACGTAATATCACGATGGCCTGGATCAGCCCATGATTCCACAATTTTAACGCATTCCAATCTATACAATCGATTTCATCATGACGATTTTGGGGATGATAGTGTAATTGTTGCGGACTCAGCTTATCCACCTGAATATTTCGTTTGTAAGCCGATAAAAGAAAAAAATCGAAAAATCCGAAAAATCGTGTTTTTTTCTAGACCCATCGACATTTTGAGTGTTGTAATCTCATAAATTTTCATTTTTATGTATTTGTAGTCGAAATACAATCGATTTAATACATTTTTTGTTAATATTTTCGAAAATTAAAAAATTAAAGTCGACTTTAATTTTTATAGTCGACTATAACTCGTTTTGGCAGCTTTACCTTGCTCAAAACCAAAAAATCAACATTTTATCAAGACAGAATGCATTTTTTTTGCAAAACACATAATTTTGCTTTATGAATTTTCATTTTTGTGGAAAATTGCAATAGTTTTTTTTTTATAGTCGACTATAAAATTAAAGTCCGAGCACTTGGAATCGGCATGAATGCCACTTTGATGCTCACCTTGGATACCTCTGAAAAAAATTTATGGTCAATTCATGAAACAACTCGATAGTGTACGAAATATACACAAATACACATGAACGTATTTAAGTTCGAGGAATTTTGTGCTTTTGAAATTCTCAATTGCATCTTTCTTTTTAAAAATAATTTAATTTTCAGTTTCGTTTCAATCTATCATTATGATATCATTTTGGAGTGATTCCTCCTTCTGCAAATTGCAGAATCACCCAATGAACATCCGAATTCGGTTCCTGATTTTTTCCGAAATTTTCGGTAAACCAAGTAATTTTACCATATACGGTGAACGAATATATTCATTCTTCGTATGAAAATCTATTCGCCTATAACGAACCACAGAGTACATTTCAAATGTGTGGTTGCTGTGTAAATGATAAATTGTATCATGATTGAATATTTTCCGAGGAATTTTGCAGAATTTAATTCACTTCAAATTGAATGTAAACATTACATCATGGAACATTTCATTCCTGAGAAATGTCATAGTTTGGTTATGGTTTCTGATACTGCAAAATCCCATTGGTTAAATTGATGGCACTTCAATGGAATTTTTCGGGAAAAATAGCTGTGGAACTATGAGTTGGAATTTTAGTTGCCAATTACGAAACAACAAATTCTGTGAGAATCCCTTTGACAAGCTCAAATGTTCAGAAACTCATTAAATTCACCTGAAAAGATGGTTTACTCTTATCAGGCAGCATACGAGATGATAACAGCACCATATCATAACGTTGAATGATGTTAAAATGTTTTTATTGGAATGGTTAAACAGTTTTCGTAGAATACGCTCTGCTCTCTCTCTCTCTCTCTCTCTCTCTCTCTCTCTCGCTGCGTTTCTTCTGAAAATCTCTCGTGTGCATTTCTCAATTTTTCTTTCATTTACAATGTGATATCATTACATCTCTAATTTCATTTTCATTGAGGTATCGCAGTCCGTTTCCAGCTAATAAACAACAAGTGAGCAAATGAATGAGCGAATCAGCGAACGTGCAAACGAGACAAATAGAGACATTTGAGCACACTAAGCCCCTTTTTGGCTCTGGCTCAAAACCAATGTAACTCATTCGGTGCTTGTGTAAAACACAAAAGCGGATTAACAACTAAAAATGAAGAGCAAATGCAATGTGACACGTTATGAAAGCACGACCTCGCAAAAAGAGAGTGAACGAGAGAGAGAGAGAGAGAGAGAGTGTGTGTGTGAGGGAACGGCAGAAGGATGGGGGTCGAGAAAGAGAGCTTTCCAGTTAATTTCAATTATGTGGTATTGTTTTCAGGTCGAGATGGAATTTCGAGAGTGTGTTTCAATTGTTTGTGACTTTTATTGGATTTGTTCTACTGTTGAAATGCAAATAAAGTCACACCGAATTGGCATAATCGTGGCACGCAGTGCCAGTGAATTTGAAGTGCCCACTCTTTGGAAACTTTGTTACGCCACTCAAGTAAACACAGTCGTTCTCTCTCCCTCTCTCCCTCCCAACAATGCGAACAACTTTAATTAAAATGCAAATGTTCAATCTTTTGCGCACACTTTATGAGACTTTTCAAAGTGGTAACAATATCTTCAACAATTGTTTGCTATGAATGTGTGGCACATCTTTCAAATCGAAATTAGACGGACATTTTTTTTCGCATTGAAATGAAAAGAAAACATAATTTGATCAGTCATCTAACTGCGCGATTTTTTTTTTGACAAATCATTCCGTCACACAAGATTTGTGACCATTTCTTATTTTAATTCGTCCAGTTCAAATAATATTTGTCTTGTGTTCGCATTTTCTGCATTTTTCGCATTTCTTTGGTGCACAGTAGACAAATGATGTCATGCGGAAATTTTTGCTTCGGTTCGAAAATATGAAAAATGGAAGCAGAACAACGAAAAGCTTGAGAATAACAACAACAAAAACACACACACTCAATGGATAATGTCTGAATCAGCATGAGCGAAAAGTTTTTTGTCAACAGAATGGTACGGAGACAGCGGCAAAAGAACAGAAACAATAGAGAGAGAGAGTGAAAAAAAGTCGAATGAAATCGCGAACAAATATGAAAATTGCTAAAAACAACACGAAATCAACAGATCTTCGTCGCTCTGCTCCATGTTTCACACAAACTGTCTCTGCTACTTGGATAATTGCGTTGTTTTCTTCGCACGGAAAATTGGTTGACAGTTTTTTTTTCTCGATTTGGTGAATTTTTGCGCCTAAGGCACATTTACATCTATTTTTCTAGTTATTTTACAACAAAACACTTTTTTGATGTGATTCACAATTCAATCGAAGGAAACGGCGTTTCTGCAAAAGAAATTCATTTTTTTGTTTATGTTAGTATTGAAGTGTTCGATCATGTCATTTTGCCAACGGGAAATTGATTGTCTGATGCGTCGATAAACAAAATGATTTACCGAATTCGATTTGTGTGTGTGTGTGTGTGTGTGTTTGTCTTGTTGAACAACCATTTCTACATTTGATTCGTGTTCTAACGTTTTCACATTTCGTTTAACAAAAATCGTTGATTTAACCGATAATTTACACTGAATAAAGAGACAAATGATATTGATAGAGTCTATTCATATCAGAAGCAATGATATTATATTCACAAAAATTGCAAATAATAGCAATCCCTTCCATTCAGCAAATACCCCATTTTCAACGACAAAAATAAGCGACTAGATCGAATTTTTTTTGTTGGTTGACATTTTGCCTCAAGCGAATTTTGAAAAGAAATTCCGAAAATGTGTAGTCCCCCTCAGCCATTGAGAATATTTTGTATAGCAACCAGAAATGTGAAATAACCGCCAAAGAATTCATTTCTAATTCAGTTTCGTTTACAATGCAAAGAGTAAAACTTATTTACAGAGTAATTTTCTCTTCACAAATTTCTTCATTTGATTAAAAAAAAAAAAAAAAAAAACACACAAACTTTTTTCATCAACCCAATTTACAGTCATTCAAATGAAAAGATGTGATGCAAAAATAAGAGAATTTTGCCTTAAGATCAGAAGATGTCGCGTGTCCAACATCATCATTTGCTTCAGTGGAATAAGCCGAAACCGAAACAAATAAAAGTGATTTATTTGTATGTAAATCAGAAGTGGATCCATTGTTTTCTCTTGCTTCGGTGCTTATTTTACTGATTCACATTCATCCCATTGTGGGCGGTCTTGGTTTCGTATGCCAATGCAATTCAGTGTTACAAAATCGCAGTCGCAATCATGGTCTTTTAAAACTGTAATGGATCCGTCTAATATCTTTGTGTTGAGTCGGATTGTGTGTCATTTTCATCATCAACATTTCGAATTTATCTGTGTATCAACGTTGTACGAATTTTCGAAATTGAAATGTGTAAATCTTTGTCATAAATTATTTACACGTTCACATCCGGTTTGGTGACATCGCACAGTGAAAAGCACCTTGTAAAAATGGAAAATTGCGCATTGCCAACGATGGCACGTTATCACAATAAAATTTAACCAACTTGACTCTCTTATACATAGTTTATTATTTTATTTTATCCACCAACCAGGATATTCCGGATTCAGTTCAGAGCGTTTGGCAAATTTATTGTCGGCTTGTTAACATCTTAACGTGCGGGATTGTTTGCAATATGTTTGGAACGTGATCCGTTTCGCGTCACCTAACATTTGATTACATTCACCGAAATTCGGTGAACATCACACAGTTCATTGTTTTACTTACGTCACGTTGACAAACACACGCATTCAAAGGTTGACTGGTGATGGGACCAATAAAAAAAGCAGTGCATAGCACAGCACACCACGATACAGTGCGATGTGTGCATGTGCAATGTGCATCGAATCTAACCATGCAGTGTTGCTATACAGAATTTCTGGAACTGAATTAATGTTGCCGTTTTGTGTTTATTTTTTGAACACAAAAGTGAAAAACATCACAATGCAAAACCTGAACCAGAGATAAAGGAATTATGAAATGGGGAGAGAGAGAGAGAGAGAGCCCGGATGGCATTTGGATGAGTCGTGATAAGCATGACAACACAACCAAATGCGATTCGGCTTTGTGCAAACGAATGAAAGTTGAACATTTACATTTCGATGGCGGAAAGATTCAAACAGAAAAGATTTCACCCGTGTGTATGTTTGCGATTTTGAGTGTGTGTGTACTTGGAAATCCAGAAAACGCGTTGATGCACATGGCAAAATGTCGAGTGCGACGATAAGCGGGAAATAATAATATAAATGGGCCACATACATATAGAAAAAGCCACATCGCTGAAATACCACTTAGACATTTATATGCATTCAAACCAACGCATTTCGCAATGGAAACGTTCATGTTTTATTAATTCTGTTTATTTTTTTTCTGTTTCTCTTTTCGTTACAGGTAACTGTCATCACCACATATTCACTTACTTGTTTAGTCGCATATTTTTCGCCATCCTTCCCCCATTTCTGTCATCATCAATTTTAGCGTTTGTAAGTTGTTCGAGTTTTCGTCGCACGTAAGTACCATTCTATGGACGCAGGATGGTTCTTTTTCGCTGTTCACCGAACCATTACCATTTTTTTGAATTTTTCCAAGCGAAAACATTTCTTGCGATAGATATAGAAAGGAGAAGAAAAAAAAAATGCGCACGAAAAATGCTTGGTAAAATGTCGGAAGATACGCCAAATTTACACAAATAGATAAAACACTTGAACTATCAAGAGACGGGTAAGGGGTGCGGGTGCGTTCACTTGTGAACGACCGGAAACAATGCAACCGCAACAATTTCGCGTGATATATTGGACAGGAAATGAGACAAAAATCGATTAAATGAAGGAAAAATAAACATTGAAAATGGCTAGCGAAAGATGTGCCAACTACAAACGCTTGTTTCTTCTACATCCATTCACGATGCAAGCGATCCCATTTCTTAATCTCTACTTGTACTCAGCTTGTATCCACTCTTTTTTTTTGTTAAACATCTTCAGTACGTTTAAACTGAATTTTAAATGCTTTACAGACATTGAAGCAATTACATTCACCTCCATTTAAGCTGGAACAGTTGTCTTTCACACACACACATACACTCTTTACTCGGTACTCTCGGTGCTCCGGCGACAGGCGGCAACATATGGCTTTTTGCAGAATCATTTTCGCATTTGAGTTTTGCGAGAAGTGTGAATCTGTAAATCACACCCGACCGTGTGCAAAGTAATAAAGAGCAATGGCAAACTAACCTCGAAATTTTCAGTGTGAAATGTTGAGATTTTAGTGAAACATTTTACAGCACCGAAATCGCAGCGAGAATTGGTAGGAGAGTGAGATAGAGAGAGAGAGAGAGAAGTCTCGTGCCATTTAACCGAGTCCAACTACACAGATACCTTGAACCGAATAGCGGAAAAAGTGGCAAACAAAAGAGCGATAGAAGGAAAATGTATGGCATACAAAAAAAAAAAGTGATTACATTGTGTGCATGTGCAATGTGCATATCATTAAAGGAAAAGTGCTATAATCATGAAACCGTGTTTCAGAAACACATGGTAACAAGGCGCGTTCGCTATGTGATAAAGAAATGTTGACACTGCAGCTTTTTTGTAGCCAGCATTTTCCGCTGCGAATCAAATTGCAATGCTTTTGTTAAAATGAGTCCTTCTCATCCTCTAAGCCACTGATTTGCTTTGCTTTGGCCTGCTTTTGTGCCAATACTATCAGCACCGAACAAGTGTAAATGTAAAAATGTACAAATGAAATGAGATTTTTTTTTCCTCAATTTCTTTTCTGTCAACGTCATTATTACGTAAATCGCAAATCGACACTTTTTTTTTCGTCGCACATCTATTTCAATAAAGAAATCGATAAAGTATTGCAATTTCTAGTGCAATTTCCAATGATCAGGCCAAAGTGCACAATTAGAGCAAGCAACAATTCAATCGTTTCATAAATGGCATAGATGACAATTAAATTGAATGAATGTCGTGCTCATCAACCAAATTGGGATTATCGTTTTTTTTTTTTTTTTGTTCTGGACCATTTACTCATCAAGAATAAAACACTTTTTGCATCTGCTTTTGTACACCAGATTTACGAAAGTGAATGCTCGAAAAAGTGAAAAAGTGCACGTTCGGTCTGAGTCGACAGATTTTTTTTTTCCACACCAAACAAAAACAATCATATTCATGATTGAACTCGATCGAATGCATCTCTGAATGGTGGTATAGTCGGAGGCGGATACAATCCCTCGAAAATTAAATGTTTTCAATCGATTGATATATTGCCCAACATTTTCACAATTGGATGAATCTGTTTGTTTATTGCGTTGAGAGAGCCATTTGTTGTTCGACTTTTTATGCCATTTTCACCAATGTATTTTTTTTGCGCATTCAATTTCCAAAAGATTTCAATTTATTGGGCTGCATTGTATTCTCTTGTTGAATCGAAAGCCAAATATGTGCATTGTGTCAGGCATCAATAAAAAAAAAACACATGCATATACCAATTCAGTCAACGTACAACCAGTTCAAACAATTTGACCTATGAAACATTGTGAAAATGACCAGGGGATAAAAAGCTTTGATGCATTACAATAGCAAGTTAAAATACTGAAATGCATTTACTATGCACCGTAATAACTTCATTGTAGGCGCAAAATGAGTGATTTGAAAATTGAAAGGTCTCGGTTTGATTTAGTCAATCAAATTACATACCGTTAATAGAGTAATGAAAGTATTTGTAATGGCGTAAACTGTCATAGCTGAGATTTGAGATTCGATGCAATGGTTTCAGCATCCTCTTATTGACATATGTTCAAAATGCTTTCAAAATCAAAAGAGCAACACAAAGAATTTATCGTAAATGGTGCGAGATGACAAGATGATAGCATAAAATATACTATTAAATTACAACCGATATGAATAACATGATTTTTAAGGTGCTTTAAATACCTGTGAATCCTTTTGATTACTTACCAATATTAATATCTCTCTCTCTCTCTTTTTTTTTTGTTACTCCCTTGAAGCGTTGTTCAAAAAACGAACATTCAATTGATGAAAAACGAAATTCATTCGTCCAATTGAAGAAAAAATCAGTTACAAAATGCAATTTTCAGTCATTAAGCGAATTTGAAAATGCAGCAATTGAAATAAAACAACAACGGTTTGGAATTTTGAAATGCAATTATTGTGAAATATAAATATTTGGCTGAATAATGTTCATACGCTACAATGAATTTTAATAAAATGAATTGCGAATTAATCAAACAATGCGATTGCAAGCACACAAGAGTGAGTTGCTGCAATGAGAGTGGCATCGAACTAAAATCCAATGTACTCTGTACAACACGCTTTAAAGGACGCACACACACACAAACACACACACATAAATCGATTTATTGGGAATTAAAATTTGAAATTTTGCCGATTAAAAATAAATCATAAATAACATTGTTTGAATGCAATGTAAACAAAATACGCGTAATTAATTCGACCGGAACAACAGCGAACAGTTTTTTTTCTTAAATTCTTCGATTGCATGCGTTGCAATGCAAAACACCAAAATTGGTGATAGTTCATCGATTTTTCCATCATTTCCATCTAAACGCATCATCGGCACCGATTTTGGCATATTCTCTCCAACCTAATTATTAGATTATGTCACTTCGCTGCAATATCCAAACTACAAAATTCACAATCAAAAGCAATTTAAACGGCTAGCCAAAAAGACCGATAACACAGCTAAAATGTCAGTCAACAAATTCTTTAAATTGTGGTTTGTCGTGCTGCATATTGAAAATGTGTCGTTGATAGATGCAAATCAGAGATGTATTGTGTATGGCCAGCGGCAAATTTTCAAACATTCTTCAATAGACGAACCATTGTCAATGGTTCACAAAATGCAAAAGCAATATCGTGCCTTATGGCCGACAGCTACTTACCAAACACAATATACATAATATTGTGTGCAAGATGTGTGGCGTGAGCCTCACAGTGAGTGACACTAACAAAAACTGCACACCCTTATCAATGTATGCATGTGTGTGTGTGTGTATGTGCTGATGAATATTGAGCCAATTCATAAATGTGGTCCATTCGCTATGTTTCACTTAAAATTATGTGTTGACATATTCACATCTGCGTTCAATTTTTGTAGTTATACGCAAATTGGGTGAATTCTTCTTTTTTTTTGTTATTCTCTCGCTCAGTTGTTGTTGCTGTTGTTGTCTCTCTGGTTAATTATTTCTGTGAATGTGTATGTGTGATGGTATCTGTTGTTCGTTTGGTTGTTTGGTTTGGGCTGCAAAATGGCAAACTACCGACCGAAAAGTGAAGATAAAGCAAATATTTGCATTTTCACCCTGAAAACCCGTAACAAGGCTTTCAAGTTATGCATCGCACAATCGAGTGAATTGAATGTACAATGGCCATGTTTACGATGGTGAATATGGCCATATAGTGAATTGTGAATAGAGAGAATGGTAAAATGATAATGAAAAATTCGCACATTCCATTTTTCGCAGCCAGTATTGAGGAATTGAGCCGTTGGAATGTGTGTAGCATGGAATGGCATCAACATGCCAAACATGAAAATACCCAAAATGAAATTTGTCCACTCTTTTGCTGTTCGCTCTATTGGTGTGCATGTGCAATATGCATGCCTCAAAGTTTGAATATTGTGCGTAGGAAAAATGAGTCAAAGAGAGAGAGAGAGAGAGAGAGAGAGAGAGAGGGAGAGAACGAATGAGCCATTAAAATGTTTCAATGGGGAATCAAATATTTGTGCGAAATAAATTCCGTAAACCGTTCGTCACCATAAAAAATCAAATAGAATCCAGTTTGGTGGAGAAAATCATAAAATGCCACAATTTTGAACATTTGAAGGCAATGGAATTCATCGAAAAATTGCACTGCATTTTTTTTATCATCACAAAATGAAACAGTGTTTGGTGATTGGTGATTTGAAACAGGTCCAAGTAAGCTTTATATCTAAAGAAGTAAAGGGGAATGAATTTATCAAAATAATTGAGGCTCTAAGCGACTCCTACAAATTCTGCAATTAGTTTGGCACGGATATTTGCATCTGTGTTGTTATTCTATAAATTCAACTATAGGGTTTCCTGTAGAGACACTTACTAAAATTTGTTAAATATGTCTTACCGTATTGAGCATATCAAGCCATAGATCAAGATCGAGGGGACAATCACGGTTGTTGGTTTTGCTAGTTTTTCTAGTTCTTATAAATTACAACATTTCATACAAAACACTATTGAAAGTAAATATTTACTGTGTTTATCAACTTGATATTGTTAAAACGAAGTGTCATAATATTTCCATTCGTTCACTGGCTTCAATACAGTATTTAAAACCTGCCAGAACAAAAAAAATCGTATACATGTTTTCGCTAGTTTCCTAGTGCGTGATTGTCCCCATGATCAAGATGGTTTTGAGAATTCCGTATAAAATATTCGACAAAATGCCAGTAAAACTATTCAACAATGCCTTTGCCTTGCTTATATTTATGCCCCGGAAATAGTTTCTGATATCGCAATCTTTGTATGAAGAACGCAGTGTGAAACTTCTTGAAACGAGGGAAATGTTCACCCGACTACCTTCTCCCTCGATGAAATCTCCAGCCCAAAAAGTTGGTCGTGCATTGGAATTTGATGAGTATGTTTAATCTAGCTAGTTCTAAGTTGGTATAAGCTCACCATCTCTTGCGTTTGCTTCATTATACGAATGTAACATGCAATTTTTTTTTTTTGCAATTTTTCTGTTGAGTGTGTACTTAACATTTTGTGTACTCACAACATGCAATCTGCCAATGAAAATGTTATCTTCAAGCTCTTTATACAGCCGTATTCAAAATTTGTAGACCGAGAATCATAAACAATGCTCACTCTCGCATATCGATTGTAACAAAAGAGAAAGAGAGAGGAATGGAATGAGAGGGAGGAAAGCGCCAAAAATGCGATGCAGAGGGATTGGAGGGCTGGCTGGTTGGCTGATATAACGAGAGGCAACAGCGGCTTTTGTAATATATTTTGCTATGTAACATATACACAACAAGCACACACACACACACACACACACACACACACACACACACACACACACACACACACACACACACACACACACACACACACACACACACACACACACACACACACACACATTCCGAGATGCATTTCTGTTGTTTTATGATTCTTTATGCAGTATTTACGTTCTGATAAGCAACTGCTCGCACACAGCTATATCAACAATATCCCATGCAAGAGTTCTTACACCATTTGTGGTGTGGAAAAGTATGTCAAAATGCATGAAAATATGTGCCGAAAACAAACGATAGCGAGAGAAAAGGTTTTCCTACCATTTTAAGGAACTTTACATTTTCATTTTTGTTTAATTAATAATGCAGCTGCTTTTTGCGAGAAAACAGTTTTGTGGTTGTCTCACCACCAGAGTACAAGCATCGTAGAGTGTTGTGCTCTAACGATCGCATGAATAAATATCAAACGCAGAATAAGTTCACAGTTAAAACTCATTTACTTGAAGAATAGATAGCGTGCAATGGGCAACCAACATAGTATCTCTGTTTTGGGCCTTGGGCAAATTGTAACTGGTCTCATTCACTTAAGCACATCTCGAGAATGCAGTTTTTCAACATCTCAATGCAATTTCAAAATTCGACATTCATCCGAAAATTACGTACACTCCACTCCGATCCGCACATTTAAACGATAGAGCTATCCGATTTGCGTTGGAATTTTCAATTTTTACGAGCATGAACTCGAGCTGCCGAGCTTTATGTTGGCATCCATTAAAATGATTACTTTTTTTTTTGATCAAGTTGAACCCCTTCCCTGTCATTTCGAATTCAACCGCAATTTATTTTTGCGTTACAATTTGGTATGATCCATGGCCGAATTTGAATGCATATCCATGATGCGGAAGGAGAACGAAAAAATGGCCGCGAATGTCCTGTCCATGTTCAACGTTTGCAACAAATTTATGTACCGAAACTAAGTCAATAAATTTTCATTTGGTCTCGCTTTGTGCACGGATGAGAATGAGCGAGAGAGAGAGCGGGTTATGCGATGCAAATGTGGTAGCAACTGTGGTTGCAAATGGATAGATGGATATGGCGTGTGTGTGTGTGTGAGCGCTCATTCGCTCATTTCACTCATAATATACACAAAGACACGGTTTTCAGTTTGGCCACTGCTACCGCTTAAGTACATCGTCAAACCAACCACCTGCTGTTCGCTGCTCTTTTTTCGCAATTGATTTTCTATAGTCATTGTACCCACCACACAACCGAAATGGACCAAAAGAATATCAAAAACGCTCCAAAATAAATACAATGTGCAGTTGAGCATCGGTTTATACATTGCATCAAAATGCAGTTTCTAAAATTAAAACTACAATGTGATACATTTCATATCAATTCGTTATGGCAGTAAACACATAAACTACTCAAATGCCACTTTTGCTAGCCCCATTTTTATTCTACTGACCAAGCTCATGGGCAGAAATTAATTGATTTATGCGATGAAAATAAATTCGTCGTAAAAAAACACCAGCTCAACACTTCAACATTTCTCTAGTAAACCCGGAGACATTGCATTGAGGTTTGAAACTTTTACTTGCCGGTATCTACGCCTTGATTTTGTGAATGAAATCAAATCTCACTCTCGCTAACGAGAATAACATTTTTCATTTTGAAAATTCCCAAAATGCATGTTACTTTTAGCGTCGAAAGCGATTCACAATGTTTCCATTTTTCGGTCGTCACTTTTTTTTGTGTGGTTTTGATGACATTACGCTTGTTGAGCATCATCACGCTATGCTACACGGTACACTTCAATTGATTCAAGATTCTGGTGGTCAGGTGTTACATCCTTTGAAAACAAAAAGAGCGCGGCTTGAGAAAACAATACAATTTTATGTGTGCACTCGATGTATTCGCTTAAAACAATGGCATTGACGCTATTTTTACACTTAATACGTGAAAATCGCTAGGAAAATGGTCTCTGCCTTGTGGTCGAGAGCGTCCATAAATTTTTCAACTTTATTTTTGTATCCGAAATGTAGTTCATCGCTATAAAAGGTTTTGTGTTGTTTTTTTTGCGTACAGTGAGCCAAAAAAAAAACGGAAGTGAAAAGGAGCAACCGAAAAGCATCAATTAGAGATAAATTTTAAGCTTACGAGCTAGCGGTGAATGAAAAATCATTTTCAGTTCCACTGGAGTATCTCGAGCTGAACTGAGTGGAGCTGAGTTGTGAGTTGAATTGGATGTAGTTCGGGAAAAAAAAGGTTCCATGAAAAAAAAACGATACGCTTCGAAAGGCACGTTTTATTTATGAACACTTGGATAATGAAATGTAATTGTTTATTGACGGCCATTCCATGTTAAATAAAAAAATGCTTTCAATCGATTTTATGAACCCAATCGAACTACAGAAAAGTATCCCCGCTGTTCGTCCAAAAAGTTTGATACCAAACCCAACGGTTTTTTTTTCTGATTGTAATGTTACCCGAAAAAAGGCGCTGCCCAGCAGTCGAGGAACTACTAAAATTACAATGCATAACTTTTGATTTTTCATTTTAATTTATACAATAAAATACCATCAATCAAATGAATCAAGAGCTGGGCATCCATTTTCTTTGTGTCTGGAAATATGTGGAAATTGTTATGAGTGTTGCAATGAGATGCACCGGATAAAAAATTGTTGGCCATTGGGCAAAAAAGGCGTCATTTCCATATCGAATATGTGAATCGGTGGAAAAACAATGAGCATAATTAAATATTTACAATTATTAAAATGTCATTCGATTAATTATGGCTATTCGGTAAATCGGTATTTGCACAAACACACTCGTAAACAATTGCACACTCATTTACACAGAGTAAAGCAATGAGCAAATTGTATATACATGGTTTAATGTGATTTGGCGAGCGAGAGCGAGAACGAGACGGAAATGGTGAAAAAAAATTTGATTTAATCCGACGTTTGTGTTAGCTTTCATCAAATGTGTTTTGGGTGGCGTTGCAATGCGAGCGGATGGTTAAAGCCGCTCATCCTATATCATCGTAGTGGTTTATGTCGATTTATTCCATTACCCATCTAGCCACTCTGTTGCTATTACTGCTGTCCCAGCGTTTATACAAACATTTACATCCACCGAAAATTAGATACACAGAAAATTTATTGAATTGGTTTCACAGATGCGACTCTCAGTATTGAACTCATTCCAATGCGTGTCTGTGTGCAAAGTTGGCATGCATAATAAATGGCCATCCAGCCAAAATATTTGATTCTCTAGCAATGAAATCGATTTTCATAGATTTTCCAATGCCGATTCGATGCTATCTCGTTCGGGGTGTTGGGGATAGGCGATTGTTGTTATGCAACAACATTCAATACTGTTTCTCTCTCTCTCTCTCTCTCTCTCTCCCTCTTTCAGACTACACTATCAAGTTGAAATAATCGAGATTCATGCATAAATTCAATGATAGCATAAAACAACACATTTGGCCAATAAATAGTGCGAAGCATCGTTTTATCTAATGCAATTTTGGTATGGCTTACACTAACCAATAAAATTGGGCTTTGTTTTCGATGACTGTTATTATTCGTTAGATCGATTCCGAATATATTCTCGCTATCGCAAGCGTATAAATCTCCATGTAGTTGACGAAATGTGCACAACATCGTTGCGTGGCCATTTGACTGATGAGGAGCGTGCTTTGCTGTGTGTAGGCGATCGAGCGCATGTGCTCGGCCGCATTCAACAAACGCTCTACAAATGAATCTTCGTTCAAAAATGTGTTTGGAATGCATCTCATTAAAAAAGTTTTCAATGGCGATGTAAAACTATGTGCCAATTTCAAATACCAGAGACCAGTTTAGAGTTGAGATATATAGAGCATATCGAAAATATATGCACAACCAAATTTTGTTTGATTAATTTATTTTTGGTCGCATTTCTGGCAATCTGTCACATTGTTGCCAGTTAAATCGTAAATGTTTGGAAGCGAATTTTACAATATTCCCATTATTTTTCATACAAAAACTATTCAAATTCAATTAACTCATAGACATTAGCATCCAACCGGTTTCCAAACATTCACACACACACACACATTTTGTATGGTATTGGCAAAAGTTGTGCAAAGTAAATTTTGTTTAAAACCGCAATCAATAAAACTGTTTCAATGTCAACTATTTTACGCTATTAAAATTCATATACAAAGTGGGATACAGTTGCTCATTTTCCGTTTAATTCATTTTTACTTGATTTTCGAAAATCATCTAAACTGTTCTAATTTCCATAAATGCACCAAAAATGCTTATACGGATATAAAATCAAATCAAATGTTTCATAAGAAAATTGGAAATTTATTCTCTAATCGATTCATATAGCCCGTTTTCACATGGAAATGATGATTTTCTGTTGAAAACACTTCACTCTGTTACATACGTATTTGATCAACTTGATTACATTTATCATAAATAAATGCATTCGATGCTCGGGAAATATGCGTTTGGTCAACGCCACATAAATTCATTAAAACCAATGATGAAGAACAAATGCAAATCCAACTGTTTACATTTACGCGAAAATTAATAATTCTACTTCATTTCCAAAATGAAATATGGTTAATTTAGTAGAGTAAATGGCATTTAGCCCATCGAACATTCAATACAGTTGCATAAATCAACATAAATTCGAAAGCTTAATCGGTAATACATAATTTGTGATATGAATACACACAAAGTGCCAATGTTGTGTTTGTGAGTGGCTGATATTGGCTACTTTTAGATAGGCCAATCGATTAAAATAAATGACTCTTTACTTGAATGCCATTTAATCGTAAGATATTGGCCAGTTTTATCGAAGTCAATTAGAAAATTACCCGCTTTGCTATTGATATCTCATTGATATTATGCATGCACATATAAAATCGGGGCTATATTAATCTGAGGTAATAGGCAATATGCATTATAGGCAGGCAATATGCATTTCTCATGATAAACTGGAAAATATTAATTAAGCTCATTTCATTTTGAAAGATACTTTTATTAAGTGTCTGCGATCATAACTAGGCTCGAGAGCGATTCATTGAATCATAGATCTAAGTTTATGCAGAGGATTGGTTCGCATGCATAACTTGGTATAACTACTTATCAATATAGCCCCATTTATCCACTCTGTTTAGTATTTCATTCAGCTAGTCAGATAAACATATTTCCCAGAAAATAGCTGCTAATGTGTAAATTTCGAAAATTTAAAGTGCATTCAATCCAATCGGATCAAGTCAACTTGATATTACGAAATTGAGTAAGCATCTTTAGGTATCTATTAAATTCTATTGAATTAACCTTATTTAAACTATGTGCTGCACCTTCCTAATTGTCAAAAGCTTAAAATTTAAACCAAATTCCATGAAGAGCTTCCTAAGATGCCGTGTTTCGAATAGATTTATGACTACATTCACAGCTCAAACTAAATCTCAACTGAACTGAAAGTGTTGAGATAATTTGTACCCGCATTATGAATTGCTCAGTAAATGCAATAACATCAATATACAGATACAGTTCAATAAGATTCAATGTGAACGTGGATTGTTATTTAAAGTATGCTCATATCAAAATCTGAATGCCATGAATAATATTCAATTCAAAGCAATGGAATTACCTGGTTTGCATAATGCTCTCCTCACTAAAGAGTCCTTAGTAGATGTTTCGTCTTTCGTCAACAACAACAACAACAACAAAATTGCAAACGTGAACTAAACATAAAAAAATAGTCTTATTTAGATGATTTAAAAGAGTAATCGAAACAAATTCCATTGAATGTGATGAGGAAATGCATCACAATTGTGCTGAATACAATATGAAATAAAATAATTTCGGTCATAATACAATTCTGTTCGAGAGCATTTGCAAGTAGATTGCAAACGATGGAATATAATAAATGTCGTTCATTCATGGAGATTTCTTCCGCAATCGGTGGCAATGGTGGCGGAATGTGACAAGTGCTTAGCGATGTATCTCAAAAGGATACAATAATGCACATTTCCCATTCTACAATGCAATGGTTTGTTAAGTAATAGTATAAAAAGCGAATAGAAGACGACGAAGAAAATAAAAAGTAAAAATAAAAAAAAAAATAATGGGGGAAAAAACGTGGTTTGATTTGACGCTGAGACCAGAAGAAAGATTGAAAGAGAGCAAAATTATAGTTTTTTGATGATCCAAGAAATGAAAAAGAGTCTAGTTGCATTACGTTACAATGCGAATTCCTGCAGCCACGACGTTCTCTCTCTTCTTCTATCACTTTTCTCTCTCTCTCTCTTTTGCTCACGTTCCTCGTTCGATGTGAATATGTTATTCATAGTATTCTTCAGTGCTCAAGTTGATCTCACAAGCAGTGGCAGCGATGCGACATCACAAGCATACACGAATGCATTTGTTCCGATGAATTTTCATTTCTATCAAATTTTATGTTTTCAATTTTTCTCTTCAGTTTTTTTCTTCTTCACGATCCCCTTGTCCTCTGCTTTCTCCCTCTCTCTCTCTCTCTCTCTCTCTCTCTCTCTCTCTCTCTCTCTCTCTCTCTCTCTGTCTCTCTCTCTCTCTGACGTTCTCTGTGAACGAAGCTGCAGTCAACTGCATGTTGGTTGTCTTTTGCACTCCATAACTCTTTGAAATGCGATGGAGAAGTGATTCGGCTTGCCAAGGACCAAACATGTATGAATTCCATGATATTTTATTAGAAATTCAAAAAAAAAAAGAAAAAAAAAATTAAAGAAAATGCATTTGGATATTTATGTGTGTTGAGTGTTCGTTTGTGTGTGTGTATGTGTGTACTGTCTGCAAACGATGCACAAAAATAAGTTAAGATGTAAAAGAGGATCGAAACGAAGCGGAAGAATAAAATGAAATAACTCAAATGTATTCAAAGTACGTGTTTGCTCAGGATGTATTTGACTTGTGCAAGCTGGAAATATCAAATTCCACAACCATTCATACAGGCGAAAAAAAAACAAACAGAAATTGGGTATGTGCAACCGATGGAACAGAGAATAAATTTTCACATGGAAAATCGTATTTTGTGTGGCCTCAAAATATGCTCATGACAATTTCTGCATCGTTCACAAGTGGTTTTTCTTGCTTATATTTCTATTATCACACACGAAGTCCAATTGAAGCAGTTGCAGCAAACCGAAAACTTTTTTTTTTCTCTCTCTCTCTCTCTCTGTGTTTGTGTGTGTGATAACAATTCGATAGAGTGTGCATGAGTGTGCAGTGTCTCATTTCTAACACTTATTTTAAATATATTATTGCAGAGATATCGGATTGCAACTTCCTTGCACCATATTGTTTAAAATTCAAAAAATTTCTGGACGTCAGCTGCATTCAATTCAATAGATTCTTACATGCATTTGCGTCCGAACAATTCAATGGGCATTCATTTTGAAGCACCGGATTTTTTTTGTGTGTGTGTGTGTGCGTCTGAATGATTTACAATTTCAAAATTTATGTGCGTAATCTCCATAATAAACTCATTTTTCGGTTGACTGTTCACAATAATAAATATAACACACTTTGACATCGTGGTTTTTCAATGGGAAAAAATATGAAGGATGAAAAAAAACACACTGTAATTACACACACATGATCATGTAACTTACAAATGAATCGCCATGGAATCAATACGATCATGTTATGAATTAGTGATTTCTAGATAAAAAAAAAAGCTTCCGATGACTCGCTTTGACAAAACGTTGCTTTCCTTTTAGAAAAATTGATATTGAATGGTAAAATGTTCATCACAACGAACGGAATTATATGATGGCAGCTTTTCACTCCATGTCACACACAAGAGTCGTGCAATTTTCTTCATCTCATCAAATGATGAAGAGCACGTGTCAATAATAAAGCATTTGTTAAAAAGAGAAGAGACAGGAATTTGGTTTCGAAAAAAAAATACGGTGAGAGAGAGAGAGAAAAAAAACGGCTTCGGGCAAAATGATATCACTTGAATAGTTTTTTCTCTTTTTTCTCCCTTCTCGCTATGCAATGTAATCTTTTAAGGAGCACACCATGATCTTATCGATTTTTCAGGCAAAAATAAACATAACGACAACATAAAAGAGTGTGCACAATGACGTGAGACAATTTTGTTAAAAGCTTAAATGCACCAGCATATGAAAGCACAATGTGTCTCTCTTTTGCTTTGGCGCTGCACATCGTTAGAAGAGAAATCAGCTGATAACAAACGAACAAAAACAAAAATGCGCTGTTCACCATTCGAGTGTGTATCAGAGCGACAGCTACATTGCATGTAATCTTTTACCGTTTCCACTTTATCTTTTAGTAACATGATCGTGCAATAAAATAGTTCGACAAATTCTTTTCCGTATCGTTTTCACATCCGGATTTTTAAAGTGTAAAAGAGAACGACTGGCACATCGAAACCGTTTGCAATGTAATGCTTTCTTCAAATTGATACATCCAGCGACAATTGGAAGGAGAAAAAAAAACACTGTGTGAAAACGAGTGTAGAGCATTGGCGATGGCAGTGCCAATGTCAATGTGCCAGTCAGACATCCGAGCATAAGGCGAACACACACCAACGGCATTGGTCTCTCTGTTTGTATAAAATACGATAAAATGAAATCAAAGCAAACGGAATGACAGCGTCGCACGACAAAATATCCTGAATGCAATCAGTGTTATACATTTAGCATTCGAATCGATATCAATTTGCAGCCAGCAACAATCAAATGGATGGTTTTTCGCAAATTGATTTTATGCTTTGTGTTCAAACCGATTCCATCGATTCAATATTCCTGAAATGATGTGACATCGAAATGCTTACTTGTTTCGCTTTCTTTACTATTGCTCTTTTCACTTCACATTTGTATTTTGGCAAATCCAACTGCTGGACCAACCTTGCAACGTACAAATTCATACTCGAAAGCAGTGGATTTGTCTTTTGTCTTTTCATGTGTCATATTCCATAATCTCATCCATTTTATAGTATTTTGCATTTCATTTTATTTGTAGCGCTGGTTCGATGTCATGGATACATGATTAGCTGTAGTTTTAAGGCCATGACAATGTTTAGATACATTGGAAGTCTAGATTTCAGCATTAACAAATAACGGAATCAAACATTTCATCTGGTTGGAACTTCCCAACTTTAAAGGAAACTCGAATAATCTATTAGCAAAAATGGGTGCAAATATCCTAAGCATAAACACCCAATCTGGGACCAGAAAAAAAAAGTGAAACTATCGCTTTGGATTTGTTACCCCAAAAAATGTTGTTGATCGGAAAGAAATTTACATTATTTGTTTTTCGCTTGTGTTTTTTTTTCTGCACCCGTTTTGTTTATTCGATCAATTTGTTTTTTGTGCAACGCATTCTTTGATGTTCCTTATAAATACAAACACTACAATCGATACGTTGATTGCAACGCAATTTCATTCATGTTGTTCTATGGTAAGCACAGACTAAAAGCCAAACAACAGCATCCAAAACATGAGAGCAACAACAACAAAAAAAGAGCTCACCATTGGCTGAAAATCCGATTGGCTTACATGGCATTCCGAAACATTATTTTGCTCTTGCATAAACAACATTTCAGATATCCATGCACTGAGTTCGACTCGATTCAATCGAAGCGAATTGCTTGATGGTTGGCGCAAAAAAAAATGGATGGCGCACTTTGAAACTTACATTGGGCAAATAGCAATCGACATTTTAAGCATTGAGCTCTGAACAATGCACACAACCGTCTCAATTTCGATAAATGCTGCAGCCGCCGTGTACAAAAGTATTTTCGGCTCAATTTGTGTATTCAGCTCACAGTACCCATTCCACGAGAAAAGATTAATATAGGCCGTGTGTGTGTGTGTGTGTGTGTGTGTGTGTGTGCTTTTTTCGTCCATAAATAAACACATTCGATAAGTGCGCAAACACATAAGTACACGATATATGCGTACGGATGAGGGTAGAAGACCACGTTCAATGATGCTTTGATGTTCGTGAGTCGTGACAAAGCCACCCGACTCACTACGTATTAAGTCGAGAGACAACAACAGCAACAAAAAATCCAACACACTCCAACATTGGAATCCTTTATCGAACATTCATTTGTGCATGCATTGAATCTCTTTTGAATTATTACTGTTCCGCCTATCACTGGCTCAGCTCCCACATAAAATTGGCGGAAGGGCGTAGACAGCGTTGGTAGTGCAACAGATCGATATAATATCGAGTTATGCGTAATTTTTCTCCACAAAGCATCCAAGCGTCGTGTTTTAATTTAGTTTTTTTTTTAAACAATCGATCAACATTTTACGGAAATACCATCGGTGAAAATATTTTCGATAAAATATCAAAATTGATTGATCGTTGTTTTGTTTCACCTTTAAAAGGTATGCATTAAATTGAAATTAAAATATTTTAAACCATTTTCATTCCTCCGTTGCCAAATTAAAACATTTTTGTTTGTCATAAAATAGACGCGCTTTTTTTTAAATGGTTAAAATTCTGTTCAGGATTTTGCGCGAAAAAATGTGCAAAAGTTTTGTGCTCAATTACAATGCACGGTGAAAAACATTCTTTTCTGCCAATATTTGAGCAACAACAAAAAAATGGCGCTCGATTTTTACTCTTTGAAAATTCCAGACAATTTTTTTCAGTTGATGTGTATATTTGCCATGAAGCTATAGCGGAATTCCATTGAAAATATATACGCAACTCCAAACGGAGAATGTTCGAGCAATATGCAATCATAGATTTCACTAACGAACAGCAAAATTATTGGCATTGCCGTTACTGAAACGACATTATCCATGGATATATTGCAGCAATGTTTCAGCTTGACTATGATCATACTCTCAATTTCATACATTGTTACAGACAATGTATCCCTCTGTTTGTGGCTTTAGTCTAAATTCTCTCTGTTTCTCTTCCGCTCCCCTTGATCTATCTCTCCCTCTCTTTCTAACTTTGTGCACGTGTAATGTTTGTTTATGTGCATAGACATGTTGCAACATAAATTCATTCAAAAATTGAAACACAAACCGATTTCCGGAAACTGTATTTTAGGTTCAACACCCTTGTGGTTTAATAGTTTTTTTTTTCAAACCAGTATTTCCAGCACATCATGGAATTGTATGAAATAAATATTCAGCGAATTGGGCTAGAATATATAGCAATGTATCCAAACATATCACTGAGAAATGTCAATAGTGTGACTGCAGCCGGAACACTAAATTGTTATGCATGTTATTCAGAGCATCAATCTGGGAATCGGTCAAAAGTTGAGCCTTTTTTTCAACTGACGTTTAAATCTGAATTTGATGCGGTTGAGAGAGTACACAAAGAATGTCATTAAGTGTCACGGGTATTGTTCACAGTAATAAAGTCCAATATAGTGAAATTTAGTTTGGGAAACAAGGTTTTATTGGTATTTAATCAGTACTATTGATGATATTGCCCCTAGAAAAGTATTGCTTGATGTTTCAAACTCAATATTACCTGATGGGTTTGGTCAAAGTGCTCAAATAAATTGGTAAGTAATTGAGTTTGCGAATGAATATTGAAAATTGCATTGAAAAGATGCGATACAATATCAAAACAATTAATTAAATCACCCCAGGGATCAAATATTGTGTGCATTAGTAAATATGAAACCATTAAATTGTATTGAACACATCAAACAATTTGTGCTTCCATAGATCCTCTGATCTCCGAGATCCTGGTTGAACGGGAAAACCGGATCATCAGTGAATTGTAGCAAATTGGATGAACTGTTTGCATTCGAAATGGTACACATGAAACTATTTAGTAATATAACAAAACAAAAATTGTAATTATGACTAAAACTATCGGGGAGTTGAACAATACTTGTAATCATAATGGACATGAACCGTGCCACTGTTCGAATGTAGTCCACATTTCGATATGCACAGCAAAGTAAAACATTTGAAGCCATTTCCATGGCAAAACACTTTGTATTGAATATTCAACTGACCGAATTAGTACTTTGGGAATAACCATAAAATAAAAGATGTAAAAAGTTGTTGGCAAATTATATTGAATATCATGGTGCAAAATGGGCCGATTCATTTATTCAAGATGCGGTCAACTGAATATTTTGAGAATGTATTTGTGGAGGGAAGTGAGCAAGAACATAGAATGCAATTTAAAAGCCCGATTTATTGAATAAATTAAATCTACATGTGACGACTTTGCGACCACAAACTGATCTACTGATTTTCATTTCGGTGAAGATCGACAATAGTCGATGTTCAACCAAACAAGAATGAATATTGATTTGGTATTGTATGCTCTTGCTCATTCTCTCTCTCTCTCTCTCTCTCCCTCCCTCCCTCTACGTTTCTATCTGAACTGTGTATGTCCGAATGAACGCCAAAAGAAAACCCATTCAACTGAAGCATTGTAGTAATGCGTGATGTGGAAATGTTGCTTTTATTGCAAAATTCAATGCACCACAATGTGCTTTATCGAGTTAAATGGATAGCAAATGCTTTTGTCTCGCATTCAAGCTTCAACGTTTATTACTGATGTTCAAAGTGGAATTGAACGCATTTTATTACATTGCACATCGAAACACATGGTTCCCTTGAGGTAGAACATCGAGTAGAAAATTTTGCAACGCAGATTGTGTACATAACGGGGAACAAAAGTACTCAGTGTGTTTGTCTGTGCGACGGTGGTAAAATTCCAAGGCGATGGAAAATCTCTATCGTGTGCTTAAACTCATGCAACATTTACTTGCCCAAGTATTACTATTGTATTGGTCCATTTATCCCTGTCTTTCATTCAACAGTCATGCAATATTCAGATTGGTTTGACCTCACTCTTGGCGAACAATGCCGAGACATGCACCAGATAAAAATACATATATAGGTAAACACACTTGAGACATACACACCGTAAAACATCTCTCTCTCTCTCTCTCTCTCTCTCTCTCACTCTCACTCTCACTCTTTCTCTTTCTCGATATCACGTAATAGATCAATTTCATAAGTTCGTGTCTTGCATCCGTTGTCTTGATTTCATCGCTTCTTTTTTTATGGTGTGAGTGTGTGTTGTTGTTGCATGCAACGCTTCCAGTTATATTGACAATACATCGATAAGAATCGATACAATAGACCGAACAAATCTAGTGCATGATCCATAAAATGAGACTAAACTGAAGTAGCCAGGTGTCTACTTTTCATGTTGGTAACACACGGAAGTGCAAAACTCCTTGGTGTGTTGTTCATCATAACATACGTTCAATTTACATTATTGTTGTAGCTACGGAATCATGTTGCTGCCCCAACAATTTTGTAACCAATTTTTGATGAACTCAATAACAAAATGAAAATTTATTGGATCGGACTTTCAAGCACAAAATTTAATATATGTTTGCATGAAAATTGCTGTATTCTTCGGGCAAGACATTCATGGTAAATAACCAAAAGGCAATTTTGAGCAAAACAACATGTTATTAGAACAAATGTAATATAAGAACTGATTCGATAAAATGCCTTCAACTGTAGAATATTTGCACTTCCGTTGTTTCTTCTCTTTGTTTTATTCTGCCGAAGATTTAACAAAATAGCGGAAGCTGGGTCGGGGATCCAAGCGCTAATCCGATCAAAATCCGTGATAAGCTTTTTTTTTAAAGATAATCAGCGTTTTGACTTATTCCATTTATTAATTTAACAATTTGTGACCCAATGGTTTGAAACAAAGTATCAATTTTCTCTCGCTTAAACGCCTCCAACCGAATAAACCTCATGAAAATGGCTTTGGTGTGAATGAATCTTTCGTGGTATTTAAATGGTGGTAAAGAAAAAAAAAGAGAAGCTAAAGGCACTAAATAATGAAAATGGTGCGTTTTCAATGTTGAGCAACTCGTAATGTTTTGCCATATTATGAGGGTGATGGTATCAACTGTGCCTTAATCTTACATCTTGCCAAATGAAATGTTATTATTATGGGTTTTCACTTTTTTTTGGCATTTGAATGGTTCGTACTACGGACGATACACACACACACACACACCATCATTTATATTGGTTTTTGGGCTTAGAAAAAGAGAATGCTGTCGTTTTGATAGCTGATTTTGGAATTTGGTCAAAATAAGAAAATAGATTCGACACATTCCGATGGTCATACCATAAAATAACACTAAAGTCGAGCAAATGAGGACTCATGGCAAAACGAAGGGATACTTGTGTGTGTGGCTGTGCCTGTGCGTACTGCAATTGTAAAAGTGACGATTCAACTTCGAATAATTTGAATTCCAGAAAATGGAAATGTGATAGGCATTTTTTCACCCGAGTCGAACGACATGCAACTCTCAACCCAATATTGTAACGCACACACAAAAAATACCACACAATTTCCTAAAACAAAGCGTCAGATCAGTTTTTGCCATGTGGTTTATTGCCGGCCAAATTGTACGGCTCATCATTGAGTCAAAGCAATGCGGGCTACTTTTTGGTCGTACACTTACATACACTTTTTGAGGCAAAGTTCATATCAATGAAATGAGCTGCAGATTTTATGGGCTAAACGTCAAATCATGTAATGTGTGTGCGGATGGTGCGGTGTGGACGTTTCATTTATGTTTACGCCTCCATGTGAATCGCTCTGGTTGTTTCTTTTATGACATTTGTATTTTATCGTTTCGCCATTCTTTAGTATCGTCTTTACACAAATAAAATGTGCTGTTTGAATGAGAGAATGAATGAATGACTGTTGTGTAAATACATTTTGTTTAATAGACCGTATGAAAACCTGGCCGACATTTCACCACACTTTCTGCATGAAAATTTACATGGAAATGCCAACTCATACAAAAATAAATCTCATGTATTTCGAACTTGAATTGCAAAATATGTGCGTGGAATCAACACTGTGGATGAGATGCTATACAAAAACTCATTTGTTCAATATGATGAATTCCACAGAAAGATAAAGAATGAGGTACATTTCTTGACGAAAAAACATGTGTTCTAACATGTGTCACATTATTTCAAGAAAAAGTGTCAACTCGAGATCGTATTTCAGCTTATACTATTCACATGTCCACATTACGATGCACACAAAGGAATAAAACGAGATTCGTTGATGTGTGATGAGGTTTTTCTCCGTTTGTGTATTCTCTTCTCTCTTTTTTTTGTGTGCTCTTAGCTTTTGCATACCAATGAAGTGGTGAGAATTTTTATTCGGCCATGGGAAGGTTGATCCGTTAAAAAGTGTCATCAAATGGTAAACGCTACAGCTGCTCTCTACCTGCCTTTTCATTTGTACAAAAGCCTTTGAAAACTTGTGTATCAAATACGACATGTTACGCATTGCGTTCACAAATGGTGATGATGACATTCTACCGGATTGAAATAAAAAGTGTTTTTTATTTTAATATTTTATGTTATGGCCCACATTTACTCTTTCACTGCAGTCTTGGAATTTCGATTTTTTTTTTTATGTAATATGCTTTTTGTTTTTCGGATAAATACGTTTTTCAGTGCCGTCTGATTATAAACCATTCATTTTAATGGTATTTTTTGTTTTTTCTAGGATCTTCAATCTGAAATCGAAACACATCGTGTGGTATACGATCGTCTTGATGGAACTGGCCGAAAGTTGCTTGGTTCTTTGACATCACAAGAAGATGCGGTCATGTTGCAGCGACGTCTCGATGAGATGAACCATCGTTGGAATCATCTAAAATCGAAGAGCATTGCAATCAGGTGTGTTTTTAAATATTTTAGTAGTAGTGGTTAAAAGTGTTCATCATCATATTTGAAATAATACCGCACACAAAATGTGTCAAAATAACAACGCCCTTGAATTATTTATATTCAAATGCATACGCAACCAAAACAAAAGCGCAAAAAAAAGTTTTTCTTTCAATGCTGCTGGATGCTGTGCAGCCGCACAATTTTATGTTATGAATTTCAGGAGTCGCCTATTCCCATCGAAAATTATTACCCTCACAAGCGATTTACATAAATTTTGAATGCACGTGCAGGTGAATATGTTGTCTGACCGCATAATTTTAATTATAATTCCGCAATAAATGTGCTACTGCCACACACAGACACACAGACTCAAAAATATGCACACAAACACAACTAGCATCGGTACTGGCAACAGCATCACCACCGAGTCTTCGGTAAATTGTAACAGTTTTTGGCATTCATTTACGCACGTACGAACCGAAAAATGGCGGGAGGGAATGGTAGAGAGTAAAAAAAAAGTGGGCAAATAAAATTTATTAAATTGCAATTCCACAAAAACGGAAAATAACCCAAAAAGACACCAAAAAGCTGTAGCTTGGCAAAATGCATCTACATAATGTATGTATTTAACCAAAATTTACATATGAACGACACTTTGAATAGATAATTCAAGCACGAATACGCACATTAAAAATGCACATGGTATAATTCAACTGCGCTTCGGCGGAATTTTTTTTTCACCCAGCCCATTCGTTCGTTTGCTCACTCAATTCCGTGAGATGAATTCGCCATTTTTCATATATGAAGATTCATTCGTAGGTAATGTGTGTTCGACCATAATTCTGGTCAAATATTTATAGCTTTAATCTACCGTCATTTTAATAATACTCTGGTATTCAGGTTTTAATCAACGAGTTTTCACTCAAAGTGGATCAGACGATGATGATTTACAAACGGTTATGAAATTCACTGATTTATCAAATTTTTTTTCATGCTCAGGAAAAAGTAACTAACGAATTTGATTTTATCATGTCCCCAACAACAGATTATGGGTACCGTTTGAATTCTTTTGCGGTCAGTTCAAACGTTCCATATTTGTGCTTAGCATTCTTTTGATTTAATCTTGTGGTTTAAACGACCAGATTGAGCTAGAGATTGAGTTGCATAAATCGATGACCACTTCCAAAAACCATAAATAATTTCCACTTGTCAAAAATGGCAACCACTAAGCATAACTTACATCTAAGTTATGGGTAACTATGCTTTAAATTCAACTTAAACTGAAACAGAAAGTGTGCACAACATACCCAACAACAACAAAAAAGGCGAAAGAAAATTCACTTTGTGTTTATCCCAAAACTTGTACGAGCACATAAATTATATTACTGCTCAGTTGTGGCAGAGGTGAAAAAAAAACAACTGTGGATGTGTATGGCAACCAGAACCACATACTGAAAATCGAATTAAGGTTCAACGATACATAAATATATGCATGCGTTTGTGTTTGTGTGTGTGTGTGTGTGTGTGCACAGTTGTTTTTGTGCTTAATCCGATTCGAAAACAGGCAGGTGAAAGGGTATTTGAGGATGCCTTTAGGTTGCTCAAAATGTGAATTAAGCATTTGGAATATGCACTGATCACCAGCATACACACAGTTGGATTACTCATGAAAGTGAGTTAGCAGGCGATAGCGGTAAAGTGGGACTGGCGAGAGCGGGGAACAACAGCAGAGGCAACGGCCATACCGAAAATCCAACGACAAAAACATAAATGCTGCCATTGCCTGTTGTTCTCCACCATTTAAATCATGTAAATGCAACACCACACACATGATTTTGTGCACAGATAATTATTTTATATTGAGATTGTTTTCTATTTGCCATCCACTCCTGCCGGTTATGTTGTGTAATGCAAGTTTTGCACAATTTATGAATGGGTTTTGCTGAAAAAGTTTGTATCCAATGGAAACCTGGTCGATACACAGCGAAGGCATGAGGCAGAGAGAGAGAGAGAGGGAGAGAGCAAGAAATAGCAAGGGCTAAAGACGGGTGGAGAGAAGAAAAGGAGTTTAAAATAGTGAGAGATGTCGTGTACATGTACATATTTGTAAAATTAGATGAGAGAAAGTGTGTAAATGTTGTTGCCATGTGCGCTTTTTCGTTGACTCGAGGCTACTTGCTGGCACACCAGCAGCAACTGGAATGGCCAAATTGTGGATAAGTGCAACTTATCGTCTGTGCCGAAAAATCCTTTTGAAAATAAATTTATTGGTTCTATTTAATTAGATAAACGAAGTGCATTAGCAATGTACAGACACTTTGAGCAATGTGTGTCTGGGTGTTGGGTCTGTGTGTGTGTTGGGCTTGGTATTTATTCCGGATTACATGCGTTTGTCGCATCAAGACACCCCGATGCAATGGAAAGCATTTTCACATAAAATATTTAGTTAGGTTTACATTTATCTTTTGAAAAAATACAGAGCAAAAAGCCACTCGAACGGTTCGTTCAAAAGGTGCCAAAAACCAGTGCATTTCGAACATAAAGCAATGCAATTAAGGTGCTCAGCAAAGGATTTGTTAAGCTCACAATTGCCATGCAATAGAAATTGTGCCATGGCATTGCTCGTAAGCCAAATGAAAATGCTTGTGACTGAATGACTTTCGGAAAATCAACGGAAATTGCTTAGAACTAAAGCGATGAGATGGAATCACACGCCGGATAGAAATGGCATGCAAATCAAGACACAGGCAATTCAAAATACTTCAGGGGGTGCCATTCATTTCATTAGGATTTTATTCGAATGATTTATCACTCTTGCATAGCTGCAACATGCTAACAACATTTCAGTTGGAAATTCAATTCGGAAAAGACAAATTCCGGTGCAGCTTTAGCATTTTTGTTGTTATTTTGTGGTAGACAAAATGCACCTGTGAACATTCCATACATCGAAGACTATATATGCAATGGAGATATAAAATCCAAGCGCATCAGAGAAACCAGAAAAATCTCTGATTGTAATTGGATGAAAAGCGTTGGCAGATTGATTAATACGAATACGATTTTTTTTTTCTTCTTCGGATAAAATTCTCTATTCCAAATGATTAAATACCTCAAAATCGCAATGGAATGCAAATCAATGCGGCTAATTTGAATAATTCGAATCGCAATGAGTAAATGGCTATACATCAATATTGCAATATCAGATCAGTCGATTGGAAACAGAATTATCATCTCCGTTTAGCGTGACTGATATTTGTTGGTATTTCAACGGTGCGTAATGGGTTTGCAATGTGTTCCATGCAATCCATTTTTAGACTGGCTTAGAATTTTTTTTTTTTACCAAACGTATTGTACCAATCGTCTGCATTGCTATTTACTCAAACATTCCACATCTGTCTGACTTGCGGTCAAATTATTCGAGTGAAATAAACCAATTTTATCAAAAGCAAAATCCAATCTCATCTCATCGTTTTGACTACTGTTGCATATCAACGGGACCGGAGTCGGTCGACCGAAACGTACTTGACGATGCTTTAAAAAATTCATTTATCGAATGTAATCTGAAATTGCATATACGGAAAACTGGATACAGTTGTTCATTTGGCATTGAGTGGTGTGCAGCATCAATGACGGTGACAACAGAAGCTCCAGCCACATTTTCAAAGTGGATAAACATTTTAGGCATGCTGTGAACCAGAGAACCGACGCATAACATTAACTCTAATTTCCTTTCGTTTTTGGTGGTGGCCAATGCTCGATTTCAAATTGCGACGGGGCAAAATAAATGTTTATTTTCTTTTTGTGCATTCACTTGAGTTCCCCCCCTTTATCTCTTTCTCTCTCTCTCTCTATCTCTCTCTCTCAGTCTCCCCCTTGCTCACTTTACCACATGCCACACTACACGACAGCAACCAAATATATTCGAAAAGTCATGGCAACTCATGAGAGCTCGTGTGGCTCCATGATATATGTGGTAAATTCTCCAAAATTAGCTTATTTATGGAGTTTAATGTCTGAGGTTAAGTGTGTTATGCGAAACCAACACACTGTTCCACGTTTTACCTCTTGTTGTTGTTGTTTTTTTTTCTCCACTCTATCCACTTTTGCAATGACAGAGGCCAGCCAAAATGCCAAATGGACGCAAACTTTTCACACAACATTCGACAGTTTAGTGCATTGAAAATGCCACACATGTTGAAAAAAAATACCGAAAATGTGCGATACAACTTTTCAACGAGATGTGTTAATTTTTCGGTCAATAGAACTTTTTGCAGCACAATCGTCTAGCTTTGCAGCTGATGTGCTGTGTTTCTACAAAATACATCAAATGTGCCCCATGTTTTATACTCTCTCTCTCTCTCTTTCTCAAACCATTAGTCTCAAAATGTTTGCTTCTCACTTTACACGAGATCTGAGAAAAGCAAAACAAACTATGCGGAATTCTCATTGGAAAACGAAAAGTCGGAAGTATGCGAAGAAAGAAACAACTAAAGAACGTTTCGCATCTTGTGTTTTACTCTCATTCAATGTGGCAAAGTTTGAAATACATTTTGGTGTAAGCGGAATCAAAAGCGGCTAACAAAAAAAAAAGTTTTCATTCTAAACCAAACATATATTGAAATAAATGTGCGAAAGCACAAATAACCTAACATTGAACACACACACACAGAGTCACAGATACACACAAATAAAATCCGACCAGATAACTCGAAATGCCAACGGAAAACATTTTATTGGTTTCGAAAATGGAAATTCAATGTGTTTTGCGTGCATTTACTCCCATTCTCATCCTCCACACCACCCCGAAATTCCGAGTCCGAACAAACGATTTAAACGGCCATGAATTGCATTCGAATGAATTTCGATCGAGTAAAACTTATCCACCTCAACCAGAAAGATTATACAATTTATTATTCATTTCAATTTTGTACAAACAAAAACAAATAAATCTTTTTGAACTTGATCTGATAGGAAATTTTACGTGGAATTTGTTCGATTTTTTTTTGTTTGTTTCCATATCTATATGTATGTGTCTGTGTTCCATTTGTGCTTAAGTTTGGTTTTTCATTTGTTTGTTGTTGTTGTTGCAGAAATCGTTTGGAATCAAACTCAGAGCATTGGAATGCATTGTTATTGTCATTGCGAGAGCTTACCGAATGGGTTATACGAAAAGATACGGAACTTTCACAATTGCGATCGGGCCCATTGCGTGGTGATGCAGCCAGTCTACAGAAACAATTGGTAAGTTTTTCAATTTTAAAAGTATTTTATTTTATTTTGTTTTTTTTTTTTGCATTTCTATACAAAGCATCGGAAGAGATTTATCATTTCAAATCATTTCCAATGAATTGAATCATTTGCAATTGACCAGAGGATTTATTTGGTGCTTGTGATGGATCAAATTTGAATTTTCCGATTGAGTGCATTCACTCGATCAACAATGAAAACATTCAATTGTTTTTCGATGTGGAATATTTTTGGCAGGTTTCATTAATTAAACGCCAATTAAATTTTAGAAAACGATAAAAAAAAGTATTTGAATATGAAGAAAGACAGGAAATGACTTGATTTACCTGTCCGTTTTAAATTCAACTTAACAGAGTTGTATTCGTTTGGGTAGATATTTCACGAAATATCTATGCATGGATGCTAAAGTTCTTGTAAACCCCAAAAACTCGATTCCAGCTTCTTTATCTTATTCACTCACCAAAACTCACTCACATTCAATTTGTATTCTGTCAGCTTTTCGTAGCATTCAAAATCAACGAAGAAAATAGATAAATGTTTTCATTGCTCAAATGAGGCACAGCTCGACTGTCTGGTATGGCACGTAACGTATTGTACCATTTCTTGCATGCATTTGCCATGAGCATAACATTCTCGAACATTCTATTTCCAGAAATATTTCAAAAACTTGATCGTCTTCTAGGCAGTGAGTGTGTGAGAGAGAATAGAGAAAAACGACAAATGAAAACAGTGCCGAAAATCCAATGAAATTTTCGGAAGCTCGAATGTAAAATGCAGTTGTGCAAATTGAAATCGTTTTTGATTGCGGTGTTGCTGTTTGTATGTGCCATTTGTGGAAAAAGACAAATTGCATCACCTCATGCGGGTCTCAAACTAAATGTACGAGTGCATCTCGTGTCCTCATATACTTTTGCGTCGAAACATGGGTTACAAAACTTGTGTCTTTGTTTCAAAAGCGTTAGCAATTGTTGGTACGGCGTGTGAACGACTTTTCAAATCGTTTTCGTCAATATAAAATGTTAAGCTACTGAATTAGTTTTCGGTGTGCATGGTTTTGATGCGCAAACAAATGGTATTCTATTGTTTTGATTTTAATTTGGTGAGAAATGCGACATCACAGCACATATATTCTTGATTTTATTCATTTAGTTAATAGTTCATTCGAAGTAAGTGCATTTTCATTGTTGATTTGAAACATTGAATTTCATCGCATCGTCCGTAAGCAATAATTGTGTGGCGTGCGATGAAGTGGAGGCGCCGACAAAATATCTTTTCTTGATTTAAAGACATCGCAATTTTAGCTGTTGAAATTTTGTTTCGATATCGTTGACCAATAAAATTGGGGATTTTATTTTTTCGTTCGAATTTTAATTTTCTTCTTAGGACGATCATAAGGCATTCAGGCGTCAACTGGAAGATAAACGGCCAATTGTTGAAAGCAATTTATTAAGTGGCAAGCAATATGTTGCCAGCGAACCACCTGTGTCCGATACCAGTGACACCGAAGGTAAACCATTCTCAAAATGAATTTTTCGAACAATTTTATTCCATACGAAAATGTAATTTCACTCATCAATTACTTGATGTGTTTTTTTTGTTTGTTTTTACTAGCTTTGGATAATGACTCACGTTATTTATCAGCCGAAGAACAAACTCGTGAACTAACTCGCAGCATAACACGTGAAGTGGGCAAATTGTCCGAACAGTGGAATCAATTAATTGACCATTCCGACAATTGGAAGCACAGTTTAGATGAATTTATGACGGTAAGTGTTCATCAACCAATTTCCATTTTTCACCATCAAATCGTTTGATGAATGGTTTTAAAACCATTTTGAAAGTCAATTGCATTCTCTAGCATCCATTCACAGTTAATAGGCATATTAATTGGTTTTTATTATTATCAACAAATCAAAGTCAAGAATAACGATAGTTACACATAACATATCAATTCGTATAAAATCGCAAAACGATGCTGATTTTATTTTTCATAGAAATAAAAGCTGTTTCTTGAATGACAGCACATGGTTGCACTCATCAAGTGTATGTGATAAAACCATTTCATTTGAGATGGAAGTGAATTGAATTGGTATCGCGCGCGCAAAAAATAAAGCAAACATTTTAATTAGCTATTAAATGGCATCAAACATAAAATTGTACGCATTTTGGCGTCATGAAGTTTTGGTAATTACGATGCGCTGTAAAGTTTAACATTCATTGAAAATTACCGTGAAACACTTTAAAAATGCTTTCACACATTTAACGATCATAATTTGGTGCATTGCATTTGAATTAGTTTCAAGTATTTTCTCATCCATTAATTACAAATATTTGAAGGGGCTGTAAAATGAGATAAAATCCACAAGTACATCTGCTATGCGCTCATTTAAGTGCACATTCACTTTTTCACCATAAATTCCCATTGAGGTTTAGCTGCTTCAAGCTGAAATGCATTCAACTCTATGGATGAATGGATTTATGCAAAAATTGGATTGGAAATCCTCTTAACCGAAATTTTGTACTTTTTACTCGGCATTCATAGAAGTATGAAAATTTGAACAAAGAAATTCGATAAAGTACTAATAATAATTTGCATATGCTTTGTTTGACAATGCTGAAGTAGAAATTCGGAAGGCGGTAATATTTATCTCAAGTAAAATACTATCTTAATCCAAACATTCTTTGAACCAGTTCAACATTTAGATGAAGTTTTCGTATAATAATCGTCTTAGAAATTCGGTTTGATGCAATGACACATTTTCTGCTATAGATTCGGTTCCGACTTTTCAATGCGAACGAAAAATATTGACATTTCGATATGGATATTAAATTCTTGGGTAATAAATAAACTTATGTTTATGGCAATTTTCGCGTTTGATTCCACATGAAAAGCCGATTTATGGATTTATATAATGAATATTAGCATTTGGTTTTTCTTCAAAACAGATAACAAATTATTATGTGCATTGATACAGCACAGTAAACATCATCATTAAAAGCTATTGGTTTGAAACTACTTTGAACTGTCAACCACATGTTAAAATTGACCTACTTTGTTGGATCAACTTAAAAACAAAAACAAAAAAATATTCGCTACTTCATTATGTGAACAGCATTAAACACAATATTTTATGCTGCATTAAACAGTCAATGGAATGAAAAGGGCATCTGTTCAATAATTTTGATTGAAAAACATCAACGATAATTTTATAAGCAAGTCGTGAATTCATTACTTTAGAATGACAGAAATGAAATGGACAAAATCCAATCTAAATGACACATTGAATGAAAAAAAAAAACACACACACACACAGACAACAACACTCCAAAAGCGTTCACCGATAAATCATTGGATTTAGCCAAGTGATTGAACGAATTAAATTTATAGGCAGCCAGACTGTGTCAAACCAGGCACACAGAATTAGAAACATATCAACATTTCTGGTTTAACATTCCGCTTTTGATTATTATACATTTAATAATAGATAACAGAATGTGCTCACTTTCACTCTCTGACTCCATAGCTCAATGTCTTAATGACTATCTGACTTACTTTGTAATAAAAAAAAAAGGAAACACACACGGCGCCATTCAAAGCAGTATTTTTTTATGTACTCAACCATTTTAGAATTTATAATGTTGCAACAGTTTTTGAACGCAACCAAGTGATATGCAACGCATGAATTCACACAACACTCTCCTCGGATAAATGCTTAAATATATACGTTGATGCCTCAAATGCAACGATGGTCACTACGAGATGCCAAATCCGATATGAGCTGATGGGAAAAACGTTGAAATTTGAGGCATCATATATTTGGTTTCGATTTAGAAATCCTTATTTCCATACAGTTAGTCTATTTTTGAGTATATATTTTTGAGCCCGTCTCACGACATTACAATTACTATTCAGAAAATCGTTAAACAATTATTCACATTGAAATCGCATAGTTTCATAGTTTCTTGTCTTATAAACTGTTAACCATTTTGAGATTTAACCATGCCTTCCCTTCAAGCCTTACCATTTGCGTGCACATAATAATTGTATGAATCTTCTGTCAAGTATTTTTGTTTACTTATTGAATTTGTGTGTGTGTTTCAATAATGTCTGATCTGCAGCCAGCCAAAATGCATCACATTCGATCGGTGAACTAAATGATGAGCTTAGCACATCACATGTGCATTTTGTACACCGCGCATTGCACCATTACCATATTTCATTATCTTTTTCACATTGTGTGTGTACGCTTGTGGCTGCAGCTATTTACGTCAAAAACCATTTGAGTCTTTTTTTTTTGTTTTATTCATTCAACTAAAATGTCTAGTATAGTCAGCGGTCACATTACCACACGTTATAAACGAATTAAGCGTATTCGATTCGGTTGAAATCAAATGTTAAGAATGTGTTTATTGAATTACACGGATATTTATGGGCATTAAATCGTTGATTTATTTTGGCATTCGACGGTAATATGTGATACTGATCATGGAAGCGAGTGGCGATGAAAGCCTATCATCAACTCCGTATGGTATTTTATCGCTGTTGAAAATGCATACATCAGAATATTTTCACGCCCATTTTTTTTCCAAATTTTTGTTTTTTTTTTCGGACAATATTCGCACTATGTGCACTTCAATTTCCATTAAAATTGTTATAAATATAAGTTATAAAGGCAGATGTAAAATAAACAATTGAAGCACATTAAATGCAACGGGGTATAATCCATCCGAAATACCACAATATTTATGCTGCTTGGGTTAATTGAGTAAAATTCTGAACACTTTGGCATGGCAAACGTGAAAAATGTTCAAGCAAAATGTCAATTTTTGCAAATGCGCACAGTCCGTAAACAAAACGGATTATTAATTCATATGAGCATTCAGTGTGGTAAATGGATTGCCAGAATGAATACACGCTCTAGAAAACGGAATAAACAAGAACCAGCAACACAATTAAAATGCGCATTGTTGAAGAGAGAGCTCAAACTAAGAGCATCCGTTAGCAAAAATGTGTTGTTGTTGTTTGTTTTTTTTTTCGTCGTAGCGTTTGGCATTTTATAAAAAGCTGTTTGTATAAATTATCGTAAATTTTCGTATTTCACACGTCGACACATCGGCTTATTTTGCTCACGAGTGTCGTATCAGTGATTTGCCTATTTTACGCGTCAACACAGCTAATTGATGCGATCCAAGTGTAGTAGTTCACAACATCTCTGGCTTGGTGAATGTTGATCTTTTTTTTTCCTTGATGCGTATGAATACCTTTTAAATGTTTGGTGCTGTGTAAAGTGAAGAATTTGTTCTGGTGGATTTTGAATAACGGACCCTCTTGTTTTTTCGCACGGAATTCATATACGGTCAATTTGGTGTTTCATTTGTGCTAAATGTGGATAACATCAATATTTGTGCAAGAAATTTGAGAAAAGTCACGTTTTCGAGGTAAATTTGGGTTCAGTTAAAATTGTTTACATTTGACCACGGACAACAATCAAGTAGTGACGATACAGTGCTTGATTGTGAATTATTGCGGCTGCTTCAAAGAAATGCGTCGACTGAAAATCCACAGCACAGTGGAAAAGAAGGTGTCAATTTTGTGATAATAATTCACTTGAATGTAACTAATAAACGACACACTTCGGTTGAAAAAGACTTAAATTGATGTTAAACAATACCAGTTTTTGTTCATTACTGTGATTCGTATTTGTTTAGTTTGTATGTTGAAAGAAAAAAAAAATTAAATGAAACCCAAATTATATATTATTTACAAACAATTAATTTATGGGTTACGGTCGATGCTCTCCGGTTGCCGAGCCTTAAATTGTTTTTCTCTTCATGTGTTTTTGTGTGTGTGTGTGTGTGTGTGTGTGTATTCCAAATGCACACTGCGTATTTGTGTCTGTGTGTCAGAGTTAAGAAATGAAAAATGAAAGTTATTGTTTTAACGTCAAAAAGCAAAGCTAAAAGAATAAAAATAAAATCAAAACCATGAATGCATGATCGGTTTCAGGAAATGGACCAGAATTTGTTCGGTTGATTGAGTTACCCATTGAAATTGCGTACATGTTTTTAATGTGATCGATAGATCTATTCGAAAGCCGGAGAATGCAACGAGCCTAATAAAAAAAACCACCCACATTTTTCGATGTTTATGTGTAAATATCTGATATATTGATTTTGAGTCATGACCATTCTCGGCTACGAAAAGAATATCGTTTGTTACATTTTAACGTGGCCAACAACAGAGAGTGGCAATACACACACACAAACAACTCTCGACATAATGTCGAAGTGTTTCGATTGTGCATCTAAAATATTGGTTCCAAGAACTCTTAAAATATCCATTTTAAACTGGAATGGGTTGCATGGTTGCATTCTCTGTATGGGTTACACGCGTTTCACAGCTCACAGTTCAATTGCCGTATCGATCTCGTCCGTTGCGCGTCAATGACACCATGCCATACAGTTTGCTTTGTTCCATAGTTCACAAACCGATACAATAGTTTCGGTTCCCATTTTTTTCCCTGGTCATAGTTTTTCTTTTATGTGCCATTTTGATTAAATGGAAGACGCGTCGTTCACATTCACTGAATGTTTACATTTTGGCTGCAGAACTGGAGCATTTGTTGATTTCTACAGTTGAATTCACTGACTTTTAATCAATTCACTTTTTCATCGAATGTGCCAATACCATGAGCTACTATTTTCCATTTTTCGTTATGTGTACGTACCATAAGGTATGAAAATGTCTCACAGTGTCGATTCACTTTTCGACTGCGAATTTATTTCGAAACGTTAAAAGATTACGAAATTTGGACGGAATTTTTCCTTCAAATCGCATATCGTCACAATAAACGACACACACACACACACACACACTATATAACAATCTGAAAACATACTGTCGAAAAATCAAATTCCAATAATATTTCACGTGAACTATTTTTAAAATTGGAAATTGCCGTTCCTTCGATTCAGAGCTGGGACACAGCTCAGTCAATAGCCGAGCCGAGTGGATTAGTCATCGTCTATGATATATATATATTCAAATGGTTGGTTTTTGTTTGCAAATACCAACGACGTCGACGTGATACACGTGAAAATATTCAAGCAACTTCGATACATAAATATCGAATGCCTGACGTCAAATTCGTCAATAATTTTCTGGGTTTTTTTTTTTGTTGCTGTTGTTCTTTCAGTTATTCAACTTTCAAGTCGTAATTTTTCTTGTTTTGGGTCGGTTGCATTTGAAATCACCTCGTGATCAATACGTCCAATGGATTGCACGTTTTTCGTTTTGTCTCATCTTGTGTCTGCAATTTTCGAACGCAATCCTCATGCACGAATCAGAAAAAAAAATAACAATGTTGCTCTTGAATTTTCAATCGATTTTTTAAGAGATTTTGTAAAGAACAGACGTAACCATTCACCACAATAAAGACGAAAAATTGAATTATGGCTTAAGCCGATGCATAAAATAGGATTAGTAACAAATGTCAACAAATGAGATATGAAGTAATCATATTTGGTGCTTGGATTTGTAATGCAACGGCAAAACCATAAATGACAGAACAATTATGCAGTTTCTCGTTAAACAAAAGCCGTATTCAGTTGGTATTAGATACGGTTCCGATATATGCGTAATTCTTTTTATTCTTTATTCTTTATCCTTCATTCTTTGTTTGATGCAAGCGTTATTGTTTGTGTACAGCCGATTTGAATACGGGTGACATCTAATAAGATTTTAATGCTGTGTATCACCGTGTCATTTCACACTGCAAACGGTTCGTCGAATGAATAAAAGACACTCACATATTCGTTAAAATGCGCACCGATAATTGAAGCTCCATTTAATTTGATGTGAGTCAGAAAATATGCTTGTGACTCAAATCATCTGGAGCTTGAAATCGTCTTGTTGCCGACCCATGAATAGAGTAAATGAAATGAGATATGCCTTTGAACCATTTGGTTTGAACAAATGACTTAAACGATACGATTTTCGGTTAAATGAGTTTTTAAAAATTCGCTTGTTTGAGAGATGCTGCATGCTACAGAATCACAGTATGTCTACTTTGCTGTTGCTTGTATACAGAATTTAAATGTTCAGACACAAAACCGAAACCACTCATATCAGTTGTGTTCGATGCGTGCGTATGTCAAATATTAATCAAATGAACAAGACCTGAGAAAGTCGGTCACATAATCGCTGCAAGCCATTTAGATACCGAAATGCTGTACCAACATACAATCTAACATATCAATGTATAGCGATTTAATACGTCAAAACAACACTTTGACATTTTCAGTGTATTTGAACAAATTTCATTGAAAAGGATCGTGGCGAGATAACCTAAACGTTGACTGTCGGTTTTTGTTTTCTTCAATGTCTCTCAGTCTCTCATTCTTGTGAGCGCATAACGATAACCATAAATCATTCACACAACATCTTAATCATGTTGCGGCCGTTTTTCTTCTCGTATTTACTATTTATGTCAATTGTAATTTATATTGCGTGCATCGAATGCGAAATGAATCAATCGAGTTTGCAACACGTATTTTGGTCACCATTCAGAGTTCGAATTATGGATGCTAAATGGATTGACATTCTCTCACCACTGCAATCATGTTTTTTTGTTTATATCAATTTTCCACACTCATTTTTTTCGCATTCACACAATTCTCTGATCACATGGTTTATGTGTTTCATTAACATATTACAAGTGAATAGAGGTGTTTAACTTCATTTTGGTCATTTGATGTCTGTAGACCATTTTAACGGTCCTTTTCACATCACGATCGCTATGCACAGATTCGATCTTTTTGGCTTTAAAATGCGTAAAAAAAAATTACTTAATTAGAATATCTGCTATGGATTTTCTCGTCCTCTTTCAATCGCACTCGATCTCTTCCACTTCACTGCCACATAGTTCCACAGCATACAACAATTATTAATTCAAAATCATCCGTTCATCTGTTTGTTCCACTCTCCCGCATTCATCACTTGATTCTCTTTCTCGCTCACACAATGATTATTATGCAGGCTTTAACATTGAATATGCGTTCAGTGTTTTCAACGTCGTCTCTCTTTTCATTTTCAATATAAATCCACATGCATTTCTTTTCAATCGTTTATTCGTTGTTCTTTTTTTTTCTGTGTCTACTGCTGCAACGAACTGTGTGTATTTATGCTTTCTGTTGCGTTTTCACTTCATTCAACCGGAGCCGCGTTTGGCGTTGGCTGTGTGGCTGTGAATTGTTGTGTGTTTTCGGTCTTTCTGCTTTGAATTCCAATTCTTCGATGTCGCACTCACAGTGTTGTGTTTTTTTTTTTTGTTTGTTTCGTTCCTGTCGTGTATTTCATTTGTACGTATGCAGTTTCTATGCCGCAATGTTATAGACGATCGCGTACAGAAAAAAAAACCGTATCGTCGAGCCATTTCAGTGCTTCAATTTAGTTGAACTCGATATTTCGACGCGTTAACACATATCAGAAATGCAGCGCTCAATGGGCTGCTTAAACATAAATACGACTCAATCGGTCAAAGAGATCGCTTTTTAAAATTTCTATCAACAGATTGATTCGTTCGGAGTGGACATTTTAAATCGTGTGATGTTTTCATAAAGCTGACATTGATAGTTTCTAAAAGAAAAAAAAAAACAAAAGTGTAGAAAAAAAAGGAGATCGACCATTATTCGATCGAAGATTTATTGAATGTTTCAAACGGCATTTTGTGTAATTGCTTTGAATCAATCGAATTTTATATGAAAGTGAATATTTTCTTTGTGGTTTGCTTCGATACCGGCACGAATGTGTGTTCAAACCTGTTTGGATTCTGACTGGACTCTAGATCACATTTTTGATTGCGTCTATTTTGACAAATTGCATTGAACAACTTAAGAGGCTGAAGAAATGCGTCAGCACACTTAAAAGAGTCATTTTCGAAAGACATTCCTCACAAACATAAACATTTCCAACAATTCACGTACACTTTGAATTTGTTTAGTAACAACACAAATTTTATGTTCTTGGAAAAATGTGCAATTGTTCCTTCAATTAAAAACGCCAAAATATTATAAATGTTGATAAAACGAAGAAAAAAACTGAAGTTTTCAAGGTTTTAACTTCATTTTTCAATTTAGGCCGTTTGCATTGCAAAATTTAATCTGTCAGTAGATTGTCTACAAATTGAAAAATTCTCCAGAAGCAAAATGTTAAATTTGATTTCAAGACTGAAATGGAATTTACATTTAAAATCCTTTAAGAAAAAAAAAATCCATTAAATTCTTAATTTTTGTAAAAAATCTAATCAGAATATGCAAAGAAAAATTCCACTTTATGCACACGATTCCAATAGCATCCATTTTCCATGTTTTTCTTAAAGATGCACATATTTGGTCGTTAAGATCGCTACTGCGTTTTTAATGTGATGTAATTGACATAATTAACAGCTTGGTAATTTTTTTTTTGTTCTGCTTCCATTACATGTCTTCCTCATTCGACCTCTATTTTTTGCTCATTCTCATTCAGTTACTCATTTTAATCGGCTCCTGCTGTTGCTCATTAAATTTTCCTCTGTTCTTCATCCTTTACATACACAATCATTGCCTTTTTGCATTTGTAGCCTAAAAACACTCATTTTTTTTTTAAATGTTTGCTTCTTATTTTTGCTGTGTCGAACTCTTCTATACATGATGATACCCACTCAAATGACCATTTAATGTTGCATCCCATTCGCAGCAGCATTCAAATTAAATGCAAGCGAATTCAATGAGTTTACAGCGAGAGAGAGAGAACAAAAAAAAATCCCGTGTTTCGCATCTTATTATCATTATTTTGCGTCTCGACTTTATTCGCCATACTGTCATCCCTCACTTAAAATGCACTCTTTGTGTGTGCAATAAGTCAAACGGGTGCAAAAGATCACTGCATACATCGTCGTGCCTGTCATAATTTATTATTTTTTCTGCGCTTTGTTTGCACGTAGACACTTTTCCAAATATAAATACGGTAGTCGTCTTCGATGATTCGGCGGTGGTTCTTTCTTTTCTCTCTCTCTCTCTTTCTCGCTCTGTCGCAAGATCTTCTTTTGCTGTTGATGTTGAAATGCATCGCCACTTTAAATTCCAAGTACATTTGATGAGCGAAATCCATGTAATTCGTCAGATAAATATAGTCAAGAATATTGTTTTCTCGCACCGACTTCGTCGGTTTGTCATGCAATTTCATTGAGCAATTCGCTGGTTTTTGCTTGTTTATTCCTTGTTAAGCTGTCTTTTGCTTACGTTCGCCATATTTCCACCAGTTGTATGGCATGTATAGTGATTCTAATTCAATTTTCACAACAAAAATGGTTCACATTTTCGTCGTCATTGACAACTTTGAATAGCTTAATAATCAAATAGTTGGCATTTCTCACCGGCGCGACGACCTCGCATCCAACATCAAACTTGATGAAATATCAACTTGATTTTATTGTCATTTTTTCTGTCCGCTCTCTTTTTTTCTCTCTTTCTCTCTCTTTCAAGAGAGAATAAACTCACATCTGTCGTAACTTATTTCATTTTCGTTACATTCATAAATTTCATTGCTAATAAGTTTGTTACCATGCAAATGCTTTACAAATTGATGCACCCGAAAAAAAAAAGAACTTTCATCACGGAAAAATACGCTCGACCAAAAATTCTCGGAACATGTTTTATATTAAGCACTTGCACTCAATCAATGTCAATGCTCAACGGTTTCTTGAAAAGAGAAGCCATTCCCATACAATTTAAATGGCATTCAACATTATGTTAGTTCATTTTAAGTAGAATCACAAACCACCGGGAAAAAACATATTCAAGAAGCTATGTGCGAACGCTGTAATATTTGTGCAAATACATTTACAATTAGCAAAATGTTGAAAATATTTCATATTCGGTGTATATTTTGTTGTGTATACCCAAGTGTATATATACACGTCAAAAACCATTTTTTTTTTTAAACTATAGAATCAAACATCTCGTTCAACTATTCAATTTTTTCTTGTAAAATGTAACAAGAATTACAAGTAATTAGTTCAAAAAGCCCTTCAAACTATTTGGTTTAAACATCAATACACAATCTTTGTTAATTGCCATTTTTTTATTAATGTACAAACGGGAAATCTGCAATGTAAGAAGTTTATTCATCCAATAAATTGGCAAAATGAGTGAGAAACTTGATAAAAAAAAATTCTGAATGAAGCAAAAGAAAGCGTATCAAACGACAGTTTTTTTTTTGAGTAGAAAAACACACTAATTGAAATGAAAAAGAAAAATGCAATTGCCGTTAAATAAGCAATACTCATTAATTATGATGACAAATAGAGCACAATTTTCATGTTTATCCAACGATACTGTCTTCAATACAAGTGAAAAATTTTCTTGTTGTGCATTCGTATCAGTTTCTTGTTTTGACTTAAATATGTGACAATTGATGACTCTCAATTAAACTTCTTGAGAAATTTTTAACGAAAATAAGAGAAAATTAATGACTTTAATCAGCGCCAAACAATCATTTAATCAGTTGTTGAAACCCCATCTTCTTGACACTCGCAGTCTATCATTTGTATTATTTGCAATTATACGTATTCCGTCAAGATCACTTTCAAACGCATTCAATATCAATTAATGGACTAGAAATTGGGAACCGAAGAAAAGAAGGTCACATTTTTCACTTGTAAACTTCTAATTGACAATGAATTGAACGGTTTCGGTTTAGCTCTTAAGCACTAGACTTTTATTTATGTATCGTGTGTCATATGCGCTGTTTTCATTTATTTAATTCACTTAAAAGCGGCATTTTGTTTATTATATTTTATGGCTATTGATTTAATGACGTACAGAAAATAAGACGCAACAAATATGAAGACCACTTGAAAAAATATTGAAACATGAAATCATCGAAATGAAAAATTAACAACATTACCACTGGATGCATTGGTTAAACTGAAGCTATGTTATTAAACAAAATGAGCCGAATTTTTAATTTTACATTGCGGTCATTTATTCAATCCATTCGATTTCATTGTGTTTTCCCCCATGGGCACATCAATGTTTAATTTAAAGTCATAAATTCATTGAAGTTTTTGGGCTTCCTTTCAATCTCAAAATTACACATTCTAAAGCCGTTTGCTACAGGCAACCAAATATAACTACTCAGATGTGTTTGAAATCCACAATTCGCATATTTTCAACCACTCAAACCCATTCAATCATGCCTCACTCTGGTCAATCAAAAAAAGGCAACAACAACAAAACAAAAAAGAAATTAAAACCAACATCAACGGATGAAACATTTCAGCACATATCGTTTTATTTGGTGTTTATTTTTCCGTTAATATCGGGCAAAAATTGAAAGCAAACAAAATCGTTGCCATTTTTATTTTCAATGGGCAAACAAAATATGCAAATGGATTTCTTCCTTTGTGGATTTCTTTCATCTGGAGCCAATGTGCATTTGGTTGTTTTTGTTTCTCATTCGAATAAAAGATTGGATGAGAGCGAATATTGGCACACAAAAAAACACACCCAAAGAACACATGTGATCATAATTCTTTGGAATCTTTTTTTTTTCATACAGAAAAAAATGTTTCTCTCGTTTATTTCGTTTTTTGTCTGTCGGAATGAGTGTTTGTGAGTTTGTTTGTTTGTTTGTTTGTTGTTTTTTCGTTGTATCTCGAGCGACTGCAAATCCTGAATGGATGGGCATGGTTGATTGCTCAATGCGTGAGTGTAAACCATCATTTTTCATTTGAGCGCGACGACAAAACCATCCGAAACCAAAGTGTTTCATTTCATTTGCCACATTCATGCGCAAATAATTCTAACCGGATTTGTGAATAAACGATTTTGCATTACTGTTTAGATCAATGCTAAACTTACCTAATTTGTAAATATGGTGGCTCCAAACCAGACTTGCTATTCACTCAGTATGCCATGCTTCATATCCATGTTCTAAATGCAAATGCATTACTCAATTTCATAAATTCACATCTTAAATTCCAATTTACAAATAGACAATCTGTCTCATATTTCCGGCCGCTCAAAATCAATTTGCTTGAGTGGTTATGTTTTCATTTTCATAATTTTGATCAATAAATCTCAAATGAATGAAATGAATACAAAGTCCAAACCCAAACATTTATTACCCGCAATGATATACATTTCTTTCAAGTTGATGATTTATCCCAGTAGATATGATACAAACGCAACTAAAAAAGATGAAAATGATGTGAAAACTCAAATTGTATAACTCATCGCAAAAGGAATTTATTCATAATCTGCCTATTCTTAGATTAAAATAATCCAGAAAATTGATGTCACTCTATAGAAATAAACATTGCGCAAAATTGAATTCAAATGCATCATTAAACATGAATTGAGTTCAACAACAGCATTAGAACATACCAAAATAGGCAATTTATGACACCTTTAGAAAATGTCTTTATTCATTCAGATCTATCATTTTCGATATGAAAACATCGAACTCTCAAGTAAAATTGTTTCGTTGAAAGACAACAACGGAAACAGTAGTCAAGTGGTCATTCCGTTTTGTATGAAATGGTCATTTCCATATCTATCTATTTGAAAGCAATGCCTACGAGATTTACACATCTGGGCTCAATGAATACTTTGAATGGCTACACACAGTTTCAATGGAAAATGAACACACACAAAAAACCCGAATTCAGCATTCATTTCAACGATGGTGTCCATTTGATTTCTACCGAAGATTCTTCAGTGGATGATTCTCAATGAAACCTAAAATACATAAGTATAAATGCCATAAAATTCGATAAATTTGTGCCCACATTCCACGCTTGCGTGTTGTTCTTTTCTTCTTTTTCTGCTTTTTTGGTTCGACACCGGCAAAATGCAAAACAAGCAACAGCAACACCAGCCAGAAAGTCGTTTTTACAACAAATTTATGACAAGTTTTAAGCAACAAAACACTGTCCCATTATACCATATCACCGTATCAACTGCAATGCATTTACACTCAGACACATGAACACGCAGCTCTTGGTCGGATCACAAAGATATTTATGGTAAAGTGGATTGAATGGCTGCACTTCTAAATGGCATTGGGTGTTGTTTTGCTCGTTTTTAATCATATAATGTTTGGTTGCCTCTATGTTTGTGTGTGGTTTTTTTTATATATATATTTGCGGTACACACACTGTCATTGGTGTCGTCTTTGCCATTTAAGACAAGTGATAAATGCATTACGCATTTATCTACACGCGTGCTATTTATAAAACCATATAATTTAGGTTCAAGTGTAATCACTGCCAGCGTAATAGGTCTAGTGAATCTTTACAAAATGGCAAGCTCTAGCAATCTCTTATCACTGCCATTGCATGTAAATGAATTGGCTACGAAAAATGCTGAGCACAACAGTATGTTTTCATGTGTGTATCTGGTTGCAGGTTTAATATGCCTGAAGTGAACAAAAAAAAAAATCGTATCGAGCATTTTTTGTTGTTGTTATTTCTTACATTATTTTTGCCTTTGTTTATAGTGGTTTTTATTTCATTGAGCAAAAATTCTTTTAGCTGAATATTTGCAACAACAACAACAAAAAACATCATAATATTTGCTATACGTTTGCATAATATCAGACGTGAGCAAGTTAAATTCGAAGAAAATTGTCATCTATTCCGAAAAATGCGTACTTGAAGAGTCATTTTGAAGAAGGAAAAACAAATGAAACACGAGTTGAGGGAAAAAAGTGCCATCGAAGCTCCACAAAAAAAATATTCACTGAAAAAAAACTACGACAAAACAAAGTTTGGGTTTTAATTTACCATTTTTGGTTACGCATTTAGATCAACAGTTGTGCCCACAAAAACGCTACAAGTGCATTTTAAAGCTGTAAATATTCGTCGTTGTGCGTATGTGTGTGTGTGTGTGTGTGTGGTTTTTTGTGCTGATTTGACTATTCCAATCGACAAATTTGTGAATATTGTGAAAACGGAAAATTTCCAACGTCCAAATTTATGAACAATTGAAAACAAACGATGCGATTTATACGACCCCCTGCCACAATTGATAAATCTCAGACAACATTGTATTCAATATCGTCGAGCACCATGGTCAGTGGCAGTAGCAGTAATGGCAGTTCAAATCGTACACGAACCACAGCAACCAGCGATTCAAACAACAATGTGGATGATGAAGATGATGGAATTGAATCGTTAAACCGGAGTACAGTGTGTGTGAATGGTGACCACGATGGCAGCTCATCGGAATGCTCGTACAATGAATGTGATATCACACTGATCGATGATGATGATATATTCGGCAATGCAAAAACTGATGGCGAAATGCTGTATTGTCAAGTCGTTGAAATGCTACGTTTCGAAGTTGAGGTTTGTTTTATTTGGTTGCGCGACATTGGCCATTTATTCTTCTGGTATTTCTTGGGCTTTACAATTTTAGGTGGTTTTTATTTGACCTATCATTTGTCAAATGTTACCATAATCTTGATGAATAAATGAAAACAATGCTGAATTATACATTTTCTACTTCTACACGGTACAGTAACACTGTACAATGTACAAAGCTACATTGCACCGTAAAACAACCGACAGAATTAATCATGCTATTTAAATGTTTATTGAACAACAACACAACGGAAGCGCTTCGTGTTATTTGATATGCAAAGTATGCATTTTGCTAGATCTTGATTTCAAGCAAGTTTAAGGTCCCCCAAAGCCTTGAATCCTGATACAACCGTTTCATAAATTCTGTGTCCCAACACACAAACACAAAAGGGAAACGGCTGTCATGTAAAAACCGTCACGATTATATTGGAAACTGTCAAAATTTGATACATCAAACGAAATGAATGACGTCTTAAGCGCAAAGACATAGTTTTGCCTTGTCATTGGCAATCAAGCACAAGATTTCATGTAATTTAACTTTGTTCCAGTGAAAAACAATCCAACCAAGCCAGCCAGATTAATTTTCAACATGAACGTTTCACTCTATGTTGATGTGAAACAAAAGAAAATCTCATTATTGTATACACACGTTATGAATTTAGAAATACATCGTACCATCATATTGTACGCGTCCAATTTGTACGATGGTTTTTTTTTTCGTTTTTTTGTTTATCCTTTAACTGCTCAATTTCAGCAAATATAAATAAATAATCAGCTTACAATGCTAAAAATTCGTTGCACGTCTGCTCATTCTAAGTTGGCTTAAGGCGATTAAAAACTATGATTTTGAAATGAAGAGAGGAAAAAAAAGTGGAATGTGATGTTCGTGTTTCTTCACTTTGTTCGGCTTTGAGTTTTTCTTTAGTATGTAAATATTGTGCACCCAGACACACACCGTAAATGGGCAAAAAACCTATTTCATTCGCTTGCGTCGGCGAAATAGTGTGCTGCTAAGATATTGCAATATTAGAAACTAGGATAGAGTTTGCATTTGCACATTGACCAATGAAAAACACAGCTAGAGACACGGCTAATATTCACCCATTTCGTAATCGTGTTTGTTATTTAAAGTTCTATTCAAGCACCTTTTTTTTTGCTGTTGTTGAGCGTGCGAATAGAGTCAGTCCCTGTAAATGTAATCGAATTAATCGGTCTCTACCATACCGTATGGTCTCTACTATGACAATGTTTACCATTTTCACGATGACATTATTTTTTTGTGTTGTTCGCTTTAAACATTGATTTTCTCACAAACAACAGCAGCCTCAGCAACTCAACGGGGAAAAAAAAGAAAGAAAAAAAAAATTAACGGTATGTTTTATATGGCACAAGCTCACTTCTAGAAGCTCTGTGGTCGTTAGTCAAGCAAAATAAATTAGCAAAATAAGATTATTTTATTAGCGTTAATCCGGACACATTGCCGTTTAACAACATTTTATGATCCCGCACTTGCCTGTTTGCTTACTCATTTTCGCGTACCAAAAATGGACAAAGAAAAATTGTAGAAAAAATTGCTTGCACTTCTGGATATCCGTAATTGAGCAACTTCATATCATGGATTTGCAATACGTCTGGCGAACTTACTTAATAAAGATAAGCCTTACGTTATTATTTACTCTGTTTATTGTGCATACAAAGCGAAAAATATGGGTAAAAGACCTTTTTTTTCGAAACAATTCTATTTCGCGGTTTATTTAGAGTCGGTGTATGAACTTAAGCACGTTTTTTTTCGCTCATCCTTTTATTCACAGTTCAATGAAACGGCGTCTATTTATTCAATTTACAAGTTTGGTTCGTTAAAAAAAAAAGAAACCTCACGATAAATAATAACAGCGGAAGGTAGTTTTTAGATTACTGATCCAATAATGAACAAAGTTGATGGCGCTCTATACAAAATAGTCGAAAAATTGGCTTTTGTCAGATACAAAGAAAAAAAATGTCTTTTGTTTCTCTTCAGCTCTTCTTCCCATTTTCGGCATTGCAAACTACTAAGAAGAAATAAAACCAGAAGAAAAGAAGAATGAAATAAATGAATGAGTAAGCAACAAAGAAGAGCTGAATTGACTCCGACAAACACAAAGCGAGATAAAATCTCGCTATGCGATTCCAAAGAATGTCAAGAAATGTGGCAAAGCAAAGCAAACCAAACCATCACACAAAATTCCATTTATTCGATTGATTCATGATTTTGGCTGTAATTACAAAGACATGCAATTCACACTAATGCATAAAATACACTTTGTACACTCATTTACTCAATCAATTGAGCGACAACAAAAATCTCTTCTCTTTATGGCATAAAAATTCAAGCGTAAAAACGTAGCGATTTTTTTGTTTGTGGTGATATGACTCAAAATACTTTATCCATTTGTGCTCGATGAATATATTTTCACAATCACTTTAATTCGATTTTGCTTTACCATTTTATTTTTTTTTTTTGGTTTTAAATCTTTTTTTAGTTCGTCGCAAAATGAAACTAAAGCGTGTCGTTTATCAAATCACATATTATTCAATTTTATTGAAATTACAATTGCTTTTCCGCTGATCCTTATAAAACGCTGCACACACCGTTTATTAATATCTAGCAAACAAAAAAAAACACACACAAAAATTATTGTTGTCGCGCTGTCTTATTAAATTTTCGCCGCTATAAATGTTCATTTGCACATTTTGCGCGTTTTATTTGCCAGGTTTTCATAGCTCAAGCCGTTGGAACATAGTTCTAAAGTGTATTTTGTCACACTATCTGCATCAAGAGTGTCGGTACATTGTTAACAATGTACAAAAATGTGCATGCTTTTGCAACGATGTCGGCGCGAATAAAATTGTTGAAGAAAGGAAACAAAAAGTGCAACAGCGCATAACAACACAACACGAAATGAAACGATAGAATAACAATAAACGAATTGAAATGATGTAATAAAAGTGCGCGCGTGAGGGAGCAAAAGCCAATCGTTTTTTTGTTCCACGATGGCATTGTGTAAGCGAATGTTCAAAATTGCTTTACATTATTTTATAGTTTTTAAGAGTTTTCTCGGTAAATTAATATGCAGATCGTTTTTATGTGTCGTTATTGCAAACTTTTTTTTTATCCAAATATCACTTCTCACTGCTCATTGCACAGTTTCAGCTGTGCAACCAACTTAACGATGAACGAGTTTTCGTCGAACAACAGCCAAATTAATAAATTTCCCATATTATAAGGGTGACTACCTACGTTGAAAGGATTTTGAAATATACGATTTTTTAGTTTAATCAGTTTAGAGTTCAGAGTTCAGGGTTTTTGCTTATAATTTGAGGTCAAGCGAGGTTTAGACTTGTGCTTATTCATGTCATGCATGTCTATAATGTTAAGTAGCCAAATAATTTCAACCAAATCGTATGACACATCATTTATATGGTGGGAAAATTGCATTTTCTCGTTGGCTTGCCGGAAAAATGAATTCATTTGAAAAAATGAGCCAAATATAAATTCATTTGACAAAAGAGACGTCATTTTAATTAAGCTCCAATTAAATGTTTGAAGCCATTATTCTGCAATATTACCCTTAACAAATATGGCATACGTTCATTATGTCGTCGATGTTTCATTTTTAGTTCGTATTTAAATGAATGATTGTTTGTTTTTCATACATATTTTTGCTCATTTGAAATTGCAATTTCAGATTTACTCAAACTTGTTCATTTTGTTTGTTTTTATCACATTATTAAAGTTGTTCATTAATTCTGGTGCAAGTAACCTATAAAGCGTGGCTCAAACCATTGAATGGTAGAGCGCAAATGTGTTGCAAAGATGCATTTTAAAACTTTCTATGACAGAACGCAAAGAAACAATTTTGCTTATTCTTTCGTTTCCCCAGCAACAAGCAGTTGGTAACAAATAACAAAAGGAACAAAGTTATTTTTCAAATGCTATAAACACATAAACAGCATCAGAGTAAAAGCAACGCCAAACAATTGTTCTTATTTATTTTGAATATGAAAAAAAAAAGAAAAAAAAAATAACACGAGAAAAACTTTTGCAAATACTCGAAATTGATGTGCAGAGATTTCTGCATCCACCTATCAAACTAAAATTGCATTCTGTTGTATGATGAAAATTAGTTTTGCGCTTGAAAATAGTTAAATCAACCTTTAATTAGAAGTTCTTTTTTCTATTGAATTCAAGTGATTCAAAAAATTTAATTTACAAAATGTGTTTAGACATTGTAAAAATTTTAATTTTACTTGAAAATGAAGGCCAATTGAAGTGCTTCAACTGTAACTAAGATAGTGAATCATCAACTATGTGAATACATTGAACTTATGTACAGCATTTTCAAGCCGTGCAATACAATACACACAAACGATGTGCATCAATTTTAAAGGAGAACAATTGCAAAATGAGTTTGTGCTTTCTGCCAAGGAAATGCTCGGAATTCATTAGCATTCACTCATTGTTATTAGAAATATTATACAAGATTGTGCCTCCGCTTCGTGAAGTGGCTTTAACTTTTGGCATTTTTTTTTTTGCACTCCATATTCTTCTTTAATAAAGCAAAACAAGCATTCTTTAATAAATGTTCAAGTATCTCAATATTTTTCAATCGCAATTTTCAAAGAATAAACGAAGAATTTCAAAGAATTGTTCAAGTATTACGAAAATGTTGATGAAATTTCATTTTATTTGCCAAAAAATAATATTGTTAATTTATTTTACATAATTCAAACTCTTGATTGAAATTGGGGCATCATCTCTCTCACAGCGATGAAAATGTGAAGTAGCTGAGGTATCTTTGATATTTTGTTTCACCTCATGTTTACTGGAAACTGATTTCGCAGTTTTTCCGTGGCCAAGTTTTCAAAATATTTCGGGAAAACTAAGTTTTCGTTGTGCAAACTCAAATTGTCACTCCATCGAGAAGACAACTGCAAAATCGATTTCATAGAACATAGAAAAAATTACCATTTGCATTGACCCAATTAAGTCAAATGATGCCATTTACCATCGATGCCATTAAAATGTCAATTTAAGGCAGTTTCATTTGAATATGGAAACTGTTATTGATGCTATGATTGCATTAATATGTAAAAGTAAATCGATTTACTGGATTTTGTTCGGTTCGATGGTGTTTATATGCATAATTTATGCGCCATGTAAAATGAAATTCGATGTTGCGCACAAACGAACGAAAAAATAAACAAATTGAAACGGTTCAATTGTCTCACGGGAGTTTTGAAATGCGTTAATCGCATCGTGTACCGCAGATCAACACACCCTTTTCTTGCAACGCCGAATTTTCGTGGAAATAATGTTGTGTGGTGCAATTATTCGCCTCAGTGGTTGTGTACTCAAAATTACCTTGCTTATCAGATGCATTTTCAATCGATTTTGAAGCCATTGTTCTCAGTTTTCGTTGATTTCAATCGTGAGATAATTCCTCAGTTTCTTAACTCAGATGAGTCAACTGTGTTGATTGGAGGCTCATAAAATATTCCTGTCTCTGCTTAGGGAATGTTCCATCTGCAAAGAATTTCGTTGAAAATCATTCAAATTTATTCGCACATTGATATTTTTAGCTGTGGAAATGACGTTGTCATGGATTAAACAACAAATTCTTTTCGAAAATTTGAATAGTGATTCAATTTAATTGAAATCACTAAATTCTTGTCCATTGTGAAGGTACAGTAGTTATTAAACAGAAAACAAAACTAACCGCGATTGTTCGCAGCAACTTCGGTGAATACCACACCAATTACATGAATTAACGCAGCACATAAGCCAAGCGCGAAAAACGGATCAAAAGTAATTGAACGGTGGTAATGTTTAATGCTTTAGCATCGCTACCATCATGTTTCACCACGCAAATAATTCCTCTGTGCAGCGCGCTACCAATTTAATTGAAAAACCAAATATTAAACCAAAATTTTAATCACTTGCACACGCAAAATAGTTTCATGTCGCATGGTATTACGAGGTGTTTAACGCCGGCAACATTTTCATGATTGATTTGTGATTTGAGAGTAATGCGATGCAGTTTTGTGTAAACAAGTTTAGTAAATAATTTAATTCGTGGTGAATTGACGCTTTTCACCTATAATAGATTTATTTATATTGAAATGCAATTGATTTTCAAACAAAGTCTCTCACTCTGACTTCACATCCAGGTATAAATTTCAATGAAACTCACCACAATTTCAATTATTCCCAATAAAATTTAATTTGCTGGATTTTGTTTCGCAGCTAATTGATAAGGGTGTTTATTTTTGTATTCTATATGTTTGTGTGTGTGTGTGTTTTTTTTTCTCTCATAGAAAATGCGGCAGTTCCAAAAAACATTGGAGGATTTGCAATCGCGTGTTGCATCAGCTGAAACAACCACAAATACATGGACACCGCCCGTATCGGCTTCTGAAGCTAGTGATCAGATTCAATATTTGCAACGTTTGCGCGATAAAATGACCACAGCCGGTGCTTTACTTGATGACTGTAATGAGCAGCAAAGCTTCTTTACTGCAAATCATGTACTCGTTCCAAGCCAATGCTTGGCCAAACTGGAAGATTTGAATACGAGGTAAGTGTTAACACTTTGAGGTATTCAATGGCAGACGTCACGGCTGGTCAGCTGTTCTGAGCTGAAATAGCTCACACAAAACTTCAAGTGCGCCAATGTGTAGATCACAGGATGTTTTGTGTTTGTGCATTTGATAGCTATTTCAGCTCAGCACAGCTGATCAGCTGACCAGCCAGCCAGTCTTGAAGTCTGTTTAGAGGGAGTTTTATATCGATTTTCCTGATGGTTAATTAATTGGTCTCTTGAATTTTAGAATGAAGCTGCTACAAATTGCTATCGATGAACGTCATAAAGTGCTTGTTAACGCTGGTGCAAATCAAAATATTCTCGCTCCAGACAGTCATGTTACAAATAACGGTACAATTGGCCCACTACCAAATCTAAGTGCAAGCGTTAAATCACCGTGGGAACGTGCAACAACACCGGCCAATGTACCTTATTACATTGAGTAAGTTTCCAATTCACATTTAAAATTCACTTGGACGGCGAATAGCAAATGTAATTGAATTAAAAATAAATGTGCAAATCAATTTTGTTTTTTTTAGCCACGAACGTGAAACAACGCACTGGGACCATCCGGAAATGATAGAATTGATGAAGTCATTGGCTGATTTAAATGAAGTTCGTTTCTCAGCCTATCGAACTGCATTGAAATTGCGATCGGTTCAAAAGCGTTTGGGTGCGTATTTAAATGTCTATCCAATTCAATTGAAAATTTCTATCAATGGCATAAGCCACTGGACCATCCAATATTAACTTAATTTACATATTTCGTTGTGTGTTTTTTGTTCATCTCGTTTCGAACAGCATTTGATCGCATTCCCATGTCTGTGGCAATTGAGTCGTTCGATCGTCACGGTTTACGCGCACAAAATGATAAATTAATTGATATTCCCGACATGACGACCGTTTTACATTCACTTTATGTGACAATCGATCAAATTGATTTGCCGCTTATGCTGGACCTTGCTATCAATTGGATTTTAAATGTATACGATTCACAGCGAACCGGTCAAATTCGAGTGCTGAGTTTTAAGGTAATTGCCTAATTAATAAATCAACTTTTAATCTGTTTTCCCGTCGATAGTTGTTCAGAACGTTCTAATTCAATTATTAAATGAATTCAATTATAATCCATAGGTTGGACTGATTCTTTTGTGCAAGGGACATTTGGAAGAGAAATATCGCTTTTTATTCCGCTTGATTGCCGATCCAGAGCGAAAAGTTGATCAACGTAAGCTTGGTTTATTGCTACATGATTGTATTCAAGTGCCGCGACAGCTTGGTGAAGTGGCCGCATTTGGCGGTTCAAATATCGAACCATCAGTTCGTTCATGTTTGGAGCGAGCCGGAATACCACAACCAGATCAGAATGGTACAGCCAATGGAATCAGCGAATTGCCGGAAATTGCAATCGAAGCACAACATTTTCTTGGCTGGTTGCAGCATGAACCACAAAGTTTAGTTTGGTTACCTGTTTTGCATCGTTTGGCTGCGGCCGAAGCGGCCAAACATCAGGCTAAATGTAACATATGTAAAGAGTATCCAATTGTGGGCTTCCGATATCGATGCTTGAAATGCTTCAACTTTGACATGTGTCAGGCATGCTTTTTCTTTGGACGCAGCGGCAAAAATCATAAACTTAGTCATCCAATGCATGAGTATTGCACAACGGTACGAAATTTTTAAAATTTGATTTCAACTGAAAATCAAATAATCATCTATTTTTCGTCTTTCTTTTTTGACAGACCACTTCGACTGAGGATGTGCGTGACTTTACCCGAGCTCTCAAGAACAAATTCAAGAGCAGCAAATATTTTAAGAAACATTCACGTCTTGGTTACCTACCGGTTCAAAGTGTACTCGAAGGTGATGCACTCGAAAGTCCAGCACCAAGTCCACAGCATACAACGCACAGTTTACAAAATGATATGCATTCACGGCTTGAAATGTACGCATCACGATTGGCACAAGTTGAATACGGTTCACGTAACAATTCAACACCGGACAGTGATGATGAACATCAATTGATTGCCCAATATTGTCAAACACTTCCGAATAATGGTAGCAATGGTGGTCCAAAATCTCCTTTACAAGTGATGGCCGCCGTTGATGCGGAACAACGTGAAGAATTGGAGGCAATCATTCAGGATTTGGAAGAAGAAAATGCAACACTTCAGGCTGAATATGATCGATTGCGTTCAAAACAAACGCCAACCACAACACCGGATGATGCACAAAATGCAATTGGAAATGCAAGCGGCGGACAGAGTCAAGATTTAATGGCCGAAGCGAAACTATTGCGTCAGCACAAAGGACGACTTGAGGCTCGAATGCAAATTCTTGAAGATCACAATCGACAGTTAGAGGCTCAACTAATGCGATTAAGACAATTGGTCGATGAACCAAACATTGCTAAGGCTTCAACACTCCAAACTCGAGCCGTAACTGCATCGCAACTCAATACTGAGTCACCTGCGAAAATGCAACAAAACGGTCACTATGAACACACAAGTTAGTATCTGAAAAACCAAAAACCAAAAACACACACACACACACAGAATATCTGGCACTTATTATACATTCAATTTAATCATCAAAATGACTGACATTAATTTGTTCGAATTTTACATTTTTAACTAATACACTCTTCATTTCATTCACAAAACGCATTCATTTTTCGTTTGGTGTTGGTGTAACATATTTTGTAGACGATTTATCATCTGATTTAACATCTGGCGCCACAAATAATCTAGCGAATGCGGGAAGCGGTATGGCTGCATCATGTCTTGGTGCAGTCGCAAAAATGAACATTATTGATAATCGTCCGCCGCCCCCGCCTCATTCGAATTTACTTCACATGGCTGGTAATTAATACAATTTGAGAACTAAAAAGCAATAACCATCATTTTTGTTGTGCCGTATCGCTCTTTAGAAGTTAACATTGTTTTTGTATTCTCTTTTTTTTTCTCTCTCTCTCTCTCTCTCTCTTTCACTCATCTTCTTGTCATATACATGCTACATTTTGTCTCGGTAACGATAAAGGTCGGATGTAAAAGCCACAGCGAATCACTTTAAACTAACTTTTGAGTAAATTGAAATTTTTGTAACGGACATTTTTTTAGGTAGCATACTGGTTTTATCACGTATAAATTCTTCTTTGGGTGTAATTTTCACTAAATTCATTTTTGTTTTGTTTTGACTTGTTTTTTTTCAGATTGCAGTGAAATTGGACAACTGGTTACGGTAGTCACTGAACAGGAAATTCTAAATGATGAATTCGATGACGAAACCAATAATACACCGAAAATTTAAACTGCGAATAATTTGACATAACTTTTCTTTGGAATGCAACTAATAGGATACACCAGATTGTTTTTTTTTTTTTTTTGAAACATTGTACGAAATCACTTTGATATATTAATACGACGATATGAAAATGAAATTGTAAACTGTTGAATGAACTTAAAAAAAAATGTGTACTTAGACATGTAAGACAGACGCTGATAAAAAAAATAGAACAATCGGATAGAATATGAACAAAAACAACAACAAAAACGAATTCACAGACATCAATCATCCACTTGATTTATAAATATCGCATAAATATCATTTTATTAACTAATTTATAAATTTATTCAAATCAACAACAATGAAAATGAGATGAGCACACACACAGAGAGAGAGATTGAAATCTATTTACCTATGATTATATTTGAAATTGTATTGATATAAAAACAAGCAAATGATGATACAGAGTGACACACAGTGCACATAAAAAAAAATAAACATACGTATTAAATATAAATAAATTAAAAAAAAGTATAACATATTTGCAAATTTATTTGAACAATTTTCGGAAGCTCCATGGCTTCTATTCGATTCTTTTTTTGTCCTTTTTGTATTCTTATTTTTTTTTTTCAAATGCTTCACCAGTTTTTGGCAGCGAATAACTTACAATTGTATTGTTATGTTTAAAATCAAATGATTAATTTTAGAACTATGGATAAATGCTTGACATGTACAAAACAAAACTTATTAATCAAGAATCAAGATATCCAAAAAAACAAAAAATATCATTTAATCAATCATATTGACATTGGCCGAATGCTATTCGGCACATGAAAACTAATTTATAGGAACGACTATTTTGATTAGTCGAAAAAAAAAATTGTATCACAAACAATTAAAAAACCACACAAACCCATTGAATTGTATCCAGTAAATAAATGGACGTTACTACAAAGAAATCATAAAATGCTAACCGATTTTAAGAGAGAAATATCATGAAAGTTCAGAGTTTACTTCCACATTAGTCTACAGTAACATGAAAATAAAGACATTTTGAAAAATGATTCTTTATATCGTTTGACTGTTTTTTGTTTCTCACAAAATATGCCTAAATGAAGTGGAATTGCCGAATTCGATCACTTGATGTGATACAATTCAGAGAAAAGAAACACTTGAGAAACTAGCGAAATAAAAAACAAACAAATACAATCGAAGTAAGTGGGACATTGAATGTCTATTATTTTGCGCACACTTCTAACACTTTTTCATGCACTAACCACATAACAACAACCCAAAAAAAAACCCGCACAGTATTGACCACCCAAACAAAAGAGAGAAACTAAAAAACAAAAAACAACATAAAATAGCTTTACATCCTTTTTCCAAAATCTTTAACTCTCTATAAACTTGAGCACAAAATGCAATGTGAGCTTCTGTCTCTTTTTTTATAATTTTTTATGTTTTCTCTTTTCTCCGACTTTTTGCTACGAAATATCAAATTTATTCACCGGCGAGAGGAAAATAGAGTTGGCCCACGATGTAGTCTTCATCGATGTCAGCTTGACTCTTGTCCACTTTACAGTGTAAACATATGAAATGTTTGCACATAGATTTTTTACGGTTTTTCCATGCATATTTTTGTCTCTTGTTGGCTAACAATGGATGGATTTTCACATCAAATGACCAAATTTTTTTACTAACAAAAAATACTGAAAACGAAGCCACTTGAGAAAACAAAACAAAAAAAAAACAAATATTTTCAATGAATACAGGTAGTGAGAGCATCAACTATGATCTAAACATTAAATATAACTAACTTTGAACAAAAAATCTCTGGAATTTCATCTTGAATATGAATCTGTGTTGTTTTTTTCTTCTTTTCGTTGGGCAATGAATTTATTGATGAGAGAAAAAAAAACAACCATTTCTTTCTCTGAATATATTTAATCAAATAAAATAAACGAGAAGAATATTTGTGAAATAAATTGTGAATGAAATAAAAGCGCACGTAATAATTGTCTAATAAGTTTGTTGATTTTGTTAGATGAAGAACTGAGATTACAACCGAAGATTCTCCAATTGATGAGAAAAATGGTATCATTGAAATGCAACGTTTGATTGTTTTTAGCGAATAGAGAAACTGGTTCACATTGACAGTTGTCAATGGCAAAAGTCATCATTTTGCTATTCATTGATACAATTTTTTTTCATTTTGTTTTGGATATCAATAGTAGAATTAACATATCGTGTTTTGGGATATCACACATAGTTACAAAACAAAAACCACTTGAAAGAGAACATTGATAAAAAATTAATCCTTGTTATAATGTTAAGTGATATCAGCAGAGGTGTTTGCATTAATGCAAATCCCGGCTGCAATCGATTAATCCAAAATATCAAATTAGTCTGCTGAATTCTATTTGCATGCAAAATATATATGTATTAAGTTTGCAAATGTGAATGAACAGAGAGAGAGAGAAAAAAAAACGCACTGAATCGTTGCTATTGTAACGATTTAGACAAGTCCAAACAGATACACTATCATCAGCTAGACACATAAAAATAGTAGTTGAATGTCAAAATAGATTTTAATAAAATATGCTTTTTTGAAGACCGCTTAAAAATTAACCTAATGAAAATTCTAGTAAATCAATGAACTGAACGGTTTAACAAATTTATTCGCTTTCAAAAAAAATTTGCATTTTGAACATTTGATCGCAGTTTTGGGAATATCCAGCTTTTTTGACTAGTAAATTTATCCGAAGTGACCATAAATTTGATTGACACATACAATTTAATATATCACAATTTATAAATGAATACAAAAAAAAAACAACAACAACCATTCAGAGGAGAGTAACTTGGACTAAATTCTACTTAAAGAAAAATGAAACACTGAATATAAATGACAACTAAACGAATCAAAAAACAAACTTAAATTACATTAATCTAAACAATTGTGAATTTATTATTCAAATATCAGAACAAAACGAAGCGAAATAAATAAAATATTTATTAACCAAATAATATCTTGTGTGTGTTTTGTTTTTCCATTGCAACATACTTTACATGTGAAACCAGAACAAACGCTTTATCATTCGCAGCCTTTTACTTTTCCGCCCACATAGTGTAGGAATATCTTCTGTATTGTAATCGGTACAGAAAACCAAATAATGTCAAACTTGTTTCCTATCCTTCCATTATGGGACTATATGACTACAAAAGAACACTTTTTGAGGTTTGTTTGCGTAAGTGTGTCATCCGACGTGCGACGTTCTTCATACGTTCTTTGTATACATTAGCACGATAAAATTTACGAATAGAGTGTCAAATCGCGGAATGATCAAATCAAATTTGTTCAGTATTATCAGCAGATCTTTCCTATTTAATTTAAGCCATATTGGTGTAGCCGTTCCGTATCGGCGTGCATTCAAGTGTACATGGATATACAGCACATTTTTAAATAAAAACCAATTTTCACATTTTTTACCCCTTCTGACCGCATTTCTCTATGAAATTTTAAGCATTTTGCGTCATTTGAATGCTATTTAAGTCCTCTTGGTCAAAAACGTTCAACATTTGAAAGTCCATTTATTTTTATGGTGAAAAAAGCCATCAGCTCACAATTCGGTACATCATCATCCAAAAATATCATCGAATTGCTGAAAATCTCATCAAAACCAGGAGCACATCCATAGATGCTCTCTAAATTATAAACTTTATCCCGTGTTCTGAAAATATGTTCAAAAAAAAAAACTGTTGATTTTTCGAAAAAACCCAAGTGATCCATGTGCACGATTTAATTCGTGTAGACATGATTTCCACACGATTGGCAAAAAAGAATACGAAATATTGTATTTGGAAAAAATCGTGTGGAAATCATGTGCACACGATTCAAGTTTCTGTACATTCTTATGTATCAATCGTGTGGACTATTTTCGTTCTCTTCTCCAGCTGTTTTTGTTTAGTTTTAAAATAGCATTTATTTCGAATTTGGAATTCATGTCAGAATTACATCAAGAATTTATATGCAAAAAATTAACTGAACAACAAAATAATTGAAACTAAAACATTTTCATTAAATAAGAAACATAAAAATTGCCTAACAAATGATCACCTACAAATGAAAATGTGTTTAACACAGGCTCTGCGAAAATTGAAATAAAAATCTATATCATTAATATTAACTTGTCTTGAATCAATGGATGTGATTTGCACATTGAATTCATCATTGCATACACAGTGATGTGAAGCTAAGCTCTCTAGTTATCGGCTTATAAGAAGGGACGAAAGAAACAGTTACAGAAAAAAAAACATAACAAACTTATCATCTTGGTGTTTTTTTTCTGTTCTTTTGCACATTCCTCATTTTTCTTAACCTATCAAAAAAAAAAAAAAAAAAAAAAATCTATACGTATTTGTGTTTACTTCATTTTGCATAAGATCAAATTCCATCCGTGCCTCGATTCAATTCTATTGGGACATTGTTAGTGCAGCACATACATTCAAATTGCAATAGCAGTTTTAATGTTCACATTTCATTTTTACACATTTGTAAAGCATTACGGACAAAAGAAAGCATTTAAGCATGTGTCGATTACATAAATTTTTGTGCGAATAAAATGAAATAGAAGAAATAAATGGTTGGAATTGCATTTTTAGTTTTAAAATTCACATTTGAAAATTAAAACTACGAAATATGCCATCATTGAGATGAATGTAAAATCGTAAAATGTTTATGACTGTAATGATTCGGAAATGGAAAACCATAATCTTCAAACTATGGGGCAATTATCTGTTTTATGATGGCTGTAAAACAGCAAATGCCGTGGTTTACGCTGTTTTGTCTGAGAAAAATTGTGTTGATTGATTTAATTTTTTTTTATGTATAGCTGAATTTTTGAACGGTATGGATTAATTTGTACGGTTCAAATCGAAAGAAACAGAAAAATGAATATATGTTCACGGTTTTCTAACCTTTCTAATCATATGCATTTCTTTCTGAGCGTTTCTAGCATGTATTTTATCGTGTCGTTAAAAACATTGGAAAATATGTCGAGTTTTTTTTGTTGGGTATAAAATCTAATGTTAATAAGGTATGGTATGGTGTGGTAAGGGCTGTTCCTGTGTACGTGTACAGGTTTGTGGCTGTGAGCGTTTAAAAATTGGTTTCAACAAAAGTTCCATCACGTCTTGTTACAGCCTCAGTAATGGATGGGACTCGAACAGCGACTACCGTGGCATGGTCCAATTTTCCTGCAACCAAAAACAATAATTAAATTTGATTTCCGAAGCAACTAGCAACAATATCTTTGATAATATTTAAATTTGAAATATTTACCAGGTAAAAGTGAAAATGTTTGACCATCGACAACGCGCTTACGAGCCGCTCTTTGTTGAAGACGATTCATTTCAATTTCTTTCTTAATAACTCCACTACTTTTGCCGGTATCTGGATCGGGTGGTGCAACAACAGTAGCCACTTTATAATATAATTCACGTTGTTCGAGCATCTTACGTTTGGCTGATGTAATCATTCGTGCAAAATCAATGAGTAAACTGCATACCTTCCGCGCTGAAATGCATGATTGAAGAGTTCCATTGATACCATACGAGAGTAGATCTTCGATACGAAGTAATGTTAAAGCATGTCTTTGTGCGCCAGTTACTATATCGTGTATTCAAATGAAAAAAAAAAAATGAATAATATTAATGTCGCATTAAAAATGACCTTTTTGCATATAAATTGAACACAATTGTTCGCGTGTTTGCTATGTAAAAAGATAGAGTCGAGTAAATTGGAGTAAAATCACACCCACCCAAAGGCAGTCCAGCTGGTGAGAGTCGATATTTCATGGTTGAAGTTTTGTTTGTTCGACGTGATGATTCGATGAGAGTCTGAGATCTTAAGAATTTCGGACGAATTTGGGCAGCCGATGTGGAATTTGATGTGACAGTCGATGTTGATTCTTTTTTCGATCTTCGCATCGGACGGATGGGTTGAGTTTCGGATTTTTGTAGTTGAAAATTTACATTGGATTTTTTCGAATCAGTCATCGAGGAGGTGCTTTTATTTTGACGTTTCGGTACAAGACCTGCATTTAAAGATTTCTGTTGTGATGTTTTCGATTCACCATTCAATGGTTTCGGTATATCAATTGGATCGGTCATTGCATCAGCAAATTTCCCAACAACTGGATCAAAATTATCCGAAATGCCATCAGATGTGAGAAAAACGATGTCATTCGATTCAACAATGGTCATTGACAATGTTAAGTTACCCAGTTCAGGTTTCATACCATCAACTGGACCGAGTGCACCGAGTGCATCTCGCATATCACGCATACTGTTCACATCGTGCGAACCTTGTGTAAATTCGCGCACTCCGTGCGTTTTTGAATAAACGTATCCAAGTGAATCACCCACATTGCAACAGCAAACCACTGATTTGCCGGTATATTTTGGATCAGCTAGAGGAAGTATCACTGCCACTGTTAATGTTGTTAGCGAACCACCAGTTTCAAGAATACAGGCATGTGCTGACCAGAAACTTCGCAACAAGCTGACGAAAATCTCTCGTGTTGATTTCATCATGCATCCAGCTACTTGACCAAATACTGCTTTGTCCAAGTATTCTAAAGATCCTTGAACTGCTGAACGGGCTGCCAGACAAGCACCCTCGCCTAAAAAATGCAAACAAGTAAACAATGTCAAGTTTTGCTTTTACGTAAAGTTTGATTTTTTCAAAATTGATACTTACCCCAATTTACTCCATCAGCCAATGCCATTGCAATGGAATTACCACGCATAACTAGACCATAGCAATCAGCAACCGGATTACCAGTCGATTCTTGTGTGATATAATTTTTCTCATATAAAGATACCGAAATTCCGTACGCATCATCGCTTTCCATTTTCCAATTTGATATCCCAGCATATTCGTCGGGCGATGTGATTGTGTTGCTATTTAGAATTGTGCTCGCTGTCATCAGATCATTTGGTATGAATGCATTTGTGTTGTCATTTGTGCTTTGTTTACCCGCATAAATTGTATTGTCATTTGGTGAAATATTTTCTTTGGGAATCTCAATATTTTTGTTAAATGTATCAGAAGTTAATCGTTTCGTTTCTATTTTCATATTGTTCGAATCAGATTGCGTTGTACTGATCATGCTGACAATAATATTTACTTTTCCACCAGCTGCCGGTTGTGTCTTTAACTGATGAATTTTTGGGGTTTCTTTATTCTCTGGCTCACTTTTCGATAACTTCCTTGGCGGTACACCATTCTCTTTTGGTGAACTTGTTTTATTGTTGTTATTCTCTTTGTTCGCATTTTGATCGGATTTGGTTGGTGAATTATCGATTTTGGTGGATTTTTGTTTGAATTGTTGTTGGTAACGAAGAAGAAAATTGGTTTCTGGTTTTGGTACACTTTTCTGTTCGTCCGGATCTTCATCGGCTGTATCAATGAAATCAATATCATCGCCCAGAGTGAGATGGGCACGAGATCGTTTGACTGCTGTTAAACCAGCTTCAGGGCCAGTACATGCTGCAACCACTGTATTTGGACCAGTATCGTATGATCGTAGTGACAAATCTGGTAAATCGGTTGGTTCTTTGCCGTGGATTATTTCCGTATTTGGTCCATTGGAAGTGCGATCAATTTGCCTGTAGACAAAATAAGATTAATTACTATGTTCAATGTTCATTCGAAAAGAAAATCTCCATATGTTGATTTTATTCACCCTTCCAAATATTTTGTAATGAAGCAACCATCTCCAGGTGTATTACGAGGGCTCAGAGTACTGGCAAACCGTGCATCAACGCCACGATGTGGTTCAGCGATGAAACTGAGTTGCCGGAAATATGTTGAAACTCGTTGACGTAATGAAGGCATTTTCGATGATTTTCTGTGTCAAATATTTATCTGTCCTTGCTAGTAGGACAGATTTAAAATTGTTTCAAAGTGAACAATAAATGTTGAATTTTGAATGGATCTCCTGCGCACAAGTCACTATTTGAGAGAAAAAAAAAATGATACAAACAAACAAACAAAATTGTTATTTTTGCAATAATCGAATTTGTCAATTTAATTGCATTTCAACGCTTGATTGAGCAAAATTTAATAATAGCTCTCATTCATTGGTTCATTTCATTAAACCAAAATGAGTCGATTTTCTCAATTGAATAATTCACGCGAATAAATATGGATGTTAGCCATTATTAAAGATTGTGTAAATCAAATTATGTTTTCGTTTGCATGTCAAACGCAGAAAGCGAACAAAGCGAAGGCAAAATGGATTGGAATAGGAAGACAATGGGTGAATATTTGCGTGTAAGCTTGGCCAACAATTGAAATCAATTGACCACACTTTAGAATAGGTTCCGGTGTTGGAATTTATACCACACTGAAAGTGTGTGTGTGTTTGTGTGTGTGGCACACTAGTAGCTTTCATTTGGCTTACATCGGAAAACACCTCAAATAAAACTCTTCAATTAAGCATTTGCGCTCCTTTTTATTGATACATCAAAATAAGTTCTGAATGTGAAATGAAAATGATGTGTTTTGTTAAGTATGATTCATTGACTATTTGACCAATTTAACCTTCCAATCCGAATTGGATTGGTTCTTGCAGGTAGAAATCAACAACAACCGTCTAACACTGAACTTGAGATGTGTTAATACAGAGTGCTATAATTTCCGCAATAAAAAATGATATGAATTGCATTTCACAAGTCACAAGGAGTCAATTTAAGTCACACATAAAATAAATAAGATAATTTTATGAGGCTTGACCTTTTCGTATATATTTCTTACAAAAAGAAATTAACGATCAAACGCCTTTTAAAGTTTCTTATTTATAGATTGTGTTTGACCAAGGCCCCGTGCAATCAACTTGAAAACGGTTCTATTTAGTTGATTAAAAAGTCATCAGTCACGTCGTCATTTTGTGAATCAAATATCGCAATGCTGCACGCACGCAATCGTCTTCTGACACGCGCGCGAACAAACATCCGTTTGCTGCATAAAAACAATCAACGCAAATTGATGTGTGAATCAAAAAAAAGGATCGAAAGTTAAATTGAATACATTCGGCGAGTGACAGAAAAGATGGAATTCGCGTGTGACACACCTGAATGAAATAAACAGTTTGATCACAATACCATGATACTTCGTTGAAGTGGTCATGCATTAAGGTGAACAAAGCACACCGCTTCACATTGGCTTGCCATTGCATTGAATGATTATAATTATATGGAATACGCACAACGGATCGCATGTTTCCAGTGAGTGTGTGTTTGATTTTTAGAAGGCCTTTCAACTATATGGTTAATTCTTTTAATAAAGTATTTTATGATTGCAATTCATTTAGCAAACACAATTTTGATTACAAATTAGTCATTTTAATCTTTTCGTTGAAATGAATACTCATTCAAATATCATGCGAACACTATAAAAATAGCACACAACCAACGGACGAACAACACATATAAAACAGGCGTGAAATATTACAAACTTGTTGGTTGCCTTCATTCGTCTTTCTCATTCATCAAAATGCGGTTTGCTTTTCTTTGTTCATTATCCATGCAACATACATTTCAACAACACAAATTCGCTTCAGTCGAGAAACACACAAGTTCGCTTAGTCATCGAGCTCGTTTCTTTTATTCAATTTGGAAATATGCGTCTGTTTGCGAAATACCAAGAATGTGGATATTATATGAAGTCAACATACCCAAAAAAAAAAAAAAACTCGAAATAGAGACAAAATAGTCCCGAAAGTATGTATACTAAACCCACCACATAGAGACCGACTTGTTGGAGGCAATAAACCTATAATAATAATAATAATTTTGTTCTACGACCAAACCGAATGCAGACGACACACGAAATAAACGGACGATTGATATAAAAGGGAAAGCGAACGACAAATAAATAAAAGAGACAAAAACCAGTAGCTTGAATAGATGAACGAGCGTAGACTGTGCGATTACGGGCGCGTATGCTAAATAAGCGCTGGTTGTTTGTTTTTAGTATGAGTTGAGTGCAATGGCATTTTAACGTTGAAAGAATTTGATTGCGGCCCATAGTTATGGTGGCACTACACGACCACGTTCGCTATTATTCGGAATAATTTGTATAATCTTTATTACAATTTTATTATAATCATGTGTGTTATAAAGTGATCAACGTATTCTGATGATGAACTGTGAACGGATGTGTTTAGCAGCACAGCAGCATCACCATTTATGTTCATGTTTCGAGGTGTAGATGATCATGTTTTGTGGCATGGTAAAAAATACACGAAAAGATATTGCTACTGAATCAAAATTTGTTCACGTTTATTTGGGCTGCAAGTAATTTCTCAGTAAAATGAAACCAATCAAACTAAGAATACGTGTTGAGCACACGTGATATCGATAGAGAGCATATGTGATCGAAAAAAAACATATGGTACTTCTGTGACACGCAGTCCCCCTAAATCAGGTCCCTTCATCGGCTTTACACAACTCAACACCAAAAATAATGTTATTTCTGAAGGGCCGAAAAAAAAACAAAGAATCGTTTGATATATTCAATCAATCAGAGTACAAGCGATATATAACAGCGCCGTGTTAAAGCCAATTTATTTTCAATAGTATATAAATTGATATAAAACATTTTCGGAAGTGCTATCGAGTTTTTCAAACAAATCACCCAAAAAAAAAAAACATCAAAGGTTTTTATTAACGAAATATAATTAGCTTGATTAAAACAACACAAACCGTGTGAGGCATTGAAATGACCATGTAATGCTACGGTTCACTGGATATTTTCATTGATTTACCATAAAGTCAATATTTGAACTCATAACATGCAGCCTGAAGACTGAAGACTGAACACTGAATATTGTTCAATATTTACTCGTCTAACATTATATTATAAATAGACAATATATATTCTGCTCAACACTTTCTATCAGAAAGTGGTTCGATTTGTTAAGCATCTTCTTTTACGTTTGTTATGGATAATATTCGTTGTTTTTTTTTATGGAAACGTGCAGTTGTTACATCCAGTAATACGATACAATATTGAATTTCTGAAGCTCAATACCTTCAATGGTTCACGTGTGTACCATAAGAAATAGAACGGAGACAAAGAAACGAAACACTGACTGTTGTATATGACCTCGTTGCGCCCTCCTCAAGTCGTTCAATACTCTAGCGTCTAAGTCTTCTAAGACTTGATGGAAGAACAAAAAATGTGCAATAAATTGAAAGGTATGCGTTTTGAGCTGCAACTCAACAGTAGCATTAAAATCAAATTTAAAATCCAAATCTAAACAACAACGTAGCGTCGTTGAGAAGCATAAACATGCGATGGGATGCAATCCGATGTGAGTGACGGTGCCTCACCAAAAAAATTATTCATATACTGTTTTGCAACACCATTTGCGTGTATTTGATGCATGAATTATATTGAGTCGTTTCATTTTGTGGAAAAAAAAAACGACATTTAAATTAGCTTTCTTAATTTTCTTCTCTTACACAACCATACTTTTAGGGCATGTTCTTTGATGGCAAACATTTTGCAGAGTCTGATGGCATATCCATCAAAACGTGTATGCAGTTTCGCTTTGTGCAACTGAACCATCAACGGGTTCGTCGTACTATAAAGAGCTTAAACTCTCTGAAGTCACATAAACAAAAATAAATATCGATGCACAAATGGCTATGTGAATTACTTTGAAAGCATTCAGTAGCGCCATTTTACCACTCATACAAATGTATAATAAGCAAGTAAAATACTCTCGTCCAACGTAAAAGCAGCCATAGTTTTTGAAGCGAAACCTCCCCCTTGTTTCACATACCAAATGTGGATGCATTGAACTTTCGACATGGAAAAAAAATGAACATACACACAACAACTTCTCAACAAAAATGACATACGCAGTATGCTCCCCTTCCACTCCGACAAAATGGAAAATCACGCAACAAATCTTGTTTGAAATTCTTATAAATAACATTTAACACATGAAAATACAAACCATTATTTATTTAAACCAAATAATCACCAATCATTGATTTTATTATATTCTGAAAGTGCAATTGACATCATTTTTTTTGTGTGTTGCAGATGACGTACGCATTGAAGCACTTCTTGTGAACTCAAAATAAATTCTCTTCTTTTTTTTCTCGTCCGAACTTTTCGACAATTTATTTCAAAATCACTTTAGATTCACTTTGAAACCGCACTGTAGATTGAATGTTAAAAAAAAATACGAAACGAATTGTTTTGCCAAATAATGACAACAATCCGCTATGATCCGTCTATTGATTTGTTTTTTTGAAATTGAGGGTAAATATTATGTTTTGGTCGCTTATAGAGCGATTCACAATGACTGAACTCGAATGCAACACAAATGCTACTGCTTGCTGTTTTTGTTTCGAAACGAAGGAACTCTAGTAGAACAGAAACAGCAACACAGAAAAGAATGAAAAGAGTGTATCAGCAGCCGTATGTTTTATTTTTCGACATTTCGTTTTGATACTTTCCTTCTTCCGTGTGCGCTGGTGTGTTTGTTACTGCTGCTGCTGCGGTAAATGTATTTGACAACAACTGTGTGGCGTGACGTATTCAATGTTTGTGTTATTTATATATATTATACAAATGCACAACTACTCGGATTATATTTGTTGCGTGTATGATTGTGTATGTACTGCTATTTAAACATGGATTAAAGATGCCGTAGCGTGATAGATTGTGCATTTGTTAATGTGTGCGTGTGTGTGTGTGTTGAACAAGTGGAATCGGCTTCAAGTGACATCTACGCTGGTAGCTTTATCGGCTCGTATTAATGAGCCAGCACTGTGTACAGTGTACACATGAATTGAAAATTGTGGTTCAATTGAAGCTGACAATAACAGCTCGTAAACAACCGTGGAATGAACCACCAAAACTGGTTTAAATAACATAAATAGTTAAGGTGGTTGCTCACACGTGCAATAAATACAAACTGTAGCGGCTAATCACTACGTCAAATTGTCTGGCATAACCTTAAACAGCACAGCAATAAAAACACATAAATCAGTTGATTTTCATACTTCGAAAGATGAGACAAAAACTGACATTGGCTGTAAGTTTACGTTTTTTTTTTTAAACATTGGTATAAATCTTTTGAAAATCCACTCTCAATTACTGTTGACTGTTTCTAAAATTTTGATTGACATTATTTTAGTACAAATTAAAGTCAACAGCTGTTGTAACCGGTTGTTCAATTGGTGCATTTCTTGGGATTGGCATTTATCGTAACGATGAAACATTCTATGAAAACATTTTGATGCCGGTTGTTCGATATTGTCCTCCAGAATTATGTCATCGTCTTGCTGTACTTGGATTTAAATATAATTTATTTCCGCGACAAAGGCAACCAGATTCAGAACTACTTGTAAGTGATTTCCATAAAATAAAATAAAATATAAACAAATAGCATGTCACTTGACTCCCCAAAAACCAATTCTGTTTTATGCCATCAGAATACCAAGTTTTTGAACTTTACATTGCCAAATCCCGTTGGGATTGCAGCTGGTTTCGACAAACATGGTGAAGCTGTTGATGGTTTACATCGAACCGGTTTCGGATTTATTGAAATCGGATCTGTTACACCAGAGCCTCAGCCCGGCAACGACAAGCCGCGTGTGTTTCGATTGATTAATGATAACGCCATAATCAACAGGTAAATAACTTATAAATCAATTTTCACATTACAAATGCACAAAAAATCTTATTTTGCTCACAGATATGGATTCAATAGCGATGGTCATGATCGAGTGCTGGAACGACTTGAAAAATTAAAACAATCCGATTCAAATATTGTTCTTGGTGTAAATTTGGGTAAAAATAAATCCACCGAAAATGCACACGAGGATTACGTTAAAGGAATCGATAAGTTTGCTGCAGTCGCTGATTATTTTGTTGTTAACGTGAGCAGTCCAAATACAGCTGGTTTACGGAATTTACAACAAGCTGACAATTTAAAATTTTTGCTAAGCAAAGTGGTCGATGCTAGAAATAAGCTAGATCAATCAAAACGACCACCGATTTTATTGAAATTGGCACCAGATTTGACAGAAAATGATGTAAAAGATATCGTTTCGGTGATTTCGAAAAAAGAATGTCACATTGATGGGCTCATTGTATCGAATACGACCATTGAACGAAGTGAATCGTTAAAGAGTGAAGCAAAAATTGAATCTGGTGGATTGAGCGGTGCACCGTTGAAAGACCGATCTACAATATTGGTAGCGAAAATATATAATTTGACTAATGGCAAAGTGCCGATAGTTGGAGTCGGTGGAATTTTCAATGGACAAGATGCATATGATAAAATCACAGCTGGAGCCAGTGCCATTCAGCTGTATACGTCTTTGATTTATCATGGTCCTCCGGTTGTTCAAAAAATTAAAAACGAATTACAGGAATTACTCAAAGCAAATGGATTTCAAAACATCGAAATGGCTCGTGGCACTCAAGCTAAATCACTTGCAAAGAAATCTCTCTAAGCCAATATTTGAAATTCAAACATTTTTTTTTTACAATAAAATTGAATAAATGTGAACAATTTCGAAAAATAATCATTCTCTTGTTTTTATTTTACGCCAAAAACTCTAATTGGGAATGTCACACTCAAAGTGACATTAGACGCATTCATTTGGCTGTATTTGATTCACGCCATATTTCGCAGCGAAATCCATGGGAAGCTGTCAAAAGTCAAAATCTTATGTGAAGCATACGAGTCTATTTTTCATATATGCATTAAGTGATTTGATGCAAAGTTTTTTATTGAAAAATATCTGCAGTGCCCTTGTTTTTTCACCAATTGTGATCGACTCGTGAGCATAAATACTTGAAGTTCGTCTTGGCAAAATGGCTACAGTATAAAAGTGTGTGGTTATTGAAGGAAAAAAAAACACATTTGTATTGAAACTTCGAAAACGATTACAATCGAATTGATATTAAACTATACGTGAAAATATTTTTGTTACAAGTACACACACAAATAAAATGTCATTGTTTCGTCGGCCAAAAAAAGCGGTTGTTCATCGTCGGGTGTTTAGTGCGGCTGATGATGATGAAAATGTGGAAAATTCCGACAATGAAAATTCCAATCGAAATAATGGCGAAGAAATGGCGAAGGGAAATGATCGCGTAAAAACACCGCCTCCGCCAAATATTAGCGATTCTCGTAGAAATGACAAAAAATCAAAAGATGATAAAAAATCCAGCAAAAAAACGTCGCTACTTAGCTTTGGAGATGATGGTACTTTGAGTTTTTCTTTTATTGAAAAAAAAAAAAAATCATTCAATCATTTTGGCTTTCAACTTTTAATTTATTATTGTAATCTAATTATTTTCTTTGATTTGAACCATTTTCAGAAGAGGATGGTGAAGTGTTTCAGGTGAAGAAATCATCGCACAGTAAAAAGGTTATGAAGATGCTAGACAAAGAACGACGCCGAAAGAAAAATCGTGAAAAAGATTCGACACATGCAACGGCTCATGAGTCCACTAGTGATGCGTATGGAAAAACCAACAACGGTTTCAACAACAAAACAAATGCATGTGACGTTGTTCGGGCAACGTCATATGATGATGCTACGTCCGATATGGGCGATGGCAACGATGATTTGACCAATCAAAAACGGTCCAAATCATCGCAAATTTCCAATTCTAGCATACATACTGAAATACGCACTGACGACTTTGTGGTAAGGTTATTATTTATCAATTTTGTATGAAACAAAACTATCCAAAAAAAAAAACACACACACACTCAATCAAAAATCAAAATCACAATAGAAATAATGAACGTCAATGTAAATCAGACGAAATCACATCCAAACGATTGAAAAAAAAAAATTGACCAATTTGTCACGAATTCGATTCAAGTTTCAAAGACTTTTATATTTACAAAGGTTCATCCAATCAAGTTCAGGGGCACGCAATGCACATTGATCGTTTTCTTTTTTTTTTTAAATCAATTTTCCTTTCCATTTTACTTCTTCAATTCAATTTAACATGATGTAATCTAAAGATTTGTGAATTATGTGAAATCAATTTGGAGTAAAAAAAATCAACGAGTTTACAGTTAAATGGACACTAATATCGTTGATTTTTTCTGCCAATTTATCTCCAATTTTGCCGTAAACTCCAAATTTAACACATTTTCTCTTCATTTTCTTTCAAATTTTCTATACAAAATAGCTTGTGGTTAAAAAAACTGAAGTTGAACCGAATCTTATATTAAATGGACGAGCGGCACTGTGTGCTGGACGCGATGACATGTCTTCAGAAGAAGAGGCTGAAACCGATGACCATCACCATCGTTTCAAAAAACCGGATAATTTCAAAGCTTTGTTGGAGAGCGGTGCTATTCCCGATGCAGCTATGATCCATGAAGCACGTAAAAAACGACAAAAGGCTCGTGAGTTGGGTAAGCATAAAAACTACTTAAATTCCCTCGGTCATGATAATTAAATACTCATTATGTTAACACATCATTATGTATCTTCAGGTGATTATGTTGCTATTGAAGAGAAGCCACCAGTTGACAATAAAAAACAAGGTCGATTGATACGCGAAGAGGCTGATGATGATGCGTCAGAAGATGAAAGAGTTGATATGTCAGCCATAACGGGATCCAAAGAACTTGATGAACGACGTGAAAAATTCTACTCAGTTCAAGGCCATGGTGAGTTAATTACTTATCGCTGTAAAATTCCCACCATTTCATCGATATTGTTTGTTAATTTTTATCCAGGCTCAGATGAGGATTCAGATTTGGAAATGAACGAATGGGAGAGTCAACAAATTCGCAAAGCAATAAGTGGTTCTCAGCTTATGAATGCTCAGCAAGAAGCATATTCGCATTTTCTTATCAAAGATGGATCAAATGATTCATCGAATGTCCAAGTACAGGTGTCAACAAAAAATCTTCTAGATCAAGCGTATGCAAGTTCAAACATCTCGAAATCTCATTTATTGAAGTCGAACCAAAAAACGGAAAAGAAAACTGGCCCACGAATGCCACATGAAATTTTCGATATGGTAAAAGATCGTCTAAAGCAAGTAAAAGAATTGAATGAATCACACATGAGCCAAATTCAAAAGATAACAAACGATATGAATGTTATCACATTGGAAGAATTAGAATGCGAACAAAATGCACCAATCGTAGCGGCCAAATATCGTTTTTATCAAGAGCTCAAAGGCTACGTACTCGATTTTATCGAATGCTATGATGAAAAACTGCCAAAAATAAACGAATTAGAACGAAAATATGTTGTTGCAGTTGTTAAGTATTCGAATTTACTGATCGAACGAAGACGTCAAGATGTTCGCGATCAAGCGAGAGAGATTACACAATCACAAAGTAAGCTCTACGAAAGATTTTATTGCAATCTTCTCTTATTTGCAGAATCAACATTCAGATTTATATGATTATTTTAATCTAAACACATGTTTAACTCTTACAGAACCAGGAAATTTGGCATCCATGAACAATGCTGCCCGGAAAGAAGAAGAGCAACGTGTACAACGGGCTGCAGAACGAGAAGGAAGACGTACGAGACGACGAAGAGGTAAAAAAAAAAGTCATCACATTTACTGATTGTATGGATTTTAACAACATGTTTTCAACATTTATTAGATCGTGAACGCAAAGAAACGTTAAACAATCATCTCGATGGCATGTCTAGCGATGATGAAGTGCCAGACCATGAAGCTACCGCATACAAGAATCAATTGAGTAAGTAATTTACAATTCAAAATGACTACTTCTTAACTTAAGAATCTTAAGAAATCATAAAACCAATTTCGATTTTCCAGAGCAAATCAATGCCGAAGCGATGTTAGTTTTTGAGGATGTAACAGAAGACTTCAGTGATCTGTCCACAATTTTGCAGCATTTTGAGGATTGGCGTAAACGTGATATGGCTTCCTATAAGGACACTTACTTTAGCATTTGCCTGCCGAAGGTAAGATTCACCACCCGTTTTGTGGAATTTTATTTAACTAAATCACCACCCGTTTTGTGGAATTTTATTTAACTAAATTTGTACATTTCATTTCAGATTATTGGGCCAATGATTCGATTAAATTTATTAACATGGAATCCACTAGAGAAGGATCCGAAAATTCTGGAGAAAATGGAATGGTATGAAACTGTAATGAAATATGGATTTAAGCCAAATGAAACAGAGGCTCAACTTATTGATGATCCTGACATTCGGCTGGTGCCAACGCTTATGGAAAAGATTGTTTTACCCAAAATCACTGGTAACTAATAATTCATTTCAAATAAACTTCCAAGTAAACATCAAAATAATTCGAATTCGAATTTTAATGTCATTTAAACAATCTTTTAGAATTCATTGAAAAGTCATGGGATCCATTATCCTCATCTCAGACACTGAATTTAGTGACACTAATTCGTCGAATGATCGAACACTATCCATCACTCAAACCGACATCTAAATACATGAAAAATCTATTTACAACCACATTAGACAAGATGAAAGTATCACTTGAAAATGACGTATTTATACCGATTTTCCCAAAGCAGTGAGTAATCTATACTTGTTGAAATAATTTATTTTGACTCCATTGACGAAATTTCGATATATTTTCAGACTACAAGAAGCAAAATCATCATTTTTCCAGCGCCAGTTCAGCAGTGCATTGAAACTGTTTCGGAATTTCTTAAGTTGGGAAGGCATTTTGTCTGATAGCGCTTTGAAGGATTTAGCTATATCATCTTTACTCAATCGATATCTTCTATCGGCAATACGGGTAAAATATCTTTTGATTTGAATAACTTAATGTCAAAACGAAGACGTTCTATCTATTTTGAGTAAAATATTTTCTTCAATTTCCCTTGTTATTCAGATATGCGTTCCAGTGGATGCAGCAAATAAATCACACATCATCGTAAACACACTACCACGAGTTTGGCTTCAACAGCCTTCGATAGTTGACAATCTTGATCTATTTATACAGTTTCTGAGGTCATTAGTAAGTCAGCTTGACAGTCGAAATCCATTGCATAGGTAAATATCACTTGAAAACTAATAAAAAGAAAAAAACATAATTTCTTTGATCGATCTACTAAACATTTCCATTCTATTCCAGTGGAGCGGTTAAAAAAACAGAGCAAATTTTTGAAACATTTCGATTGCCAATGACACCGTCTATATAATTTCTTTTTATTGTTAACACATTATTTTGATACTTACAACACATCTGTTCTATCAAATCGGATGCCAAACCGGCCAAAACTAGAAATAAATTCAATAATTTTATAATTTCAAAATGAAAATTGCTGTTTTATTTAAACTTTTTATTGTATACAATTTTAACGATCAACATCGAATAAAAATAAAACGCTGTTCGGATGACAAGGCATTGTGAATTTAATATACATAATAAAACCTCGATATTCGAGGATTTATTGAATGCCGTTGGTACAGTTTAGTGGTGCGCAAGCGCCCGTTACATTTGAGCGATGAAAGTATGGCTTGCAAATACAGGCTGGTTGAGGTTTTAGACATCGATACAGACATCTGATCTTTGATCCATTTGGATTGAAACACGAATATGTATTGCATGCGTTCTGACCACAGCCGGAACACATTTGATTTTCACCACATCTTATGTTGGCACACGTTATAGTTGCTGATTCAGCTGAAAAATCGATTTCATATACGGTTATTAAGTTTATACTTAAGACTCTGGCCCATTAAATGATTATCAAAAACTAACAAACCTTTAAAAGATGTTACATCGAAGACATAGCACATTAAAATAGCTAGAAGTGCCACATGTACAATTTTTGCAATCATTATTTTGGTTTGGTGTCAAATGGTTGACTTTGGTAAAAATAAACAGGCTCTAAACACTTTATAAAAAATACTGAAATAAAAACTTCACCAAAAGATTCTTTTATATTGTACTGGTTGGCGTGATCATAAAGCCATGTGCCTATAATAAAAAAAAGAGCCTAATCTATAAACAAACAGCGCTACTATGCATAAGTAATTCAGTGGCGTTCAGATATTCTATGATCTTGTTATTTTATTACATATAGATAAAATGTTGTTTAGATCTTCTGCAAACAAAGAGTGATGCTGGCGCATAGTGATTCCAAATTTGTTTCCTAGTTTGTTTCTATTGTCTTCATTAATTATTTAATGATTTTCAAATAAATTAATCATAAACCGTGCATAATCAGTTGTGATGTGTCTCCTTTTAAATTAAGAATGACAATTAGGTTATCGTCGATACGTTCTTTTATGTATATTAACTACATAGTTAGATATTGTTTTTTATATCTCATGAAATTGTTCTAATCTATACAAATAGAAACGTGGTGTAGAACGTGTCGACAAAATCACGATCAATAGTTCAATACGTCAATCAATAATAATTCGATTTATATCGACATAAAGAGTACTTTATTAAATAAACATGACGTCTTTATAAAAAAAAATGCGAATATTATAGTGGATATACTTTTACTGATCATTACAAGTTGTTTTGGCCGTGGAATTCTCCTCGGGACATGTTAAGGGCACGCAAGGACCGGATGGTTTTAGGCGATGGAAATATGGCTTGCAAATACAGGTCGGACTAGGTTTTTCGCATTTAAATGCGCATTTAATCTTTGATCCATCTGGATTGAAACACGACCACGTATTGCATGTGTTCTGACCACAGCCGGAACACATTTGATTTTCACCGCATCTTATGTTGGCACACGTTATAGTTGTTGATTCAACTGAAAAATGGATTTCAAATGCGGTTATTAAGTTTATGCTTAAGACTGATCATTGAATGATTATCAAAATCTAACAAACCTTTAAAAGATGCCGCATCGAAGACGCAGCACACTAAAATAGCTAGAAGTGCCACATTTATAATTTTCGAAATCATATTTTCGGATCGGTGTCAAATGGCTTTAGTCAAAACTGCAGATTCTAAACCCTGTAAAAAATATACTGAAATTCAAACATAGACAAAATGTTCTTTTATATGATATTAGTTGGTCTGATCTAACGCTAATGTCACGAGCCTACAATAAAAGTGGCTGAATCATATAAACAAACCACGCTACTCATAGGCTCTCAAGTAAGTGGTCTTTAAATAAGAATAACAATTAGGTTTTTGCTAAAATGTTCTTTTATTTATATTAGCTCCATAGATATCGTCTTTTAAATCCAATAAAACGGGTCTAATCTGTATACAAATAGAATGATGAAGTCGAACGTGTCGACAAAATCACGATCAATAGTTCAATACGTCAATCAATAATCGATTTATATTGATTTATATCGACTTAAAGAACACTTTTTACAAATAAACATGACGTCTTTTTAAAGAAATGCGAATATTATTGTGCGATATACTACTAATGAGTATTACGAGTTGTTTTCTCTTATGGACATTTCAAGGGCACGCAAGGACCGGACTTATTTGGGCGATGAAAGTTTGGCTTGCAAATGCACCTCGCTGTAATTGGTTTACATTCAGTAGTACACATAATATTTGCTCCATTTGGATTGGAACACGAATAAGTATTGCATGCGTTTGGTTCACACTCTACACTCATCTCATTTTTAGGGCATCTTGCTTGATGACATGTTTTAGTTAATGGATTACCTAAAAAATGAATTTCACATACGTTTGTTTGGGTTAAAACCTAGAATAACGGTCATCGATAAATGTTTGAAAATTGACAAACCTTCACAAAATGTTACATCGAAGATGCAGCACACTAAAATAGCTAACAAAGCTACATTTACAATTTTTGCAATCATATTTTTGGCTCGGTGTCAAATGGTTGGCTTTAGTGAAATGAACAGGCTCTAAACGCTTTATTAAAATATACTGAAATAAAAACATCGCCAAAATGTTCTTTTATATGATATTAGTTGGTCTGATCAGATGCTGATGTCACGAGCCAATAATAAAAATGGTTTAAGCTATAAACAAAGTGCGTTACCATGTGGAAGTTATATTCAGCGGTGTTCAGATATTTTATGATCTGTTTGTTTTAATAGATATAGATAAGATGTTGTTTAGATCTTAATGAGTAATGCTGGTGCCAAGTTCCACCTATGACATTTCTATAGTCCTCCATAAATTTTTACTGATTTTCAAACAATATAATCATAATCCATGCCTAATCAGTCGTGATGTGTTTTAATTTATAGAGGGATAATAAATTTAGTTTTTGCAATTACTTTATTTGTATACTCGCAACCAAATGGCGTCTAATAGTTTATTCCATAAAATTGGTATAGAAGGAATAGAATTTTGAATTAAAATGTGTCGAAAATATTAAATGAATACATCAATCAAGAATCGGTTTATATTGGAAAAAAAATAGCACATTATTTACTAAACATGGAAACATGACGTCTTAAGATGTGCGTAGATTTCATACTCGGCATCAGCATTGGCCGGAATTCTTCTTTGGACAACGTAATGGTACGCAACAACCGTTGGGATCCCGATGATAATTTGGAGCGCACGTGCAGTACGCTGAACATGATTCACACGCACATTTAACCGTACTCCCATCTCGATTGTTACACGTATAGACATTGCAAAAGTTCGGTTTACACTCTACACACACCTCTTTCGGAGGGCATAATAAGACCGCACACGTTAGAGGTGGGCTATCTAAAAATGGATTTCATATGCAGTTGTTAACCTTGAAATTTAAATAATTATAAAAACAATGAAACATTATCAAAAAATCGTAAACCTTCACAAAATGTTACATCGAAGACAAAGCACATCAAAATAGCTAAAAAAGCCACATTTTTAACTTTCACAATCATATTTTTGGTTCGGGTTCGCCGAGATGAAGAAAAATGAACTCAGAAGAATAATCAAAATACTGAAACAATAACTGCGCGAGATTGTTCTTATATATATCATTTGAAAAATAAAAAAAAATGTACATACAGTATATTATATACTAGGTACCTAGATGGCGTCATATATCAGGGCATATGATCCAAGAAATTTATTGGCTTGAATATTGTTATGCAAATAATGGAAAATAAACGGAGTTACCTTCGTAATCCTGACTTTTCCGCATTGATATTAAACTTATTTTACTCTTGATCAATTAATTTATTGACTAGTCAAGCGCAAACGTATTGGTTTTGCCATGAAAATGTGGAAAAAGAACATTTTTTTAAATAGTGTTTAATAAACAAAGAACTTGAGTAATGTTAACGAACCGAGAATAAATCTGAACCCGATCAGTGATCATTTACTCAAGCGCAGTGGAGTTGAATTTTCGAGGCAAAATCAATACTTTTTCTAATCACATTTCATGTAAGGAAAAGTAATAATGGAATCCATTTCATTATTCGCATTTATCAGATAAATGTATACCATGAAAAAATTTATCTACAATAAAATTCGTCTAAGCTAATAAAAACAGAATCGTGCACACGTCAACAGAGACACGATCAATACGTCAATCAATAGTCTGTTTTTAACGACATACCTTTATTTGCCCCCTTTGACGTCCGCAAAATGCCGAGGAGTTAACAAGATAACAACACCCCCGAATGAGATAAAAAAGTAGAGTGGCGCAACAAACCCTTCCCCAAAAACGACTGATATCCAAGCCTCAAGGGGCTGATCCACACATTTGTGCAGATGATGTTTTGCGTGTGACTGTTCGATAACTGTATATTTGTACTTTATCAAAATGAATGTCTAGACTGCCTTGATATCCTAATTTACGTGATACAATTGGTCATATTTCTCAATTGGAAGTACTCTTCAAAAATAAAACAAAACAAAACAACAAAATTTATAGATTCGTTGCTCTCCTTGATTATTATCAATATTAATTCTAGAACCGAAACACAATCAATTCAATATTTATACAAGTGCTCTTCTAGGTTTCATATAAGAAGCATATTTGTATAAACCTTGTTTATACACAATTTTGATGAGCCAATCGAATTCTTATTCTTATTTAACCATGTTTTGTGTGTACCGTACTTTCATGAAATTCATTTATGCAGGCTTTAATATTGAACATGCATTTAATTGAAAATTGGAATCGTGAAAAGAACCTCACACTTAATGAAGAGTCTTCATTGAAGACAAAACAAAATATATGCTCTTCATATTGACTGGACCACCGATAACACAGAATGACTTTTCTCTTCAAATGTGCAATAATGGTCTTCAGATCGTGTCTCATCTTTTAAATACCTTGGCATTAAACTGCAAGATGATTTGAAATAGGGATCACATATTGATTCCCTGCGCCGAAAAATAATTGACTTCTCAAGCGTAATAAGTAGACTTGGAAATAAACTTTATTTGTCAACCAGATCATCGGTGTATTTTTCAATGATACATAGCCATTCAGTCTATCTACATCTACCACCTGTTTGGGGTACCTCAGCCACACAAAATGATATGAGAAAATGAGCCAACAAATAGCTCAGAATCGGGCGTTGCGTAAAATTGGGAGTCACTGCTATTTTCAATTAGATTTGAGTACTGACTGATTCCACAAAATGAGCTAATAATGATATACTGTAACACGTCCATATTACGATACACTTTCTTAATTACGATAATCGATAAAATAAAATTTAAAATATAAAGATAAATGATTTTATGAACTAAATCGATAGATTATTTTGTGTTTTATCGATTTAGTTCATAAAATCATTTATCTTTATATTTTAAATACCATGTGTTACCGTACACGGTTTTAAATGGACGTAAATCTTGAACGTATTAACCACTATGAAAGTAGCGAAAATAATCGCCCTCGTGCTGGTTCATTTGGAACCAACATAGACAAATCTAGCATTTTCAGGAGCTCTGCTGAACTGTACTTTGGTCTCAATAATGCACTGCAAATACTACTCTCAATACATATTTAAAAAAAAAAAAACGTAAAAAGACCATATTAAATGAAAATATTTGATCAAATGATCTCTGTTCCTCAAGGCTCAATTATTTTTTCAATTTTATTTTAATTTAATACATAATGTACTAACTTGCCAACAAATTAACTATAAGCTAACATTTCATTTTCCAACCGTATTGTATCTTTTATTTGCTTGGTCTTAAAATAGAAAATCTATGAACTGATGTACCATATGTCTCCACACTTACCTATTCCACTGTAAAACCGATCATTCTATAGACTATTTGAAAAGATGTAGGTTTTAATGGGGAGACATTCATATTCTCATACCTTTTCCCTTTAAACAAATAGATTTAAAAAAAAAGAGGAATAATAAAGATCTATAGACTATAGTCGGATGGCGTCTAATATCTCCCATAAAATTGGTCTGATAAGAATAGAATACATCAATCAATAATAATCAGTTTATATTGACATTTTATTTGGTAAAAATGAAATCGTGAAGCCAGAATGTGCGTAGATCTAAGTGAATATACTAGGCATCAGTTTTGGGACGCACACTTCTTCTTTGGACAGCATAATGGTACGCAAGGACCGCATGGATCCGGACGATGAAAATATGGTTTGCAAATGCAGGTCGCTGGAATTGGTTTGCACATCATTGTACACATCATATTTGATCCATCTGGGTTGTCACACGAATATTTATGGCATGCGTCCGGTTCACATACTACACACGTCTCATTATCTGGGCATTTTATGTCATCACACGTTAAGGTTGATTGGTTATCTAAAAAATGGATTTCATATGCAGTTGTTAACCTCAAACTTGAAATAATGTTAGAAACTTTGAAACTTTATCAAAAAATGGTAAACCTTCACAAAATGTTACATCGAAGACAAAGCACATCAAAATAGCTAAAAAAGCCACATTTTTAACTTTCACAATCATATTTTTGGTTCGGGTTTGCCGAGATGAAGAGAAATGGACTTAAAATAATCACAAGAATACTGAAATAATGACTGCGCGAGATTGTTCTTATATATACTAGCTGCCTAGATGACGTCATTTATAGACAGGCATACGATCCAATAAATTTGCAAGCTTGAATATTTTTATGCGATAAAATTTGATAAATCTAAATAGAACAATAAAATCCATTGTTAATTTTACTTTTCCGCACATGAAATGTGATTAGGAAATGTATTGGTTTTGCCTCGAAAACTCAACTCCCCAATTGAGTAAATGATCTCTGATTGGGTTCAAATTTTGAACAAGAATCTCAGTTTGCCATGCGAAATAACTTGTCACTGGCACTTTTTGATTTGGCTAATCGGTGCTGGTACTTCCGGTGAAAAATTGCGTCGTTGTCGTTGTGTCGTGGTCTGGGTATGAACGTTAACACGATAACTCTTGAACAGAATCTCAAATCCCAAAGCGATCAAAGCTAATTTGTTTCTAAAGTAAATTAATTTTGGTAATTAAAGCACCGGATGTTTCCTATTTCAATTGAGTTATATTGGCGTAGCCGTTTCGGAGCGGCCTGCATTCAAGTGCACGGAGAGCGCTCGGGTACATTTTTACACAAAACCCGATTTCACATTTTAGACTCCCCAGTCGTATTTTTCTATGAAATTTCATGGCCTTTGCGTCGTTTTAACGCTATTTAGCCCCCCTTTATGTTTTACGTATTCGAATAATAGCACAAAATGAAGGGAGGCTGAAAAATCATGGAATATGAACAAAAGTGACAATGTACGAAATTCTTCGAAAATCATATTTTGATATGAATATATCTCAACAATGGAGTATAAATCGCAAAGTGAAGATGACCAATTTGTTTAATTGTGTCACATGATGTTTTGTGTATAAAAATTAAACCATATTGCAGTGATTATTTCTTAACGACGGAAAAGTCAGGATTACGAATGTAATTCAGTTTATTTTATTTGGATTTATCAGATAAATTTGTCGCATCAAAAAATGTCTCTCCAATAAAATTCGTCTAAGGTCAAAAAACAGAATCGTAGACTAGCACATTTAGACAGAGACACGACCTATACGTCAATCAATAATCTGTTTTTATTAACATAAACACCTTATTTGCTCCTTATGACGTCCGAAAAAATTCCATAGACCCCCGAATGAGATGAAAAGTAGAAGGGCGCACCAGGGAGCCCTATCTCAAAAACGACTGATATCCAAGCCTCCAAGGGACATTTGTGCATATGAAGTTCTGCGTGTGTGCGTTTGATAGCTGAATATTTGTACTTTGTCAAAATGAATATCTTGTTCACCCTGTTTTCCAATTTTACGTGATACAATTGGTAAAATTTCTCATTTGTAAGTATTTTTCAAAATAAAACAAAAAAAAACTATGTTCTTTGAAAATCTGAAAATCAATACGTCACTGCGACTCCGATCTATTTTTCTGCTTAGTTTAAAGATTTGTTGTTCTCCCGGATTATCAATATTGATTCTAGAACTGAAACAACATTTTATAACATTAATTCGATATTTTTATTACATATTTAGAAATAATGTATTCAGTACCCAGTCAGCATAAAATATACGAGAAAAAAAAGTAGCGCATCTGCCGTCGAGCGTATGAAATATCCTATCAAGCTTCACATCAAATTCTCTCTTTCTTCTCTCCACTCTACTCTTTTCCTCTTGAAGCTTGATAGAGTGGTTCAGATGCTCCTCACCAGATTCGCTAATTTTCATTCTCGGCCTCCGTTTATAGTCATTGAAAGCATTCTTGTGTTGCCAACACTGTGTTTCGTGTGAAAACAACACATTGCGATGTTTGGATTCGTTCTTACACATTAAAAGAACAATAAAATCCAAACAGAGCGTTCGAATGTTTTGAGTAACAGTATAAATGTGTTTTTTCTCCACATAGAAGCACGTTCGTTGCTGAGCTGTTGATGTCAGTTTGTATGCGCACAGATGCAAAACCACTGAATAAATCTCATAAAAACAGCTGCAAATACTCTATAAATGCTCCGCGAATGAAGCTAATGACGAAGTGTATATTTGCAAGCATCATTCGTAGCTGCGCGCGCACACTAACATCTTGTGTGAACTATTAGTTAGTATCCCTGTGGATGTCCCAATTTACTATCTTTTCGTTCCAATTCAGCCAATTGGTCTCAAATTTGGCATAGATCGAAATTAAATTATGAGTAAAATATTTCGATCAATTGTTAGTGCCTATTTAGTGCTTTAAGAAAAGTACATAGAAATAGTACACGCGCACATGGCAAATCGCATTAAGTGGCTTCCAATGTATTTTCAATGTAAAATGAAATCTTATTAACTGTACGCACGTATTTCACAAATGATATAAAGCTCATTCTCATCTGCATTTGATGTATTTCATCAATTTCTTTTTGCCTATTACTCAAACTCAAAGATTTGTTATCGGGAACATTTTGCTTATTTTCTCGTTCGGTGCCTCAATAAAAGTAATACATAAGTTCTCTAGTCAACAGATAATTCTAGATTCACTTTTAAGAAATCTAGATTTATGCAAAAAAAAACACCGGTTTTGAAACACTCATTTTTATTCTCAGCCACTCAAGTGTGAATGGTTTTCAAATAACATAGCTTAATCATTTGTAATGTGTTTTAATTCAAAGAGTAATAATAAATGTGGTTTTCGCTCAAATGTATACTTTATTTAGATTCTCGTTATCTAAATGGCGTCTTCTATCTCCCATAAAGTTGGTCTAATAACAATCGAATTTTGAAGTAAAATGTGTAAAACAAAATTAAATGAATACATCAATCAATTATATTGACATAAAGAGTATTTTATTTGCTAAACATGGAAACATGACGTCTAAAGATGTGCGTAGATTTTAGTGGATATACTCAGGCATCAGTATTGGGTGCAGAATTCTTCTTTGGACAGCATAATGGTACGCAAGCACCGTTGGGATCCCCATTCTGACGATGAAAATTTGGCTTGCAAGTACACCTTGGTCTAGTATCTTCACATTTATACAAACATCTAAACTTTAATCCATCCGGATTGAAACACGAAAATGTATTGCATGCGTTCGATTCACAGTTTATACACATCTCATTCCCACGGCATCTTACGTTATCACACGTTATAGTCGATGAGTTATCTAAAAAAAAAAATGATTTCATATGCAGTTGTTAACTGTAAACTTGAAATAATGTTAACAACTTTGGAACATTATTGAAAAATAGCCAACCTTCACAAAATGTTACATCGAAGACAACGCACACCAAAACCGCTAAAAAAGCCACATTTCTAATTTTTACGAGCATATTGTTAGTTCGGGGTGGCCTAGATGAAGACGCAAAATTATAATCAAAATACTGAAATAATGACTGTGCAAGACTTCTTTCTACTTCTTTATATATACTAGCTACCTAGTACCTATGATGACTATGACGTCATTCATCGGGGTAATCCAACAGATTTATTAGCTTGAATATTTTTATGCAACAAAATAAATTAAGTTACCTTCGTGATCTTGACTTTTCTGCACTAAATTCTGAACGATCCTGAAATGTGAAAAGCGTTTTTTTTCGCAAAATGGACTGAAGCACACTTGAATGCACGCCGCTCCGAAACGGCTCCATCAATATGACTCAAATGAAATAGGAAACATCCTGTGATAATTCTGAACAAATTTGCTTTGATGACATTGATATTTGAGAGACTCCGTTCGGGAGTTATCGTGCTAGTGTATACTGTACAGCCTACGGCATTGACAACAACAACAAAGACAACGAGTACCACGACGCCGACACCATTTTCCAATGGAGGTAGCAGAATTGATTAGCAAAATCAAAAAACGCCACCAAAAGTTATTTCCTATGGCAAACTTGGACTCTGGACAAAATTTGAAACCGATGATTTACACATGCGCAATGGAGTTGAATTTATGAGGCAAAACCAATACTTTTCCTAATCACATTCCATTTGCGGAAAAATTATATTGTATTCCATTGCTTTATTTGTATTTATCAGATAAATATATTAAAAACATTTATCTCTAATAAAATTCGTCCAAGGTCTAAAAACAGAATCGTGGAGTAGCACATGTAGATAGAGACAAGATCTGTACGTCAATCTATCTGTTTTTATTGACATAAGCACCTTATTTGCACCTTCTGGCGTCGAAAACAGTTCCAACCAGCTAACCAGATAAATACACTCCCGAATGAGATAAAAGGTAGAGTGGCGTACCAAGGAGCACTACCCAAAAAAACGAACGCTATTCAAGCGACAAGGCGCTGATCCATACATGTATGCACATTGCACATGAAGTTTTGCTGAATATTTGTACTTTATCAAAATGAATATCTAGTCCGCTTTGATAAACCAATTTTAAGTAATACAAGGTAATATTTCTCAACTGTAAGTACTCTTCAAAATTCAACCAAACTAAAAAACAATTTCTCAATAGAAATTGAATGAGAATTGAAACAAATTGAATTATTACGTCAATCAATAATCGGTTTATATTGGCAATTTATTTGCTAAAAAAGAGCGAAATGAAGAAAACATGACGTCTAAAGATGTGCGTAGATTTTAATGAATATACTAAGCATCAGTTTTGGGCCCACGCTTCTTCTTTGGACAGCATAATGGTACGCAAGGACCGCATGGATCCGGACGATGAAAATATGGTTTGCAAATGCAGGTCGGTGGAATGAGTTTACATATAGCAGGACACATCATATTTGATCCATCTGGATTGTCACACGTATAAGTATTGCATGCGTCCGGTGCACACTCCACACACACCTCATTCCCACGGCATCTTACGTTATCACACGTTATAGTTGATGTTTTATCTATAAAATGGATTTCATATACTGTTGTTAACTGTAAATATTGTTAAAAACTTTGAAACATTATTGAAAACTGGCAAACCTTCAGAAAATGTTACATTGAAAACACAACACATTAAAATAGCTGAAAAAGCCGCCTTTCCAAAATTCACGATCATATTTTTGGTCTACGTTAGCCACGATAAAGAAAAATAGACTCAAAATAATAAACAAAATACTGAAATAATAACTGCGTGAGAGTTCCCACTTGTTCTTTTATATATAGTACTAGCTACCTAGTACCCATAATGACAATGGCGTCATTTATCGCCGCATATGATCCATTTTTTTGCTCGAATATTTTGATGTAAACAATGAAAAATAATCGAATCCATTGCTTTTTAAGCTCCAAGCGCAATAAGTTTATTGCCCTGTCATTTTGCTCCAATAAAATTTCTCTAAACTAAAAACAGAATCGTGGAGTAGCAAATGTCAACAGAAACACGATCAATACGTTAGTCAATAATCTATTTTTGTCGACATAAGCACCTTATTTGCGTCTTATGACGTCCAAACAAGTTTCCTAGAGTTAATAAGATAAAAACACTGCCAAAAGAAAGAAACGGTACTGTGTCGTCCTAAAAATCCCTATCTACAAAAGTGCGATTGAATGCAGGTCGCTCCGAAATGGATGACAGTCAATGGCTTGGTGGCGTTGAAACAATGCACATATGCACAATCAACTTAAAAACGTCAAATACGCTAACGACTGCTGTAACTCCGATGCTACTGGAGTGTATAAGCTTTTTATAAAAAGCTTTATCGAAAAAAAAACTCATTATATTACTTTCAATATCCAAATACCTGCACATCGTGCAATTTCTTACGAAATTCATTGAACAAATCGAATATCTTTGAATTCTTCTAAACAGTATCAATAGGAACTTTTCTGCTGCTTATTTTTATTCACATGCAACTTATTACTTACCATATATAAATTAACACAATAATCAATCCAAATAATAATCGCCAAAATGTAATTGTGTAACAAAAAAAACTTCTCGATTAAATTTGTAATTTTTACTTTTTATTAATTTAGTTTCCATAGTTTTTTTTTTAGCTTAATTCTCTTGGTCGTTCTTAAAATAGTGTAATAATTAGAAGTAAGAAGAATTTCTGTTCACATTTCATATTAATATTCACCGACTGCCTTGGATCAATTTACACAGTTCAACTGGTAATTCAATTAAAAACAATCGTAAACATTTGATGAAGTGGAAATGTTGTGCACAAATGCAAACATCAGAAACCACAATATACCCTTTCCATACTGCACAAATTTTCAGAGTTCGAAACATTCGTTTGCATTGCTAAAGTATGGTTTAATTAAAATTTCTTCCAGTATTCAAGATAAGACACCGAAATGTAATCAGAAGCATTCTTGAAATTCTTAATACCTCATGTAAAAAACAAAAATCATGTTTACGCATTTTTGAACAACTTTTCCAACTCTTCGCAATGTTTATTTCCTGAAATTTGGTGCTGAAAGAAAGAAAAAACCAACCGCTTTGAGCCAGTTTGGATGGCTCTGCACCGCACAAATTAATTTCGATTTTTGTGAATTACATTTGTTGTTAAGATATTTTTCTTTTCATATTTATTTTCAACCAATTCGTTTCTTCATTTCTCTTTGTTATTGTTGTCAGTATGTGTCATTAATTTGTAATGCAAATTAACTAAATCAATAAATAAGTAAATAAATACATTTTGGTTTTTAAAAATATTAATCTCTGTTTAATTCGTTTCATTTCCAAGTAAATAGTTCTAGCTCTTCATTCCGTATTTTTTTTGTTTTGGATTTATATCATTTGATTTAATTTTTTGTTTTGTTTTTGGTTTCAAATCAAGTTTTAAGATGTTTATTTGTTGCTGGTAACATTCAAATTATAAATTATTTAGATAAATTTCATTTAAATAAGATTTGTGTGAAAACACAATCTCTATGCAACCGAATAAAATGTATGTAAAATGTTTAACATCATTTAAACACAGAACAAGAAGTAAACAGAACGTTTCTATCTTTTACCCGTCGTCGAATAAGTCGCACAAAAAAAAAACCAAACAAATCAATAGAAAATCAGAACAAAAACAAAACATCTGTGAAAACATCTAAAATGCAAATATCTCGTAAAAATGCTCGATGAAATTTGAAAATGAGGGTTTTATAGCACTATCAATAGTTGAAGAGTTTTCAGTTGATGTGTAAAAGTTAAGTCTACAAGTAGCACAAAGTATACATAAAAGTTCACTCAATTTGTTGTTGTTGTTGTAAATCCCATGTCTAACCATCAACAATCGAATGATTTGACGTGAAAATCGATTTGGGTCCATTCTTGCCTTGTCGTCGAAAAACTTAAGATATCGTCTGCAGTGTGTGAAGTATGTATTTTAAATGAATATTTAACAATGTTCAGTGTGTATGTGTGTGTGTGTGTGTGTGTGTCGATGAATGATTGAGTTGAGAGTGAATATGTCACTTAGTGACCGAGTATATGTGTAACAAATTAGAAAAACAGAGATGTGTGGTTAAAAGTGACAAGTGGAATGGTAGATGCTGGATTTAGTGGTAAAAAGTGGTGATTTTCATTGGTTTTACTTATTTATTTTTCAATTGATTGCATTGAGAGTGAAATGAAATGCATGGTGCTGTATAACATTCAATTGGTATTTTTTTTTTTACTATGATTATTCACGCAGACAGTGAGACAATAGCGTTAGATTCGTTTTTTAAGACATTCCATTCACTAAATATTGACACAGCTCCCTCTAGAATTCCTAGTTTGCTATGTTTGAAAAAAGTGTTATATATTCAAAAGTGTAGTTTGTATGCAACATTTTGCGATCGCAAGAAAAAAAAAACAGAAGATTCATAGAGTTCATTATTGATAAAGATTTAAAACTGATTACGTTATTAAACATTTTGTCTACATTTTGTTGTTGTTGTTAAAACTCTATCATCATTATGTTTGTTGAATACATTAGTTTTTTGTTGAATTTTATTTAGAGATTGTAATAATTTGTTATTGCATTTGCATGTTTGTCACTTAAGTTAACCGTTAATCTAAATTCATATATATTTTGTGTGTGTGTGTGTGTGTGTGTTTGTTTTGTTGTTTCTTCTTGTAAGATGTAGTAACTTGACCGAACTGCTTAGTAAGGAGCGCTTTTAGAAGTTAAGTTGTGAAACAGCAATAGCAAAAAGAAAATTCTCTAATTTAAAGTCGAAAGCTCTTGGGAACTTTTATTTGTTTTTAATTAATTTTAACAATAGGATTTTCCATTTCGGTTTTTTTTTTCATTTGAATAAATATTTCGGCTATGCAACAATAAAGACGACCGAAATGTAGCATAACACTCTTTTTGGGAGGGGGGGGCGGGGGGCGTTTGAGGAAAAAATGTTTTTCTTCTTCATGGCATAAATTTTAAAGCTTGTTCTCTACTATCATTAAATCATTAAATGTGTGTAATGTAGTTTTGGGTCGTTTTTCTTTAAAATTCTTTAAATTTTAGTGTTTTTTTTTGTTAAATGTTTTTTTTTGTTTGTTTGTTATTTATTACTTTCTCTCGTTTCGAATGAGTTTTTACTAAATGTTTACTATTTTCATTCGTAAAATGAAAGGAATATTTGTGGTTTTTACTTTTGAATTTCTCTATAAGTTTAAAAATGCTATTCACTTCATTTTCAATTTATTTAAAAACACAAATTCGCCTACGCGATATGTGTATTGTTGGTAGTGATGATGACGAATAACGGTTGATATAGTTTTCCTTTTTTGTTATAGTTGTTGTTTTTTTTTCTTTTTAATTTTTCATATGTTTTATAATCTTTAATTGTTTTTCATTTGGGGTTTACAAATTGTCACTTGTTCATTTTTGTTTCTCTCATTTTTTTTTAATAATATTAGAAGGTTTTTCTTTTTGATATACTTTTGTTAGAGTTTCGTTAAAATAATGCTACGCATCATCATCATTTTGACATGCAATCAGTAATCACAAAATTATATAGAAAATATTTTGGTTGCTTATGCGAAAGTGTTTCTCTCTTTCGATTGAACTAATTGTAATAGTTTCATTTTTTTTTTAGTTGATAAATTTGGCTTTGTGTTTTATTTCGATAGACTGTGAGTGAAATGTTTATCAAATAACTCGTAACAACAACAAAAAACAAACAAATGACTAGAATTCTATCAACTGAACACATAGTCACAATTTCTTTTTGTTACATTGATTCTGTATGGGAGTTGATTTGTTTGGTAGGTGATATGGAGCAAGCTCCTGCTCATAGGAACCTCCTACGGCAAATCGCAGCCGTACATTGCATATTCATGTTTCTGTGTGTACGCTCACTCTTCGCTGTATGTCGCAGCAGAGTGATTGTGTTCACGCTATTTTTGCCGTGAATTCAGCGCGTACACACAGAAACGTGAATATGCAATGTACGGCCGCGATTTGCCGTAGAAGGTTTATATGAGTGATATACATCTTCTATATGTTTTGTTATTCCGATGTGAACATTCAGAAATGTGATAATTCCATTGATGATTGTGATTTTCAACACACACACATTATTGTTTGGTTTGGTTTGGATCTAATGACTATGTTGAAATAACACTCAGGATTTCCATGCCTTTAGTTTTTTTATGGACATTTTTTTGAAACGAAACACCGATGACATTAAATCACGATCTCGTCCCTCATCCTCGCTTAACGTCTCACCTTCGGAATGTACTTCACGATGCTTTTGACGACGCGGACTACAACTGGTAGTCTCTTTGTCAGAGTTGCCTTTGGCACGAAAGATTCCACTGCCCAAAATGTGGCCGCTTGTTGACGGCGCTGATGAGCAATCACGTTTATTAATTTTGGATGTTGTTGGATCACTTAGAGCTGATTGAATTGGATTTTTTGATGCTGAACTCAAAACGGCTGCACGGCTAATACTAAATCCACGACTTATTTTATCGATGGCCAAACGATGTCGGCGCATTGATGGTGTTACTTGCGATTTATCTTGCAAAATGAAACGACCAATTGTTTTCCAATTGGCCTGTGTGGAAAAAACAATTTCATCGCTAGCCAATGGCCGTTGTTGTGTACTGCTGCCAACCACTGTGCCCGTACCACCAAATTCGAGCTCTTCAATCAGAACAAACGAATGTGGATCTTCCATGCGTCGTGCTTTTAACAATGATTGAGCCAAAACGTCTTGAGCAGTTGCATTGATTGGTGCTTTTAAAATGGCATATGGAATGTCCGGTGAAACATTGTACACACAAACCAAAAATGTATCATCATCATCCCAGGAAGTGGGCCCATCATTTGGCGTTCCACCCGACGCACTTTGTTCACTCGTAAACATTGCTCGTCGCTCAGATACGCTCCGAATGGAAGTCAACCATGCGCGACTGCTTGGATCATTTCCGATTTTTTTGAATATGAAACGACCCTCACCTTGCCACATCGCTTGCGCCTGCAACGGTTTCTCATGCATATCAAGTACGCGTTGTGTAGCCGGTAAATCTCGATCTTTTTTCTTCCATCCGCGACCAACTTCCGCCACTAAAATGTAATCGTTGACATTATGGCCGGATCGATTGCTTTTTTGCAGCGCTTGGGCAATCAACTCACGCGTTGTACTCTCCTGCGTTGCACGCAATATGGTGAATGGTTCACCGGTGACCACACCGTAAACCATCACAAAGAACATTCGCCGTTTGAGTGGTATATTTGCGCTAACCATTGTGGCCGGCGCAATTTTTTGTGCATCTTTAATGGGTGTGCCCAATATCAGCGCATCTTTACTGTCACCACCTTTCGTTAAATCTGTCGATGTGTGTGTATTGTCAATTTTATTATAGCCACTGATGCCGCCGCAAAACTCATCGGTTTCGTCGGACGTTCGTTCGAGGCTCTCCTCTTCGACACGTGCGTACACAAACAGGGCAGCCATACTCAACGATGCATTGTTTGGCGAACGAAGCCGAACGTGCCGATAACCTGGTCGTAGGCACTTTAATGGTATCACACGTTGCGACACCATATGATTCGTATCATTATCGAAAACACTAAATTTTAAAAAGGCTAAATCATGGAACATCACTTTGAAGAAAAACGTATCATTCCAAATTGGATTGAGCGCATTTCGACGCACAACACGCGTTTTCTTTTTGCTACAATCAACCGGTATGCCAATCATTTCGACCTCAACAAATGTGCTCGCCTGCAAATTTGCCTGTTGCACAAATTGACCGGACACAATATTGATGACAATTTGCGATGAATGCAATCCATCAAATTCTTTTTCCAACGGATTAAATCGACGATACATCAAATGTGATTGGTCCCATAAAACATCTGAAAACATGTAAATTTATCAAATATTTTGTATAACCGAACAGTTAGTTGTAATTAGTAAATATTAAATATTAAATAAATGAGGCAATTTACCTGGCTTCAATACATAACCACAGCTGCCATTCTCCTCGAACATTCCAGTGTTTATGGCCAATGGTAAATCGTCCGTTTGATAGTTGAGTGCAACCAATTGAATGCCAAATGCCCAAAAGAAAACCGGATTAAAATTGGACGAATCGATTCGTAATCCGGCTGGATAGGTGCGCATCAATTGTGTTTGAGTGTGAGCAATTAATGCAAGCGGATGCTTTCGACATAATTTCTTTGCGCTAGCCTCATTTATCGATGAACATTGATAGCACGGATGATTTACATTCACATGATGCAATTTTCGATGCGATGAACCACTTGTTGTTGCTGGTGCGGTAGCGGTTGCAGTGGTCGTTGACTGTGTTTCAGTTTCGGACGGTGCTGAACTTGAATCCAATGAAAATGATTGCATACTCTCGGCAATGGGATTATTTCCAATTGGTGGAGCACATGGCGATATGCTACTCGTTTTCAATATACTGCCCACCGTCACAAGTGATCCACTTGAATTGAGCTTAGTTGGCATCGGTTGCTGCAAACGCACTGAATTCTGTGGACTTATTGGATTCAGGCCACGAAATTTGATTGCTTGTACATAGTTTACGAGATCCGATAATTCTCTTGATATTTGACTGCTACGCTTTTTTGGTTTATCATCGATTTCAACGCGTCGTGTTGGCGTTGAATATGATGATAGGCTATGCCTCGATGACCGCTCATCAACCGATCCAAAAATTGTGTGAAACGTTTTTTCTGCTTAGAATAACCCAAACAAATAGTTTTAATAAAACAATTTTTCAAAAAAAAAAAAAATTTAATCTTCTATTTGAATGTTAGGTAACTTACCATCGATATTATCGTAGTCATCATCATCATCGTATTCATCGTCGCTAAAATCTTCTGTAACAGATCCACTGCTAACATTCGATATGATTGAACTTGTGCGACCGGGTTGGCTCATTTGATGTCGTAAATTGCTTCGGTTGGCCTGACTGCTCATCGGAGCTGGCACATCAACAATAAGCTTTTTGTTTTTGATTAGAATCCGATTTTTCAATTGATTCGGTGATGGTAGCACCGGATCATCGGTATAATCTGTATCGAAGAGGAATTTATTGATCAATTTATCGCCGAATGTTGTCTTAAAAATGTGTGCCATTCGATCTTGCTGCTGTAACGAACAATGATTCTCAATCGATAGTATAACGGGATAGGGTGATGCAACAAAGGCAGATCTATTGATAGCGTCCACCACTGATTTAAAAGATATTTTCGTTGTAAATGTATGGCCATGATAAATGACTGGTATGCCGTCGTCACCATCCCAGCAGTCCAGCTCAACACATCGGCATCCCGTCAATAGGACTTGACTGTATAGTTCGGCCGATGATTCACCTTTTAACTGATGACCAGTTAGGTATGTGTTGTGTGATGATGCGATGTAATACTGTGACAACGGTCTGTCCATATTTGATGTTGACTGAATGATACGTTCGTTGATAAACGCATAGTTATCTTTGTCCATGAGATAACGGGCAAAACCTTCAAAGCTCAAGCAATCTTCAATGCGCAACGTTGGATCCGGTTCATGGCGTTTGATTATTGCCCGGATCTCGTCGTCATTTTTCACTTCCATTTGTCGTGTTTCAAGGAATTTTTTCAATGTTGAAATTGTGATGACTTGTGAGTTTGCCGTATCGATACCAGCGCAATTTGACATAATGCTCGCCATACACATGCCATCAAATGTTTTCTTTAGAGCACATTGTTTGTCCGTGATTTCAGCTTCCAATGAACTGTTTCGAGTGAGTAGACCTAAAATGAATATTTGAACAAAAAAAAAAACGAATGAAATTGTTTGATTAGTCGTTCAATGCGATAAGTGATTTGTGTTTCATAGTACCGATTTTCCTTTGAGATGGAGCACAGCAAAGCTCTGGCGCACTTCGACTCTTCTCTGAATTTAATCTCCTATGCGTTCTTCTGGTGACTGCTAACTGATCGAAGAGGTCTCGTAAATCCTTTCGCATCAACAGGCTGTAAATACAATTTTGCAAAGTGTCGATGTTGATTTCAACTTTCAGATTTGACCTAGGATTTTAGAAAAACCTACCTAAACGATTTAAAAAGTGCTATAAAATCCAGAAAGTCGAGTTTCTTTTCGTAAGAGGCAGCACCGTATCGCAAATTGCTGACTTTTTGCCATAGCTGATCACTGGATTCGTTTCGTCGTCGATCAAATCGATCATTTCGATCCAAACCGTCATCGTGTTCAGGTTCCGAAGCAGTTGCAGTTATCGAAGCACTGCTGCTTATCGATTGACCCAAAATATTGGCAACCGATCGCTTTTTCTTGAATTTAAATGACATTTCACGTTTCATCGGTTCAGATGATTCTGGTATAACCGTACTACTAGTTGTTGTGCAATGCATTGTCGCCCAATCTCGGCCCCCAAACATTTTAAGCGCATCGTTTGCAAACGGTTCCGCACACATTCGATCTTCAAAAAATAATTGAACATATTTTTCTTTAAGCCACAACATCGATCGATCGGCCAACCGTTGCTGTCGTTTGATACCCTTAATGATCCAATTAAGGCCAACATACCAGAGACGGCACAACATCGGCGGGCACATCAAACAAATGATTCGATTATCATTTATACTAGTTCCATATAGAACTGTAACACAGCACTCGATGTGCGTTAGTCCGAAACGTTTCCCGGCGGCCAGCAGTTCGGCATCATATTCGTGATTGCGTGAGCCCATGGTCACTTCTTTGGCCATTGTTAAATCAAGGAAACCCTCATCAATGGTGGGATTTTGTGGTTCAAATTCGTTAGTTGTGGTGGTTTGATGATGAAATAGACGTGGCGATACCAATTCTTCTGGATTGATAGCCAAATCATATTCCTGTTCGGATTTTAAGCGATGCCAAGACGGTCGTTGCCATGTAATCGACGCACATGATCGTTCTAGTCGAAAAAATGCATAACATGAACGGCCTGATGTTGCGTCTGGCTCCCAAATAACGGCCGTTGTACCATGATGCATAATTTGTAGGATGTGATGATCGATTCGATTTGTTGGATTGGAAATCGGTATCATGGACACCCCATGATCGTGAAGCAATGGTTGTACCGGATTGTAATTACCAATTTCAACTTCATAGTCTTCTTCGAGCTCTTCCAAATCTGGATGATATGTCGATGTGGCGGCCAATTGACGATTGCCCAATGATGCCGAACGCAAGTAATCGATTAAATTATTCGAGCCATTTTTCATAAGCGTATGATGATGCTGATGGCATGAGTCAATGTGATCCATTACAGCTTGTATCTTGAAGATTTGATCGGCCGTTAAAACACCCGACGAACCAATCTTTGTGAAATAGTGGTCATCACCATTATAGTCCGATATATACTGTTAGAAGAGAATGGGAATAAAATGAATTCAACGTCATCAATGCTTAATGAAATGTAATTGCTTTAAATGGCACTGAAATAAATGCGCTTCTCATTTTACAAAAAAAAACGAGAAAAAAACACACATACCACTTGGCCATTAACTAATCGTGAATTCAGTATAGAGCTACAACTGCCAGCAGTTTCGCGTGTTGTGCACGATTTACAGAAATAGCTGCGTGCATCGGTTCGTATGTTTGTTTGAACGCCACGATTTACAGCTTCCACCACCGTACTACTGACGGGAAATTGATGATGATGCTTAATGCTGATATGCTCAACATCAATGTCTGGCGAACGGTCACCAGATGTCTCACTACTACCATAACTAATAGCCGTCAGCGAGAAATTTATTGGTTTCGTTAGCATAATTTCTTTTAAATCTTTCAAAAACAGCTTATAGCATGGAATCACACGACATTCGTTTATTTTCTATTGAATGGTAACAAAATGACGAAAAGAGAACAAGAAAGAGATAGAAAGAGAGACACACAGAGATAGATAAATTGAAATCCATGAAAATAAAGTTCTTTTTTCATTGTGATTGCACAATGCACAACAAAAGTTTGCCACCACATGCACATTTCGATGCATTCGGGCGAAAGAAAGGTGTTAAAACTTACCAAACCTCTAGCTAACGCACTCTCATATACAGCAGATTCAAGGGCAGCCGACAAAAAATCTAAAACTGGTATTTTTCCTTTCTCGGTGTACGTATTCAATTGCGATTTCAATGGAACGGATCTAATGTGTTGAGAAAAAAAAGCAACAACAACAAAATTGCACACGAATAAGTTTCGAATGTTATCGAAGAATGAAATCTAGGGCACACAAACAAAAAAAAAGCAGACGAGAGCAAACATCCGAAGCAATTGAATTCACAGCAAAAAGGAAAAAAAAATTAAACGAGAAAAAATCAATACAAAAAAGAAAACTCTTGTTCACATTTTATCACTATTTAACACTAGCACAATGATACTAAAACAGAAAATGTTTATCTCTATACGAGTGGTTTTGTGCTGCAATAATTTTATTTGTACTTTTTTTTACAAGTTTTTTACGAGATGCGCTAGTTTTCCGTTTTCTTTTTTTTTCTCTCTCGCTCTTTCACTTTATTTCGTTTTCTGCATTTCCTTTACGGTGTCCTCGATGAAAACCACTTATGTGGTTAATTCATTTTTATTTCTACAATTTCATTATTTGGTATTTTATCTCTTGCCTTTCAGACATTCCTGCACTTCAAATATATAAACCTCGGGTTAACAAAATGGATAAAATAGAAACATTGAAAATGGGAGCAATCTAGGGCTGTCTAACGCAAAACTAATAGTATAACTGATGACATAATTATTAGTTATTACTACTGTCATTGTTGTTTACATTTTATTCCACAGTTTTATATGAAATTTGCAGGTGGATGCAATAGAAATTACTTCTGAAAGTTAATGTTGGTTTCAAGTGCTTCCCTATAATTTTTTTTATTATTTTCTTTTTTAACTATAAGACTTTTGTGGTGTTTCTATCAATTTTGAACGTATAAAGATGCTATATCTATGATTATATTATTCTAGACTGAAATATGCTTCATTTTGATATAATAGAGTGTCAGGGTCTCAAAAATGTTAGAAGTCTTATAATTATTGATTTTTAGATTTGAATTAAATACCGATGGGAGACTTAAAATTCCATAACAATATGCTGCTGTTCGAATTACGCTTGTTTTGCTTCTTCTACACGTTGATGTGGGAGCTACCGAAAGCAAGTAGTTTCGTCCGGCCTACGCGATCGAATTAACCGGCGGAGGCCGAGAGAAACCCCTACTTCAAATAGTCACCTTTCCTTGCTGGGTGGATGGGGGGGGAAATTGGCTATTTTTAGCTTGCTTCATGAGCAATCGAGCTAAAGCCACTGACACAATTTGCACAAACCCCTATTTTAAATAGCTGGAATCTCTGTTCAATTCGTCTCTTTCAAACCAAAAGACACACCCTTGACTGGATGGAAGCATTCTCCTCATAATATTTTCAAAGTACTCAATTATGAAACAACAAGAACGGAAACAAAATATTCCGTACAAAAAGAAGATGAAAATACAAATTGATGGGAATCGCACAGGAAGCACTTCATTTTATTATTAAAATGCTGTTTGCCGCTGTTTACCGTTGTTCACTATTATAATTGAGATGTACGATGTGCGGTGCGCTCGTGTAACGCACAACACATCTCAAAAGACATGAATATGACGAAGCACAAAAAAGCATATGCAAAACACATAGAAACAAGACAAAAGCATACAACAGCAATTAGAAAATGAGCAATATGCGTACTCACCTCAAACCAGTCGTAATTTCCATAGCACCATTAAAATTGCCAATATTCCAACAGGATAATGCTGCTCGTAGTAAACAACCGAAAGCTGCTTTTTGCTCTTGTGGTGTTGGTTGTGACATTATCAAATATGTAACCCATGAGCATACCTATGCATTAGAACAACGTAAAATTTAAATGTTAACATCGCTTTTTATTTTTATTAACGTAATTTTAGGAGCTCGAAATATTTTTGTGCAAATGGTTTTTCAATTTACCGTCCAAAAATTCAAAAAAAAAAAAAAATTAAATTCAATTCAATTGGATCATGAAATTGGAGTTCAAAAGTTAGCAAAATGTTCAGCATATAACTGTTCTCGTAAAACTGAACTGCCACGACTGAACATTAAAAACAATTTCAAATTAAATTATCGATGGCAATTTAACTTTTATATGTTTCGTCTCAGGTGTAAACTGATGTGATGCACATCAATCGATAAATAATTTCTATAATGATATGAAATTCATTCAATTTGGTGGCACATTTTCGTACCTCTTCAAACCGTTTTTGTAAATCAGGTATTGATTTTGTGTTAGCAGCTGCTCCACTTCCTCCGGCGGCTGATGGTGGTGGTGTGGATGATGTTGACGCTCCGGCCGCCATCGACGACGATGAACTCGGCTGCTGTTGTTGCTTTGACTTTTGCGCGGCATCATTTTCATTTTGAAGTTCTAATATCACATGTTTGAAGTATTCAATAGGTGGTACCTAACGTTTCAGCAGCATTATCAAAGTTCAAAATGTTATTAATATATGTGTAGAATGAACAAATATGATAAAGAAGAAAAAAGACAACAACACAGACGAGAATATTTTGAGAGGAGTTTTTTTTTATAATTTTTTTAAATCATAATATTCACCTGGTAAAATAATTGGTATTCAGCGTCGGTAATGCGAAGCGCAACCTCTTCAGGAAAATGTAAAACACTTTGCAATTCCTCCAGTTCACCTGGAAAGGTATGTATTGATGACGTGGATGCAGCCGTAGCGCCAGCCAGTGGTGTTAGTTTCGTTAAAGCAACTGAAATAATGGCCAAATAGAATCAAAATTCAGTCACTCGTGATTCGAGTGCATCATAAAACCAAAGAAAAAAAAAACAATTACGAGCCCCGATTCTATAAACAGAACGAAAATACAACTGAATTTAAACTGAATTAGGGACAGCGCGCTTTTTGGGACAATTAATTATTCACTTTCTGCATTGCAACGCTAAATTCAGAGACTGGTTTAAATTTTTCATTTTGACAATGATTCGATGGGATAGGGATTTCAATTACTGACAACTTGAAACCATCGAAATAGCTAAGTGTACGAAGCGCTATATATCTATACGTGGAATACAATGTGATTGACGCGTGCGCGCGCCCGCGTAAGAGAGAGAAAGTAAATTATATTCATCGAGACATTGACATAATATCTCGCCAGCTCCGGCGAGAATTGCCACGAAAACGTGAAGTGAACAAATTGAAATTTAAAACTTAAATTAGGAGCTGCAAACGATGGATTGATAAACATGTAATCATGTCAACGGTATTCGTTGTTGTTGTTGTTGTTGTTCAAACATTCTCTCACACACAACACAAGACAACAAAACACAACGAAATGGAACGCAAATCGAATATTCAATTCAAATAAAGTGCATTTCACTGTTTTCCGTAACCAGCATCCTTCAAGGATGCCAAAGAAATTTAATGAAAATGTGGCTCAAAGGCTGGCTCAAAGATGAAATTGAAATGTGATTTAATACAATACCGTCAGCTGTAGTATCCGCAAGTGCCAATACAGTTGGTGGTGTGCCAGATGGTAGTGAAGATGAAGCCGCCACAGTTGATGTCGTTGTACTTAAACTTAAGCAGCCGCTTTCTCCTGCAGAAATAGCATTAATTTATATTTCGAAGCCGTTTTTTGTTGTTGTTGTAAATGTTATCTCCATTTGCTATTTTTTTTTCTCTTTCTCTTTCTCTCTCTCTCTCTCTCTCTCTCTCTCTCTCTCTCTCTTTTTTCTCGTGTATTCAATTGAATTTTCGAATGCACTTGTTGAAAGGAAATCAGATATTTTCACACACACACACACACACAAGAAAAACTGCTTGAATGCTTGCTAAAATACGATTGGTATCGGAAAAGTTTCGTTTTGCCTGTAGGTAGTTTTTGTTTAACTTCTATTGAAAAACCACTTCAGAAAATCAAAAAATCGTAAACCGAAAATGGCAATGAAGAAGCAGAATGAAAGAGAAATAGAGAAAAAGAGAAAGCAAAAAAAAAGCAAATTGACGATGTTGTACACAAACCTCGTTCGGGATGAGCTTTCAAATCGCTTTTTAATGTTGGGCTGCCGCTACAATAGCTCGTGTATTTGGTATTTGGCGATGAATTGCGATGATGATGGGGCGAGTGACCTAGTTTTGTCGTTGTCTTTTTTGATTTGTGATACGGTACGGCTGTGGTGTGTGTATCGATGCTGCTGATGTCTTTTTTCGGTGATGTTCCACTGTTACCGCCGATCGTATTTGTTTTCGGTGCATCCAATTGATGTAAGGACTGTTGTCCGGTAAGTTTTCGTGACGTTTTCTCAAGGTCTGGGGAACCAGACGGTAGGCTTGGTGGAAAAGCCTCACGCATGGTTCCCGTCGCTTGAATTTTGCCCGAGCTGTGTTCGCTATCAGCTCGACTAGGGCTCGATGTTACGGATCTACCAAATAAAATCGATTTGGGTCTACGTGGACTGTTTGTATTTGACAACGAAATTGCTGCCTCAATCTGATGATCCGACGGTTAATTCTAAACTGATACCCGTTTGGTTTGCGGTTGTGATTGTACGAGCGCTTTTGTTTCGGTGCATTCATAGACACTAACGCTTCGCTTTGATTCAAAAGAAGCCAACACTTCCAAATCAATTAACATCAGTTCAACTCAAAACTGTATAGCCTAGATTCGCAGCCAGGATTTTTATTTCTCTCGCTCTCTCTCTCTCTCTCTTTCTCTCCCGTTTCTTTGCATTCAATTAACCTAACTATAAAAGCTCATAGTATGCCGATAACGTTTTTAACGCTTTAGAAATTTCATTTATATGTTTCCTATCTGTCTGATGTCTGCCCAACAATCACGCTTTGAAGAAGAACAAAAATAAAATACTGTCGTTTGATTGAATTGTTAAGCCGATCAAATACGAAGCTTTTCAATCAATCATCCAATATCCTGAATGCAGACACCGAATCGATCACCAGCAATTAATTTCGTATTTATTAACGTATGATGAGAACGTATCAAGAGATTTATTGATCTGATGGTTCGTCTGTCGGGTTGCTGGAAAATATCGCTTTTTTCTCACTACTGAGCAATTCCATTCACATGCAAAAATCGGTATAGGTGACAAATTTTCAATTTATCGTTTAACGTTCAATGTTCTTCCGCTTCGAAACGTTTCTCGCACCAATCTATCTATATGTGAGGGTTTGTGCTGAATTTCCACTGAATCACTTTGTCCGCCTTTTTTCTGTTCATCTATTATGATGTATCTGATATTGAATGGTGACGATCTAAAAAGAGCGTTTGAAAAAAAGAAAATTGGAAAAAAAAACGTTGTATTAGTCGTTAAAGCATAGACATGTTCATTGTGGCGAATATTTGTTATTGAATTGATTTTTTTTTTTAAGGTAATCAAAGGAAACTGATCAGATTATATGGATTATGGGCTGAAAATGTTGCTAAGTTAAATGAATTCATTCATGCGTTTAAAAGTATCTTGAAATCGAACAAAAGTTCGATGATGAACAAAAAAAAATCAAGAAAAACTTTTTTTTTTCCTTGCTTGTAAGGCATCGACGTCAAGGGACGATACTGTGAAAATACATCTAAAACTTTAAATCGACTTGCTTACTTGCCTGCGGCCAAAACCAGCCACAGCAACAGCAACAGAAAAGAAATGGTTTTGTAACGTTAAAAGTCAGATCATCCACCAGACCTTTTCTTTTTGTTGTTGTCTTTTTTTTTTCTTCAAATTCAAATGTCTTGCAGTCGAAATGCCAAAACTGCTATGGTTTGCATCAAAATTGATGGTATTCCGTTGAAGAGCAAAACCACAAAGTAGCCAAAATGGACAAAAAAAAAGGACACATAAGGGTATCGAAAATACAATTTGGAATGAAAGTGATGCGCAAATTGTAATACAAATATCAAATTATTTATAGAATCGGGTAAAACAAGTGGACAAAAGAGACGGAGAGAAAATATTTCCTATTGCTCTTAAAATCGTTAAGATTACAGACGAAATCGGTTGAGTTAAGTGACGGCTAAAAGTTTGGCATAAAATACCTTACATTCAGCATTAAAGTACGAACTAAACAAACCCACCAACGCACTCAACCCCCACTACATTGAGAGAGACCTGGCATTGAGAGCAGATATGTTCCTGTAAATGTCGGTGGACCACCGCTCAATACGAAATACTTTTGTTTCAAACTTTTCTTTTACGGCTGTTGCTCTCTCTCTCTCTCTCTTTTGTTCCCCTTTTTGTGCGCTGTCATCCCATTTAATTGAAGTAACTCGAAAGCTTGGATATGCCATTTAATGCGTGTGTGTGTGTGTTGTTTTTTTTTCGCATCGTATTGTTTGTAACCATTAAAACGATTGTGGTTGTTGTGCTCTCCTTAGCGAGAAGATTCTGCACGCTCGCTCAGTTATAGCCCCCAACATATATACACAACCTAATAAGCTTTTGCGTTCTTTAGTGCCCGTGCGACGTTTCTCTCTTCTTCTATCTCTGGTTTTCTCGTTATCACAGTTAGTCGCTATCTCATCTGTCAAGACGTCGAGTGTGTGCTTTCAAGCGTCACTTTTACGCGCAAATAAAGGGAACAAAGCACTTGAAATGTTTACTTCTTTAAGTAGTGGAAATTCTGTGGATTGTTTACAGCAAAAACAGATAAAAAAAATATTTTATTTTTAAATCAAACATAGAGAGCAGAAGAGCCGTGTGCTCATGCACATCGGGCAAGCATCTTTCTGAAATTTAATGGTTCGCTCATACGTTCTTCAAGTTCTTCAAGTTAAGTGGCGTGGTAGATTGATTGCTTGGTTGGAGAAATAAAAAAAAAAAAAAATAAAGCCAAGTACAGCAACCAAGATCATAGAACACGAACTGAAATGACAAAAATAACAACGCTTTATTTGTCACATTGTCTTCGAAATTCGTATATTCATACGAATATACCCCTCGAATTCTTCAACTGTTCATATCGACCTGTTTGCTCTTTGTCATCGAATGATCTCCGTGTGTGTGTGTCTGTGTTTAATTCACTCAAAACATATATTCCAACGCTTTTATTCAATGTTACCATGATATGTTGATCAATATTTCAACAATTCTTAAAATAGCTTAAGTTGCAAAGCCGATTCAAGGAAGAACATATATATTAATTGGTGAGATTTCAAGTGTATTTGTAAACATCAGCACGATAATAAAGATACAGAAAAAGAAACCATGGAAAGAAAATCTGCTGCGGCACAAATACACAAAGTTTCCAGAAACTTCTGAATAATATTCATAAGCATAGCGCTGACATGTTCGTGAGAATTTCACATGATTGCCACTTGATCCATTGAGCATATGAAAATTGATATTGTTACGGTGGTACCGTGATACACCGAAGTCTAAATGGTGCTTGGGCTGTATCGTGAGGCTCTTAGTAGAGATAAGAGCAAACTTGAACTGAATTTAATATACCATCTCCTCCATTTTTTATTTATGGTGTGCATAATTTTGGTATGATGGTATCAGAGGAAAAAAAAACACAAACACACACACAAAATTAAGATCCTTATGCTCAAGTCAAGTGTATGATTTGAAGGTTGGCACCATTCCATGAATGAAAATACCATTAGATGGGCCAAGTGATAAATTAATTGAAAAGTACAACGCACAACTTTTATAATTTACTCCGTTCTTTTTCTCAACGTAAAGTTAGAATTGAACTGAAAAAACAAACCAGCAGAAATAGCAAGGACAAAACTTTGTTAGCCTTTAAGAGGTGCCAGTGAAAACACGTGTATTATCTACAGTGTACAATTCAAGTGGTAACCAAGTTTGCCGTCGGCTATAGGGTGTAACACATTTCAGAATCTCAAAAGAAGGAAAAAAAGAAATTACAATTCTTTCATTTTTGTGTGCGGTGATTTAGTTGGCAATGTCGACACTCTCGGACGAACAATCGTTGGCAAATTATAAATGGTGCGATTTATGTAAGTGAATTGACGCCTAATGCTTATACCAATTACAGAAAATTAAATGTAATTTATTTGCTTGTAATAGCAACGCTTTATAATCCCCATCAATTTTCCAACGAGATTATTAATTAAGCGGCAAAATTGCGCGTTTGCTGGTGAGATACAAGTGGCCGATAGCGCAATGCATCTGGAAATGGCGTGAATGCATTAATCATTTCAATAGAACATTTTTGGGTGATACGCTCAAGTTTACATTGAATGTGACACATTCTATGCATTTATTAAAATGAGCAGCTACCAATTAAATACACAGATGCTGGTGCTTGTGCCGCTATCGTTTGCTGTTGCTATTGTTGGTGGGGCGATTCAGACATTTCAATGCAACCTGAAGCATACGAAACAGATTTTATATGGAATACGTGCACAGCTCGGATTATGCAAACAAATCATATTCATTTGACAATTGTCCCGTTTTTTCCTCTCTATTTTTCACCCCATTTATCTCTCTCTCTCTTTCTATCAGATTTTTCTTCGAAAAATTGTCGGATTTCTTTTTGCCTTTAATCAGATTTATATATCACAAGCCGCACATATACGAACAAAATGTTGTCATTTGTCAAATACATTTGTCCATTTAAAAATCAATTTATTTCTTGACAAGTGAATTCAGATTTATTATGACGGACCCATAGTCATGCCTCTAGATTTACCATTGACAAATGCGCTGCAGTAAATCGAAAAAAATATGTGACATTTTCGATGGGATTTTTTTTTTCTCTCTCGAATAAAAATTAATATATCGTTGAATTATATATATTTCCCTCGAAATAAAAAAAAAATGGAGGTAGAGAAAAAAAAACAAGCAAATGAAAATGGTATCAAGCTTCGAATCGAAAATGACAGTGCTACCATAATGGTGAGCTTGACCACACAATGCTGGTATTTCATGGTCATTAATTTTTCATGCGAATAACTTTTCCTACTGTTTTCGTGCTTCTTTTTTTGACACTTTATTTACCAATTTTGTTATGGAATTTGAAAAAAAAGTTATCAGCCAACCATGTTCAATTCAAACGAATTGTAAAGTTTAAGTATATTGTTCAGGATGATTGTTAAGATTGGTCTGTTTGCTAGGAAATGAAAATGGTTTTGAGAAACCATCATATTTTGTGAAGAATTTTGATTTGTTGACGACTCTCTCGAGACAAACAGAGAGCTTAGGCCAACAAAATGATTTTTTTTTTTTTTGGCACTCGACATATTGATATTGACCAAAAAGCGTAACAAAATCAGTGTGGTGCACAAGGGGGGTAAGCCCGAATGACCCCCTCCCCCCAAAATTATCTTTTAACACTAAATAGAATTGATTTTTTAGGTGATAACCTAAAAAAAAAAATAAGTTGCCGACCGTGCACCACAATGAACCAAATACAAGAGACTAGATAAACTAAACAAAATACAAATGGCCAATAGCCATGAATTATGGTGAATCGAGCAATGTATTTTGGATCATGTTGGCCATTCGTAACGCTTCAATAGTTAACACGAATGGACGACAAAAATGAAATAACATTTATCGAACCAACAAATAGAATATTTGTTGAGTGGATGTCATGTATGTAGTTCCGTAGCATCGACTCCAGAACATTTTGGATGGTATCACACAGCAAAAGTAAAATAGCCACAAGGCAATTCATATCACTTTTTGCATGGCACAAAGACAAACAGGAAGTGTGTGTGTTTGTGTGCGAAAATCAAATAAGCGTAAATTGAAAAGATACGCAAGATTGTGTCGTTGTGAACGATATATGTACAGATGTACATTGACTCTCTTAGGAAGCGGCTTCCGTGGCAATCGAGTGCCTGTACTGTATCATCGTTAAGTAAACGATTCTCGAAGAATAATGTTTTACCATTTACATTTAGAAAAAATGGACTGACTATCCACACTACAAAAAAAGTGTGAATTCTCTGACAAAATTGCGTTTACGTGCTTTCACCAAATGAAGAGGAATAGGCAAGAAGCAAAAAAAAAAACAAATCTAAGTAAAAAACCATCAAAAGGTTATTAAAACGTAATATATAAATAAAAACGAAACTCAAACAAAATGAAAAAAAAACGGAATGAGTGTGATTCAGTTGTGTGAGAATGAAACAAAAATGCGAACACACACAAACATACATCTATTCAATGAAAGAAAGCGAGAAGTAATAAAAAAAATGAACGCTTCACCATCATCATAATACTGAGGGTGGCAAATAAAAACCACTATGTAAACGACATAAACATTGCAACTGTAATAATGTTTGGTTTTTGAAAAAGAAAAAAAAAATTACAGCACAGAAAGCTGTATTTATTTGTATCAGTGGCATTTTTAATGAACAGAGCGAATGGTGCATGATGAACTTTCGTTACCATTGTCTAATGATACCATTGTCCGGGTGATTCATCACAAATGCCAATCGATATGATCGATTGCATGTTAAGAATGGTTCGCAAGTACGCCCCATTGTAGCCATATATTTTACCCAATTTCCGAGAACAAATTTTATCAAAACAAAAATCAAAATGCTCAATGGTCATTTCACATGTGCGTCTTCTGATGTCGTCCGACCAACATTATTGCTCCAACCACCCTTGGCCCCACCACAAATTTGTGTGTGTGTGCAATGGTTCAGAGAGAGCACGTTGACAATATTAATTATACCGTTATACGTATTTTATCCATTCGTGTGTTATCTGTACACTGTAATTCACGTGGTGATTCATATTAGTACACGAAATGTGACACTCTCTGTATCTGCTGCTGCTTCCCACTACCACCGCCACCTTTCAATATGTGTCACATCATCGAGAAATATCATCATAAATTTGTGTATGATAATGATGGTGGTCGGTGCAAATATGCGTGAGAGAATGTGTTAATTTATGCACGATTGCGGCTGCTTCCATGTGAAACGAAATTTTAAAGAGGAGAAAAAGTGATTTTCATATAATCGCACTGTAAACATAATGACGTTCAGTACGATTGCGAAAGCAATGTGTGAGTTTGTGGGGAGGTGTAATATAAACCATCAAATATTTAGCAAATTAATCGAAATTTAATTTGATATAATGAATTCCACGAAATCATATCCGGTAGAAATGACAATGGCTAATGATAATAGCTGAAAGGTATGAATATAAATGCTGAATGTGAGGGCATTAGCTCAGTCATGTAATACACATATATCGAAACGCATATATCGCGTTTTCATCGTTATTGTTGATTTTATGCTTGTTCTCTTTCCCACTTTCCCCCTTTTTTTCCATCGACGTTTTACATGATCTTTTAGATAAGGTTTTATGTGAAATTAACTACATTCGCCGTCGGTGTTTATTTGTATGTGTGTGTGTGTGTGTGTCGATTAGTGAATATTTCGTAAATATTGTCATATGCGCGCGCCGTTGGGGATTCTTTACCTGTGTATACATATTAAGCTGTTAACTTTCAGCGTTACATACAATAAAAGGTGAAGTGTCTGATTTGTTCCAATTTATATCTCGTCTGTATTAAATATTCAATTGAGCTTTGTTCACTGTTAACGTGCCAACTGATTTGCTGATTATATGGACGTGCACGTCGTTCATGGCCTTTAAATTTGACTTCATCCATACTGTATGATTCATGCACTACCACTAATGTTAGCCTATTCAATTATTCATTAACATTTCTTTCGACATTTTATGACGCACATATTCTTGTGTTGCTCACATTTTTCTCTCATCATCTAATGATCTGTTCATTTTGTGTGTGTTTTTTTTTTACCCGTCGATGAAGGCATTTTTGCAAATTGAATGTGTGGGAATTTTTCTGTTTTTTTTTTTTTTCTTCTCTCTCAAACAGCAAAAATAATGTACATTGTATGCATTGAAAAAGCTTAAAAGCTCAGTGAGCTCTCTATTGAAATCTCGTAACAGCTTGGAAACGTATTTTGCACATCCGCTTCTCGACTCGATTCGATTAATGTTTGCAGAAGAAGGTTAACAAAAAAAAAAAAAAAAAACTGAACTGCACACGAATGAAAAATAATTGGAATAATATTGTTGGTAGTTGTATTCGACGCAAAATTGTCATTGAATCCGAGCCACTTGCTTAACGCTTCACTCTCATTTTCTCTACCCTGCATTCGACGTCTATAGCTTCCATTCAGCTCTTCATCGCATTATAATCCTCAATGCCATAGTCATCATCAATGTTATAGTTTTCGTTGAACGTTGCGCGGATACGGGTAACAGCGCGCGCTCGTGAGTTTCAGCTCACCGAATGAGCGAACGAACAACCCAAAGTACAAAAAAAAAAAAATATTTACCTCGATTCACTAACAATGTGATCAGACATTTTGAGCGAACGAATGAGCGAGCGAACCGTATGCATGCATGCATGCATGCATTAGAAATATTCTACCACATTTCCATCGACTCGCATTCTATCGTTCGCTCACTTTTCATTGTGTACGTTTGGAGAATCCGAGTGGGCGATGTGAGTGTAACGTCTGCAAATTGGATATTATGTTCGTTTGCAATTTTATTGTCAATGTCGACAACACTAATGTAGCGTATATAGTCTCAGTGCATTACAGGCGGGATGAGGCAGGAGGAGGCGGGAAGAGGGACGCTGAATCGCGCGCACTCACGCATCCATACAGATGTACACATGTACACCGTCGCAACACGATGAACGCACACCAAACGAATACCATTGCATTGGATTTTATACCGTTTTCAATTTGAAACGTCGAGACAAATAAACATCCCATTAAATTCGTTCGAACGGCAACAGCAACTCTAATAATAATAGCGACTGAGTGAGAACAAAACTTTTTTGATTGCCATGACGTTCGATGAAATCCAGTGGCGATGTAGCAACAGCACCAGTTACGGCGGCACCAGTCTTTCGGGTACGTAATTTACGCAGCTAGTGTCTAATGCTTTTTTTCAACTTGGCATTCTTTTTGGTTTGTTTTTACTTTTAGTGGACTTTGAAATGAACTCTTGTTTGCAAAAACAAAAACAAAAACGAATACAAATCCACTACAGTTGTACACCAAGACTGGTGGTTCTTACACACCATGGGTATACACATTGTTCAGGGGCATTTTATTTCAACTGTCTCTTTATTTAATCTCAAATGATTTTACAAAAAAAAACACAAATATTATTTCACTTGACTTTGTCGTATTCGTTGGAAGAACGGTCGCTATAAATAGCTTGAACCTTTTGCTAAAATTGGTTTCTTCGACTTGAATATGATAGCGTTGGAATTTTTGGATAATGCAATTGGTGTTGTTGTTTTTCCATTGTGTGAAAGTGTTTGGCACTTGTCTACATCTATAAATTATACAGACTATTTGAAACTCGATTGCACGCCTTCACTTTAAATTGATTCAATTCACGTCAATTTTCAAACCGAAAATAAAATGGACCAAAAAAAAAAATCGCATACGAGAGAGTGCTGTGTGACCTTTTCACTCAGAAAAATTATTTATTCCATAGAAACGAAGAGAGGAACATTTTAGAGAATTCGATTGAAATGTTACTGTCTCGCTTGTCTTATTCTCCATTTTTGTTTTTTTTTTGTCGTTGGAACATCGACATTTGATATTTCGAATGCGATACGATATATTTCTGGTCGCTTGTTGAGTTGGGCTTGACCAGTTGAGAGTGCACACCTGTTTCGTTATGGAAAATTTTCCACAATAAATCAAAATCCTAGAAAGGCACGACAGAAATCATTTTAACAAGCATGTTCCGAACAATTCAATTGAATAATTTAGCAAAAAAAAAAAGAGAAACAAAAATTGCTCGAGTCGAGTGGAGGGAAGGAATGGAAAACACTTTTAATGCCAACATTCCAGTCAAATACACCGTATGCTACAGTTCAATCTGTGTCCAATGTCCATGTCCATTCATTCGACACACATTTTACCATTCGCTTCTCGAATGGTGTAACTACTAAGAAAATTGATGATGTAAATTGTAGTGCGTGCGTATGCATATGCGTCGCCGCAAGACAAAGTAATTAACAATTGACAATTAATAAATGATGACTGACACTCTTGTTTGAGTCTTGCGCCAACACACACGCCTTTTAATTACTACCTTTACTTTATACTGATATATGGCGACCAGGAACACAAAGTGAATTGTAAATCGACGAAAGTGCAATACTAATAAAATGACGTAAATGAAATAATAAATCGGAAATCGAAATGAAATTAAATGACAAATTGTGAGATATTTGGCACGAAGTAATAAATCGACGGAAATTAAATGATAAATTGTGAGATAGCTGTTTAAAAAAAAAGAAAAACTTCGACTTTGAGAGTGACAAAATGGATCCAGTTACGTGGGGAATTGGTCTCGGCGTAGTAGCATTGACAAGTATTTCTACTTTCTTCGTAACAAAGAGCATTTATAGTGGACCAGATGGTCAAAAGATCACCGATAGTATCAACAATCAATTAATAATTGAAAAAGAAAAAGACAATAGCCACGAGTTTGCACAAACAGTGGCTATAGTGATCCTATTGTTGATCGTGGCATTACTGGTAATCAGCATATGTCTTCGCTATGTGATTAAAAAGACATTAAATCATTATAGTGCGCGTAACGTGATCACAAATGCTTGAGAAAATAGCAAAAGACATTAAATGAGTGCAAATTAACAGAATCTAAAATTCCAATATGAACGATGAATATCAAAAAAAAAAAAATAACTGTGAATTGAAACGTTACATAGAGTGACAAAAAGTGCTCCATTGACAAATATTTGATTTGAAAATACAATGTGCAATTATTCATGCAATGAACTAAAAAAAAAAAAACAACAACGAATTGCAATATTACACTGAGTGTGTCAAAACTGCTTAACTGACAAATATGTGAGTTCAAAATTCGAATGAACTGAAGGAAAAAAAAAACGAATTGCAACGTTATACTAAGTGTGTTAAAACTGTTTAATCGACATATATGTGAATTCAAAATGCGAACAATGAACCGAAAGGAAAAAACAATGAATTGAAATGTTAAACTGAGTGTGCAAAATCTGCTTGATAGACAATTTTGTGTTCGGAATCCAAATTCCAACCTGGACGAGTGTTTCAAATGTGCATTGAAAGTGTATGTAAACAAAAAAAAAAAAAACAACACAGCTGTACATGGCATTTTACGCAGTGCAAACAAAATATAATGCAAAAGACATACAATGCGAAAAAAAAAATAACACAATATACAACGTAAATGCGAATTAAAAAGTGAATTTATGACGAAAGACGGGATGTTCCAGCAGAGATAAGTCCAGATCAACATTTTAAAATATTTTAAAAATAAATAATGCTAAAATCAATTGGAATTTTGACCAATTTATGAACGTTGAATTAGATTATTTAATATGAATTTGCATAAGCTGATGAATTTAATATGAATTTACATGACCTGATGAATTTAATACGAATTTGAAAGAAAAATAATTTGGTCATCATTCGAAAACATTTACATGAAACATGATATCAATGCGATTAAATGCGATTTCACTTAATTTCGAGGAATTTTGATCTATTTAAAAAAAAAATTGAATTGAAATCTTGCTCAATAATGACAGCCTAGTGAATTTATTCCAAGAATCTACGATTTTAATGATTTGAATATACTGAATATAATATAAAAAAGACAAGAAAATCTAATGAGTGCAAACGAGGAATATAAACAAAAGAAAGCCTATTTTTATAAGGTCTGTGGAAAAATTTTAGTCTATAAGACAGAAAAAAGACCATTGCCTCAGGATGAGAGTAAGTTAACAAGTTTTAAATTAGAGGTCGTAACGGCATATAATAAATTCGCGGCATTTGTAAATGAAAACATAAAATTTCAAAAGGAAGAAACACAAATTCTAATCCATAAAAGTTTCGAAGATACCTATAAAAAAAGATTGTTAGATGCACTGCATTTTTTGGGATTTCACGTGGATTTACCCCTTGATTTTGGCTTGATTAGTGAGCTTTTATTAGTACCATATAACGTGAATGATAATTCGGACGGGGGTACAGGTGTGGTAAACAGTAACTCAGATCTGATAGAAGACTCTGAAACAGATGATGATTTAATAAACAACGTTGAAACGGGTGATAATTTAATTTTTGAAAATTTTGCTTCGCATTCGGCCCCTGTATCCACACAACATACAAAAATGACTTCTAAATTGGAATTTTACAATTTATGTGCCAGAACTTTCACAGAATACTATTCTGGTGATCCACTGTCACTGAATCCATTCATAAATTCTATCGAACTGGCGGAAACAATGTGCGAATCAGACGTGCACCGCACAGTTCTGAAACAATTTATAATATCTCGTTTAAAGGGCTTGGCGAGTGATATAATGCCAACCGATATTCAAAATATTGCAATGATCAAAACAACGCTCAGGTCGAAAATTAAGCCTGAAAATAGTAAGGTTATTTGCGGTCGTATGATGGCAATCAAGGCCGATAAGTGTAATCTCTCGGATTACTCGAAACGGGCCGAACAATTGGCTGACAGTTTCAAAAGATCTTTAATTTTAGAGGGCATACCTTTGGGTAAAGCCACTGAAATGGCCATTGACAAAACGATTGAGCTGTGCCGCGCCAACACAGACTCATCAATGGTTAAATCTGTCCTTGCCTCATCAAAGTTCGAAAGTCCGAAGGAGGTAATTGCAAAGTATGTCATTGAAAGTCGTACAGAAACGACTGAGCAACAAGTGCTCTCATTCAAGACAAATAAATTTCAGAATAATCGTGGTTTCCGTGGTAACCATAAGAACAATGGCCGGGGTTACCAACAAAACAGAAATTTCAATAATTTCCAAAATAACAACGGCGGTAATGGCAACGGCAACGGCAATTTTAGAGGTCGTGGCCGTGGCGGCAATTATCGTGGCCGTGGTCAAAATTATAATAATTATAACAATAACTATCGTAACAATCGTGGGGGTCACAATCGTGTTTTCTATGCGGAAAACAATCAAGCCCCGCCGCCGGGGGCAGAGACCCAAAACGTGAATGTCAATCAGGCGGAATACAGCAATTAAATGACAATAAAAATTCATCAAATTCAGACGAAACTGTGAAACGGGTATTCGCCATGAATTTGAATCTCTCTGACTACGTAGAATTAAATACAAATAAGACAATAAGCAATAGTAGATTTTTGGTAGATTCAGAAGCTGACATTTGCATTATTAAATTGAATAGTTTAAGGGGAAATTTTAACATCGATAAATCTAGCATTATCGAAGTAACCGGGGTAGTTAAGACACCAATTTATTCGTTAGGTTTTATTCAGTTAAAGTTATACATTCAAAATTTAGAAATAACACACAAATTTCACGTAATGCCGAACAATTTCAATATTCCAAGTAACGGTATTATAGGCAAAGACTTTTTGAGACTTTATTCATGTGTATTAGATTATGGTAGTCACACTTTCACTATCAGGACTAAATTAGGTGAATTACACATACCGATGGGTGTTCACACCAAAAACAACGAGATTGCATTGCCAGCACGGAGCGAAGTATCTCGAATTTTCAAGTTTAGCGTTTCACAACCGTCGTTAATTTGTGGAAAAGAAATAGAAAAGGGAATTTTTAGTGCAAACACGATAGTAAATGAATCGGGTGACATAAAAATACATATTGTAAACACGAATGATGAAATGAAAGTCATAAAGATGCCAGAATTGGATATAGTTGAGTTAAAAAAATTTAAAATTTATGAGATGACTAAAACAAAACCCGATGACGAGAGAACAGAAAAACTAATGAAAATATTGAGGAAAAATTATCCAAAATCAATCAAATTGAGACAGAAATTAGATGATTTGTGCAGAGAATATGCTGATGTTTTCGCACTTGAAACTGATTCATTAACAGTCAATAATTTTTATGAACAAAAGTTGAGAATAAAAGACGACGAGCCAGTATATACAAAAAATTACAGACAGCCACAGTCACAGAAAGAAGAAATAGCGCGACAGGTGAAAAAACTGTTAAAAAATGGATTGATAGAACCTAGTACGTCAAACTATAATAGCGCAGTAATTTTAGTACCGAAGAAGGGCTCAGGACAAAACAAAAAATGGAGAATGTGTATAGACTATAGGAAGGTAAATCAAAAACTAATTCCGGACAAATTTCCGCTTCCGAGAATAGACGAAATTTTAGACAATCTAGGCAGAGCTAAGTTTTTCAGTGTGGTTGATTTATTTTCTGGATTCCATCAGATACCACTTCATACAGACAGTAGAGAAATAACGACTTTTTCGACAGAAGAGGGCAGTTTTCAGTGGAAAGTCTTGCCATTCGGTTTAAATGTGGCACCGAACTCTTTCAGTAGAATGATGAAAATCGCTTTCTCTGGCTTACCACCAGAACGTGCATTTTTGTATATTGACGATATAATTATCATAGGAAAGTCAGAATTTGATCATTTAAAGAATTTAAAATCTGTGTTCGACATTTTGAGAGCACGTAATTTGAAAATTAACCCTGAAAAGTGCAAATTCTTCGAAACAAATGTCATATTTTTGGGTCATGAATGTACCGACAAGGGCATTTTACCTGACCAGAGTAAATTAAAAACAATGCAAGATTACCCAGTACCACACGACAAAGATTCGGTTAGACGTTTTGTAGCTTTTGCTAATTACTACCGCAGGTTCATTCGCAACTTTGCATTAATCACGCGGACATTGTCAAATTTAACTAAAAAAAGAGTGGAATTTATTTGGGAAGCTAAGCATCAGATAGCATTTGACAAATTAAAAGAGGCATTAATTTCGCCACAAATTCTTCAGTACCCAGATTTTACGAAGGAATTTATAATTGAAGTTGATAGCAGCACACTGGGTTGCGGTGGAGTATTATTGCAGGAGCACGATAACCAAAAGTTGCCAGTCGCTTATTTTTCAAAAACTTTTCAAAAGGGCGAGAAAAATAAGGCGATTATAGAAAAAGAATTATTGGCAATTTACCACTCAATTTTGGCTTTTAGACCATACATTTATGGTAGACATTTCACTGTCTTTTCCGATCATAAGCCATTGGTACATTTATTTACGATGAAAAATCCCGCTTCCAAATTATTGCGAATTAGATTTGAATTGGAAGAGTACGACTTCGATATAGTGTACATAAAGGGGAAAGACAATATTTTGGCTGACGCTCTATCACGCATACCGTTTAGCGAAATAAAGGAGTTGGGAAAGGATAGTAAACAAATTTTAGCAATCACTCGTTCGATGACTGGTGATTTGCGGAAAATCAGAGAAACAGAAAGCGAAAAGAAAAATGATAAGAACAAAGAAAATACAGTTAAAAATGTGCCGGTTTCAATTAGTGAGAACGGCTATAACAAGAAAATACCGCGAATAAGAACATTTGAAAATGAGAATGAAATAATTATATGCGCAAATTTAAAACACAAGACAATTTTTGAAGTAAGGGCAGCCATGAGTGACAAATTGAACTTCGAGTCAATCTTGTCAGCTTTAAAACGAGCCATGGTAGAAAATAATTTAAAGAAAATTCAATGGCCCAGTGATGATTTAATTTTTAAATATATTAACGCGGAATCATTCAAAGAAGCATGCATAAAAAAAATAAAGGAATTCGAAATAATTATCACAAATCCGGTAATAACAGTAACTGACAAAGAAAAACAGCAGTCGTTGATGAAAGAATATCACGAAAGTATGCTGAGAGGAGGTCATTGCGGCTCCAAAAAATTATATGCGAAACTGAGATCGCTATATTTTTGGAAAAACATGAGCAAGCATGTGACGGAGTTTGTGCGAAAGTGCACAACGTGCAAACTCACAAAGCCCAAAATCGCAACTAAAGAAGCGATGAACATTAGCTCAACGGCTCAAAAACCGTTTGATCTAGTGATAATTGATACAATTGGTCCGCTTCCCAAGTCAATTAATAATAATTTATACGCAGTTACCATTATATGCGATTTATCAAAATATTTGATAACGTGCGCTGTGCCAAACAAAGAAGCAAAAACAATTGCAAAAGTGCTTTTTGAGGAACTTGTTCTCATCTATGGCATACCTAAATCAATTCGAACGGATTTAGGAACGGAATATAAGAACGAAATTCTAAGGGAATTGTGCAGTTTATTGAACATCGAGCATAATTTTAGCACGGCCTATCACCATCAAACGCTCGGAGCGATTGAACGTAATCATCGCGTTTTTAATGAATACATAAGAGCGTACTCAATTGGAGACGATTGGGACATTAGACTTAAATATTTTACTTTTTGTTATAACACTTCATTCCATAGTACACTTAATTTAGAATTCACTCCATTTGAATTGGTCTTTGGCCACAGAGCAAATCAAGTTGAGTTTTTGAAACATCCAATAGAACCAATATACAACGTTGAAAATTACGTTAAAATCCTAAAAAATACATTGCAATTAGCACATCAGAAATCCATAGAATTCATAGACAGATTAAAATTAAGAAACAAACAACAATATGATAAAACAATTAACCCAATAGACGTGAAAATAGGAGATCTAATCTTAGTAAAGAAGGAACCCTATAATAAACATCAACATGTATATTCGGGTCCACACAGAGTAAGAAAAATTGAAAATGAAAACCTTATAATTGAAATAAACAACAGAGAACATAAAATTCATAAAAATAGAACGGTTAAAGCATAGACTACTACTATTTACTACTTAAATGTAATAATCAAAGAAAAACAAAAAAAAAAAAAATTATATTGAAAACAAAAAAAAAAACAATTAGAAAATCAGTAAGAAAAACGCATTTATCAAAAGTAAATTAAACAGAATGATCAACTGAGATGTACTTTTCTTAAATTCATTTTAGAAGATAATAAAAAAAAATAAAAAAAAAAAGCAAAACCAAGAAAATTGTAAGATTTCACACTTCAAAAAAAGGGAGGTGAACAAGTTAGTGTTATATTGTAAACACCAACTTTCCAAAGGGGGGAAGGTGTAGTGCGTGCGTATGCATATATATCAGTATAAAGTAAAGGTAGTAATTAAAAGGCGTGTGTGTTGGCGTAAGACTCAAACAAGAGTGTCAGTCATCATTTATTAATTGTCAATTGTTAATTACTTTGTCTTGCGGCGACGCATATGCATACGCACGCACTACACCTTCCCCCCTTTGGAAAGTTGGTGTTTACAATATAACACTAACTTGTTCACCTCCCTTTTTTTGAAGTGTGAAATCTTACAATTTTCTTGGTTTTGCTTTTTTTTTTTTATTTTTTTTATTATCTTCTAAAATGAATTTAAGAAAAGTACATCTCAGTTGATCATTCTGTTTAATTTACTTTTGATAAATGCGTTTTTCTTACTGATTTTCTAATTGTTTTTTTTTTTGTTTTCAATATAATTTTTTTTTTTTTTGTTTTTCTTTGATTATTACATTTAAGTAGTAAATAGTAGTAGTCTATGCTTTAACCGTTCTATTTTTATGAATTTTATGTTCTCTGTTGTTTATTTCAATTATAAGGTTTTCATTTTCAATTTTTCTTACTCTGTGTGGACCCGAATATACATGTTGATGTTTATTATAGGGTTCCTTCTTTACTAAGATTAGATCTCCTATTTTCACGTCTATTGGGTTAATTGTTTTATCATATTGTTGTTTGTTTCTTAATTTTAATCTGTCTATGAATTCTATGGATTTCTGATGTGCTAATTGCAATGTATTTTTTAGGATTTTAACGTAATTTTCAACGTTGTATATTGGTTCTATTGGATGTTTCAAAAACTCAACTTGATTTGCTCTGTGGCCAAAGACCAATTCAAATGGAGTGAATTCTAAATTAAGTGTACTATGGAATGAAGTGTTATAACAAAAAGTAAAATATTTAAGTCTAATGTCCCAATCGTCTCCAATTGAGTACGCTCTTATGTATTCATTAAAAACGTATATGCGCTTCACATATATGCGCTTCACTATCATTCTCCCATTCACATCGACGAACACGAACACTCTATCGTCTGATTCATGTTATAAATTCGTTGCATAGTTAACCTCAAATGGTATAATCTCATATGTTATGCATCGTGTTCGAACATTAGTTTCTTGTTTTGATGGTTCGCTCCTGAACGTCACCATTCGTTATATCGTTATGTTGTTTGAATCACAATATTTTTGAATGGACAAACTGATCGCTTGCTTGCAGTTGTGTCTGTGTGCGCTCAATTTTTTTCGTTTCGAGAGTAATTTGCTGCGAAGACAAGTTCGAGCGTATTTGATCCCACTTAAGTTTGAATTTTATCTCATTTCGTGCACATTTGTCAATTGTGAAGCTGAGAAACCGAGGCACGCTCATATAGTGTGGATCGGTATCATTATTTTATCAAGTATAACGTCGATGCTTTTGAATCACATTCCCACCGTTGGAGTGGTCTCGACCAATGTGTGTGTGTGTGTGTGTGTCGCTGTGACTCCATCACAATAAATAACGATGAAGCTTGCGGAGACAGTACAACTTGAAAATGATCCCTTGGAAACCAAGCTCCAATTTGATGTTGGTCGAACTTCAACGTATTTTGTAGTTTAATATATGTTTCCTTTCACCGTGCTGTGTCTTTTGCTCACTCTTTTGTTTCATACCATTTTAGTGTCTCTGTCACTCTTATTTTTCGTGTCTGTTTTTTTTTTCAAATGTAAATAAACGAGCATGATGCGCAAGTCAGGATTTTCACTATACAGGGATAAAACGATCGATAAATAAATTCTAAATATAAACGAAATAAATATACAAACCACAAAAAGAAGACAGAAAAAAATGAATAACACAACGTAAAAATAAAAATTACTTTTACCATTTTGATGAGGTAGATTATTTGATGGCTTTGAAAAATAATAGACAAAAGTGAAATCTACGCTCATCTGAAATCATCATAAATATTTATGTTTTGATCGTCATCAAATTGTCCGTTATATTAATGTGTACTCAGTTTTCCTAGTCTATGGGCTCATGTCAATGCTATTAATAACCTTGTGCGACCAAATATGTGGATTTCATTTCGAAATAATTATGATTTCTATCAATGGGCTCAAATGCTGCTGAGTTAATCTTCAATGGTTGGTTTTATGATGTGACTACAGCACAATGAGCTCATGAGTGGACCAATTGAGACAACAGCACACACAAAAATTACAAAAATCAAGAAAATCAAATGGAGAGCATGTTTATGAAATATGAAAGCACAAGATTCATTTGTTTTGTTGTGACTTCTTCTCATCTCTACGATGTGTCCGTCTTTCGATCGGATATTTGTCCATGTGATGATATCATTGTGTACGATATTCACCATTTCACCCTGAATGACTTCTCTTTGTATGTGATATATGGATAAAATGTCTCAAGCAATAACCACAGAGTGCTCTGACTTCCGTTGATTGAGAAACTTTATTCACTGCTAGCTTTGTGTCACAAAAAGACGAAACGAGAAAAACATCTTACATTTTATCCGTACGAATGTGAGTGTACGACGTGTGTTCATTTTGCTGGTTCTGTCCACAGAGACACAACCAGTCTACATATTTAATGATCCGAATATTGTTTGACTTTGAGCTTTTGCACAACGATTCTAAACGATTGCTAACGTTGAATCTAAATCAAAATTGGCATCATTTGTGGTTAACTACTTTTCGTTGTGTGTTGTGTAACGTGTGCAAGTGTATTTTGTGTTCAGTGGTAAATGATTCGACCATAAGTTTTGATTGTATACCAGAGATCCATTTTTATGTGCAATTATGGTTTTTGATGGGTTCACAAGTTCAGAATAATATCAATCTTCATGGACAATGCCATTTACATCGGGACAATCTTAGATACATCAACAGCTAATTAAAATGGAAAATGCTCTGTATTTAACACAATATTTGTGCATTGCATTTTTGATTTAAGAGAATTTCGATGGAAAATGAGATAATGTAAAAATGAAGAGAGAGAGAGAGAGAGAGAGCGCGAGAGAGAGAGTGAAGGAGAAAAGTGGCCGAGAAAAAGCTGTGACTTTTATTCGTAGCCCCGAGCAAACCAAAACAAAAATCTAAAATCCACAATTAAAAACTATGCGCGCTTGCTTTTCCTTATATTCTACTTAAAATAAGCCCTCTGAACTGTTTACTTTACGGAAATCCTATCATAAAGCTTCGACGAGAGAAAAAACAACAACAAACATCAACCATAGTCTCAACACAAACAAACACAGAATTTCAATTTTCATATTTTGCCTTTTCACGATCTTCAGTTTGTTTGCTTTTGTATAGTGACTGTTGGTTGCTGGGTACTGGTAGCGGTACTATACTGCCTTGCTACACGGTGAGCCCTATCCGCTTACAGACGATGGACGGTTTTTTTTTTCTAGAAAAAAATGAAATGTCGCGTTTTCTTTGCCACAATTACTGATTACATGTGGTCGTATGTTGCTGTTTATCGGGTATTGTTATCATAATATGTGAATAATGGCGTCAGCGGCAATAGCAATATATAAAAATAACAAATGAGAAGAAAAGAGAGAGAGAGAAAGCGAGCAGCCGACTATTTGAGCGCGCTGAAAAATAAAACGAAACACACTCACGGGCTCAAAACCACAACACTTGTGTATTGTACATTTTAAGTACAATTTTCCATTCAACACCCAAAGCCTTAGCAGTGAAAAAGAAGCACTCCGTGCACATACATCATAAGTGGCGGTTGTGCCCATTTAATGTTCCAGCATGAGCTCATGAGCTTGTGGGTTTTGAACTGTGAGTTAGACTGAAAACTTCAAATTCTGTGTGTGATACACAAGTTGTCGACAGACATGCCACAAAGGCCATACACACACACATACACATATAAACTCCGAACACACATTCTCACATAAAAACGAGAGATGGGAAAATAAATATTGAAACACCACATTTAATGAAAGAGGTGAGAATATGTTTACTGGGTTGTTTTTTTGTGTGCTTTGGTTTATTGTTTTTTTTTTCCTTCGTCGCATACGATACGTGCTTTGTCGTGTAAGATGCCATTAATTCTACCCTTTCACTTGTTTGGTGTTGTGTGCTTGCCACGAGTACCATCCAGAGAACCAATGATAAGCATACAAGTAAAAATATTCGCATTTTCATACGGCAGCAAATGAGAGTTCGTGAATTGTTTGTGTGTGTCTGTGTGTATGGGTTTCGTATTTGGTCTTTTTTATTCATCGTCCCGGATAACCAATGTACACTTCATGTTTTCTGCCTTGGCGACACTCTCAATCTACGGTATGCTTACTGCTTACTGTAGATTCCGTTTTATTTGTGTCGGGCTAGTTAAAGTTGACACGTATTTGGCGCTCTGCTGGAAATGTGTCATCCGTATGTATTTTTTATTTAACAAAATGGGCCACAAAGGTTATTGCTTGTTTTGAATTACAACAGCAGCAGCAGCAGCAACAACAACAACAACAACAACAACAACAACAATAGCAACGTAAAAAAATGCCCCATTCTGTTTCCCTCGTTTTGTCGTTTTATTGCTGCTATGTGCTGTGTGCTGATGTGAATACACACGAACTCTCCGTTGCTCGGTCGCAATAATATTTTGCTATCTTTGTCCGTTTGTGCGCTTCTTTTTTTATGTGTCTAAGCAATATCCGTAAAGAATTGTCCTCTTTTTTTTTATCGTTAGTCATAGAATGCCATATAACATTCACATCTAAATATGGTTCGGAAGCATGGTTGTGCATATTTTGTGTATTCATTTTTAGATTTTTTTTTTTTTTAAATAAATTTCAATATGGACTTTTTCTTATTCAAAATTAGTAGCACATTGTTGCTTTGTCGCGAACAACTTCAAATATCGATAAATTTTAAGCCGACTTCTTAGAATAGAATGTTGTGAATATGCGTACGAATTGTACGGTACGATCTATCCATGTCTATTGAGTGAATCGTGTTGACTTGTTTAAAATCAACTCTATCGATTTTTGTCGGTGTTCAGGTCAGAGGAATGCCAACATTGTGCATGTGTACGAGCGTGAGCATGTGTGTAAGTGCGGGTGGAAATGTGGCGTAGCCAATGTAATAATTGCACCATTGTGCTGTTGTGTGTGTGTGTGTGCTTTTGCTTGGCCATTTCATGAACAATAGCACATTCCAAAGAAAACAACTGAGATAGGAAAAGAAATTACCAGAGCATTGGAACAAAAACCAACAAAGACTTTCACGATGAATAGACGAACGAAATTTATTATTGCGTTATTAAATGTGTTTGGTGTTGTTTCAGAACGTTTTCTCCTTTACAAAGCGTACATGGTGGCCCATAAAGGGAATGAAAGAGCTGAAAAAATCTCAAACTTTTCACGTTATGTATTTTCAATAAAAACGACTTTTCTTAACGCATCCGTTGTATCGACACGTATAATAGTTCTCTCTCTCTCTCTCTCTCTCTCTCTCGCTCTCTCTCTCTCTCTCTCTCTCTCTCTCTCTCTCTCTCTCTCTCTCTCTCTCTCTCTCTCTCTCTTTCCATTTTTTTCGGTTGCGTTCATTCCGAATAAGTACGTGGTGTAACGTAGCTCTCTTGTTGAATATGTGCGGCACGTATAATTCCAATCAGAACCACGGACAAATGCTCTGCGGGAAATGGCATAGAATGAGGGGGTAGCTACCCAGCCACCGTTACCATCCATTCGCGATAGTGAATTTTCATAAGCCACTCGTTATTGTGAGTCGTCAAATTGAAGTTGCATGCTATGTGCTGTGCTGTGCATATCACAGTGCGATACAAAGAAGTTTGTTTAACTCACAGAGATCTCTTTTTTATGCACACCAAATCACAGTAAAAAGTGAAAAATTTAAGTAAAAATGTGCTCATGTGAACATTCACAAGCTTTTATGCTTGCATATATGTGATTTTTTTCTCGTTTGAATTTCAACAATATTGCTTATCAAAGCCCGTTCAATTTTCAGTATTTTTACTGCACTCCTGTAGCGCTATTCCATAAATTTTGATCCACCTTTTTGTGTGATGTGCCTGTATCAATGATAAAATCTAAAATGCAAAAAGTAGTAAATTTACTACATTATGTTAACGTGTGTATTTGTGAGACTGCATTCGTGGTCAGTTGATTTTATTTTTCATTTGTCTTACTACGCCAAATTTACTTCTCTTGAAAGCATAATTTTGTTTTTGTGTATTTCGCCACTATTTTCGCATAGAAACGTTTCTATATGTAATGATTTTAATATAAACATGGTTTTTCCCATACCGAATAATTTCTTGTTTGTTCTTGTTTCCGCCACATTCATATGGCTCGTTATTGCCGCAACTATAATTATGTACATGTATTTGCTTAGCAAGTTTGTCTTTGACAAAGAGTAAACGGCAAAAAGTTTGCAAATCATACTTGTGCACTGTGTAGTTGTGAACATAACGTGTAACATCATGGTTGACAGCCAAGTTTGTTCGATGCAAATGAAATTGTTGGCAAAATCATGCCATAGATTGGGAAGGAAGAGTGGCGAACTGGTTGGAGCCAATGAAGAATGTCGGAGGGAGGGATCTAGAGAAAGAGATTTCCATTTGCTTGAAATGAAGAAAATCGATATCATTTCCCTCAACAGTTAAGCAATTTGTTATACTTTTTCAATCCAAACCAATTGTGAATACAAAATATTCAATGTCGCTCACTCTGGTCTGTCTATCTGTCCATCTGTATTCATCTCAACGATTTTTTCATATTTGCCATCCCCTTACACAAAACATTGTGATAATTTTTTCAGATGATTCATATCATTAAAAATGCATTTTCGTTTTGCATTTTCTTTCAATTTCAATTCAAAAGATGGGACACGACATAATAAGCAAACAAGTATACAAATAATCAGACTGTATTTTCATTTGCAGCTCAATAGAAATGTTGCCAGTGCATTTGCTGCAACATTATGACAAATGTTGCTACTTGTAGTGTACACTATTTAGCCAGAAACTATTTGTTTAAGCACATTTTATTGCGTACACGATTTTCTTTCTCTCTCTCTCTCTCTCTCTTGTCCGACCTTCTGGTTTGCATTATGTTCACTCGTTAGTTTTTGAAATTTGTTTTCGTTTAAAGTGTACACCGTGTTCAGTGTAGTGTCCTTTGCTATCAAACTTTTGCTAACAGTACCGTGGTACATTATGAAAGGTTCAAGCAAACAAGTCACTGTAAAATATTTTAAGGAGCTACCGTACCAACGATGTTGAAATCGGTAAAAGTCAGCGAAAACAAATGTGCTTATGAGTATAGTTTCTCAGCCTTTTCAACGCTTCGTTCGACAATCGTTTGGGTGCTAACGTCTACGGCAATACGGCACAAGTATTGTCAAGTTGGATATCTCGTACAGATATAGAGTATAATAAAATTCGACTGAGACTGTGACTGGCCAACAATATGCTGGAAAGAGGAGCACAAGTGTGGCGGGAAAAGTTTCAGAAAATGTACAACAAAAGCGCGCTAGCATAAATGTGAACTGAGTCATGTGATTTCTGGCTGGCACCGTGTAAATAACAAATGTGTGTACCCGTATACGATATTGGATTCGAATACTGAGGCACGAGTTGCGCGAGTGTGTGTAGGTGGCTCATAATTTATCCATGTTTTTGAAATGTTTCGCTGAAGGTTATCAACTTGAACTACATGTGCCCCCCGTATAAATTCATGCAATTTTATTTATTTTTTACTCAATCCTTCGTATGCTTTCGCTGTTGCTTGGTCTTTGATTTTCATTTTTTATGTATATTTTTTTCCGTGTGTGCATGTGGCTATGGCTATGTCTAGTCCTATTAATATATGGCCAGTGTTTTTTTTTTCTTCATACTAGCATTTGAATCATTTTGATCGGAAACCCAACGATTCCATGCAATCGATGTGAATCAACAGAAAACCAAAATATATCAACCCGATGGCGCTTGCATGGCGGTATTAGATTTTTTTTGCGATGAATTCTTGTCAGCGCCATCGTATTTCACATCCACCAACTAAATTTAGTTCCAGTTCAACAAACAGAATTTTGACAACGACGCCAAAGTGAACACTTACACACAGTTACACTATTCACACGAATAGTGTACAAAGAGATACACAACAGTTGTGTATTCATGAGTGTGTGCGTATCGGTTTGTTTTTCGCTCTCTTTGTACACCATTCGTATAACGTATATTGATCGCTGTTGTCTTCATACAAGCACCATCCGGTTGAAATATATTGAGGTAGTTTTTAAATAAAAGCCATATACATAAAACGAATTTTCCCATTTTTATCCGTTCCAACGCAATCTGAAACTATTTAAGCAATGGAAACGTTCGGAGTGTTCATATAAATAATGGCATTTATATTTTATGATTTACAACATTAATAAATCGTTTAAATTTATCCCATTTTCCATCTCAATGATTCAATTTTATTTGGGGGGGAAAAAAAAATTAAAGCACATAATAAAATCGACCTTTTGAGCTTTGAAATGAAAATAAGGAAATCACTTGAACAATACTTTCATTGAGAACGTGACAACAAGATGGAGAGTATTGACATTGAACCGATCGCAAGTACCTTTTAATTACGTATCGATGAGTACAGCAATCTTGTAGCACACTCTTCTCTTCACCAGTTGTAACATGAGCCACTTAAAAAACCGCCCATATATTTATTGTATTATTCAATGTGGTTGCCGCTTATTAAACTGAATCAACTTGGAATTGGTTGTGCCATGTACCTAGACTAAATTGCTTCGTTCGATGTGCACACAGTGTGCACGACGACCTTTTGTGTTATTTCATATATTTACTGTATATTCTCTCGGTGTAGCTCTTTTTTTTTATGATAATATTACGAAACATTCCCTTTTGTACCATTTGCTCGGTTTTCATGCATTTTGATTTGGTTTCTCTATCTATATCCATGTAATCTTTTGTATTATATCTATGTATTCGGTTTGTGGATAAATTGTTATTACATTATTGCAATAATAATGTCGAAAAAGACAATACAGTACTTTTGTGACAGTGTGGAAAAGTTTGTTCGAAATAAATGAAAACTCGAGAATAATAAAAATGAGAAGAGAAAGAGAAAGAGAAAGGGAAAGAGAAAGAGAGAGAGAGAGAGAGAGAGAGAGAGAGAGAGAGAGAGAGAGAAAGAGAGAGAAAGGAAAAAGCAGTCGAAAGAAAAACCTTTTGAAAATGAAAATGCTAACATAAACAAAAAATTCATTGCGTAAAATGCATGAACTGTATTCTTTTCTATTCGGTGAATTGTAATGGTGTTTGTATAAAGCCAATGGTACCATGTTGCATGGTTTTTGGATAAACTCTGGCATTCAAAAGAATCGACCAAAAAGGAAAAAAATGTATCCAAAATTGTCTGAACTCTTTCCATCCCACATCACTACACACACCTACAATTTTAGTATATTATATTTGACTGGGTTTTAAAACTATCGACATAAAAACGTTCGGTTCGTCTATCAACATTCGCATTCTCATGTTGGTTCGTTTTTGTTTCGTTGAAAAATCGTTTTGGCAATGAAATTGACTCTCAACAACGGATACTATGTTATGCGCTTAGGTCATGGCGTACACATTCATCTCTCTCTCTCTCTCTCTCTATCCCCCCTCTCTTTCTCTCTCTCTTTTTTTCTCTCGCCATGGCAAGCTCAATGTGCGCTTAATGTGATAAATTAGGAGAAAATGATTATGTGTGATTATCCACACGAACTACAAATTAGGTAAAAAGTGTCTATAATGAATAGGACTTTTGAAAGCGAAATTTCTTTTCAATGCATTGAATTTGTGACACAATGGCCATGCGATTGAGTTGACATATCAATAACATTCGATGGAGATTGTTCAAACGATGACATATTTGTTCTGTGTCTGTGTGTGTGCGTTGTTTTTCCAACTTGCAGGCAAAAAGGAAATTCAAGCTTTTCAAAAACAGCATTATTAAGCCAACAACAATAAGGAAACGCATTAAAAACGAAATGCGAGAAGTGAGCGAGAGTGTGACAAAGTGACATTAGTCACGTTTCGTTCTAATATTCATCGCTTGAATTGATTGAGTGGCCTTATTTAATAGACATCCACAATTCAATAAAGTTGGGTGCGCTCGGACGGATCGAATGTAAATAACATAAAGAAACACGAATGAACCACGTTGTGTTTTTGTTCTCATGAGAATGTCGTTTCCATTTACCAATGGGGGGAGAAAATGGACACTCCCCATATGATGGATATCATGTACTCAATTATTGTAGACATTTCAAATCTATTTCAAAGATCCAATCAAATAAGCATCACTATTTCGTATATCAATCACATCAAATAAACCCAAATATATCAAACGCACACACATTTCCAACTGAATTGTTCAGCATTTTGATTGTGTGTGTGTGTGTGTGTGTCGCTTTTTCGCAATCACCATACTTTGAAATCAAATTTTCGCACTCAAATAACAAACACACACACACACACATTTTTTTTTCGTTCTGTGATATATAAAAAAAGGTGAAAAAATGTTTGAAACGGTATTGTGAAAAATCTTTGACCTACTTTTGCCAAAACATTCATGCTCAATTTTAACTACCATCTGGTCTGTTACATCCGAACAATTGTTGTTGCTGATGCTGCTACATTCTATGCTTTTCTTTAGCGTTCCCAGCTTTTTGTTGCTATGTTATCTTATTTCCGTATCCACATTTGCGAATTTACAAGTTTTCCGCAACGAAATAACGCAACATCTCTGAAAATTGCAACAACAAAAAACCCCACAAACGATAACTTAATAATTGTATGAAGTGAAAAAGAAATGAACGATGGAGAAATAGACAAGCGTAAAAGAGATGAGCATCGATATCATGGAAAATTGAAATTGAGAGTATGCAAACCACACTTAAAACACACACACACACACACACAAAAACTGGTTGAAAACCGACAAGTTAAAAATAAAAAAAAAAAATCGATAAATTTCGTAAAACCTCGCAAATAATCGCGAATATAAACTTCAACAGCAATTAGTGATGCTAATGCACGAAAATGTATCAAATTTATGTACTCATTAGACAAAACGAGAATGATGATGATGATGATAATTTGATTGTTATGCACAAGAATGTGTGTTGCTTCTATAATCGCCCACACTCTTGCCACACGGTCTCACTCTCTGCAGCGAATTTTAAGCGAGGGGCAAATCACACTGCATTTTTGTTTCACCCAATTCCTTTTCTTATTAATATTTAGTGGTAAAGCATTTTATCGACTGACTTTAACTACTTTGGGCTTTGGGTGTTCGGCACTTCACTTTTTTTTGTGTTTTTTTTTTTTTTGTAACTTTGACAATTACGTTATTTGACTTATTCGATAATTACTTTTTTGTGATTTCCCCCTTGGTATGTCATCATGTTGTTGTCTGAAAATGGAGGATGTGAAAATGTTTTATGCGCATCGCGCGTCAGTCATTGGGACGTTGCTGTACGATTGTTGTTACTTTAAAATGGTTGGATGATGGCTATGATGCTATGGCTAGTCAATTTGAATGCGTATCATGACATTTAGATGCGAAGAGAGATTTAAGTACAAACGTAGCATGCAAAGTGATACGTGTATTTAGCTAAGATTTGATGTTTTTAATGAGTTCTGTAAATATTTTGAAATATAAATGCTTAAATAATGCTTTACATTCTTGGCTAGACACGATGTTTTGCATTTATAAACATACTGAAGCTACGTGAATGCCATTAGTATTTTTGGTTGAGTTTACGCTTCAAATGGCATACATTCGCATTAAAATGGGAAAAAAACCAGCACCAACAATATACCGATGAGCAGCTTCAAAACGGATGTCTTCACATTTTAAATGACTCGATATATTTCTTTCGTTAACACAGGCAATTCAGAATGTTGCTGTCAAATTGACACTGTCAATTTAGCATTGAATATGTTATCTTTTGACTTCAATTGATGGTCACACACAGAAATACACACAAAAAAACCATTACCACTAGAGGCGTGTCAAACATTTATTCTTCACTTGAAAAAGTCTTTCGCATTTCCTCAACTCACACACACACACACACACACACACACACACACACACACACACACACACACACGGAGTGGAAAAAAGTCAACGAAACGAACTATGAGCTAGACTGTGTGTCACTTATCAACCCATGGTTATGACATTTTGATGTTGGAAATTAATGTCTAAAGTCATTTAAGGCACCTAACAAGTTATGAAAATTGTGCTCGAGTTTGGCTATAGAAATTGTCTGTTTGCTTGCCTACCTAGGTGCTGTTCGCATGAAATGTTTCTACAATCATTTGTTTGACGTTTGGAATTAATGATGCATGTAACGACCAAAGTCATACACACAAAAAGAAACACAAAAAAATGACAACCTAAACACGCTGAAGTGCACACTGCACACGTTGTATGTTATTGTAATTCTTATGATCACCTGTTTGTGATCTACTTTATTTATTCACTGGTTTTATTTTTGTTTGTTCCATTTTCAGGTATTCACATTTTCAGTATGGAAACTGGATACATTTTATAACAATGTAATGTGCTCAAGGTCAAACACACCTTGATGCGATGGCATGATGTGGTAGTATAGCATCAGGATAATGAAAAAAATGTGTCACTTCTCTTCTATAAGATTACCTTGTGCCATTTATTTGAGACCATCCGATTTGATACACTTCTATTCAGTTGATATGATGATAATTTAGCATAAAAAAGGGGGAAAACCTTTTGTTCAGTTTAATGGCCAAAAATATTCCGGAAAAGTGTTTAATGCACACCGAAAAGTATTATATATATATTAACTGCAAAAATGGAGAAACCGTGTCAAGAGTGATAATGGCTTATCTAAACCTCACTAAACATGCAAATACTTTTAAAATATAGTTAAATGGATCACCAATTTAGACCCAAATACAGTGAAATCACTGTTATTTTGTCATTTGGACAGTTTTTAATGCCATTCAATTCATCCTTTTTTTTATCATTTCTATGATTCCCAATGGAAACTCCCATTCTATTAATATCGCTCGTATTTTCTAAACATTGGATTTTTTTTTTTTTTATTTGAATTTCTCGAATACGATATTTCAAATTCAATCATATACTGCTTATGCTTTATATTGGAAATTCGCTTATTCAAAAGAATTTGATTGATTACAGTTCATCAGTTGAATGAAAATGGTAAAAACACCAAAACTATATGTGGAAACAGCAAAAAGTTGGATAATATAAATCCAATGTGAAGCATGCTGTTCTTGAACATAGAACTTATATGTTTTCACATTCAATCGTATGATATATGGGGTTTTTACTGGTATCATTTTACCGTTCGATTCATTTTAAACACACACATTGACGAATGAAACTGTCACACTTAATATCATTTATTGGTGAAACATGAAAAGGAAATATATTCAGTAATATAAGCAACATAATACAAAATATGTGTGCGCTCTTTTTTTTGAATCATCATGCTGATTAAATTTATGCTTTGTCATTTTTATTTTTCAGATAATATTAAATTATGGAACCATTTTTAATTTTTGGATGCTTTTTTGTATCCCTATTTTCTAGCTTTTATTGTTCTCTTTCGCTTTCATTTTTTTTTTCATCCCCGCCGTTTTGTTGTTGTTGTTGTTGCGTCAAGTGTTCAAATGAAAATTCTTGATAAAATTAAATTAAAGATAAAATCGACTTTGTAGCAGTGCTTTGAAATCCAAAAGACAGACCAGAAAGTGAAAATAATTCCATTTTAAAATGTGACACAATGAGCTAAGAGCTATGGCAGACCAAGAGCAAGCAATTAATTAAATTTTTCGAACAAACAAAAGCGCAAAACAGCAAAAAGACAAAACATTCCAGTTTTCAAGCTACAAAAAAAAAACTGTAAACCATTCACCAAACGCCCAGCATTTTGTTATATATTGTTTTCATGTTGGCACTCCCCAACAACCATCCGTTACCGAAGAATGAATGCTCGTTTGGAAATGTTCGTGGATGTAAAACTTTTCGAAATTATCGCTTTCATTTAAAATAAACAGGCAAAACATGCAGACCGTCGTGGCAAGATCTTGAGCCGATTTCCGGTGTTTTTCGTTTTTTTTTTTTTGCAAAAGCTCATCCACTTAATCATTGAAGAGAGAAAATGCAACATTTTCTATATGAAATTCCGTTATGTGTTTTTTTTCTTCTTTCGTTTCGGTTTTACTGACTTCAACTCGAATGCTTTTGTTATTTATAATTTATAATGGTAACATTTGTTGTATAGCTATTTGGATAATGATGGTTTTCATATACATTCGTATATTAATTATAATAATATATTTTCGCCTTAGATGGCAATGAATTTGTTTGTCATGTGATATAATTCCATGAATTTTCCCGTATTGACGTACGACGTACTGATTCGAGCAGGGTGAGCTAGAACATTTGAAGCGTCTACACGGGCGCCACTCGGTGACATAAATTGTATACTAAACTATTTACCTTGATACCTCGAGACTGAATCTTAACTGATGTAGATATTTGTATTCCTATTGGGTAAATATTTCGTTTTTCAAAAGAGAGACGTTATTTTCTTCTATTATCATTTTGATATTTTCTTGAATATTCCAGGGTGAATGGCAATCATAAAGTAAATCGATTGATATGAAGTTGCCGAGCTCTACATTGGAGCACTGTGAGCCAAACCCCAAAGGGCAACCATATGGTAAATATGATATTTTCTGTGCAAAAAAGAAAAAAATATATTATACAAACTTCACGCCTTTGTATGCAAAGCATTTGTAAATTTGAGAGGAAAACGAGAAAAGTGAGCGTTAAGAATGAAAGATTCATGTGAACATACATTTTTGTCGAATACATTTTCCGCCTCTTTTCCACATCAAATGCTTTGCATAAAGCATTCACACGCAAACAATCGAGCGTGAGCTCGACGATTGAGCGGAAAAGTACACAGCAAACCGTAACGGAAGTAAAGAGCAACGGATTACTAATAACAAAGTCCATTACACCGAAAAATAAGCCGTAGGCTCAATAACCATGTGCGTGTCACAATGTTAAAATACAATGAGTCGATAAGCATTTTCACCCAAGCACAAACAAAAACACCACCACACAACCAGAGCTCGAGCCAAAATATTTGCAAAACAATTGTTTGTGATGTGTCATGTCATCTCAATCGCTTCTGGTATTATTCAAAAATATCGGATTTTTTCATTTCTTTTTCGAATTTTGTATTCACATTTGGCAGCCACGTCTAGTTGTACCGAGTGAGAGTTACACTCATTTATTGCCTACACTCTTGTTGCCACTTTTTCAAATTGTTGTGTGTGTGTAATATTATGCAGTGTTTGGCGTGCCATGCTCTATTATATTCATAATATTTTGAATTTCAAAGAGAATAAAATAAAAAAAATGAATCCTCTCAACTTCCAAGCATGATCAATTTGAAGCTTAGCAAGTTTTCAAGCGAACAAATATGCCAAATGAAAGAGCTGAAATAAAAAAAAATGAGAGAAAGAGAGAGAGAGAGAGAGAGAGAGAAGAAAACGCATATTACAGATAAGAGAGGATTTCCTATCTTTTCTTCCCGATCTTATTCTACTTTCTGGAGTTAAGCATGAGTTGTTATTGGTTCGGTGGATATTACAACAAAAAAACGTAATAAGAAAACCGTACAAACGAAAGAAAATAAGCATAACGAAACAACAAACCAACATTTTTCTCTCAAATTAGAAACGGAAATTGGCTTGACGCGGTGGCGAGTGCGCTTTTCCGCAAATCAATGAGCGGATGTGAATTGAATGCGAAGCAGCAAATTTCCACGGCCAATTCAATCAGGATGTGTGTTTGTGTGTGTGTGTGTAATTCGATGGTGTGGTAAATATATTGGGCCACATTAATCGTCAAATCACTGGCAAAATGAAATCAAGAGTGCAAGCGACCTTGTGAAGCTTCCAATTCTCTTTGCATCAAATGAAAGGCATCAAAGCAACACATTGGAGAAAAATAAAAGAGGTCGTCATTGCTGTCGTGGCCAAATAATGATGTGTGTGTGTGTATTTATTTTGCCATTCAAGAGGCGTATAAAAGAAATGTTAGATCTTTTAATTTGCCATGAAATTGGTTCACAGCGGAGAGTTAATGCCAGGAAAGAACAAAATAAGAATCCAGAATGACTTTGTGCCACACATACGTTAATATTAGATTCCAGCAGAAAATGGTTATGTGATGATTTTTGAAATGGTGCTTTCCGTAGTATGTTTCATATCTTTCATTTGGATTGGGGTTGGTTGGTTGGTTGGTTTTTTTTTATGTTTGTTCACAGAAACCATTTACATATTATAATGTATGTTCTATTTGTGGGTTTCATGTGAATTTATTTTATGACTTTGCATCCAATCAAGCAGCGTGACGCGAAAGGACACAAATATTCTGTGTGTAGTCTAGTATTCCACTGCTAACCAATATATACGTAGTTAATATGATGTGAATAAAAATTGCGCACACGAAAAAAAAAAATGAAGACATTAAATTGGGTGCAAAACCGAGCGAGAAATTGGTACTTAGTGTTGCGAACCCGATTCTCTGCGGTGTACTGTGCGTGTACTGAAGTATTGGATGGGGCACCACATTCAAATTGCTATTATTCAATCGAAATTGCCATGGCCAGTGGCCGTCACTATCATCATCCATCGTTTATTATGTGTGTATGTATATGCCAATGCTTACTCATTCTAATGATGGGCTTGCCCAGCCATGTGAGCAATCCAACGCTTCACGCTAACATTTGTTTCTTTTATTTTTATCTATATATTTGTTATATAGAGTATGTGTGATGTGTATGCGTGCAACATTTTATGTTTCACATGATGATATACGATAAGCAAACGCACCCAACATTCACAGAGTGAACCGTGAAAAGTGTGTATGCATATGCGTGTGTGTACAATTGCTGTTACTGCTAGTGTAGTGAAAAGAGTGTGTGAGAAATGAAACCAACGATTAAATAATGCAAAAAGCAATTTTAACTAATATAATGATTTTACCCATTTTTCTAGAAGAGAACATAAACACACACATCAATTTCATTGGCAAGATATTGTTGGACGTTAGACGGTCGATGACAATGGATAATATTCATAAAACATTAACGAAATCAACACCAAATCCATTGGCTTCCATTTTCTCATTTTGTGTGCCATCATAAAATTGTGTGTTATCGTTAGGTTGTGATGGTGGTTTTTGTTGGTTTCATTTTGAATAAAATAGAATGCTGAGCTTTCGGGCTGTCACCGTGACTCATGTTGAATGTATGCGATGCAGTAGTACACAATGTGTCTAAATGATAGTAAATATTGACTGACCAACAAATGTGGGCATGCCCACGTGCAATAAATATTAATCGAGTAAATAAATTATTCACTGTTTGTCACATGGACAAGAAATACATTCACATTTTCCATATATATATGGGCGAATGAATAAATGCGAATAGAAAATCTGAGATAAAAAAAAATCACATTTAAAAAAAACAAAAACATTTGAGATAGTTTTTGAATATGGCGTCATCAATATTAAAGGGCGAATGCATTCATGCGAAATGTGTCAAGAAAATGTAAAAATGTAAACGATTTTATCAAGGAGCTTTTTATTCGCACGGAAATTAGGACACTTCGAATGGTTCCGACGAAAAATAAATACATTTATTTCATTTAGCTATTTTATCCACGATTCATCGGCCAAATAGATAAATTTCAATTAATTATTTATCGTATCATTAAATACGTGATTATAATCATGGAAATGGTGAGTCCCATAAACCGACTGAATCATACTTTAAATTCCATTTTCCGGAATCGGAAGGAATCGTATAATGGCATGTGCTTACTGTATTGTATCGTGTTCCATTGAAATTTGAATGAAGACCCATCGATTTGATATTCAGATGGTCGATTGGAATCGATAAAATGTACGCTTCTACTGCGTTTACTAATTTCAAAGAGCAGTGAGAAATACGGAACAAACGATACGAAATGGTAATTTAAATAAAAACAAAACACAACAAACAAACAAAATATGTACGGAAATTAGATGGCGCGTTCTTGATAGTTACACACCATACAAATAGGAAAAAGACAATGGAAATCGATGCGTATATCGTGTTACATTTATTTTATTTGAGATCAGCCCGAATCAATAACGAAGCACAATTTGTGATGGGCTGTAGCCATGGCTGTGTGCATTTTGGTTGAACGGCTTCGGGTGATTCCATCGGGATGTGGGAAAAACGATAGCATGAGTTTCAACTTAGAGCTGGCGCATTGAGTGGAAACGACAGACACACAGATAGAGAGAGAGAGAGAGAGAGCCTAGTGCTCAATGTTCAATGATGGCAGCCGTACTTATAATAACAATCGACATCAACGCTGAATAGTCTAATGCCTGATTCGATAAGTGTAAGTATATGTATTGATATTATCGGGTTTGGTATGCGTACGGCACCGTGCATTGAACAATCCAGTCATAAGTATTCAACGATTGTATCGTTGCGTTATAGCTTTCGTGAGTGTCTCATTTTTGTGTTGTGTGCTTTCTTCGCTTCCGAGACGCGTTTCCTTGTGTATTGTTGTGGGTGGTGTAATATCGACATTATGTGTAGTGTGTGTTTAGTTAAATGAGCGTGTCGTTAGAAACCGTAAAAAAAGGGAAAAATAAGCCCAAAACATTCGACGGAAAAAAAACGAGCGAAAAAACAAAATTCTACCAAAGCAACAACACAAAGATGGAAGAAACACACGAGTTTTTGTACACGGGTGTGTTTTTTTTTCTTCTCATATGCATATTGTTATATAATGTCGCCTCTAAGATGAAAAGATGGTTGCACGACGACATTCATGTTTTCGGTTGAAAGCTCATTTTATAATGGGCTCACTCAATATTGATTTCTTTACAGCATTGTCGCAGTTTTCGTATAGTAAAGGCTTTATGCGTCCCCAAAATATCGTCTCTCGTTTATTTTGTACAGTCAATTTGATAAGCATCACAATTGGATTGCGTCTTTTTTTTGTGTGTTGTTTGCTGGTGGTGGTGGTGGCTGGGACCTCAACCATTGTTGTTTTGCATTCAATTCGCCCAGCTATCTCGAAAGGTATATTCATTGATTTTTTTTTTTTTGAACAGAGAAACCTTTATCACATCAGACAAGCTACGTTCGAGTACATTTGCACATATGTATATAGATTGAGTTGATGTAAAAAAGTGACAGCTCAGCCTGGCAATGGTTTTCGTACACATAGAAAATGGAAGAGAAAAATGTTCACTTTCATATGTCAGCTTGTGTTCAGTTAGTGATTGACATTGCTGCTGCTCTGTGTGAGATTTGATGTCGAAAAGTAGCACAATCTTTACGCAATCAAGCTATAGCTGTGGCGAATGAATAATCGCTTGCACCTTTGGTTTAGTTCAAAACATTACATCAATTTATCTGATTTGACATGAGATTCACACACACGCGCGCACACAAACACACACACATTGTGTCAAGTTATGCCAAGTAATCCGAAATTTGGCCTCATAAATATTGCATTCGTAGAGCACAGTAGACAGCAACAACTTCAATATATCGAAAATAAAGAGAGAGAGAGAAAGCAACAACAAAAACCAAAAACTACAACGCATTCACGTTTGAGTTGGTGGAAAACCGGATATAATTCCACTTTTTCGTCTACAACCATCATCAATCCGACAAATTCTCGATAATGCATTCGAACAACCTTGGAAAGTTTGACATTTCTCTTCTCACCGCACAAACAATAACATGCAGCATATAAAAAAAAAACTGTAATCGTATAATCATGTTTCTGTTGAGAAAAAGACAACTTTGCGCCCATTGTAGTATATTATCGCATCATCAAAACATGCTCATTATCAACACGATGGCGCATCACAATTTTTTGTTGTGAATTTTACATTTCTCATATGTAAATGGGATTTTGTTTTTTTTATATTTCGTTCTCTTACTTGTGTGTGTGTGTGTGTGTGTACTGATATTTGCCCTTGATTTTCTTTTCACGTCACTCATTTTATTTGATTTTGTTTTGTTTGTTTATTGCTCTCGCTTTTTCTTTCCATAGCTGTAATTTACATTTGCAAGAAAATGATTCATGCGACAAATGTTTGATAAATAGATTCTAATCGTAGCCATCATTAGCGAGAAAAATTCCATTGTGTGTGTGTGTGTGTGTGTGTTTTGGGTCGTCATAGAAACAGCTGATGTTGGTAACTGAAATTAAATGCGAATTTATACGTGGACCTTTTGCCAGCATGATTTGTTTGGACGACAAAAACATGTTTGGAGTTTCCAGACGATTTTGATAGTAGCTCTGAGGCTGATTGCCGCATAAGTAAGTACAGTATTGTGCTTTGAATTCAGGTATTTTTTTTTCGTAAGCTACTTTCAAAATGTAATAAAAAAAAACCAGCAGCAAAAGAACGATAGGGAAAAATGCACAAAACGAGAGCGCCTATAAAATGTGAAATCACCGCTAAGTGGGATGCCAAAGGTGGTCGTGATATTAATGGTATTATTAGTTAAGTCGACGTTGAATTAACAACGATCCGGGGGCACAGAGCGTGTGCAACGAATGGTGCGTGTGTTTGGTAACGTTTCATCCAAAGAGTAAATAACCTCACGAACTTCATCACACTTTGCGTCGTCAATGTTGAAGACGGTACGCGGTTTTGCATCTAATTTGGGGTAGCCAGCTTTGCATTTTTTTTTTGTTCTTTTTTGGCTTCATTTTGGTTTTGTTCCATTTTCGTCTTTAACTCTCCCTTTTCGCTCGAATTAATTTTAATGTAGCACCCGCACAACATGAACGCCACTCATCAACTATATTGCATGAATTGACGCTTGAAGCGTGCTTGATCGCCATTATCTTGCTTGTTCGTTGACTCTTTCGTGTTTTTTGTTTCATCTCTTTTTTCCATCGTAATTTTTCAGCGCACGATCTCTCTCTCTCTCTCTCTCCCAATCTGTCTCTCTTATTTGTGATGCAAATATTGTTAAAGTTTTTCCCAACCGCATGCACGCAAACGCCACCAATTTCATTGGGCCGCTTAAAATACTTACGCATCAGAGAAGAGCAAAAAAAAAACACACACCCCCAGACGACGACAATGTTGGCGAATAAATAAATTGCAAGTAGAAAGAAAACGTACAAAAATAATAAAATAGCAACCAGAACAGTCACAACATAAAGTCTGTTTTTTTTTGTGTGTGGCTATGATGAAACGCAGAAATGCAAAGTGCTACGATCTCAGATCACGCCGTTTTGAGAATGGGAAGCGTATGTTTTCATAAAAGTTAACGAGTTGATTAAAGCAAATGTACATTTTTCGCCTCGATTTTTGCTCATTCATATTTTATTTCATACACACGGCAACATTCCTTTGCCGCAGCACATTCTCTTCCTCAGTAAATTCATGGCCGCTACATTTTCATCGTTTGCCATATGTGTGAAGCTGTTTCAAGCTCTTTCATGGGTACATTTAAAAATTAAAATATATAGTTTAAAAAAAAATACCCATTTTCCACCAACTTCTAATCGAATTCAGTCAGCCTATAAGCGTTTTATTTACTTATTCAAATTCTTCAACACAAATATAATTATGGAAAATATTTGTGTGAGGCGAACATAAAGCGAGAATAAAATGGAGAAAATGAGTTTAACATTGCGTACGGTGCTATGTGAAAGTGAATTTGTAGATGATTTTTAACTGCCATGGCAAACATGCTTATTTAGTTGCTGTTCACACAGTGCGGGTGCATGCGTGCGTGTTCGTGTGTGTGTGTGTGTGTATGGTGTTTTGTAATTCCGGCATCGTTTATGCGTAATAATCTTTTAAGTGAGAGCCCTTCAATTCCGAGGAAACATTTTTGAGTTTGAAATAATTGGATCACCAAAACAGAAAATCAATTAGACACTGCACGAATGCGAGAGTTCATGGTTACGAGAATTTTCAAGTGATCTTGAATCTCCGCTTGAATCATTTCAGTAAATCAAACAATGGTGAAAAATGGATTTTGGTGAATTTTGAATGGAATGGATTTCCATTGGATTTGGTGTGTTGATGAGCATACAATTTAAAAGCATTTTAGTGTCATTCGATAAACAAACTTGCCATACATATCATCGTTAGGACATTCCCATACAAATATACAGTGATGATGGATAGTCAATGACAGACAGCGCCACAGCTAATGAACTAAATTTTCACTATAGTTTCTTATTGACATTTTTCAATATGGCGCCGGCATGCGGTACAAAATGTATGGAGCAGTTTCGAAAAAGAAGAAGCAGTATAGGGTACACTTGTGTCCTCACGATGATACATACGCTTCGCACACATTGAAAAGTGATAGAGACATCGAAATCGTATTAAATGATTAGGAGAAAAACACTAACACAAAACTGTCAAAGCTGTCGCAATACCAGAAGAAGTGGTCCTTAGTTTTATGACCGTAAAAGCAGTCGTTTGTTTGTCCGCACGCACGCACGCATACATTCGGTATAAATAGTCTTGATGTTTGGAATCATACACTCTCACATCAATGTCACCAAATGCATTTCGATATCCATATATGTTTGGAAATTATATTTGTTAATTTGGTGAGTGCGTGTAATTCGTGATACGGGTACATATTTGTCCATTTTCTATCGCATTGTGATTGTTTGTTTTGGGGAGGAAGGGAGGGAGTGGTGAATAGAAAAATGGTCTCCAGCACGTAGCTTTTTGTGTCTGGCATAAATTTCAATGGAATCAACCAGCCAGGCCAGCCATGAGCAAGCTGTGGCAATCATGTATGGCGAGTGCTGCTTATTATTGCTGGCGTTGTTTTGTGTTGTTTGCATATTTATTTATGTCTGTAATTTGTTCCACTCTGTAATTTTCGGTTTCGTATTCTGGATAATAAAAATGGACAGAGAGCTCACAACTGAGTGCCTGTCATTTTTGATTAGCAAGCAAATTGTTGCATGTGACTGTGGCTGTTGTTCGGCTGTGCTTCAACCCAAATTATCTCGGTCAATTCAAATTCAACGGAGAACAACAACACAACAACAACAAAAAAAATCATCAACAACCGCAACAGCAAAAACAACTGACAAAAAAAAAACAAATCTAGCTAAGCGAAAATTAATATGGATTTTTGTTGACTCCATCATGAAGGGACAGCTACTTTAATCCATTTTGTGATAGTTTCAATGTCGATCAAATGTGAATCGCATTCCTACTACGATTTCGATTGATTTCATTTAATTGCACTTTCATTACAATGACTGTTCAAAAGCCCATGTCTCTTCCGAAAAAAAAGAGATACAAAGAGTGAGACAGAAGAGTTCGATTGACGAGAGTATTCGAATTCGGCTTCGAAATTTTGCCTAATTGAAAAATCGATTTTGATCGGCTTGGCTTTATGTATTTTTTTTTTTTTATATACATTGTCCGATATCCTCTGCGGTGTGGCTCAATAACGACCAAAAATATGCAGGCCATAAAATGGGTGGTTGTTCGCTTAAATGTGAATATCGAAACACGTAGACTCATAATATACTTTTTAAGCGCTCAATTCTCTAGAGAAATTTCACAAAATACAATCCATTGGCTTGAATGGAATTCGGTCGAAAACTTTGTTATCCATGCAATCAAAAGAAAGCACATAAATTCAAATTATGTGTTATACACACAACGATGAGAGAGAAACACAAAGTCAGCGAAATGGTAACGAAGTAAAATCGAAAAAAAACGCTTTTAATGGACATACAATAGCAATAATGTCCAATAAGTTTGCAACCAAATTATTTGATAGCTTAAAAATTACTTAGAAATTTATTTGGATGCTATAAATGTATTAAAATCTACTAATACAATGAGGCTCTTACGGGGAATCGGTGTGAACGATTTTATGAAATTAAATTCTACGCAAAATTCGATTTTTGTTTTTCCTTCTTAAAACTGAGAATTCAATGGCATAGATACCAGTAGGTTGTCGCGTGAACACATTAAGGTTTGGCACATGCAATTTCAAATGGACTTTAAGTGGTCATCCAAGTCAACCATTACAGAGTAAGGTGAGAGAAAAAAAAATTATTAAATTTTCTCCCCTCCGTAAATTGAACACTGTTGTTTGTCCTAGTTTCTATTTTCATGGCAAATAGATTGCGGAACAAATGGGTTAAATGACTTTGAAAGTGGCTTTTAAAAATATCAACAACAACAACAGAAACACAAAATAATTCTCTCGGAAAAATCGTTGTAACGGCAAATATGCTTTTGAGTAGCTTTAAAAAGTACAAATGAAACTATAAATTTGTCGATAAATCCAGTATCAAGATGTGACTAAACATTAAACTCATCAACCATTGGGATTTTGTTTTCAAAAAAAAAACTGTTCAACCAAAATGTATCCAACCAGTTTATGTCAAAACTTGTGCTCAACTAATTACATGTTATTTATTTTATCGTGGTTGAATAAGTTAACATTCCAGTTTTTGACTGAATTATTAATTTTCAGCACATTTTTCGGGTATTTAAAAAGCATTAAAATTGCTTTACAATTCGTTTAACACCATTGAATACAGAGGATGAGCTGCATTTTTGGTATTGACTTTCTAGTCAAATGGCTGTGAATAAAAAAAACGAATGGCCATTATTTTATAAGATGAGAATTTCCGAACCTGTTAACGTTGATATCGGTAGGTAGCTCTGTTTTTCCTCATCCATGAATCCTCGTTTATGAGTAAAATTTAAATTATTGGTGGAAATATTGATTTTTCTTGTTCACGGAATTGTTACAAAGATTTTGTATTTTGTTTTTTTTTTTACAAACATTGTGCTATTGCTTCTACAAAATGAAATGCGAGTACATTAAAATGATGTCAATGTTTCAACAAAACAGCTTTTCGTATCGGATTATAATGAGGATTTATTTTTGTTGTTGTTGATTTTTCGATCCATTTCGGATTAATTTATTCGTGGAAACAGAAGTTAGCAAAACTTTTCGAATACACATTTAATCATACTAACAATGTTGGTTTCACTCATGAAAACACAATTTTTTTTTTTCAACCATAGAAACTTGTATATAAAGTACACGCAGGCAGAAATAGAGAGAGAGAAAGAGCGAGCGAGAGGGATGGTGGAGAGTGAAGAAGATAAAGGAGATGGAGAGAGAGGGGAGATAGGGAAAGAAATTCGATCGCTCATTGAAAAAGCTAAACATGTTAAAAGCACAATGTACGTTTTATCAGCATTGCTTGTTTGATTGTTTATGTTCCGAATTTTGCTACATTTTGAGCGTTGGCACAATGAAATGAGCTGATAAAAACTACATGAATAATATTAGTTCGACTTGCATAGAGCTCATATAAGCGACACACGATACAAGGCACACTTGCACACGTATATCAACAGCTGTTGAAAGATAATCGAAATTGCCACCAAATCTGATAAAAGGTGAACAGAAAAAAAAAAGAAGGAACGACAGTGAACAGTAATGATTCAAAGAGAGTGTCAATGCTGTTGTGACATAAAGCGTACAAAAGCAAAAGGAGAGATAAATTGACGAATGGTAAACAAAACACAAATCCAAAATCCGAATTGAACACTGATTTCACTGGTGAAAGACGTTTTTGTTTGTTTGTTTGTTTGTTTGTTTGTGAATGGAACACCACTAATTGTGCTATTTCTGGCGGTTTGATTCGATTCAGACGTGTATTTGTGCTCGGTTTGATGTTCAATGCTCAATGCTGTTGGCTGTCGACAGGGTTTTTCTTTGAATTCAACTCATTTGCACAACCAATGAGGTCGTGGTTTTCGCTGTCATTTTATATCCCCGTGTTTCTCTTTATCGTTCCATCCATCAAATTCTCTTTCTCTCCCTCGCTTGCTCGCTCGTCCGCCCGCTTCTTCTTATTGTCTGTCTCTTGAAACACTTGTTGGTGTACGGATAATTTTCATTTACGTTCATTCTAATTTTTCAAAGTGATTAAATCGCTTTTGTCACATTCAAAGTTTTGTGCACCGACTCATTATTCCGTGAAAATGTGTCGTGGGCGCTCATTTATTTGGTCGCTCTCATTCGTTTCGTCTTATTTTGTCAGCATTTTCCGATTTATTGTACATCAATAAGTTTTGTATATCAATGATTTTGTTTGGTACTCATCATAAAATCCCTATCCAAATGCGAATATTCGAATTCGTACACATTTTATATTTGTTACATTTATGTAATTTTTCATCTGCGATTTTGCATTAAAAATGGCTTGAAGGTTGGCATTCATATTAATTTATGCGTGGGTGCTTATAAACTTGGTTCGATTTTATTTTTTCATTTCTGCATAATTTTATATACTTGGTCTCTGTTTCCACAACGTTTTCATTTGTTTTTCCGTTTCACAGTGTTTCTCCATTTCACTGAGTGCTAAATTGCTATTGCTGTTTAACTGCGGTTGACATATTTCGCTTATGAAATTGTTATTAATATCAAATTTGCAATTTTTCCTCGATTAGTTAATTAAAGCTTGAATATGGTCGGTTTTGATAGCAACAAGGTGCCAATCCTCATTTGCAATGAACCAATCATAAACTATATAAACAGTGAATTCAGCACAAAACTCGACCACTGCCATTCTCATTAGCATTATTCGGCCAGACTTTAACGACATTCCAGTTTTATAGTATACACCATTCTTCTTTTATTTCTCTGCATTTTTGGTTTTCATTCATTTTCAACGACCATTCATAGCAAGTGTTGGACACTTTATTATGGATCATTTTTATCAAAGAGGTTTTTGGTTAAATGGAGCGATCGTAATTAACTCTGCCTAATATACTAATATAACTAAAATATGACTGACGAATTTGACAACAAATAAACAACAACAAAAAAACTGATTATAATTCAATTGGAATGACTTGATTTCATGAAATCAATACTACGATAAAATTAATGAACCATGCCATTGAGTGGTACTGCCACAGTTCCGGCTTGAGCTTAAGCTTGAACTCACCCCATCAAACCATAAAATGAAATACGTAAAATTAAATTTTCCCATTTTCATTAAATTCATTGTATACGTATATAAACAACAAGTGAAACGAAGAAAATTGATTGGAAAATTATGATACCGATGTCAATTTGATGTCGATGCAAAAATGTGCTGACGTCAGTGTACTGCTGTAATTTTGCATTGGATTTTCGAATATAATTGGTTCGATTTTGTAGCAACGGGTTTCAGTTTCTCAATTTTAAAACAGCCTGAAAAATGCATGATGAAGCGAATTTATGATATCGGCTCAAACAAAGCGAATGAACAGCAAATTCATTTGAAAAAAAAAAATTGAAGCATTTGTGCTATTTAATCTCAGATAAATGGGGCTTAAACCATATCTCACTCTCTTTAACTCACGCACACCAAAACCACTCACATCAATGTCTTTCAATTCAATCACAAAGTATATTGGAAATGTTCAAGTTTAACCGAACAAAGCGCGCTATTTTTTTCACATTGCTCCGATTTTCAATTGAATATACAAAAAAAAAACGAATCAAAATTGAAGAACAAGAGAGAAATCGAAAAAGAACACCCAAAATCCGATATGGACACAATGAATGAAAATTTACATAAAATGAAATAGACAAAAAAACACCAAATGGCACAGAAAGCTCTTTTGTGTATTTAGAAAAGTTTGCTACTTTTTTTTTTAAATCGTACCTTTTTTCCCCCCTCTTTCTCAATGAATTTGCTCTCGTTCTGGTTCACTATTCACTTCCGATCGCCTTCAAAACTCAATTCAATACGGGCCCGCTGAGCCCGTGCAAAATGTCCTCTAAAAATATTTAAATGATGTAGATGCTTCCATGCAAATATAGAATATCCTTCGTTCTTCTTCAGTACACATGTGAAATGAGACGCTGTGAAAGTGTCCTTGCTGTGTGCAGCTTTTTTTTATGCGTTCTATTGTTTTATTTGCTTTATTTCATCATAACATTTTTTTTTCTTTCTGTCTGACTTCTTGTTAGATTTGATTTTTTGATGTTGTTGTTGTTGCAAATTTTCTTTTTATTTCTTCTTCTTCTGTGGTTTATTGTGTTTTATTTTTTATATGCAATTGTTCTATATTAATGTGATATGTCGTTTATGTTATGGGGATCAACTGAGAACAAATACAATTTGATCCGAATGGCACAAATGCACAGTGGGTGGTGAAAATGTCAAGCATTGAATTTCATTCGATTTGATTGTAGCACAGCATTCGAATTTACACAAAAAAAGGATTGGTTATTCAGTTTATTATTTGATAAAGTATACACAAACGCGCGCACCAGACACACGTTTCAAAATCCCAGGTAACGAATCACATTGTTTGCTCATTCAATCACTGAAATCAATTCGTATCAAAATGTCTCGATGGAAAACTGTTTAATTTGTATTCTTCTTGTTTTTTCCCCTTTTTCTTTGAAAATGTAAATTTAATTCGGTTTTTTTTTTTTTAATAATTACAAACTTCAAAATGTACAATCGATGATTCAATCTCAAAAGTTAAAATATGTCCATTAATTTTTCGCACATTAAATTTGAAAATTGATCATTAGTGTATCACATCACTATGAAATATCTATGTATATTCAGTTGTGTGTGATGTGTGATAGATTGGTATAAGGGTTCGCTATGACTTTGAGCGAACGAAAAAAAAAACACACACACACAATTTTCTTTTTACTGTACTGTATAATCCAAAATTGAGAGGAAAAATACGTATTTTGAACGACAAGCGAAAATATTCCGATGTCAAACTGACCCGAGAGCTTCCAGTAGACTGATGGGGTAACACATTTTTCGGAACGATGACAGTGAATTTTCACTGCATTTGACTGTGCAAACACTTCCAGTCGCACACGCAGGATGAACGCGTTGGCGAAACGATAGAGCGGCACACGGTTTGCGGCAGCAGCGTCGTTCGTTCGTGTCGCACAAATTTCCAAGAGTAACTCATACACCGAAGCCATTACAAACATATTAAAAGTCGCTTTTGCGGTAAATGTTATTTTGACCTAGCCATAGGCAAGCGAACAATTGAAGCTTCATTCCATTTTTCGGGCAATTCTAATGCCGTGTGCACGGTGTTGCATACAAACATCACTCCAAGCAACTTTGTTGGCAATGTCCTTCTGCTGTTCGATGCGGCCAACGATACGAACTATTTTATTTCCCATTCATTACGTTTATCTGTCTGCATATGCGTTTCCATTAATCCAAGTGCCCTTTTTTATGATTTTATTTCGGTATAACGCGATTCAACTTATTCCAAAAATACATTTTTGTATTGAAAACCAGAGAACAAATAACAAATAAAAAAAACATGGCTTGATATAAATGGCACGAAAAAAAAGTGCCATCAAATATATTATATTACATAAAAGTAATTGAAGCGAATGTGGCTACAACTGTGAAGGTATTATGCTGCTATTCCAAGCAATTTTATAGAGAGAAAAAAATTATTTAAAATAAAACGCTTAATCACTATCACATGTTCGGATTTCCACAGAGACACCGACAAACGGATCGGAAACGAACCGCCAAAAAAAAAGGTGTATGTTATATTGGGTCTGGGTGTATGGGAAGCCATGTTTAGAACACGAATAAAACTTTGAATGCCAAACAGCGAACGCGTTTAAATCATTCGCATGACGACACACACACGAAAATAAAGCAAAACCAACATGAAAAATGACTTGCGTTTGCTAAAAAGAACTGCCAAACAAAAAACGTTACAAGAGAAATGAATGCATATAGATGAGCACCGGAATAAGCGTGAAATGAAAGATAGAGAAAGAGAGAGCGAGCGAGCGAGAGAGAGAGAGAGAGAGAGAGAGTGAGATTCAAAACGAATTGTTGACGGACTCATGGAATGCGTGCGGTTATTTCTGATTGAATGAAATGGCTAAATAAACTGAAATTAAAGGCATCCAAACACGTTTGTCGATGAGAATACTGTTTAGGTTGTTTTTAATACATTTGTTTAGCATCGTATTTGCCTGAGCCCCATTTGGTTGAGGAAAAAAAAAACAACAACATAATAACAACAATCATAATAATGAAACATGCTTTTGCCCATAAATAAGGCAGGGGAAAAAAATGAAAGAAAAACAAAATCAACAACAGAAACAGCAACAATAGCATAAATAATATGCGCCCATTGAATATTCAGCCGTTTTCGATGACGAAGCAAATGAGCGTACGGCCAAAATAAAGAAAACATATTCCAGTATGAACGAGAGAAGAAGAAAAAAAAATCAAACAATAAAAATGCAAAGCAAATTCGACACATTTTTACTATGAATTTTTTTTTTTCCTGATGAGAATAAAATCCATCGTGCAGCTGATGTAAACGTTTCTTGGCGATGCTGAAAAGCGTATGAAAATAAGATGCAAGAAGGGGCAAAGGAGTGTATGGAAGAAAGCAGCTTGTGCATGAATCTAGAGACGACGCTAAGAAAAGCTCTTTTATGCTCGACAAATTTCGAATAGAAGTTTTTGAATGGATGCTTCACTAGTCATTTTGAAAATATAAAGAGACCGTATCCGGTGTTTCTTTTGTTCGCATGCTCGTTGTTGCCTTTCTCCATTCGCATAGTTTACATTATGAATTTTCATTTTAATTTTTCGTTTGTTTGTTTGTTTCGGTTTTGTTTCGATTTCTTTATTTTTTATCCATAATACCAAGGCCACAATCAAACCCACCGCTTTCATTCAAATGGAATAATTCTTTGTCCAATACTAATTAGAAATCATGGCTAATTGCAACGAAAATTTCATTTCCGTCGTTTGTCGTCCACCAATCATACAACAAATCAACCGTTTTATGTGTTACCGTTTAAAATTTATTTATGGATTTTTCCTTTTTTGTTTGAATAGTTATTGCTGAATGTGTATTACATCATTGGCGTTATGTCAAGTAACAAAAAAAATAAAAACAAAAAAAATTAAGACACTAACGTACCGACACACGTCAATCTCATTTCAACGTATAAACATTGATGATGATGAAGTAGTAGAGACCACTGCGGGGGGCTGTGACAAGGAGGGTGAAAAAGTGTGCCGGAATGAATGTGTTTCATTAAATAAAATGGCCAACAGAAAATCATCTATTTGAATTGAGAAAATTCATCTAGTCGAATGAAACGCACGTGCATATATAAAAATGACATCTATGTCTATGCATCTGTAATGCCAGCAAGACAATTTATACATGTGTCTATGTGTACAAAGAGGCATCACTTGCAAACCATCACTAGAACACCGTCGTATAACATGCGCTGTATATAGAACGCGTATAGAATGCTTTTAATGTCGAATGAGATCGTAAAAAAAAGCACTGGCAAAACTGTGCAAGATAGTCTCTAGTGACTACGACAAATGCTCCCACATAAATCGCTTGAACCACGAACAGAAAAAAAAACATGTAGACAAACGAGCATTACATTACGCACACGCACGATTCTCGACAGCGGTCGCTTGTTTGCTTGTTCGCTTGTAAAGAATCTGCCATGTCGTCCACACGGCTCACTGGGTGGATCACATTTGAAAAGTACGTAATTTCAAATATGAGATTCTTCAGCTGCAAACTGAAAATGACTTGACCGCTGATATAATGAAACATTTCGCTTTGAAATTGGTTATATGGCCTGAATCACCTTGTCAACGCTGTCATGTTTCATCATACACTTGAATTTGGACATGAATTACCGATTCACCCTGTTTCACCCATATTCATAAGTTTGAAACAATAGCAGTACACACCGCTCATCTTGCTCATTGTCCCTACTATCTTCCCTCTACCCGCCCTCCCCTTCTCGCTCTCGCTCTCGCTCTCGCTCTATTTTCAACATTCTTGTATTTTATGTAATTTTCTATCGCAAATTTATTTATTTATTTCGAAAATTTGAACATATGAACGCTGTCTATCACTTCATATCAAATGCCAAAAGCGTAAGATGTGAAATAAGGAACGAATCCAAGCCAAACACTCGAGAGACTCCATTGCTGTATGGAAAAATGGAAGCGTAAATGAGTAAAACTCCAGTCAATTTATCAGTATTAGGCGAATAGAATGTCTTAAAAGATTTCCCTTATGCATGAGAGCATGTGTTTGATTTGAGAGTGTGAGAGAAAGAGAGAGAGAGAGAGAGAAAGCTTCGTTCTGAAGTTTTCAATGCCTGTTTTGATGCATGTTGAATGAATTTCTAAACAAAAGACATTTCCATACGCTATGTAAAAGCAGAAAGATTGAAAGATACGAACATGAATTGTGAAGAATAGGCAAGAGGATGTGAATAGAAACAACATTCAAAAGTATTCACGTTTTAGCTTTCATTTCATTATAAATTCAAACTTGCATATCTGCTATACACACACAGAGACACACACACAACTACAATTCAAGCGAATGCATACAAATTGACTAACTATCTGGCTGAACGATTGCCAATTTTTGGAACTAGGAAAATGTAATTTGAGACTACCGCGAGTAGCAGAGAGAGAGAGACGGAAAGATGACAACAAGCGGCAACACTCAGTATTTTGATAAAACATGTCGATGAAATGTTAACGCTATCAGACATCAGACACGTTCATAAAATCAACGTATATTAGCTTAAGCGCCAAAATCGTTAAAAAAACACACACACATACAAACAAACCGAGAGAGAGAAAAAAAACAACAGAAAATACATGAAAAAAGCCAAACAATCTACATCGAGTGAGAGCAACAACGGCACGAACACGTACACGCACACTGTTAGCAATGATGGCATCAATACGCACGGCTGGTCGGGCATATTCTATTTTTTTTTTTGCACGTGTATTAGCCGAAATAGATTTTGGAAACATCGTTAGACAAATAAACAGTTCAGGCAGAGAGTTTGTTTGTTTGAAAATAACGCCAACATTTTGTCATTCACGTATGGATATGAGAGTGAAGCTTTTTTTCCCACTGTGTTTGTTTGTTTGTTCCGTAGCTCATCGAATACACAATCGTTGGATGGTTGTTCTTTTGTTTGTTTGTTATTTATAATTTCACTGGGGCGAAAGAGGCGAGAGGGAAAAGGAGAAAGAAAAACAAAGTTTCAAAAAAGCGTCCCAAACAAAACAAATGAATAGATTGATGGAATGAGCCACTTTAATCTCTATATGATCAAGAGAAATTAAATCCCATCCCATATGACGAAAGCAATCCTAAACATTGTCTACACGTGAAAACATTTGATTGGTTATACTCGAATCTATTTCAATGGCCATTTGACGGAAAACTTTTGTGTTTCGCTGCGTTGCCCGTTCAAAGCCAACAAGTTGAGGCACAGTCGAATGGTACAAATAACAGAACGCAAGCCCATCACATTCAATCGAAATAGATGGTTTAATTCATTCTCCTTCATCACATAATAGATTGCAATTACTGGAGTTTCGAGTTTTCGAGATTCTTATCTCTATATTCGCCCTTATGCACGATGGTCTGGATTTTCGTGGTTGCATCACTTGTCGTTTTTTGTTAATAGCTCGGAAAACAAATACCGAGAAAACTTTTCGACAAACTTTCATTTTATTTTGCCTCAGCAATATTGCTCAACTCGGGGCAGCTTGACGCGGTGTCATTCGATATAAAAGGAAAACTTTTTTTTTTCAAAGATTGTGATTTCAGCCAGCTTCCGAGAATCATGGGCCCAATTCAACTGGGACAACAGATGAGCACGGAAAAGCTGAGGCACCGAGATAGAGAGAGAGAGAGAGAGAGAGAGAGAGAGAGAGAGAGAGAGAGAGTAGATATTTTCAGCAGCATGTTTAGTTTTAATGAGGATATGAGCATGAATTGAGTATGCTTGCATGCAGAAATGCACACACGCCACACACAATTTTCACTGGAATTTCAATTAGCTTCTTGAGAATCCAATTTATAAATATCTTGGCGTAAGTCTAATAGTTAATAAGTTGCTTAGAGCTAGCTCAATCACGGAAAGAGAAGTAAGAGCAAAAGAGTTTACGAAATAAGACACCATGTGTTGCTCATCGTTATTGATCCAATTATTAAAATAGTTTATAAATAAAAATAATAATAATAATTATTATTATTATTTAATGATGCGTCGCCCACTGCATCGATGCAAGGCCTTGCCTAATGATCATTTTAGTACTTTTCAATGTCATTCAACTATATTTCATTTCATTACACTTTGATGTTATACGATATTCAATCATTCACTTCATCAAATACTATAAAATATTGATATTTCACATGAACATTGAACAATAACTGTCATTGCGATGCAATCAACTGAAATGATTTATTCGGTACCATAGAAATACATTAGAGTATTGAAAACGCTTATTTCAATGGCTTATAAATATATTGAAGCTTAGAAAGAACTAACAATTGAATATAGTTCAAGGTGTGATTAGCTCATCGAAACCATTTATTTAGATAAAGATGATTTTGATGATGACAAACTAAACAAAGAACCATTAAAGCTTTAACCAAATGAAAATGTTCATATTGTTTCATGAAATTGTCGAACACTTGAAAATAAAATCACTTTTCCGTTGTGATTCTAACGCTCGAAATACATTTGAATAAGCTGTCATATGCTTAGGTGCAATTTAAAAAGTGACGCAAAACTTGTGTAGCTTTTCCACTTGAATATATTGAAAAAAATGGGAATGGGAATGGAAACATGTGCATTGCACTGGCATTTATATTCTAAATTTCAAGCTGATAAATAATTTCCAACTAAAGAATGTAACAACGAGATGGAAAGTAAACAGACAAAACCATAGAAGGGTGAGAGAGAGAGAGGGAGAGTGTGTGTGTGTTCAGCCATGGCCTGAATAAAATATAATGGTTGTAATACAATAGCAAAAGATATGCACTGAAAGATACGCTCAATGGAAGAGAATTGTCGCACCGACAAATTATTACCGTTCCATGCGCGAATGAAATAACAAACAGAAAAAACTTTTCGTCAGGGCGAATTTTAGACTAGGAAGAACAACGGCAATGGCGACATGCGACAATCAAAGTTTTCTAATTGAAAGCAGCTAAATCCTGTCTCTCTATCTCTCTCTCTTTTGGTCGTCGCCACCCTCTCCTCCCTACATCCCTCTTCTCCCTTTCCCGCACTGTCTCTCACTTTTACTTTGATTTTGCTCAGCATTTTTGTTTGGCAATTCTACGAAGTCATTCGTATGAAAAATTCAAATGGGAATTGAAGTATCCAAAAGCGATAGAAGTAACAAAAAACAAACGGAAAACTCAACTGTATGATCGAAATGTTTTGTGAATTGGTCTGCAGCATATTTCGCGTATTCACAAAGAAATGCTTTAAATATTTCATACTCGAACAATTATTCATTTGGAAGCATTTAACTTTTTACTTCTGGAAAATGCTCAATTTCAATAAAACATCGACAATCCGACAGTGAATGTTCGAATGTTCGAATGTATCAATCAAGCCGAAAGTAATAGACGAAAAAATAGCGTAAAAGCATTTATTTCAACAATGATGACCTCGATTTGATTTGTATAATAAAGCAAACATAAAAAAATGAATCAAAAGATTCGGAAGGAAAATTGGTTTGTTCAAAGACATACTTGGCGACAAATTGGCCGAAAAGAATTGAATTTTATCTGTGAAAGGTACCTTATTGTTTGTCTTTCTTTCATTTTGTACGTGTTCGTCGCAATGAAACCATAAAAAAACACAAACAGATGATAAAACTCTGATTTTACATGTTTCTCCTTCACTTTCTCCCAACACAAGTTTACCAATGACATTAATTTATGTTTCTAAAAGCAATCATCAAAACAGAGATTTTATTTACAATATATCTCATTTACTTCACAACTGTTAGAAAATATAATTTCACTGAATGTAAAATGTTTGTGCGTTGTTGAGCTTGCTCTTGTTCAACATGATTATTTTGTGTACTACGAATATTTATCGCACGTCTCATTTCGTTTGCCTCGAAACGGCGAAACAAACAAACAAAAAATCATTTTTATTTTGAAAATATTTTTTTTTTTGGAGGATGGATATTTTAATGTACGTTTGGACATCACAGTGACAATGACAGCGCAATGATACGATGACAACAATAGAGTTAATGAAATGGTTTTATTACGAAAATATGACACGAGCACACACAGTACACAGAGTACACATACACAAACAAAAAATGACAAACATAAATGTCATGCTGAGTTAAAAGTGTTCAACAATCGGTTTGACTCTATGCAATGAAAAGCACTGTATGTCCTGTCCAAATGTACACTGTACAGTAGTATTTAAGGCTGGCAATAAATATAGATAAAGCCAAAATTATCAATTGTACCGTTGATTCCGCTTTGTATTGTGCTTGAAATTGACATCAGACTCAGCGGTGTGCAACCCAGATCTAGATGAATATGGACTATATAAGTAGTCTGGTTCAAATTGTTGACAAAATATTTGAAAATTTATTCGTTCGGAAACATCGAAAAACCTCACAACAAATTAAATTTTGGCTGAAAATCACACTCGCAACGGTGAGACGTATTTGCGGCAAAACACACAACATTTCGACAAACTGATGTATATTCCCCTAGGCCACGATATTATTTTGATGGTGTTAAAACAACAGTGGCCCTTTTCATAATACCTGGGTATTATAATAAAATTCGCATTTTAATTCGACAACGTCATGAAAAGCTTTTGATGCGCGCGGCTTTGCGTGCGCTGGTCCGCTGATATTTTTCCATCGCAAATGATGCGTGATACGCGAATAAAGCGTAGCTCAATTGGGCCAACCACACACAGCATTGCTATTGGAATTCGCGGATATTTTGTTGTTGTTTTGTTCATTGGATTTTAAGCCAACTAAATAGCGCATATTTGTTGCGTACGGTGCTGATGAAATGAAATGATGATAGCAATCGGATTAACGAAGTTATCTGACATTAAAGCCAATTTATGGCAATTTTGTATATATGGATATGATCAAACAAAACAAAAAATCTAGCATTTAGCCATTCTTATTTAGTTTGAGCGCTAGTATTTTTTGCAAATGTGTCTAATGTCAGTGTGCGATTGTGTTCATTGTGTGTGTGTGTATGTTTGGTGGCAGCCGAAAATGAAACAATTGCGAGCAATTTTGTTGCACAGCTTGTGTTAACGCGGTTGCCATTTTCACATCATTTTGAAGCTGAGGATGTTGTTGTCAACACTACATGAAAGCCATATACAATGTTCGCATACTCTTTACTCAAACATTTGTATCACTGTTGCCCATATATTTCATGTGGCATTGCCAGTCAAAAAGAACCCATCTTGCTTAAATGAGCTCACATTGCTACGATGGTTGGTGGTTTGACAAAAAGAATATCATTTTGGCAATGGGTGGAATGTTAAAGACATCAACAGAACGATATGAACATGAATTTTCAGTTTGCTCTCAAGCAGGAAAAGTCTAACTTGCAAACTTATTATAAAGTCGAATTGGATCGAACACCAAAGAAAATTGTTTGCCACTCTTTAACATTCTGTGGTAAAAACAGCAACAGCTTATGGCATGAGAATGCTCATTCACTTGGCTCGCAAATGCCATTCAATTTTTGGCAAAACAAAATGTCTCAAAAAACCTTAATCCTAACGAGTTACCTTTCTCGTCAGTCTCTCTCTCTCTCTCTCTCTCTCTCCCCACAAAAGCACTCACTCGTATACAGTATTTTGTATAATTTTTTGGGGTTGGATGATAAAAAAAGATGATTGACGATATTGAATGATGCGTGCCCGTGAGTTAGTATGCGGTCTCTCAACAAGGTTGCGTGTACCTCTGTACTTTGCCATAATAATATTTATATGTATTTATGCAGAAAGAGATAAAATTATAATTCATAAACCAAATATGGATATTACATGTAAACCGAGAACCGAGCCACAGACGCACAGTCACACAGTCGCGAATTTGCACCGAGACACATTCATAAAATGTAGAGCTCTTGTTTTTTTTTTTACAGCATTCAAAGGTACGAATTCTCCAATTGAGCACTTTGTCACACCACTTGAAATATGCTCCCAAATAGTGAAATGGACTTCATGTCTTCTTTTTTTTTACTAAGATCTACAAAATTATGTATAGTAATATTTCGGAGCGAAACACCGTCAATTGATGGAATACATTTAGAGTAACCGAAACCTTGGTGAGCAAACGGGACACGAGAGAGTGTGTGAGAGAGAGAAAGAGCCACATTCATAATCATTTATTTTTCGCGTTGACAAAAAAGACACTCACCTCGATGATATTATCGGTGAATTTGTTTGAATAAGGCAAATGCATTCATTGGACGATGTTCGTGTTTCGTGAAAATTCAATTGAATGAAAAAAGAAAAAAAAAAAAAAAACTGAAAACTATGCATAAAAGCCATGTTATCGGGCATTTGAATCGGCAAACCGAGAGAGCGTAGCAGAACACTGAATGGGAAATTATTCAAAGGTTTCAAGAATGTCACTGCCGCGCGCGGCCATTACGTTCTTATTATTTTTGATCAACGTGCTCGGGTTTTGATGAGTTCAATGTCAAAATTATCATTAAAATCGTGTTTCATTCGAATATGTATTGTGCGTAGGCAACCGTAGCAGCACAAAATGACAAAAGCATTTATCCATTCCGGCCGACCGATTCAATGCATACCCCCCCGATAACCGATGAATCTATTAAGTGGCATTGAATTTGCAAACAATTTCGAATCGGTACGATTTTGATTAGGAACGTGCTTCAGGACGTAAAATATCTCATAATGTTGTTTCTAATATGCTATAGCAACAGATTCTTTTGGCTGGTGTGTGAGTGTTTGTTGGATTTTTGGTGTGTTGGTGGTGTTCTTGCCTCAACACATTCTTTGGACACTGAAGGGGAAAAAAAGGCAAAACGATACAACTCTATTCACTACAGTTCAGTTTCAAGAGATTCTGTTTCATTCATTCTACATTCTTTCGATTGTTGTGAACCATAAAATGGGGAGATGTTATAGATTGAATTTTTTTTTTTTTTTATTAATAATCGATAGGCGTCTCTTTGTGTGCGCCTGGCACATTCATTGAATTCAGATAGGCAGACAATCGAAATAAAAGAGAGCCGAATGTGAATTGAAGACCTTTAAAATTTCGTTCTTGTAAATGATTTTCATCGGTTTTATGCTGTTATCATTTTATTTGGTCGCACCAACGCAACAATCGTTTCACTGTTTCTCTTCATTTTCTTTTATTGTTGTTGTTGTTGTTCGTGTTTTCGGCAAATTTTGCGATTCTGTGCTCTCTTCGTTTCTTTTTTTCTCTTTCTATTATATTTTATCAACTGACAAAGAATAAATGATGAACAAAAAAAAAATTGAATATGTAATCAAAGGAAAAGCAAATAAAAAATCAATATCACGAAATATAATAAAATCGTTTCGCGCGCTTGTTCATGTTTTGTACATAATTTGCATCAGTTTTTTGTTGTTGTTGTTATTGTTGTTGCTGCTGCTGCTGCTGTCGTTGTGAATTTTTCTCTTCTTTTTTTTTTACTTTCTGTCGGTTTTTCGCCCATTTGACGAAAATTCATGTATAATGCAAATCGATTCGCAAATGTTACGCTGGCATGAATGGAATTGCTGAAGTAACGTGTATTTGCTGTCGGCATCAATATATCAAATATCGATACAAATTCCTTTGCTTTACAAATTGTGAATCACAATTTCTTTCACAGTGTCTTTCGTTTGTTTTTTCTTTGCCATACCGTTGTGTAGGTATTTGTTTGAATGAATAAATGCATCGGCTTAAACTGAAACGTCTGTATTCAAGTTGAGGTAGTAATGAAAGGCACTCACACATATCCACAACCAAATAGAATGCGATCACATTGCGCGTGTATCGAAATTCTGTCGGTGAATATTGGAAATGTTCGACGTGAGAGACATAGATATATACGTTTCGGATGTTGAGGTTGGCTCATGTTTGCTTTTGAAACAAAACGCTCCATAGCCACCTCTTACATATCGATTTGAACTCAATGTGGGTATTATTTTTAATTCTCTTGTAAATATTTATGTTGAAATTCGTTTTGCTCATCGATACTCATTCACCGATAGAAAAGTGAGCGCACGAATGCGATCGCCTTTGACAGAATGATATTAAGCAGGATGTCGAAAGGTAATTTCACATTTCACAGTTAGATAATATTGCAAATAGCATTTGGTTCGAGTACATTCAAGGCAATCTGAAATCGATACCGATTGGAAAATTGCTCCAAGTAGTTGAACTACTAGTGTCATGATGTTCGTATACGAACGTGCTAATATTTAATCCATTCACTGAAACCGCCAATATTCTATTAACGTTTTTTTTTTTGCGGAAAATACCAACATTTGAAGCAGCAGCGAGCAACAAATAACGAGCTACTTGAGCACACACTCTTGTGAAAACGTTTTTCAATTGGAATTCAAGACAAATTTAAGTGTTCATTTAAAATTCACAATTGTCGACCAATTGTAGAGGATAACAATCCAAATCACTATTATCATAAATAATAATACAAATTGACCGAAAAAAAAAAATGTTTGAGCTATTTTTTTTCTTCCTTCCACACACATTCTCTGACGAATGTCAAAGAAACGAGTAAAAATAAACAACAGCTCCAAAGTGTCATGTATTTCGTGAATTGTTGTAATTTTTTTTTTCGTGGCTGTTTCATAGCCATTTCCTTTCGTGTATTTTTGTTTCTGTTCGTTTATTGCTCATTTCTCATTTATTAGTGTTACAGAGCTGATGATTTATATTTCATTCAACATTTCTAATTGCTTTTTTTTAGGTTTCTGGCTTTTTGTGCGTTATACGTCATACATTGGTACGGGTATAATGTTTGTTTCATACAAATGTATATATATATGTATATTTTGGTGGGTCCTTTCCTTTATTTCATTGTTGGTCTGACGGCGATAAAAATCTTTAGCAGTCTATTTATGTTGGGGGAAAAAAAATGCTATTGAAAAAAATAAAAAATTTCTTTATATCGTGACAAAATATCGCTGTTTGGGCTCGATTTATTTTTTCTTTCACTTTACGTTTTTTGTTCTGTTGTTGTTCTTTTTCTTTGATATTGATTTTTAATTTTCAAGCTTCGAAATTCGAGGGTAGTCCGAGTCCGAATGAAACGGATTTTAAAAACAAACACACAATAAGCAATATTCAGTGGAAAATATTGAATGTTCAAATGGGAATTTCTTTTTTTTGGTTTTAAATTTAAATAAACGCAACAAAAAAAATTATTGATTGAATAAATGTTTCAATACATACATTTCAATTGAATTCCGTTCCGTTCAACTGTCGATGAAAAGTTCTCATTCAAACGTCCCACAAACAAATGCAAAAAAAAAACATCAACAAATTCTCGTGGCAATTTAATTATTATTTGAATGGTTTTTCGTTTATTTTTTTTTTTTTATTTATCGTAATTTATTACAGCCGACCTCAACGCAACTATGATTATTTATTCTGTTGCCCGATTGCATTGATTGAGATTTGTTCCGTTCGTTCTTTTTTTTTTGTTTCTGGTTTGCTTCAATTAAGGTTCAGTTGATTGTGTCAATATGGTTTACGTTCAAATATAATAGAGTGTAAAATAACTGGGAACGATTTATTATTATTTTAAATGTTCTTAATTTCTCTAGTTTAACCGCAATTAAATGGTGATTCAATATTATTCGGTTGGATTATTTAAAAAAGAAACATTTTATGAGCGTCAAAACGATATGAAATGTTTTTTCAATTTGTTCATAGTTATTTAAATCTATTCATTAATGTGAAAAAATCATACACAACAAATTTGGTGATTATTATTGGGAGGGAAAAACACGGATTTTGTTCTGTTTTTTCTTTTTTTTTTTAAATTTAAATTGATTCTATGAATAACAGCTAATTTAACCACATAAAACAATAGAAGTTCAAAAAGTTGTTTTGTGTGTGTGTTTGTGTGTTCAGTTTTTCATTCACTTCAACTTTGATAATTAGAAACAAACAAACAAAAAAATATTGGCATATGAAATGTTCAAATCGTTTTTTTCAATTGTTTTAAGAGACAAAAGTGAGTGTGTGTGAACCGTTTGACGGACACGTGTGAACTAATCGCAAAAACCTCACAACAGACGCTTTTTGGAAAGTGTTCATCGGTGCTCTATCTGATGAAGCTGTAAAATCGACGCATATTCATCCCCACCATCATCGGTACACGCCGAGTAGCATTTGCTTGCTTAGTATCAAAAACAGATGATATCGCTTCAGTGTCTCTGTCTCTCTCTCTCTCGTTGAAAGTATTTTCAGTATATGACTTGCGTCATTTGAACAAGTTTTCGTAATGCGTACACACGATGGAAAATTTGATTTTGAGATTTTCACACTCACTGCGTGTATAGAAAGCGTTGTGTGCGCGCGTACTTCTGTACGGCGATGCAAAGCAAGCAAATCGAGAAAAAAAAAGGATCGTCTCCGCTTTGGCGCAATCGAATGTCGCTATCAAAACGTTTCGATAGTCATCACATTTTGGATTCATGGTATCCATCATTACCGTTATCATAATCGCTAGCCAGCCAGTTTTAGACGATAATTTGACTGCGTTCATGCGTTCAATCGGGCTGCTGCAAAAGCACACCCATACACACACACACACACATGCGAATGGATTTTCCTTTACGGGGTATGCATCTGTTGCCTTCACACTGATGTGATAATGTGCGTAAATGGCATCATTCACATTGATTCGTATGACAATGATATATGGTTTTCAAATTGAACGAAGAATTTTTTTTTTATTGAATGTATAGATTATAAACGTTTGGGTCCACAAACAACAGCACTTTGGTTCATTTTGATATGATCAAAACAAGGCATACAAAACATTCGTCACCGCCATACGAATGCCTACATACTAAATATACTCGTGGAATTAACTCCAACATTTCAACACTGCTTATACTAAGTTAGCTTGCAGCGGACAAAATATGGATGTGTGGAAGTCATATTTTGCGAAAGTAATTTTCGTTTTTCTCTTCGCATTAATTCTCAATATGTATTTGTTCATCTTTTGAAGTTTTTTTTTTACATATTATTTCCATCTGAATCCATTGGGTAAATACATTTTCTGTTCGCCTTAGGTATTCAACTTGAAGTGCGGTTTTGCGATACAAAGTCGTTTCGCTATTCATGTTGCCCGAGATGTTGCCTGTTTGTTGCCTTCATTGCCTACAACGCACACATTACACTGCACAAGCAAATGAATCAATTGCCTGTATATGTCTCATTTAACGAAATGCATGGGTTTTTTTTTTGTTGTAGCACAGAAAATCTTCAATGCTCATTTTATGCGGCGGGGGTCCTAGAACATCAAAGTGCTCATTTTATTTGAGCTTCAGTTTGCCCACGGTGGGTTGTTTCCCTTTCAATGGTTCGATTGCTTGCCATTATTACCAACATCATTCACATGCGATTTACCATTTAAAAACTCATTGAAGCGTGAGCTTATCAAACTACGAGCTTGTTATATATGTACATGTACAATATATATATATATAGACTTTTGTTGATGTCCGCCTGCTATGCATGAGACCTGTAGTTTTCTTAAGTAATTCACTCTTTGCTTTTATACACAGGGAAATAAAATTGAGAATGTCACCGTTCAACTCAATAGCTAGCTCAACATTAAGTTGATTACATAGTTATTTCGCATCAAGGAAATTCATTTATATGATTATAATATAACAAGAGGACGGAAAAGTTTGTGCATGATATGCTAAGGCCAACGGTGCGTTCAACCAAATAAAGCTTTCGAGCTTACAGCATATTGGACACAAAATTTCCTCGAACCAATCGATTCGTATCAATGCTATCGACTCTATTATATTACAGGTATAGATTTTATGGTTGATTTTTCATTATTCCAGCATGAAGCGGCGATAAGCGATAAGCGATAAGCATAAAACTTTTCATAATATTTACACATTTATTCTAGCCCCAAATTCACACGGAATTCAGTAATACAGTGATTCAGCCCAGTGCTTAAGAATTTATTTATAGATATTTATTGCTGTCCAAGCTAATTTGTAACGGAGGGAAAACAAATTAAGCATCAGTGCTATTACATTTTCTTACCGCCACCAGATGAATGCAACGTAATTTAATAGCTATTTCATAGATTTACCAGATTGGTGTGTTGCTCACAACTTTGTATGCAATAAATTAGTTTGATTTCTTTGATCTTTTCCCCTCCATTTGGACTTATTTAAGCACCAAACAGCAAACAATTCAATTCAATTTCAACATGGTAATTTAATATTTACAGAGTGGCTCAATTCTAACATGCACGCGCTTTTATTAGAAATAAATGTAGTGAATGTTGGATGTAGGAATAATGCGACCCAATTTTACTTATTCAAAACAACAAACGAACAATATTACTGGATTTTATTATATTAAATATGATTTCAGATTGTTTACGAAGTAAAATAACAATGTATGTCCAGGATTGTTTCTCTCGTTTTGGTTTCTCTTGGGAATAAAACTGTCAAAATGAGTGCTATCAAATGTGTCACATTGTCACAGATCCAAAAAAATTTCGGATTTTTTTTTCATCATAAAATCAGTTAGTTCAATGCACTTTCTTTGTGATTTCAGTTGGATGATGTCATTGCTATTGCAATCTGTTGCCAAATGAAACGTTTATAACGATTTTCATATGCGTGTGCACTGCACAGTTCATTGATGTCCTTTAGTGTGGGTCATCAATGCATATATACACGAACACACATTTCTTTGAAAGTTATTAAATATCTCAGTCTTGCTTGAAAAAGTATTTATCGTCAAGACATCTTTCCACACTCTTTATCATGTATGAAATATGAACATTTTCCGACGGAAAAACCAAATTCTCAACAACAACAGAAAACCACAGAACTGAATAAAATCTCATTCATTTGTGAAAATTAATCCTTTTAAAGTTGAAATTTTCGCGCTCAAAATAAAATTAAAATTGGCATTTTTATCGTTTTTATTTGGTTCATTGTCATGTATCAATATAAATGTCGCCAACATTTTTGGAATCGAGTAATTTCAAGAATTTTAAGTAATTGGCAGTGAAATTGTGAGTTCATTAGAAGCAATAGACCTTGAACTTGATATGATCTTGAATAAGCCTTTTTTTTTCTTTGAAACAGAATTCACAACGTGAACAACGCAAATTTACCGAATACCGTAGAAATATGGATGTGCTGATGTGAATGTTGATTATAGAATGTCACACTGAAGTTCTTGAGCAAATGAATCTTTTAGGTTTCCTCCAGAGAGCTGCTATTAAGGAGCAGTGTTTGAATGTAGCTGCAGATGTTCTGAAACGTAAATTTGTACAAACATCTAACACCAAAATTGATAGTGAGTATTCCCTCTGTACTGTTTGTAGTGAGGTTGCTATAGAAATAGTGAACCTTGACAATCCAATGAAGAATCAATGCTCCAAACAATTTCGAACATATGATTTCATGTTATTAATAAATCATTACAAATCAACTGTTATACACAAACGATCTTACACACCTGCAATTTACATATTTATCCGAATAAATATTGTTGTGGTTCATTAATTTAAATTGAGTATCGTTATAATGGCCGTGATTCCACGAAATCAATGGAAAATTCAATACAATTGAATACAATGAAAATGTCCCGGGGCAAATAACTCTTGCGAGTTTTTGCGAATTCTTGCAAATTCTGCGAGTTCTGCGAGTTCTGCGAGTTCTGTGAGTTCGTTAATCGTCAAATATGTGAACGCATTTGTCACATTCAAGTTTGAACTCGAACTTGCACGAGTTCGTCCGAGTTCCAACGTGTTATTTGAATGTGGAACTCGAGCACTCAAACATAAACTGCGAGTTCTTTGCAAAATGTGATATTTTTGTGCGAGTTTTCTGCAAGTTTTCACGCGTTTTCGAGTAGTTTATGTGCCCATAGGAAAATGTATTTATTACTGTGCCAAAATAACAAGGTGGAACTGAGATATTCATTGAATATAATTCATCTCGATGGAATATTCCCGATAGTCCAGAAGTTTGGACATAGACTTTGAGAGAATTTTCGATCCCAATTTTATTGTTTGTGAATTTGCCAATTTAAAAAAAAAAAAAAATAAAAATTGAATTGCCAAATTGAGTTATCGAGCGAACCATTCGCATCGATTTTACATGAAATAAGACAACAACAAAAACATTCGAAAACAAAAAAGGGCGTCAGCTGTGAGACCTACGTAAATAAATGAACATCTATTTAAGTTAGAAGGGCGTTCATCTCTTTTAGAGTTCGAGGACTCCTCGACGAGAAGTATATAAATTTTGATTAAATTCACTTTGCAAATGCGAAGACACTTCACCTATGGCCATTCCTTTGTCATATGTCATTCACCGAAGAACAACACCTTTGGAGATTTGGATCAAATTGGTTTACTGTAAAGTTATTTTACGGCCATGTGGGCGATGATTACATCGATTTCATACTCAAACATAAAAACATTCGGGAATTGTCAGTGGGTAATGGTTTTGAATGACATGCAAATGCTGAAACTAGAACATTTTCCAAACTTCGATTGAGCTCATTACTAATCGAACAAATATGCGCATGTAAAATACATTTTAAAATGCATCATTAATCAATTTAATTTAAATAATGATAATTAGAATATATTGAAATTGCATCATGTTTCAATTAGTGTTGTCAACGGAAAATATTGACAACTCTAGTTTCGATGAAAAATCCGAAAATAATTTGGAGGTAGAGAATAAATTGAATTTTCAGTTGAAAATACAAACAACTGTGCGTGTGTGAATACAATATGTCATACTGATAATTATGTGTTTTGGGTGCATCGTTTTTTTGTAGTAGAGAAAGTTCAATGTTAATGAAATCAATTCATAAAATATATTTTAAAAAAAGAGAAGAAACAATTTATACAATTCAATGCGGGTATGCAACATATGATGATACATGTAAACAAATTCAGTCCAATTTCGTGATAGACAGCACCACTGATCATACAAAAATATTAGCGGAAAAAATATGAACTGACAGGCAGTAATGCCAGTTGCTTTGTTTCATTTATTTCATCCGCCAGAGCCGTACGCAACGTAATCTGACAGTTTAGCCGTTTGTATACTCTCATTGATAAAATTTATATGGAGGTAACAATGAATATTATCTCCACATTTAGAATTGTATCAGCTAAACCTGGAAAAATATCACTTTAAACATACAAGTCTTGTTCGTATCGATCACATACTGAGCAATACAAATAACGTTACATTTTGTATTGTTCAGATTCATTTATTCTATTGAGTTGAAGGCAAGCTTCAATGCACGATATGGACTACAAATATTACTTCCCTGAAACAACAAACGGCTTCCACGTTACTAACGTCGTTAGAATGTCTAATGCTATAGCTATAAGTAGCTTTCCTTATCTTATGCTTATAAGTCACATCTCCACTAAGCGCATATTTGTATAATTCTCATTTAAACACGACAAACGTGTGAGTTAGCTACTCGATCATGTCTGATATATTTGCACATGCGTGTGTTCATTGAACACTGTTCAACGTGTATATATGTGCATCTACTGAGCCTGCTCTTGTGTGTAATCTACAGTATAGACACTTCGACATGCATTTGATGGGCTAATGTCAAAATGATCCAAATAAAATTGATGATGTCAACGGTGTAAATCGTAAGTAAAATGATTTACTGGTTGAGGTGTTGATTTTCATTGTATTTCATCGGAATAGAAACTTTACCATGAACGAACCAAACGACTGAAACGAAATGTGACCGATGGGTGTGAACGTGAAATTCTTGATGAATTTGTCAAGTCTTGTTAGCAGAGCAGCCACTAATGAACATTATTAAAATATGGCTGCTAATGTGTTTGCCAACCAATTTGTAGCCAATCCAATTAAAATTGGAAACGAGATGCCGCCATCAACCATTGACCTTGAAAATTCAATCACAAAATTATGATTGCAATTCAATTGTTCTTTAGATTCGATACCAAAACATCGTCAACTTCTAAATGTTATAAACAAATATTGCCGAACTTCTTTGGTCAAGTTCAAGATACAGTATGCTGAGTGTGATGTGGGTTTTTTTTCAGTAAAATCATCGATCCATTTGAAACGATTGAAAGTATTTCAATTAAAACTTATCGCACAACAATAAATACCAATATGATGCGACTCAATGGAACCCAAATGTTCGTCACATTTGAAATTGATGTAGACAAAGTTACCAATCCAAATTTTGTTGATTGTGAATTCCATTACATGAAAGAATTGCGTCTTTCTCTTCGACATTGTTGGATAAATCCATGGATTCAACTTTGAAACATCTATTTAAAAAAAAGAATACACAGATAACCATCCATAGCAATAGTTAGTCCAACGTATAGAACTTTTGAACTTTTAAGTAAATATTTGAAGGGGTTAGAAGAGCTTCAAATTCGGTAATCAATCAATGAAGGTTCGAGACTATGGGGGACAATTTTCTTTCCTCGCGTACAAAAACTTGATATAAATCTGGCATTTGAAAATGCCTGAAAGAATTACTTTTGGAAGTTCGTTGAAGAAGATTACGTTGCAGTGCATTTATTCAGATATACTCGACAGAATTTTTTTTCTCGAATTTCTATCAAAATATCCAAAAATTAACGAGCTATCAGCTGGTGCTGAAATCAATAATTGGATGGTGCAACAACGCCTGATCGTAAAATTTCCATTACTATCGGAAACATTCGTAGCATTTAGATTCGATGTTACTTCTTACATTATAATAAAATTCATCGATAGAAGCCGAAAAATGATTTACTTTAGATCGACGAATGAATATTCGTCAATTGAAAATCCCGAAGAGTTTAAAACACGAATTGAAGCTGGCATCGTGGACTTCTCCAGTCTTCATTTTAAAATACACTTCAATATTTCAGGATCAACAACGGAATTTCTCATTGAACGCAATCGACCAATTAACAGTGCACCGAAACATTTTACATTAAATACATTAAATACATTCACTATACTTAATATGGTTAATAATGGTATTTATCTGGCGCTTTTTTCTCTTTTAAAAATGTAACTCATTTCGATTTTTAATTTATTGTCAAATGGAATATATACAAAAGCATCAGCTTAAAATGAATACTGTTGGAAAAGAGGTTAATTTAATGTAATAAAATTAATAAACATGCCGTTTATTAAATCAATATTTTGATTTTACTTCTGCTTTACATAATAAAATTATGCTGAATGTAGTGATAGACTTTTTGTCAATGCTCTGCAAAATTATCTACAAATAACAACCGTGACCAACGAAGGGGGAAGCACTACAGTTGGATGTAGTTTACAAAGAGTTTTTATTGGTGCTCCCTTGATATTATGACAATATTATTTTCCATCGAGTGCAAATTTACATTAAACTTTTCCTAAAATTTAAAGTTGTTGTTGATGTTCAGTGACAAACAGAGGCAATTTTTTGGATATTCTAAGCTAAATGCTTACTAGTCAGATATCCAGCCGATATTTATTATATGCGTTTCAAAAGCGAAATGCAAAGAAACAAACTGAGTAGAGATTATTATACACCAAAGAATCTAGACGCTCGGAATTCACTGGAACCCCTAATCTCTCGGGCCATTTTTGATGAGCGCCTAGGCTTTTGTCCCATATAAATTTACTAATTTTACATCAAGCGCCCAGATGAGCACCTGCAAACCCTTTCAAGCGCCTAAAATTTCAACTCGGATATCGCATGCACAGACAAACATAAAACAGTATCGTGTATTCAGCCGCCGTCTGTTCAGCTTCGATGTGGCGTAGATGATAAGCGGCTAAGCTTAGAATATCCAAAAAGTACTCTCTGGTGACAAGTTGTCACATAGACTACATCAGATTCGTTTTAACCTTTTTGTTTGCCACAGGTTTGACAAGTGGGAGTAAAGCGGTTGTTTTGCTTCGAAATTATGTGCGTGAAAGTATAAGATTTAACAACAAACAATAATATGATGAATTTAAAAACCCAATTGTTAGCATTTTAAAACAATGGTCTTGTTTGTTGTTTGATTTTTGTCTTTCGCATTTTTGAGACACAGTGAACGTATCGAGTTCTCTGACTGATCGATGTGTTCTCATTTCTTCATTTTATTTTTCTTTCACGCTAAGCTCAAGTACAAATACACAAACAGCTGCTGTTGTTTTTAAAATCGTAGTACCGAAACGATTCACGATCACTAAATTTGACGCAGTGCAAAAATGTAAAAGCACAAATAAAAACCACCGACAGCTTGAAAATATGGCTCTGAAAACGTTGTGCTCCGCGATCAGATACTTTTTCTGTACGATTCTGTTTACGCAAATTCTTAACGTCACGAGCATTCATATACGTTAATATCTATTTTTTCTATTTGAGTTGTCAACCAATTTCGTTTGGTCCGAGTGAATACCAGACGAATTATGAAATCATTCGTGTTGAGCGCTTTAGTGGTTTAGAGTGAAAATGGTATTGAAAATTGCTTCAGTTTATCTATTACTTGTCATATTTTCTTGCATTAATCTAAACGTTGCAATAAATTACAAAAATGTGGGAACTGAAGATTTCAAGGGTGAAAGTGTAGGTCGATAATATTTTCAATTGATTTGACTTTTTAATCATTGAATTTTTGTTCTTCAAACAGAGAATTGAATACGAGCAATCTCGTCTGATGCAACATCAAAGAAACATTAGAGATACGAACGGTGACTGTGAACCCGGAACTCTAGACCAAATGGATTTATTCAACCTTGTTAACATAGCTGTCACTAGTGAACATTGCTCAAAGGAAGCTGCTAATGCATTTGAACGGACATTTTCACAAAAAATAATTCAATTTGAAAATGTTCGTATGAATTTGTATGATTTGAACACCATCGAAATCACTGATATTGAAAATGGATCAGAAATTATAAAATTTTTTGGACATTTAATTACAAAATTATCGCTCTATTTCGACTACAAAGATTTGTGCAATCCTGAAATGATGGCCCAAAATAGCAAATTACTTGGCTACATAAACAAATATTGCCGTAATTCATTGGTCGATTTGGCAGTGCATTATAGCGATTGTGATGTTGGTATTTTCAATGAAATCAAAGGTCCATTCGAAAAGGTTGAGAATGTTTCGATAAATATATTGCGAACAACTCTTACAACGGAGAATTTTCAACTCAACAAAATATTCCCAAGAGTGCGCCACTTGGATTTAAACTTTGACCGAATTTCGGATCCACATTTTGTTGATTGTACATTTTCAAACTTGCAACAATTGAGTATTGCTGCTGGATTGTTAGATCAATCACTTGAATCAACTTTTATAAATTTACTGAAAAAGAATCCACAAATAAAATACATATCAACAATAATTCCACCACCAAAAGCTGTTCAACTTATAAATGAGCATGTGCCAAAGCTAGAAGAGCTTCGAATTTTAATGGATTACAAGGAAGATTCAACAAATACAAAATTATTTTTTCCCAGTCTACGAAGACTCAACCTATGGCTACCTGCGAGCAGATGTTATCCACCCAAGAAAATCACATTTGGAACATCATTAGATGAAATTGTGTTGCTCTGCCCTTCGGTTGATATCGGCAATGAATACTTCAATTTCCTATTTAAATATGCAAATATAAGAAAATTATCGGCTGGTGACGAATTAAATAATGCACACTTGCGAAAACTCATTGGGAAATTTTCGAAATTGTCCGAGGCATTCTTCTCTTTTGCAGATGATGTTACTACTGAGAGTATTTTGAAATTTGTGAAAAAAAGTAATCAATTGAATTTGCTTAGATTTTATCAACCATTGATCGGTGATCCAGAAGAATTTAAGAAGCAGCTAGAAGCAAAATTGGGGAATACGTTTGGAATACGCTATCAGAATACGGGAGCATTGAAGGAATTTTTTATTGAACGTAAAATACCAATTCAAAGTGAATCAAACAGTGCCACAACACTTATCACATCTAATGTAATTGTTCTATTTATGCTCATGTATATCAGCAATGATTTATGAATTTGTGTGCCACTTCCGAAAAATTCTTGACGCATTGACCCCCTGAGAGCATTTGAATTGAACAAATTAAGTGCAATTTTCATTATTGATATTTTCATTTTTTTTTTACATTTTAGCAAACGAATTATTGTCTGTCAATTGAATATCTCATCAGTTTACAATTAATTCATCAATTTAAAGTAATGAAATTAACTGAACCAGTGAATTAATAACATTCAATGAATACGAATTATAGCACCATCAAACTATTTAACGATTCTTTTTGTTTTAAACTAAGTTTATTTTTAAAATTAGCCCCGTCAATACTATGTGTTTTATTGACTATGACTGTATTTCCGTTCTGAAACCTCATTATTGCAGTCATTAATAAATAATTTAATATTCATGATTTCGTAGTAAATTTAACATGTGTTTTTCATTATTCGACGATAGCTTCTTGACGTGTCTATTTTTAGCTCAACTATAAAGTGGAAAGTATAGAACAAGTTCAAGCATTCAAGCATATGTGGTTTATTTAGCGCTTCTTTTCTATGAATTTCATGAAAAAATAAATTGAATTACATTCGTAATCCTGACTTTTCCGCATTGATATGAAATTTTGTTTTTCTGTTTTTCTGACATTTGGACCAGTCAAAAGAGAAAGTATTGAGAGTCAAAAATGTGAAAATTAGATTTTGTGTAAAAATGTACTGAAAACTCGACTCACGTGCACTTGAATGCACACATCTCCGGAACGGCTAGACCAATATGGCTCAAATTCAATACGTACAGATTACGACGACGACGTCATTTTGCACTGAAGGTACCAGAACCGAGTATCCAATTCAAAAAAAGTGCTAAAACAGATTTGTTCCCATGGTGAACTGAGACTCTGGTCAAAATTTGAGTCCGATCGGTAATCATTTACTCAAGCAATGTGGAGTTGAAGTTTTGAGGCAAAACCAATACTTTTCCTGAGCACATTTCATGTGCGGCAAAGTAAAACGTCGTTTTCGTTGTACTGTGTACACTCTGTTTAAATAAAGTTTAATCAATTCTTCATCAGTGGCCATTGAATGAATTAATCCGTTGGAGACAGGTAAACCGAGCTTATGGTAAGCTGTGTAGAAAGATGAATTCAATTGCCTGATTAGTTTCAACAGAAGAATGAATAGGTTTCAATTTGAGTGTATGCCATAATTTAATATTTGTACTAAATAGATTGATGTAAATGCTTCGTCGTTCGTCAGTGATGAATTACATTTCCATTTAAATGGAAATCAGATAAAAACAAATGAATGAATCACATTAAAAACGATGATAGACAAACGAACATGCAAAAGTTGATTTTTATTGATGAAAATTATAGTTTGCCAACCCAAGAACTTGTTGCCAACCTGTACGGTCGCACAATACAAAGATTGTCATTTTATCTGAAGTGAAATTTATCTGAACCGACCTGAAAATATCTTTTATGTTGGTACATTTATTCTCATTCATTGATCACTGTTCATGAACAGTGTTGGGATGAGGATTGAACAGAATTGAGATATACCTGCCCAACAGTTCCAAAACGAATTTATAGCGGTAGTGAGCTATAAAACTGAACCAAACATAATTGTTTAATGAACACAACGTGCACATATATATTAATAACCCTTGCATAAATGCGAAACATTTCTCTTCTATACGCTCACATCATTTCACCGCATGTGTGTGTATGTGTGTGGTGTTGTGCTCATTAAGCCAATGATGGTAGAAAATACGTGCTTTTTTTTGTTATTTCGACGAAGCTTATTTTTTGCTGAAAATAAAATGAATGGATGATCCTTCAAATGTTAAATGAAGTGGAAAAATGTGAGCATGTGAAAACAAAATAAATTCTCGCATCGCAGCCGATAGAAAATCCATAATAATGCACCTAGATTCTGTAACACGCAATTAGTTATAGAGAGCGATGACAAACCTAAACCACCATCACATTCCCATGGAGAAGGGTAGAGGGGTAGAGGAAGAGTGGAATGATATAGAGAGAAAAAAAAAACACACACACACACACAAAGCAACGGGAGGGGCTGTTGCTCACTTTGATCTGAGGAGCGTAAACTTTTTGTAAAACATAAAACAAATTCACATAATATATCAAGACCATTGCGGATGGTGTGCATGAGTGTATAGGCAATAAGGGTATAGGCAGTGCCACTTCCATTGCCACTGGTTCGAGTTTACGTCTACAATCTTTTCAACTAAAACCCTCTTTGATTTCCGAAATTCACTTTGAAAGTATACAAAAATCATTTTGTTGTTGTTGTTGTTGTTGTTTCATTTAGGCAAACGGAAAATTCAGTAAGTTGTCAATCTCATGGCAATCGATGCAGACCGAGATAATCGATAAATCCTTTCTGTCGTTTTTTTAATGTCGTTCTTTTTTTTATGGCGGCTTTTCATTCACGACAATCAAACTCGTCAAGAGTATACAAAAAAAAAATCCATTGACTTTCAGATGAATGCAATAAGTTGTGAAGTTTTTTTTGGATTTGGTTTGAATTTGAGCAGCCATCAAACGAGTTCTTTGCGTGAGATCATCGGCATTTGTTTCACTTTAAAAGGAATTTTGTTTTTTACCCCTTTCCAGTACTTTGTGACTGGTAAATTTATTGGGATCTGAAAGAAAAATATGTGCTTTGTCCAAGCATTCCAATATTGATGCGAACACTAATCAAATGGGGTTGTCGATGCATTCAAAACGATTGACAACACGATGCTTTATATACAAAAGCATGGAACATACAGGTGAAATCATGTTGTTGTTGTTTTTTTCAAACACACCCTTACTTACAGTAAATTATGTGTGCAATATTTTGTTATTAAATTAAATTTTCTTTGATGTATTTTATCAATTTTCAATAGCCGTTCGTTTTGCATCTTTAAATAAATCTCACTTGTATACAAGTACACACTACTTGATTACAGTACGTGAATGTGACATTTTCTCATGAATAAATACATTTCGATGAGGCGTTCGTTTAATTTTGTTATTTATAAAAACATTTTCCTAATTTATTTATCGGCGTTGGATATGGAAACATGTGGCTTGATTTGCGCTTTAAAACCCCCATTTCACGGTGCATACCTCATCTAGCCGGGGTCACTTGTCTTGACCGTGTCAATAAAAACAGGGGCTCGAAAAACGAGGTAGAATGAACGAGTGAATATGTGTATTGCAATATGTTGAACCGCTTACTTGTTGGGCTGGATGTGGTCATCAGCTTAGATTGAAGTATTTATCAACTGGCTTTAGGTGAAATGTTAAACCCTTCTCTTTACAGCAATAAAACACAGGCACATCAATTGGTGAGAGACAGCGACCGAGATATCAAGTAAAAACAACCCTTTTTGAATCAATCGCTCCATTCATTTCACACCATCATGAAGTTCATCGAAGCGTATGATTTATCTATTCATAGATTTTACCCGCCACTTCGCTCAAATCCAATATATTGTAAGCATTACACATACACAACAACCCTCCTCCCCCCCTGCCTCTGCCTCTGTGCTGTCACTTTGCAGAAACATTAAAATACACTGTGTCATGTTTACACGTGGATATGATGCGATCCATGAATGTATAGCACAACAACAACAAATATATCTATCAACCCGGCAACACAACAAATTATGAGGTAAATTACAAAAAAAAAAAAAAAACTTTCCGCTCAGTTGGATGGCGATAACAATTATTCCAGCTCTTTAGATGGCTAATGAAATCTTCATAATATGTTAGATCCAAGAGGAAAATCGCTATAACTTCGATTGCATGCACACATTCACCTACCGAATCTCATATTTGCAGTGTAAATGACACGCTCTCATTCATTTCATCATCCTCAATATATTTCAGATATTTTCACGTTGATAGCCGTTATATTTTGAAGCGTCCCATCAACTCATCTCGAGTGGCTAACACTTTTTACTTGTCATAATTTGCAACCAATGGATTGCCCAATGCGATATTTCAAAAGCATCATTTTTTGAGTATATTTTAAAATTAAAACTAACCGTAAACTATGGGACACCATACACATTTAAATTTATTATAGAAACTTTTATTCTGTATATTTTTGACACCATTGACCACAAAAAAAACACTGAATAACGTGATTTAAATGCCACATCAACCTGTAGAGGTGTATAGAATCCACTCAATTGCTGTCATTCACCATGAATCACATTTCAATTACCATTTAGTTATTTTAGATTCATGCTAAAAACAAAACCATGATTGAAAATATATTTACCGATTTCATTCATTTTTTTTTTGTGAAGCTAAAACCGCATTTTCACATCTGCCAGCGCTTTGGTGATTTTATTTGTAAATGAGTGTAAAAAAGCGTTGTTTAAAAAAACAAGTATTTGTTTTTTAAAATCATTTTCATAGCCTTTCCATCATTATTTGGCATTATTTTGCCATACGCATTGGACAATGAGTTGCAATTAATCGGTTGTGAAATAAGGCCAACCTGTTCACACTCTGATTGATAATTGGGCATTTTCAAATTAATAATAGCTCATGTGACTGCACTGCATCGTTCAGCAATCCTCTTGTGCGTTGCACTAAAATACCACACACACACACACACACAAAAAAGCATCCGTTGAGCGGCTACCGAAGAGTAAATACCCAGTGGACAATTTTTTTTTCCACATAAATGAACACAACCGTGTGAATAATCGGATTTTCACTTTGATCAAACACGCGTGCAAACCACACGCACATGCAGTAAATAAAAACAGAGGCAAATTTGTTTTGTTTTCTTCATTATTTTCAAAATAAATGCTTTATTTAAAAAAAAATGGCTTTCAATTTAACAACAACATCATCAGCTTAACATTTAAAATGTGCATCTATATTTGGTCAAGTTAACATTTGTACAATGGTTTTAGTTTTTTTTTTTTTGAAGTAGCCACAAAAATTGGTCAGCTTAGTGCAAAACCAAGCGACCGTGATGAAAGTAATTCGAAAAACACAAATTGGTTTGCCCAATTGCTATTTGCCATGTGATTATGTGCTCTCGCTCTCGCTCTCTCTCTCTCTCTCTCTCTCTCTCTCTCTCTCTCTCTCTCTCTCTCTCTCTCTCTCTCTCTCTCTCTCTCTCTCTCTCTAATATCCCTCTCACTCTTCCAATAATCTCAGTTTAATTGTTTGTTGTGGCCATTTTCACAAAATGTTTATCACGTGCACTTCGCAATGTACAATCCAAACATTCGTTCGGCATTCGCCTCAACAGCAAATAGCAAATAAAACAAATTACCGCCGATTGAACCGCATGAAAATAGAATTTAAACACAGCGTTCATTATCAATAAAATGGCAATTGCATGGAATAAATACTCGCACATAACGATCAATGCAATACAACCATAACGTTTTGTTAGGGAAAATGATTCGGCCAATTCACAATAGCCAATTGTATCGATGGAAAATGCAATTAGCAAATACAGACCGTAAATCAATGAAAGCAATTTGGCCATGTAAAATGTAAATAGCAACGAATCATCGATGATATGGCATACCAATGTTACCATAAAAAATATCCAATTTATGATGCCAATGCTGATGGTCACTTTGAAAATCGTACGATTGCGATAGACTTGGAATTTTTCGGCCAAACAAAGAAATGGAACGCCAACGATAATCTTGATTATGCACACAATCACTAGGAATTGTGAGATTTGTAGAACAGGCAATCGAAATGAGTATGCACTCTTTATAAATAAATCGTCCAGACTTTCTGGTTGATTGAAACTAGTATTTGTTGATATATTAAAGACATCAAACACCCCTGGAGAGTCGAGTGTTTCATTTCCATCTGTATTGAATTCATCCGTTTGAATTCCGTTGAGAATTTCTTGAAATATGTTGCCACCAAACGGAAATGTTTGCCCAGTTTCATTCGTCAACATTGTTATATTATCAGCATCGTACTCATCAAATGTAGTGCTATTGATGATATTGATGGTATTTGAATTGACTTGAAATTCAATTTCATTGGAAATGGTATGATTATCGAAGATCTGCTCAACAATTTGCGACAAGTGTGCTGTTGTCATTTGACCCATTGTCCCTAACCAATGCTTATAATCGAACCAAATATTCGTTAAAAACAGCCAATAGATACAATTGCCCGTAAGAATGGCATTGAGTAAACGCAACAAAAGAATCAACAATAATGGACGTGAATTGCCATTATTGAAAATATTCCATCCATCACTGTTGTCTTCGACCAGCATCATTTTGAATTCATTAAAATCACGACGAATGAAATGACGTGATTCATTTCGTAATTTTAGCATAATTTCAAGTGCCCGCAAATCGGTACCATTGTCAAGGAGAAAAACAATCGACTCATAAGTACATGGCATAAAAATCAACGTGAAAATGGCCAACGCAAACATTATCACGCCAATCGATGCGGTCACATCACAAAATCCAGTCACGGTTGAAATGAATTCGGCCAGTAATACCGTTGGCAGTAAATTAATCGCTGAAATGGTCCACATAAAATGACGCCGCAAAAATTGACTCGAATTGTCGGCAATATGTAGTATCAATGTTACTAATGTTACACCGTATAAAATGCCAGCCAAAGCCCGTCCAATTAGCAATAAATTATACGAAGACATTTGATGTAGTACGAATGTGGTGCTGACTGGTATCAATGCTACAGCTATTGAGTACTAGAAAATGGTCAAATAAAAACAGAGACGAAACGAAAAGAAAGAGAAATAAAAGTAAAATGCTTGTTACTCAAGTAATATTATGCAGGGATATAAATTGAGCTACGAGAGATCGAAACCGAGAAAACCAGTTTCAGTTTTAATGCCCAGTTCATGTCAAACAACATTCTTACGTAAATTAAAATTTTGCTCCAGTTTGCATTGAGAATAGCACCAAATAATCCGCCGCCAGCAACACCAACAAACCATGCCATCAAAGCACCCGTATCGGCATTTTGGTAATCAAATACATACAACAAAAGCTGCCATATAGTCCATGATACGTGCAAATTTCCCAAAGCACACAACAGAATTAGGCCTATTGCGTATTTTCGATGATGTTCGAAATTTTTTAGTAATACATATCTAATTGTAAATTGCTTAATAGATCTCACATTTGATACAAAGATACTTATATATACATATATTGTTACAAAGTAGATAGAGCGTGAACAGTGTTCAGTGAACACACAGCGAGAAAACTGTTGCTCTTGCAGTGTGTCTCACCTGGTGCTAAAGACGTCAATTGTCGCCAATTGTGTTTCAATAAATACCAAATGCCTTTATTTCGTTCGAGACCGCTTCCACGCAACGATTCCGTTGATGTCATCATTGGTACGGGTATTGTACTTGAGCTACCTAGTGGATTTGGCTCCCTATTCTCCAATGACATGAACATATTTCTTCCCATTCTTTTTGGATCCGTCTTCCTTTCTATTTTGTTGTTGTTGTTGTTGTGTTGCGACACTCTTTCTTTTCGTCGTTGTTCAGTTACACATGAGATAATGGAATTCAATGCTCATAGTACATAGTCACACTGTGCAAATATATTTGAACAAGGAACACACTCACGAAAATCAAACAAGTGAAAAAAACGTAATAAAGTCACAAAATCGACAAACCATCGAATTGAAATCGTTATACGGATTTTCATTGGATCGTTACTTTTTCTCTCCCTCTCTCTCTCTCTCTTTTATTCTCATTTGAATTTCAATTACACTACACTGATCAATTTCTTGAATTTATCATTAAAATTCAAAATTTATTTGATTTTTTCTTTTTTTCATTTTGATCATTGAATGATATTCAATCGAATGCTAAACGTTTACGAGTAGCGAGCAACTATTTTTGGGCACTGACTTATACGATTTATTGTTGTTGTTACCCAACATCTCTGTTTGGTTCGTTGTGTTGACGTTTTTCCTACTAAATCGAACGCAATTCACATGAAATACGGTAAGCTGCTTGGAAAATATTCACTTTTCAAAAACTATATATGCTTCGATCGCATACAAACAGAAATACAGGATACACATTCGAAAAACTTTAGTTTGACAACATAGGAAAATTTCACGAAAAACCAATGAAAATAAAATGCGAGCCAAAACACAGAGAGGGAGAGAAAGAGAAAAGAGACACAAACACTATTCCACCACATAAGCAAGCAACAGCAGCATCAGCTTAGATAAATACGAACAGAAAAAACAAATATCTGTACATATGTAAATTGAAAATAGCACATTTCCATTCAGCATATAACGCATACACACCACAAGCACAACACACACACATAGCACGCAAGAATGATGTGTGACTGTGCAAAGAGTCAACACGTTTTTCGACACATTTGTTTGTGTACATTTTCATGAATGAGTTTTCGAGGCGAAAATATTATTTCTCTGTGTGTTTTTTTTTTCTCTCTCTCTCTTTATTTTCGTTATATTTCATTCCAAGCAAACGGAACCGAGTGAAGTGTATCTATTTTTAGGTTCCGTTGGATCCGTTTATTGGAATTGACATGTTGCAAAAGTCAGGAGATATAAGAGAACGCGAATATAAGAAAATGAGATAAAGTTTAAGTGACACAACATCAACAACAACAACAACAAAAAATACACTTGAAGAAGCGAAATATGTTTCTGAAGTGGAAATATGTTGCCATATCGACCAATTTAAAACTATTAAAATGGCACTGGAAAAAAAACACAAATTGCCATTTTAAGTTGAATTTTAGATTTTTTTATTTTCTTTTTTAAAACTCTTAGTTTCATAACAAAATTGGATTTTTCGTATTCAATTTCACAGCCATTTAATTTATAGTCAAATAAAAAGTTAATTTAATTTTGTTCATAAAGTTTGTGTATTTTGCTACAAAATTTGATGTTTGATTGCAATCAAATTGGTTTGTTGCGATGGTGCTGTGAATTTGTGTGAGATTAAAGTTAACGCAATGATTGCAAGTGATGTGATAATCAATTTTGCGCTAATCCAATCATTCAAATAGACTACAACAATGGCAACATCAATCAAATGTTCAATAAATGTGGCAAATGTTATTGATAAAACCATTGGAGCGGTCGTCAAATGAATGTCAGCAAACAAAGCAACATGATGGCCAATCACATCAACAAATAGACTAAATGCAACATACAATATCATTATTATGTAAAATTCGAATGTATGTTCCGTGATTAAATGTCTGAGATCAAGCAACGGAAACAGAAGAACGACCGCAAGCACAGTCGTTAATGGCATCAAATACACGATCGACAAATAGTTGACATTGTGACGTATGAGTAAAATTGTAATTGTGCCAAGAGCTAATCGTGTAACCAACAAAACCATCAAGTCATTGAATATTTGAGCGGTGTCTCTGCTGTTGTTGTTGTTGTCGTCGTCGTCATCGTCGTTGGTTTCGGTTGTAATGCCGTTGTTTACGTCGGCAACTAAAACATTCGGTTGAATTAAGATATGCGATGCAATGCAAATAAATGGCAAAAAGAAGCAAAAAATCGTCAACAATTTTGCACCGGTCAAATAAATCAACGGTCTCGTTTGTTTGGCAATCAAATTGAATGCACCAAATGCAACATTTTTGTGTTGCGCTTTTGTTGCATCGTCTGGGAATAGCCAATTTGAATGCGACAAATTCAATGCAATTAAACTATAGATTAATGTTAATGAAACGCAGCTAATTTCGGCCGAAACTTCAGTCTGACTTATCGAAATGATTGTTGCCAGTGTGAAACCACACGTATAGATCGATAGATTGCTGTGCAAGCGTACAATTATCGATGATAAGTAAATAAGTCCAATCAATGCGCCCAATATGATACGCAGTAGAAAATAATCGTAATGTGATGAATCGATGCATAGTTGTGTCTCAATTAGCAGGCACAGTATAAATGAAATTCCGGTGGATAGCTACAAAATGTGGAAAAAAAAACACACACAGAATAAAAATACAAAGAGAAGAGAAGAGAAGAGAAGAGAAGAGAAGAGACAAAAAAAAATGAAAGCGTTAGCACTTGTTAATACCACTTGAGTTACTTTGCACACGCGACAATAACGATGAGCAAGAGGACCCATACGTATACGTGTGCATCTGTTTGGTGGTGATTTTGGTGTTTGAGCGGGTGTGAAAAGCTAACTTACCAGAACTAATTCGCTTCTGGTACGATTAATCGTGTGCAAATGGATAGCTATAAAGCTTCCAATCATCGAACCAATATACCACGTAATAATCACAAAAGAAACATAAAATTCATGTGTGATACGCTCGATTGGCGATATAATCGCTGGATAATATTTGCTACACATGGCCACATGACCATACCCTTTGTGATGCTGATTTGCCGTTTCGCTGATCCGATTTTGTTCTTGGTGTTAATTTAGGTGCGATGTTCATGCGTGCGCTTATCGAAGTGTAATTTATTAAAATCTATCTCTTCGGACTCCAATCTCTCCATGCACCCAATCACAATCACAAACACTAGCACCCTCTTTGTTTATCACCTCTTCTCAATGTAATGTTTTTTTTTTTTAATTATCGCAAATCGAATATAATAATGAAAGCAAAATTTTCTTTCAATAGTCAAGATCCGAGTCTAATTGAAATTAAGGATTTTTTTTGTGTTTTATCTTGACGCACAAATAAAGTCACTGTGAACTAAGATGTTTTCTGAGCAAATGCACAACGACCGAATGAATTTCTCTATCAGACTGTCGGTCACACCAACAAACAAACGAGAACAACAACAAAAAAACATACACACACAATTTCAATCAAATGAAAGTGAAAAATTCTATTGCGTGGGACCGCATTTCGATTAAAAAATGTTCAACATGTCGCATATTATTAGCACTTTATATATTTTCAAACTCTGCTATGGTTTCGTGGCATTTTCAAATCGCTCTATTTTTATTTTGTTCGTATTAGAAAATAACAAATTTTACAGTGGAAAGGGAATTTACGGCATTCACAGAACAACAGACGAAAGCTTTGACATTATTTTAAATAAATAATTTATTTTCACTTTGAGCTACTGTAAACAAAACATATTTATTTGACAAAAGCAATTTTAGGTCAAACAAAAACAGACACTTTTTATGGACACTGTCATCATTTTCCAGCAATAATTGATGGAGGATTTTTTTTTTGTTTTAAATTGAAAATTGAAATTAAATTCCATATGAAGTGTTTTTTTTCTTATTTCATTAAATAAATTAAAAAAGTTTATATCATATGGACAAAATGTGATTGTTGAACATATGAAAATATAATCTATGCAGTCTATCTGAATGAAGAAGTCAAAGAGTTTGCAGCATACATATAAGTTCCTTATGATGGTGATGTAAATGTATATGTAAATGTAATAACCGAAAGCTATGAAAATATGTCATTTTTCTGAATCATAAAGAATTCAGTCTAACATTTCCGAGTAAATGTTGGTCAGCAAAAATATTCAGAATATTTTCTTATACGTCTTTTGGGTGGGTGGATAAATAAGCCTCAACACTCGGTATCCAATAGCTTTTCAAACATGTATTGCTATGTCTTGTCAAACGTCGTGGATGTTTTGATATCCAAGTTATTTTATGTCAGTCGAAATATTTCTGCTCTGCAACATGCTATTTAGAAAAAAGAAACAAAATTATGCACTCCCTTTGAATATCATAGCAACAACTTATTTAGACTTATCTTTTATTATCTGCCAGCATAAAGTAGCTTATCGGCTATAGCCAATGAAAACAAGTAGCCAATGAACAATCTAATTATTGAAAGTGCTTTCAAAGTAAAACCACAAACATTCGATGTGAACAATCACAAGTTTTATTCCATTTTATTATTTAACAAAAATTTTCAAACGAAACTGCTTTTTTTTATTTTAATGACATAAAGTAATTTTTTGTTGTGACTTTACTTAGGCAAATTTGTTTGCTCCATTTCGGATGTCAAATAGTCTAAAGTAGAGAACCTTATAAATTTATTCAGTTCTAAGGCCAAAGAGTAGAATGCACGTTTATTAATTTACAGTTTTGTCTATAGTCTAGTCTTATTCACAGAAGAAACCAAAAAACAAAAAAACAAAAAAAATTCACACAGAATTTTTGATTAATGTTTATTTTGATAGATAAACCCAACAAATGAAAGTGGCTAAAATTAGCTGAGCAATGTTATATTTTTTGGATAAATTTGGACTGATTAAATGTTTGGGGCACAAAAAGGTATCCCATTTTGTATTGACATAGCAACCTTAAAAGATTGTACATTTTATATTAATTTGTATATGGTTTTGGTTTTGGTTTTATAAATTTAAATAAACTCCTGTTGCTGATTATAGCCGCTTTTCGGTTCATTGAATAACATTAAATCAATATTTTGATACTGTTCACGAGCTTCAGCCAACGGTAAATTCCCTTTTTGCGGAAGATTACGTGCAATTTCATGTGACATAAATGCAACAATACACATAAACAAAATGATGCCATCATGAAACCATTCGGTAAGATACAATGTAATTAGAATGATGTGAGTCAAGTGCTCAACAATTGCAACCGATGCAACAGAGAAAGCTTTTAATGTAATTGGAAATGCATCAGCAAGCATACAATGCCCAAATACATCCATTGGTATGGTCACATAATTAAAATAAACGATTAAACAAATGTGTAAAATACTTGATACCAAATTGAATGAATGCGCAATCTGTGTAAAGACTAACACTGAACTTAATACGCACGAAATGTGATAAATGAATCGTTTTAAATTGAAATAATACAGAGCTGCAGCAGTTACACTACCAAAAATAAACCAAGCCAATAGCACAAGCGTAAGTTCACGGCTGCGCAAAAATAATATGAAATGAGCAAAAAATGTTGGCGATGCTGTTTCCATAATATGACTTTTTTCGGGTGTGTTTGGTTTTTCAGGCTTTTTGCGATTATTTTCTTCCGTTTTTTTAGCTTCAGTTTCTTCGTGAGTCTTTGATTTCATTGATGAGTCCATTTTCGTAGTATTTTTCTGCTCAGATATTTTTTCTTCCTCAGAGTGTTTGCCAGGTTGCTTTTTATTTGTTTCAGTCTTGCTATTTGCTTTAGCCTTTGATTCTGTCGCATTCGTATTGACTTGGTGCTCATTGGCTTCCTTGTTGATTTCTTCAGTGGATTTTGATTCTTCTTTGGACTTGAGATTCTTTTCATCCACATTTTCCTCTTTTTCATCATGATGATTTTCTTCAAGTTTTTTATCTGATTTGATTTGAGTATCGTCTTCACTTGTATGGTTTTCATCTTTGCCTTTGTGTTGCTGTTTAGCATTGTGAACTTCTTTCATTTCTTTGTCCCCTATGGTTTCTGTTCCTTTTTCATTTGTTTCGGTTGTCTCTTTTTTCTTTTTGAATTCTTTACCTTCTTCTCTATCCTTAACCTTTTTACCTGGTTCACTATTTTCATCATTACTAGCATCTTGTTTGACAGTCGTAGGCAATTCAGATGTATCTCGTTTGGGTCTACCATTTTCATTTGCATGTTCATTATGATCTGAAGGTGGTTTCGTTTCAATGTTATCATGTTCGTATTTTTCATGCGAATGAATAAATAAATGTTCACATTGATTTCTACAAACCGGTAAAATATTGTGATCAATATAACGATCATCGGTATTATTATCAACCCAAGATCTTAAAAATAGCATTATCATTACGATTAACGGTAGATTAAATGATAAAACACTGCACAAACGTCCATAGCAGCAAAATATTAAACTTTTTCGATTCTCTGGCAATAGAACTTTTCGAAAATCGGGTGTACCATAGTGTTCAATTTCATCTTGGACTTGATTTTTTAATATTAAAAAATCATGATGAACACTTCGTGCAGCAATTGGTTTCTTCTTTAATTTGCTAACCGTTTGCAATGCATCCAATTCACTGCCGTTCGTTTGTAAAATGAATGGAACCGTTTCGATGGCATGTTTGGTTGTAATCAATATAGCAAGCACACCAAATGCCACCAAACCTAATCCATTCAGTAGACCCACATTAACTAAACCTTCCGTGTGGAAAAATGACAACACCGAAACCAAAATCGAATAGTTTATGACAGCACCAACGATCAACATGAGCAATTCACGGAATTCTTTGGTCGCATTTTCACTTGCATGCACAATAACAACCACATAGGCCAGTCCTTGTGTAAATCCACCAATTATTCGTGACATGAGCAACCAAATGTCGGTATCGCTGCCGGAATACATAAGAAGTATACCACTTACAATGAGAAGTGCGCCTCCAGTCGACTATTAAATCAAATGTGTTTTTTAGTTGAGCACAAGAGAGAAAACAGAAAAATAGAGAACAATAAAAAAAAATGTATGATTAGTGTGGACAAAAATCGATAGTGACTCTTTCAATATTGGTTAGTACATACATAAAGGTGACCTTTTCGATACTTGGCAACGGCATAACCAGCACAACAGCTTCCAATGATGGCTCCAATGTACCACGACCAAATCACCAGACGCAAATAAAACCCATGCTCCTCGTGAAATGTTTCGCCCATTCTATTTTTGCAATTGTACAAACAAAACACTCGAAATATTCCCCACACAATATGAATGCCACTGCCCATCAACAGGAGCAATCCTGAAATGGATTTAAATAAATTCCATTAACAAATTCAATGCTTCAAATACCATAACCTAGAAATATAATTTGGATTTTTGCTTGTTTGTTTAGCATTTCGAACTATTTTAGTAAGTTGGTCAAAACTATTATTACATTACAAACTAACCACCACAAATCGATTTAAACTGTTCACTGTTGTTGTAGATGAATTTACGGTAGCCCACATCCTTTTCGGTTTTCTCTTCTAAATCATCATTCAAATCGTCTTCTTCATCAACGGCACCGTATGGATGGGAATCCGTAGCCGTTGCCGTATCTGTAGCGCCATGATTTTGATTTGACTGATAGTTTGGATATTGATTTGTGTTCATTTCAATGCGTTCATTTTCATTATTTCCGTAATTCTCCATTGAAGCTGTCGATGTACTAGCTACACCCTCGAATGCCATAAACTTTGATGCCATTTCTATATGATTTAATTGACTTTACAATTTTAGCCCCGATGAAACACCAATTAATTATGTATTCATTTGAAAGTTCTTAATTATTGAACACAAATTTTTCAAACTTTTTAATTCGTTAGCATTTAAAATCAATTTCGAAATTTGCTTGCACGAAGACTGTTCTAACGCTTGGCAAAACTGTTAACTCGTCGAAATGTTTTACACACTTATTGAAAATTTAATAATTTTAAACTGTAATTTTACAATAAATTTTGAGAAACTAGCAACTATCTAGCGTGTTCTGTGTGCAAAATTCCATCTATTTCACTGCAAATGCTGCGATGAAATGACTGGTTTTCTGCGTAATAAATACAGTTATCCCGCTATAGCAAAGATGCTAGTTCAACGATACGCCGAAACAAAATGGCCCAAATGGCATTATTCGGTCGATGTGTATTTTTTTTTTCGTTGGTTTTTGTTCTGTCGCTATCTCGCTCTGTCTCTCTATCTTTCCATATGTGTTTGCGCTGGATTTGCGCTTCAACTTACATTTATGTTCGTCAGACTGTCGGGCGCCAGAGCAACAATAACGTTGTCTCCTCCATATTCGATGTCAAGAAATGCGTTCGATAAATCGTTTCTAGCATGATGATAGGATAAATCAGCATTAAACACGTACCAGAACCGATGAAGACGACAATTTTCTTTGCATGTTTATATTATATCCAGTTTCAGATATTCAATGTCGGAATATTCTGAGACGAAAAGAAAAAAAAAATTGAACAAAATAGAAACAACAACAAAAGTAGAACAATGTCTTCATCTTGAATATCTATTCATTCAGCACACTTTGAACACCGAGAACACTGTGCAGTGTATTGTAAGAATTTTATATTTAAATATGAGTGAACTCAACTTGCTTCAATTTCCCACTTGGAATGATGTGTAAATTTTTCCCACATTGCTGGCAAATTGTTTAGTATTCGGTTGTTGTTGTTCGTGTTTTGTCATTGTTATCTACTTATAGCTACCAGAATACCACTCAACACAATGAAATGATGTACACACACACACAGAGAGAGAGAGAGAGAAAGAGGTAAACACATTTTTGAAGGGATAGACAAAATTGAATTTTATTCAAGTGATTCATTTTACATTCCATTGTTTATATCTATGTTCTGATTGATGTAAAATCTAAAACGAAACAATGTAAACACATTGTAGTTTAGTGTTTGATATTTGCTTTTATCAAATTGTCACATAATGGCATTGACTTGGTATGCTTGCAAGAAATGTTTCTTGTTTTAAATCTGAATAAAAGTTTACCTGTCGTCTGAAAATGTATAAGTTGATTGAATTCCATCAATAGATGTGTGAATAGCATAGGTGAATACGAATCCAGTGAGTTCAATTCAATGGGTTAGATAGAAAAATGATAATGAACATATGACCTGCATCACTACGAATTTTATCCATTCATGTTCGAAAAAACAATATTTTCTTTTCATTATTTTGAGATTTAATTCTTTAACTATCATTTTCGACTGGTTTTTAATTAAAAAAAAATTTCAATCAACTTATGGAAAATGATAGCGAAAGTAAGTATTGGAAAAACTTTTGGTATGTCATTTTATTCAACCGGTGTTCAAAAAAAATAAAAATCAATATTCTGAAATCGACAGAAATAACAACAGCAATGAAGTTATTTTAAGTACTGGTGTTTTGATCGATTTTCCATTTTGTCCAAACTAAATATATCCAGTTGAATTGCCCCGGGCGTCTCACTTCTACTTGACTTTTCTCTAAGTGTATATAAACTTAAAAACTATTCGAAGTTGAAAATTGATTGTCCATAAAAAGTTTTTTTTTTTTTTTTAATGATATTTGCTTCAAGTTTGTGATGTCAATTTTTCCCAAGAATCAGGAAATCCAATAGTAGATTTGTTTTTCTCTCTCTCTCTCTCTCTCTCTCTCGCCTTCTTTCACACTTATTCCATCAAGTATGTTATACATCTTCTGAATTGAAGACAAATTTAACTTTGCGATAAATGTCACGTGTTTGACGCAATGATAAACCTTTAGTTTTGGCCGGAACGGTAAGCAATGTCGACAAACCAAATAATATCAAACCAATTGAAATGAGTATAAATGTGGTTATATTCCATTTATATATAAACAGTGAAATGAACACCATATGAATGGTATGCTCAATAGCAGTGGCTATAGTTATTGACCATGATTTTGTGGCATAGGAAAATGCTTCGGATGTTTGAACATGACCAACACAATCGATGCTCATCGATGCGAATACAAAGAATATTATAATGCCATAGCTAAAGAATGATGGTTCTAAAAATGTGTCCTCCTTTATGACCAAGCACATGGCCAATACAAGTATTCCACAAATAATCGATGAAATATACAGGTACTTTTTGCGTTCAAATTTATCAATAAAAAACATTGTTGAGATACCGCAAATGAAACGGCATGATAGCAATAAAAAGAGTAAATTTTCGGAAAAATTTTGTGATCTTAATATATGATTGAAGTATAACATAATTAGAATGGAAAATGGCAGATTTTTTGCACAAACACTCAGCACACGCACCCCAATCACAATACATAATGGCCGTATATTTTGTAAACTCAATGGATTTCGGCTATCCAGTTCATCTTCATTCAATTGATGTTTCATTTCAATGAAATCGTGTCGAATCTTTGGTGTTTCATCTTTTTCGTTGCGTAACTTCACCATTGTTTCAATGACAAGTTTCTCAGATTGGTCAATCGTTGGGTCATCAGTGGTTTGCCGAAGTAAATGTGGTGCTGATTCGATTGTCAACAAGAATGCAGATATAATGGCAAGCATTGAGTAAAAGAGATTCACAAAACCCATTATATATTCCGATTTCCAGGTATTTCCATCTTGTTCGTATGTTGTCGCACCGGCAATAAACAATGAAAATGCTAACACATAACCAATACTACGAAGGATTACACCACGTATTTGATTCACCGCATTCTCAGCCGCATGCGTAATTACAGTCATATATGCAATGCCATTGGCCAAACCACCCAAAATTCGTCCAAAAAGGATAATATTGTCAATACGGCACACCACAAAAATTCGACTGATAAATAGTATGCTGCTGATGAGGAGTAAAATGGCGGCAAGAATCTGAAATACAAAAAAAAAAAACAAAACAACAAAAAACAAGTGAACATTGTGACACAAGCATTTGACAGGCAAATCGTATTTTTGCAGCAAGTACCGCAGCATCTACTTACATAAAGAGATTTCTTTGACCATTTTGGTATCAGTGGAGTTGCTATGGCCGTTCCAATGATCGTTGCCACATACCATGATCCAACAGTATACAGAATTTCAACCTCATGCCAGGTTGCTATTGAGTAAACGGCCCAGAATGCCCATACCGTATGCACTCCACTGCCCAACAGCACAATCAAACCTAAAACGCAACAAAACCATTGAATCGATTTAAAAATGCATCCAATAAATATGCAGAAAATAGAAAAAAATCCATTCAAACAAAACATTTATCGAACGCGCAACACATCGATACGAACCGGCTGTTAGTGATGTGATTTGACGTTTATTTTTCAACAGTACGGCGAATATATTTTGGTTTGACACATGCGGCGGTGGTGATCTTTGGACTGTTGTTGTCAATCTCGGTGGTAGTTCAGGTCTCGGTATTAATGCATCGTTCGGATGACCTAGGTCATTGTTTTGTTGATTTTCAATTTCAAATGCCATCTTTTTTCAAATTGTTTTCCTTTCTTTCTCTCTATCTCTCTCTTTGTCTTTTTCTCTCCCTCTTTTCAATCGATGAGCTCACAGAATTGTTCAACAGTAAAAATAAGATACGCTACGTGTGAATTGGTCGCAAAAATAAAGTTCGAAATTTCACTTGGCACAAACACACTCAGTTCGGATAAAAATAATTTTATTAGTTCACCAATCGGCACACCGTAAACAGAGCAATTCGTTTTGTTTCCATTCGTTTTGTTTTTTGATTTTTTTTTTTTTTTTTTTAATTGAAAATCATCAATTTTGGGAACTTATTCCGATTGATTTGTCCGTATTTTAACCATTATTTTTGTGATTTTCCCAAATGGAAATAGACATTTATTTCAAGCCATTTATCACAAAACGATCTAATACGTGCATCATTCGGTTCATCACTTTGTTCAACTAAAAATTTGACATTGCTTTGCGTTTGCCGTATCTCTTGTCGTTTCCATTTCGCTCTGCACAGATCTATATCATTGAAATGAACATGCGGATCAGTTGCAAACATTTGCGCTGTCCCGCAAGACAAAGCGATGCGATGCGCACAGCACATAACATGTTTTTGTCATTAACAAAGAGTAAAGCGGTCGCGCAACCAACTTAAAATCGGTCCGTTTTGTTTACTCAGCCACTTTCGGTTACAATGATTGCGTTAAATGCGGTAACATTTTTTTTTTGTTTTTATTGTTGGAAAAATCTCGCCGATATATTGAGATAAAATATATTGAAACGATATGAATATGTGCTACTTGTGACGGTTCAAATTAAATTTTTCACATTTTCGTATAGAGGTTCCGCATTCAGGCCGGTAGGTTAATATATTGACCGGTATATCGTAATTCATTCGCTTATTATTTGCAATGAATTCTTTCCATCACACGTGTCTCCCTTTTTTTCTCCCTTCAATTGTACGAGAGAATTGCTTTTTATTCTCTCAAAATGTGATTTTCTAATGGACGACCAATTTTAGAACGATGCTCACCATATCAATTGAATGCAATTAAATCACGAATCACAAGAGCTCATCTGTCTAAGTACAGTAACGTCACAATTGATTGTCGATGCGATGTATTCGTTTGATTAAATCAATTTTATGGTGGTGTTGTGTAGTCAAACAGTATAGTATGTTTGGTTGGCACAATGGTTTTCATTGGTTGTATAATCGACTTCCAATCCAATGGCTGCATGTATTGATTGCTGTTTCAACTTCAATGTCAACTGATTCAAATTTGTTATTAGCTGTTAGTTGAATTTACAAAATATGCAAACTATAATATTAAGTACACCAATATGACCATTGTTCAATTGAATAAATGTGTGAGCAAAGTTCATGCCAACTCATGTTCGCATCTAATAAATAAACATATGATTTATTAATGTACACAGTGTTTGGTTTTTTTTTTTTTGACGATTGGGTGTTGTTCACGTTGACGGGGATTTTGTGAAGCAACTTGATAGATTTATACCGATAAAATTCATGAGCACAACTAAAATGCATTGGCCAATGTCATGAAGAAATGCCACAGACACACACACATATTTGATACATAGTAAAATGCAGTCATACACATTGGAATCAAGTTTCTCAAACCTCATTTGTGAACGGGCCTGATATCAATGATGTGCCTTTTTTGTGCTACATCATCCCTTTTGTTCAAAACCACTTTGTTTTCACATTACAATATCACATTGCCGCATTGCTATTTAAGTTAACAATTTGCAAAAAGAAAAAAAACTGCTCGCGGTGACAAAAAAAAATGCGGACCTTTTTTTTCCAGATACTGAAGTATGTTAATTCTAAACAAATGACGCCAATATGCATACTACAATTCAATCCAACCGAGTTCAAATGTTCGTTCTTTCGCCTGAAAAATACACATATGGAAAAAGGCGGCGCTCGTGTGACCGATTACCATTGAATATTTATAAGTTGTTGATTTTTATTATTTATCCACACTAAATACAGCAATTCCTTCATTCATGTGATTGTGCGTTTTATTGTGTATGATTTTTTTTTAAATTTTTTTTTTTCGTCTTTTGCTATCACACGCCGACCAAACCATTTTCTGCAATCCTTTTAGTCTGCTTCCGAATCAATTATATATATTCGTTTTTTTTTCTTTATTTCCATCGCGTTTTGGTTGCACTTTGATGGTATGGGTATGTGTGTGTGTGTGCAATATGGAATTGTTGAAATTGAAATCGCTTCACTTATTGGCGCGAAATTCATGAATTATTCCAAAAAATCGACAGTCTAGCACATTTTTTTTCGTTCGTATATTCGAAAGTTAGTACGTATTTTGATAGCAGTTGAATCGGTTATTCGTGATTATCATTTATAGCTGCTCCGATATTATAAGATAGTATTTTTACCATTTTTTTTTTTTTAAATATTCGATGGAATTAAGAAAATTTTAAGTAAATAAGTTGTTAAATTGATTTTATCTTGAGATTTAAGGATCCAATTTTGTATTTACAAAACCAAAAAGAAAGAAATTATCATCAAAATGGCATACATATTGGATAAAATGTATGAGACGTACTCCAACATTTGGGATTCAAGAGGTTTAGAGAAAATTGTTTTTTTTTTTTTTTTTTATTTCCGCAAAATCTATGTCCACCAACTAAGCAGCATCATCAACTAATTATGTTTTGTCTTGCTTTAGATACTCGTCTTAGTCATATGCCATTCATGTCAAGCCCATTATCGATGCTGATTTTGGTGTCCACATACATGTACATCGTTCGAAATGGCAAACAATTCATGGAACACCGAAAACCGATGAATATCAAACGAATAATAATTGCATACAATATACTACAAATAATCGCCAATTCAACTCTATTCCTGCTCGTAAGTTCATCGATTGGCATTTATTTTGAATGCGATTGGCCTACCAATCGCCATTGAAAGTAAAAAAGAAACCGAATCATGTGTGTGTGTGAATGTGTATATTTTAACAGTAAAATTGGATTTTTTTTTCATTGGTTTTTGTGTAAATCGACACAGGTAACGCACCTTATCTTCTTTACCGACATCAACTTTAGTTTTCGATGTGAGCCAAGCAATTATTCAACCGATTCGATGGGGATGTTTACGGCATACATGTGCTACAGCTATTTTATTCTCAAATTGTCCGACTATTTGGATACAGTCTTTTTCATTTTACGTAAAAAGACGGATCATGTGTCATTTTTGCATGTCTATCATCATGTGGCCGTTTCAGTTGCAGCATACGTTTGTGTTCTTTTTTCAACAGGTTTGTCTGCTGATATATTAAATGTTCTCTTTGAATTCTCTGTCGTTTTTTTTTTTGAATCTATTTCTCTTTTTCTCACTACCCCCTTCTCTGTCTGTGTGCATTATTTATCTGAATGTTCAAAATCTCTTGTATATTTGGACTATGTCTAGGCGGACAAGGTATCCTCTTGGGATATTTGAATACCTTTGTACATGCTGTTATGTACACCTATTATTTATTAACCATTTGGATGCCCGAAATCAAATCAAACAAATCGATCAAGAAAAATATCACACGACTACAGCTGGTAAGCATTCAAGTGTCGAGTATTTTGAATTTGTTTTTTTTTTTTTCTTCTTGAATAAAAGAAGAATTATTCAATGTTTATCATTTATTTATTGAATTTGTGATTTGTGATTTCAGATTCAATTTACCATTCTGGTTATACATTTTGGACATGGATTTGTGATTCCAGGCAACGATTGTGACTATCCGAAATTTTTATCGTTTATGGGTGTTACACAAAATCTATTCATGATTGTTTTATTCACGGACTTTTATTGGCGTGCATATGGTAAAAAAAGTGCACAAAAAATCCAGTGAAAACACCGTTCACCAATTCCAAATCCATATGGAAAATTCTCTAACAAAATCCACACAAAATACTTCAATATCATTGAAGTGATGATATTCTTTTGTTATGATCAGTTAGGTTCATTTACTAATTATAAGCAAAATATTTATGACCTCTGCACATAAATAATAAACACACATTTTGGGTGTAAAGTTTTTAATTTTTTTTTTTTTTTAATGTTTCGATCAATAAAATTTGTGTTTACATTTTACATGGAAAATTTGTGGTAATGCCGTTATTTACACATCCAAATCGGATATTCAACAGATTGCCGTGATTTTGAACCAGATTCACTTATACAATAAAAACATTAACGTATTCATGGTAAACAAATCCGAAACGAGGGGAATTGCTATCTAGTATGTTCGATGTTGTACCGAATTACACATTTCAGTGCTGTATGAACAATACCAACAGTTTCGTTTCAATTTCACAGTGTTCCATTTTCAGATGGTTTATTTCAACTTGCCATTCTTCATTGCTCATTTGCTCATATCACAACTAGATGGCGCTGCCTACTAAATTGCTGCTTTGATATAAAGAATAAGTATCGAACTTACATTCGATTCAATTTTACGATTTAAATCAATTTATTTGCTTCATTTTTTTTTATGCTTCCATTGAATTTAACTATTTTCTTATTTAACAAACAAACAAAAACATGGAAAATTGCAATTAATTTGCGAATGTTTTGCCATATGGAATGTACAGATATTTTGGATATTTGGGTGTGTTACAGAGGATGTGAAGCGCATATTTTCCTTTGGTGTTGATTGTCGAATTCAAACTAAAATTACATAAAAAAAAAAAAAATTGAATAAATTATTCCATTCAAAATAATAAAATTCGATCAAATGATACTAACCTGATCGATGAATCTTTGGCAGCTAAGTTGCTATTCAACAACGGCATACATTTATCCATCAAACCGATTGAATTACTCCAAAAGATTTCGTTTTTTAGTTCACCTGCCACCTCATAGAACTGTCCAATATTTTCCGTCCAAACTGATGTTAAAAGCCGTTTGTTTGAATCATAATCCGTCTTCATTAACTGGATGATATCTTTTGTGGTGCGGAAAAAGTTAATTGCCACGGGAATTTGATGGAATGATTTATTCGTTGATTGCAATAAATATTTTGGTGGAACATCAAACATTAGTTGAATGGTATTGTTATCATTGCTCACAAGTTTGCCACCGTATTGTTTTGCCAATTCTTGATTTTTGCATTTTTCATCTTCGCACGCATTGTCTGTGATTGAGTTTGATGAGTTGAGACGCTCCTTTGTTAGTGTATCGAACATTTTATTTTTCAGTGATTCCTGGACATAGACCGATTGAATGCGCCATGGAGCCCATGTACGATCTGATAGATTCATCACGAGCTCATCTATTGCCGATTCAAAATCACATGATTCAAATATGATTTGTGTGCATGAAATTTCATTGGCATCATACTTTGATTCGGACAATGATGAGGTTGATGCTTTTTCCGTGAATTCATTGCCAAATATTTTTGAAATAAGTTCTAGTCGTTTATCGTCGACAACAATATAGTATTCGGGTTGTTTTTTCTCGGTCAAGTAGAAACATTCCAAAAGAAAATCACCAATTGAAACATAACTACATGCATTCAGCACTGTAGAAAGACCAACCACCTCAGGTTTTACATCACTTTGAATGAATACTCTTGCTCGATTCAAATGTTTTTCGGTGATCGTCGCTGGTTGACCATTGTTATAATCGTACTCAAATTTTGCAACCACTTTTGGATTATCCAATGCATATTGAATACCTTTTTTCAAATTGTCCACATTTTTAAATGTTAACACTGATGTGTCATTAAATTCCGATTTGGGTTGTGAAAATTCCACTGCATCATTTCGCAACATTTCATTCAATGATTTCCAATATCCTTCGTTGTTGCTCATACTTTAAATAATTTTAAACAAAAACTTATTCCAAATTGTTAAAAGGCCAATTAAATGAATAAAGAATCAATCCAACTACAATTGAACAGAAAACTAACAAAATATTAAATGTGTTATTAGAAGCCGACACTAATACGAACTGTAAAGTGACATATCTCTATGTCACTTTTTTTTCCTTACTGATAACGCAGCGCTGTGTTTACAATACGACATGAATCTCGTTTACTGCTTGCGTTTTCTGATGTCTAACGTGTTTATACTTTTTCAACGCTATCAATGTGTTGAGGAGAATCTGTTCGTAGCGGCAAAGGTCATTTCGTTGAATGATTTTATCGCCGTTTTTGTTCGATAATTTGAGCTACGAGCAGTACGAATGAAGCATAAAAATGACATTGCGCTCAACGAACAATCTTCTTATTTTTTTTAATTTTTTTGATCTTCATACAACAGAACCTATACTGTATTTAAATCAACCGATTAAATAATCATCTTTGAATGAAATGATGATTAGCCGGCTAATAATAACATCAAAAATGACTTTGGCGCCAAATTCAACCTCAAGTCTCAGTTTCTGTATTTTAACAATAGTTGTTAGAATTTAAATAGAAATTTTAAAGATAGCAACTCATATTATTTCAATGATACTTATAAAATCACTCCATTGTGTTCAGACTCTGAACTTCAGAATATATTTTGAGTGCATTGAGCTCGATTTTCTCCACTTTCATAAAATGAGTGTAAAGTTGTTCGTCACATGGCACAGAGTTTGCCATGGCAACAGCTTCCATTGTCACTCCCGCTATTGCTATTTGATTAATCTCAAGCATCTTTCTGGGAATGGTTTCAAATCAGATGGAAAAAAATCCAAATTTGATTGTTCTAAATATTTTCTAGATTTACTTATCATTGATAAGTTATCAGAATTTATTCTATTCATACCGAAAAATGAAATATGAGGAACATAAACAAAGGGGAAGGGTAAAAGCGTTTTCTTGGCAAAACGCTTTTGGCGGAGAATATGCGCCGTGTCAACTCAAAATGTACTACACATTCATCAAAAATACATTTACAAAATGAAATGTCACAATGTTATCCACATCGAAAAAAGTTTGAAAACATTGTGTAAACTCGATGTATCGGTATATACTAACAAAATGCGTCTGTATAAAAGTAGGAGAAAATGGTTGAATGTGTTTGTAGCGAAGGAAAATGAGAAAATTTCCGATGAAGATTTTTCCACATCAGAATACAACGCAGCTTTATGTTTGCTGCAAGCTTTCCACTGAATCTGTTTTGCACCATCCCATCTGAAATCAAAATTGTTTTTTCTGTCCAAAGAAAATTGATTTATTTTTCTAAAATAAAGATTTGAATGTGAAATTTTGTTATTTAAATGTTATTTTGTTGAATACAATTAATTTCAAGTTGAATAAGTTCAGTGTTAAAGAGTTTTTAAATCAAATAAATCTGGTCATATTTTGGTTCAATAGCACAGATGAAGTGTTGTGCAAATATTAAGATGCTGTGACATGTGTGAAAAAAGATGTCCGCCATTTGAGCAATTTCGATACAAAAACTGTTCAAATCAATCATTTTAAATTATCGATTGTGTGAATTAATTTCGAGATTTGCATTTCATAAAGGGTGTAATTCAATTGAAAATTGAACATACAAATTTTATCAACGATTTAGATTCATTGATTTTCACGACAACAACAAAAATTTCAACACTGGTGATAACACGCACAAGATTTATTGATTTTTTCCAAACCAGCGCCTAAGAGCCTTACATTTGATTGCTATTGGCAATTTGTCACCAGTTGTTGGTGGCATCATTTCATTAAATTCCTTCAAATTTGTTTGAATTTAAAACCGATAGACAAAATGAGAAGAATAAATTTAAATCGAATTAAATAATTGAAAGAAATTCTTGGATATGCTTGGACGTAAGCAGAGTCTAAAAGGTGAATTAATTCTGGCTGATTACGGGCCTGAGGAAAGCCTCAATGAAAATGCTGACATCGAATGGGTGAACAAGGTTGTTATTGAACACTTATTTTTATGCTAAATTATTGTTGTTGAAATTATTTCATTTATTTAAAAAAAAAATACATAATTTTTTTTTTTCAAATTAATTTCTCTCATTTTGTTGATTTTCAGCTATGGGTTCGGCGGCTCATGCGAATGTGTGCTTTGCTATCACTAGCCTCAGTGTCACTAAATACACCGAAGACATTTGAGAAAATCCCCGTTCTTCAATATGTCACATTCATTGTGGATACATCAATTACGCTCTTGTTTACCGCCGAAATGATTGCTAAAATTCATATTCGTGGTGTTTGGAAGGTAAGCACATGAAGACGATAACCACTCAAAAATGATGATTTTATTGAATAAAATATATCTGTTTTTTCTTTTTAGAAAACACTACAGAGCGATGTGCCATACTTTCGAGATCATTGGTGTCAATTTGACGCCAGTATGCTGTTGTTTCTATGGATTTCGGTGACATTACAAGTATTTCAATTAACGGAATTTGTGTCGCAATTTTCGTATTTGACAATACTTCGTGCACCACGGCCATTGATTATGATTCGATTTTTACGTGTATTCTTGAAGTTTTCCATGCCAAAAAGTCGCATCAACCAAATCTTCAAGTGAGTTTTAGTTCGTCATTAGATGTTATTCAACAGAGTTTTGAACAATTGGATAAATGAATTGAAATTGTTTGAATGTTCATTCTATTATAGGCGTTCGAGTCAACAGATTTACAACGTAACGTTGTTTTTCCTGTTTTTCATGTCGCTGTATGGTTTATTGGGTGTGCAATTCTTTGGTGAACTGAAAAATCATTGCGTAATGAACACCACAACTTTAGAGTAAGTTCATATACATTCATTTTTCTTTCATTCGCATCGATTCTTATGTAATTTATCTACACAATGTTTAGACAATTAACAATCAATTCATTGGCGATTCCGGATACATTTTGTTCAACGGATGCTGATTCTGGTTATCAATGTCCGCCTGGAATGAAATGCATGAAGTTGGATTTCTTAAGCAGCTATGTGATGGGATTTAATGGCTTTGAAGACATTTACACCAGCATTTTCACTGTGTATCAAGCCTCATCACAAGAAGGATGGGTCTTTATTATGTACAGAGCGATTGACTCTCTGCCAGGATGGCGAGCAGTTTTCTTCTTCAGTACAATGATCTTCTTTTTGGCTTGGCTTGTGAAAAATGTTTTCATTGCTGTCATCACCGAAACATTCAATGAAATTCGGGTACAATTTCAACAAATGTGGGGCGTTCGGGGTCAAATTCAAAACAGTTCAACGACACAGTTGTTGACTGGAGATGATTCGGGATGGAAATTAATTACGATTGACGATAATAAACACGGTGGTCTTGCACCGGAAGCATGCCATGCCATTTTACGATCGCCATATTTTCGCATGACCGTGATGACGGTTATTCTAGCCAACGGTATTGTCACTGCCACTATGCATTTCAAACACGATGGCCGGCCGCGGCAAGTGTTTTATGAGCATTACTATTACATTGAATTGGTGTTTACACTCTTTTTGGATATGGAAACTCTGTTCAAAATCTACTGTTTAGGATGGCGTGGCTACTATAAACATTCAATTCATAAATTTGAACTAATTTTGGCCATCGGTACAACATTACACATTATTCCGGGCCTGTATTTATCGTGCTTAACCTATTTCCAAGTGCTCAGAGTGGTTCGCTTAATCAAAGCGTCACCAATGTTGGAAGGATTCGTGTACAAAATTTTTGGCCCTGGCAAAAAACTCGGTTCGCTCATCATATTTACCATGTGCTTGCTGATTATTAGCTCTTCGATTTCAATGCAGCTGTTCTGCTTCTTGTGTGATTTTACGAAATTTCAAAGTTTTCCCGAAGCATTCATGTCTATGTTCCAGATTCTTACACAAGAGGCGTGGGTTGAAGTGAGTACTGGTTCAATGTTTTATGTCAATAATTTTTAGAGTTGCTTTGCAAAAGCCAATGTTCATTTTCGTTTTTTTTTTCATTTTTTTTCATTTTTTTTCACCTTTACAGGTCATGGATGAAGTGATGATCAGGTAATTGGCCAGAAAATTAGATGTTTTTTATTGAATTTCACAAAAGATTCGATTTTATCACAAAACAATTTCCATTTCCAGAACATCAAAAACGCTCACCCCATTTGTTGCGGTCTACTTCATATTGTACCATTTGTTTGTGACATTGATTGTGCTGTCACTATTCGTTGCCGTCATCTTGGATAATTTGGAGCTTGACGAAGATATTAAAAAATTGAAGCAATTGAAATTCCGTGAACAGAGTGCTGAAATCAAAGAAACTCTACCGTTTCGTTTGCGTATTTTTGAAAAGTTTCCCGATTCACCACAAATGACAATTTTACATAAAATCCCAAATGATTTTTCACTACCGAAAGTGCGTGAATCGTTTATGAAAAATTTTGTCGTCATGGAAACTGATGTTGATGATCCATCAATGGATATGGGCATTGATATGCGTCAAATGTCGGATTGCTGGGAAACAAATGTGGTTTTTCGAAAACAAAAACCAGTTCGAACAATGAATAAAACACCAAAAGTGCGAACTGTTGGAAGTAGCTTACGAAAATTGGCCATCACCCATATTATAAATGATTCAAATAATCAACGATTAATGTTGGGCGATTCAGCGATGCTGCCGATAGTTGGTGCAAAATCAGGTGCGGGCAAAGGAAATGTAAACAATGCTGGCGGTGGACTTAAGCATCAGGGAACATTAACACATGCAAAACAGTGGCGTGTCGATCAGAAAAAATTCGGATCACGTTCGATTCGGCGAAGTGTTCGCAGTGGTTCGATTAAATTGAAACAAACGTATGAGCATTTGATGGAAAATGGTGACATTGGGGCAGCAACTCGAGTAACATCGTCTCGAGCCAGGCCACAAGATTTAGACATTAAATTACTTCAAGCCAAACGTCAACAAGCCGAAATGCGACGCAATCAACGCGAAGAGGATTTACGTGAAAATCATCCATTTTTCGATACACCATTGCTTATTGTGCCGAGAGAGAGTAAGTTCCGAAAAATTTGCCAAAAAATCGTGCATGGACGTTATGATGCTCGCTTAAAAGATCCATTAACCGGAAAAGAGAGAAAAGTGCAATACAAAAGTTTACAGTAAGTTGTGTAAAATTGAAGTGCTTGAATTCGGCGAAATTTTGAATTTAATTGAATCGTTTTAAATTACAGCAATTTCTTGGGTTTGGTCACATATTTGGATTGGGTCATGATTCTTGTGACAACAATGTCATGCATTTCAATGATGTTTGAATCGCCACAGTTTCGTGTGATGGAGCAGCCAATTCTTCAAGTGGCCGAATATGGATTTGTCATCTTTATGAGCCTTGAATTGTCACTGAAAATTTTGGCCGATGGTTTATTCTTTACACCGAAAGCATACATAAAAGATGTTGCTTCAGCGCTTGATGTGTTCATTTATATAGTTTCAACCACATTCCTTTGTTGGATGCCAGTTAACGTTCCAAGCAGTTCACCTGCCCAACTATTGATGATTTTGCGTTGCGTACGACCGCTACGAATTTTCACATTGGTTCCGCACATGCGAAAGGTCGTCTATGAATTGTGTCGAGGTTTTAAAGAAATTTTGTTAGTATCGACATTGCTCATTTTGCTGATGTTCATCTTTGCCAGTTACGGTGTTCAACTGTACGGTGGAAGGTTAGTGAACGAACAAAACAAATTGAATACGATTCTTTGTTAGTAAATCATTATGTACGATTTAAAACTAATTTCAGGCTTGCTCGTTGCAATGATCCTACCGTATCGAATCGTTCGGAGTGTGTTGGTGTGTTTATGAGACGAGTTTTTGTGACAAAAATGAAGCTCAAACTTGGTACCAATGAATCGTATGCTGCGATGCTTGTGCCGAGAGTTTGGTAAGTGTCATTTTGAATTCATTTGAAAACCAGACACGAAAATGAACGATTCTGTTTCTTCATTCTCCCTTTAGGGCCAATCCTCGACGGTTTAATTTTGATAACATTGGTGATGCTATGCTGGCACTATTCGAGGTGTTAAGTTTCAAGGGCTGGTTGGATGTTCGTGACGTTTTAATTAACCAAGTCGGACCGGTACGTACAAATGCTTCTTTAAACAATCAATTTCACCATTTCAACGTTTATTTAATAAAAAATTAATTTTGTTCAAAAGGTGCATGCCATCTATATCCACGTATACATTTTCTTGGGCTGCATGATTGGATTGACTCTGTTCGTTGGTGTTGTTATTGCAAATTATTCGGAGAACAAAGGAACAGCATTGTTGACTGTTGATCAACGACGTTGGTGTGATTTGAAGAAGCGATTGAAGATTGCCCAACCGTTACATTTACCACCACGTCCAGATGGTCGCAAATTTCGGGCATTTGTTTATGACATTACACAAAACATCATTTTCAAGCGTTGCATTGCTGTGGTGGTTCTAATAAATAGCATGCTTCTATCGATTACGGTTTGAAATTTATTCTCATTGACTGCTCGAAACATCAACCCATTAACATTTTATTTATTTTACAGTGGATAAAAGACGAAGTACACACTGAACGCCTAGTCACCATCAGTATGCTGCTCACCTTTGTGTTTGTCATGGAGGTAATAAATTAGAGTATTTCGTGTTTGATACAATTTAGCAGTAAATTATCGTAAAAACATTGATTTTGCATTTGCTTAACAGGTGGTGATGAAAAATATTGCATTTACACCGCGAGGCTATTGGCAATCACGTCGAAATCGTTACGATTTACTTGTCACCGTGGCTGGTGTGGTGTGGATTTTCTTGCAAACAACATTGCGCAGTCATTTATCGTATTTTATTGGCTTTATGGTGGTCATTTTACGATTTTTCACAATCACCGGCAAACATACGACACTAAAAATGCTCATGTTGACGGTGGGTGTGTCGGTGTGCAAATCATTCTTTATTATCTTTGGCATGTTTTTGCTCGTCTTTTTCTATGCATTGGCGGGCACCATTTTATTTGGCACCGTCAAGTATGGTGAAGGGATTGGTCGTCGTGCCAATTTTGAAACGCCAATCACTAGCGTTGCTATGCTGTTTCGCATTGTAACCGGCGAAGATTGGAATAAAATCATGCATGATTGTATGGTTCAGCCACCATATTGTACGGTGTCGGACAATTATTGGGAAACGGATTGTGGCAATTTTTCGGCAAGTTTAATCTACTTTTGTACATTCTACGTCATCATCACGTATATCGTGCTCAATCTACTTGTGGGTGAGTTTCATGGCTGGTCACTTTCTATCTTTCATGGATGGTGAAATTAGCTCATGACACTAATTTTAACCTTTGAACCATTTTGATTAAATGCAATTTTCCTATCGCCTTAGCTATCATCATGGAGAACTTTTCGCTGTTCTACTCAAACGAAGAAGATGCATTGCTGTCATATGCGGATATTCGGAATTTTCAAAACACCTGGAATATCGTTGATATACATCAGCGTGGTGTGATCCCAGTTCGACGTGTTAAATTCATTTTGCGATTGCTCAAAGGTCGATTGGAATGTGATCCACAAAAGGATCGGCTACTGTTCAAGTACATGTGCTATGAATTGGATAAACTGCACAATGGAGAGGATGTCACATTTCATGATGTCATCAAGTAAATGAAATTAGTCATTGCATTTTAATTGCCGTATTCTCAATACAATATTATATTTCAGTATGCTATCCTATCGATCGGTTGACATACGAAAAGCACTTCAGCTTGAAGAATTATTAGCCCGTGAAGAGTTTGAGTATATAATTGAAGAAGAAGTTGCTAAACAAACTATTCGAACATGGCTTGAGGGATGCTTAAAAAAGATTCGCACACAAAATGCAAATGTAATGAGTTCATAAAATTACATAGCTAATGCCGCTAGCAAGTAACTGGTAACAGAGAACTAATTTCTTCAAATTTGTTTTTTCATATTAGAAACAACAAAACTCTTTAATTGCTGGATTGCGTGCAACAAATGAAGCTCTTTTAAAACAAGAGGCATTGGGTCTTGGAATGCCACTAAATTTACAAGCAGAAGTTACATCAGGCACATCAAATGGATCCGTTGAAAAGAAAGAAACTTCACCAGAAAGCCAAGATGTATTGCAAACGGAATATACAAAAGAAACGACACCATCCACTAGTAAGTTAAAATTATTTTTAAATCTCAGCTCTTTGTTTTATTTAAATTTATTTACCATCTACAGCAACTTCATCTCAAACATCGGCGGCTGCAACATCGGAACAAATGCGTCTCCGGAAAAAGTCACAAAATTTGAATCGTTCAGATTCAACCGGAAGTTCAAGTGGTCGTAAATTTTTAGCACCAACACTATCTGATCCGCAAGCGCTTCGAAGTGATAAATATGGGCAAAAGAAGAAATCGAGTAGCTTTATGAGTACGAGTGGCATTGGAACGGCACCTGGAACATCTGGTGTTTCAACACCAACAGGAACCAGACAACGGAATCAAATTCACCAACCGGATCATGTGCGACCGAAGAATCAAGCACTTCGGCCAGAAACCACCACAGAATCCGAAGAATATGAAGATATTGCAGGTACATCGGCACCATCCACATCGAATGTTGCAACTGGTGCAATTGCAAAGCATACACTGCCACCATTGCCAACTGATTTATCAAATTTACACTACCACCCGACCACATCACAATCAATGCATGGATTTGACACACAAACGGGCTCACCATATGATGGTACCGGACGTTCGAGCAATTTGAATAACAATAGTAGTAGCACTGGTTCAAATATCGGTCCATCCACATCAAAAATGACCGGTAATATTATTGGCACCAGCAGTAGCAATACAAATGTTGCATATGAAGTTCACGATTGGTGGACAGATCAGGTGAATCTTCAAAGTAGCGATGAGGATGACGATGAATAGACAATTTCAATTTTAAACAAAATAGAAAAAAAATATATGATGAAATGTAATATTTAACTAAGCACTATGAGCCTATTGAGCTTAGCTGATATACCAAAACGTATAACCAATGTAGAGAAAAACAAAACTGTAGAACACTAATTTAAAAATGATTAAGTTAACATTTATTGACAAGATTTTTTGTGCATGTTGATGAGAATTTGTGCAGAAAAAATGTTATAATAGATAACTGTTGAACAGGAACGTTTAGATTGAATTGTGTTGATTTATATAATATTAATAAATAAAAATTGTGTCAAAATATCATCAGTATGATTGAGTTTTATTTAGTAGACAGCATTCATAGTGTGACAAATCGAATATCAATAATTTTGAAATCTTAAAAATGAGTTTTTCTACACGCTCGGAGCTCACAAAAAGGCAAAGAAACCATTCAAGAGGTACTGTGGGATGTTGTCCGCCATATGTGGTCACTCTGTTTGTTATCTCAATAGCTTAAGACTACGCCGAACAATCTCGTTCAAATGTTAACCAAATGTTTTAACTTATCTCAGTAAATTGTAAGATTCCATAGCTAAAGTGCTGTAAAGAATTATACTACTCTCAACAGGGGGTGAAGAAGAGGGGATGAGGAAGAGGACAGAAAACTTTGATGAGAGCTTTAATAAAATATTTTAAAAACTGGGGCAAAGTTCGTTTGCCACCAAACATGTTTAAACGAATTCAAACACAGGTAAATATTTAAATTGACCGATATTTTCCCCGTTGCAAAGAATTGGAATGATTTATAGTAACCGTTACATATTCAATACACAGTTTCTAATTGCGTTCGTTTTGAAAACGCAGCTTAAGCTCAGTCTTTTATATTAAAAGTAAAAGTGAAACATTTTCACTCAACATTGAGTGTGTTCGACTTCTCCTGTACTTACGGTATTTTGTGCTCCAGTTTTCCACCGCCTCCACTGAAAAAAAATGTATACAATGAAAATGAAACACAATGCTTTTGCTAAACGTCAAATTGTTATTTCATTTATAGATATTTAATTTCCAAAAAAAAAAGAATTTCATCATACAAATTTTTGATTCTCTTTCGCTAATTTCATCTTTTTTTCTCAATAGAAGCGAATTTCACATTTTACATAAATTTCCATATTTTTCATAACGTAACAAATATGATTTTAAATCGATAAACATCTATTCAATGCACATAAATCGTTCGCTCTTTACTAAAATTTACATTTCTTTTTTTAAAAAAAAATTTCAATACCAATCATCAAAATGTATTCAGTAATTGTGGTAATCTTTTAATAGAAAAACAAAATAATCGTGACGTGTATCAAATAGTTTTCCGGCACCGAGCGAACGGAATAAAAAGATTACTATCTAGAATTGGTTTGATTTAACGTTGTTTAAATTAACAAATGTTGAGATTTGAATTACACATTTTCACATTTCTTTAGGTTTCATTTTGTAATTAACTAACATTCCGTTCAACATATTACTAGATATCGCATATTGCTTATTCCCTAAAAAAAAAGTCTCTGATTAGTTTCGGACCAACACACAGTATGATGTTTGCGTAGCATTTGTTCATCTACTTTTGTCTTCGTCGTTAGTTTTATTCATTTTTGAATGAAATTTAATTTGTTTAAAATAAATTTGGCTAGTCATACACGTATTTATACATTGTATAGTCCTGTCTTCCGTGATTTCGATGGAAATGGAATTAAACTATGTTATAGTCGATAATTGACCATCATTTTGTGCGGTGTTTTATCTAAAATTCGAAAAAAAAACAAAGAAATTCAATTTATGTCATTTTAATGAGCAATCAATTGTGAAAGATGATATTGAATGAAAAAAATACACACTTATGAAACTAGTGGGTTCATGATCGTCAAGATGCATCGATTGATCTAATCTACTGCGAATATGATCACCACTACCCGATTCCGTATCCGAACCTAAGCTATCGTACTCTTCGGATTCGGATTTTTGCGTTTTATGTTTTCGATGTGATCGTTTTACGATGCCCATATTTTGTGCGGAATTCGACGTTGAATGTGTCTGTAACGGAACAAAACCACAATTCTATTATTGGGTTAATGTTATGATTCAATTTAATATTCCACAAAAATAAATTCAAATTTATGAAACAAATCGACTATGAAAACTTACATCTTTATTTGATGACATTGAATGCCGTGGATTATATAAACTGGCTGAAATTGGAATTGTTCCGGCATTGTTAGTAGTTCCATAGCGTGACATCATTGGATTTCCGGATAGATTATCTTCATTTGGTAAATATGTTGCATATGGATAAATGTCCTCCGAATACTCTGTTATACAAATGATGTTCGATACATACATAATTCCATTAGTATATTAGTTGAAAATAAAAGTATGTACCTGGTATGCGTTCCAGTGTATTATTACCGGGGCTTTGCTGCTCGGGCATTGGTTTTCGAACAGTTGCATAGTATTTTTCACGATGTTCAGCGGCTGACATTGGACCGAGCTTATAATCGCTTGGCATCGAAGTGTGTTGATGATGTGATGAATCATTTAATCCTCTTGTCTCACTTCCGCTGCCATTATCAAAGCTTGAACCTATCGTCAGAGAGAAAGACAGGACAAACAAAATGAAAATAAACGGCACATTAAGTGTCTGATGATGAATTTGTCCGAGAAAATCTATTATTCACTTACGAGCCCGAAAGCAAATGCAAGCACACATTAGAGCTGATGCGATGCCTAGAATTGATCCCACCAACAAGATAAGAATATTTGAATCAAGATTGAATACTCGATGTATAGAGCCCATGCTACTGCCATCGATATTGTTGTTTATAGTGCCGTCGCCATTTAAAACTAAACCATTTCGATCTCCTTCTCCATCTCCATCCCCATTTATAGTAAGTGTTTTGAAAATGTAAGCGGCTATTGTTGAACCAGCATTATTGTGTGCGGTTATACGTAAATTGTATGCGGTGGCTGGTTCTAAATCAGGGATTGAGTAGCGTGATTTTGCGGGCACATTACTTGAAACAACGATCCAATCATTTCCATTAGCCGAATCTAAACGTCGAAATTCAACAGTAAATGATTGAATTGGGCAGCCACCGTCTTGCCAAGCGGATAAATCCAGTGCAACAGATGTAATATTTGTGCGTATAAAATGGTAGACTTCGGGTGAAATTGGTTTCTTTCCTTTTGTTCGGGCAACTTCAATTTTACTTGCTGATCCAGTGCCAATTTTATTAAATGCAGCCAATGTAAATTGATAAACGGTTCCACATTGCAAATTATCCAATGTATGCGATGTGCTGCGACGATTTAGAGATATTTCTTCCCAGTCGCCAAATTCACGTCGATATGACAACAAGAAACCTTTAAGAGGTGTTCGTCCAGTATCAATAGCTGAACGGGAATAAAATCAATGATAACAAAAACCCCTATGAAAAAAAAACAAGAAAATTTCAATATTACCTTCAGTTGACCATTCCAAAAGCACCGATGTACTCGATGTGGCTGTTGTGTGCAATTGCGGTGGTCCTGGCGGTACGTGAACGAACAATTGATAAACAATTGAGTCTGTGCCCAATGCATTTCGAACTTGGCATGTATAATTGCCCTCGTGGTGCCGTTGAACATTTCGTAGCACCAAAGTATTGTCAATACCAGTTTCGATTCGTTGAAATTGTTGATTTATCGGTTGTCTAAAGAAGAACAATGATGCAATTGAAATTTTAACCCCGAAATGAATTGAAAATAATAATAAAATCTACCTTTTTGAGTCGAATGCTTTCCATTCAGCTTTTGCAGCCGGTTTACCAACAAATGTACAGGCAAGTTTAATTTCAACTTTCCAAGCAACGCTCAGTATTTGTCCAAATGAAATGATTGAAGCTGGCACGGTGTTGCTCGGAATAAGTTTGATGACCGGCGTACTTTGTCCTTGACCAATCCGTGTTGATGCCGTCACCCATGATTCGTATGTCTCACGAACATTCAGATCTTTAACCTCGAAATGATGCTTTTGTGCTGGAACATTTTCTTTGAGAATTTTCACCTCTTGGCCTTTTTCCAAAATTCGAATATACACTGTGTACTTGGTGACGATGCCGTTTGGCCTTCGTGGTGGCAACCAACTTATCATCACTGAAAATTCTCCATTTACAACTGATTTAATGCGCTCTGGTGGATCCGGTACAGTTTCTTCAGTTGTACAGTAGGTCGTTGCACTTGGACCTTCACCGGCCCGGGTGAAACCGAGAACTTGAACACTATAGTTTGTAAATGGTTGCAGACCATGTAAAATTGTATTTAATGATGTTGTAATTTTGGTTTCACGAGCTACAGAGTCACTACTGTAATCCAATAGAATGTCCGTTGAACCAGTGCCTGATGAAATGGGCTCGTAAAATCTATTAAACGAAATGTTTTTTAGTTGATTTTAACTCAAATAAGTCAAATATTAGTGAATTTTTGTAAATTAATGCAGTTTTCGTTCAAATTTTTTTTTGCAAAACTGTGGATTCAAATAATTTGAAAAACATTCTGTGAATTTTAACGGAATTTTTCGTGAAATATCAGTCTAGATCATTGAAATATTTCAGAAAATTTCGTATATACTCCAGAGAGGATAATCTAACATTTTAGATGAAAAACAAATAAACAATATTTACATTTTATAGCCTTGAATAATACCATGCTCATGTTCTTTCAATGGTGGCTGCCAAGAAACCTGTCAATCGAATTAATAATGACGATTGATTAAATTGCTGAAAGACTTAAAGAAAAAGTGGAAATCAACCTGAATATTTTGTGCGGTGAGTGCGATGCAAGTGCAAGTAGTTGGTGCTGATGGTACATCCTCTAATGTTCTTGCTTGAACCGGTTCACATGGTGGTCCATCTCCTTTTGGATTGAAAGCCTGCACAGTAATCGAGTAAAGTGAGTATTTATCGAGATTCACCAAACGAAAATCGTTAACACCATCGCCACTATTCAGTCCAACCCGTGTAAAATTGTATATTTGATGTTGATGTTTTGAATCTTTTGCATAATTTGCACCATTGTTCGTGACTTTTTGGAAGCCAATTTTGTATCCCAACAATTCGCCATTCCATAAGTCTCGTTCGGGTGGACGCCATGTGACAAGTAGCTCTTGTGGACTGATTGCTTCTGCATGAACCATAATTGGTGGACCACTTGGGACCTGTAGTGCAACATCATTGTATTAGTAAGTAAGAATGTTAATAAAGAAGAGACAATTAGTCTCGAATGCATACTCAAGCAGCGCACATCACATTCATTTCACTCAGCACCCTTTTATCCATTCCAATATAATAAACTCAATTCCATAAGTTACAAACCTCAGCATCGGTTTGAATGTGTAAAATATCGCTTGGTGCACTTGTTCCCAATTGATTGGCTGCATACAATCGAAAATGATAGTTTGTTGCCGGTTTAAGTGCTGTAATTTTGGCCGTTGTTTTTTCACCCGGTAGCATTTTTTGATTGTTATGATCATGCCATACATCTTGTGCTTCTTTAAATTGTAAAATATAATTGGTGATTGGCTGTGAATAGTGATGTACGCCTCGCATCGATGTTGGTGCTGGTAAATCTAGTGACCATGTTAGCGTTACAAAGCGGCTTCCAAGCTCGGTAACATGAAGATTTGTTGGAAAGCTTGGCGGCTCTTGCACTTGTAAATAAATCACCGAATGATCATGGCCATAGGCATTGGTGGCGATGCATGCATACTCTCCACGATCCGTCAACGATGATTGTAAAATTGTCAACTCAGAAACAATTCCTTTGTTCATTGGTGTATTTTTTAACTGATATCGAATGTCATACGTTGGATCGATGCGATTTCCTTTGACTTGCCACGAAATATTCAAAGGTTGATCACCTTCTGCTTCACACCGAATCGAAATATGATCATTTCTTCGGACAGATACTTGTTTCTGTGGTGTTCGCACCTTTGGTCCGACTAAAGTGATGCAATTTCAAAAATTACATTTCGAATGTCAAGATAGAACTTTATTAGATATAATTTATAAATTCCATACCGTGAACGGTTAAGCGAATGAGTTTGCTCAATCCAGCGCCAATTTCATTTTTTGCTTGACACAAAAAGTAACCTTCATGTGACTGAGACACACTTTGAATGTAAAGTGTGCCATTTGCATACGTTTCAATGCCTTCTGATTTCGAGTAACTTAAATCGCGATATTCATCAGATGGTTCACCTGCAAAAAAAAAAAAACAAGAAACCAATTCGTAAGCATGTGCAATTGAATACGAACTTAGTGTTATGCACGAATGCACAATCCTGAGTTCAACTTAAATCATTTAATTAAATCTGCAATAAGGTTTATCGCATACCTATTGCTTGCTTCCAGAGAAGTGTTGGTGGTGGTGATCCAACCGCTTCGCATGGAATAATCACTGAATTGCCCAAAATCACACTCTGATCTTCTGGCTCGACAATCCACTTTGGTGGCACTAAATTGTGATATTATCATATTACAACGTTTTTTCCTCTTTCTCTCTCTCTCCCTCTATTTTACACACACTAAAATTGCATGCAAAAGAATGCTTATCGTATCGCATGCTATACAATTTTAAAACGCAAGAAAAAAAATTCTTTTCCACAAGCTTTAAACTTAGCTCCGTGAAACATTCAAATTTCAACTTTTCTTTAAATAGTTGATAACTTTTAAATCTAATTAAAATGAAACCATTTTATTAAATGCAACAACTGAAAAATTCCAACCAAAATATTCGGTTCATATTCGCTTACGGAAGTTAATTTACACACTTCAAAAGGATAATAATAAGTAAAAATTATATAAAATTTACCATGCAAAAACCACAGTGCTCACATAATAATTGAGAGCACGAATAAATATTCAAGTGTTGTTTAAAATATTCCAAATAGTAAATGTTTAATGTGTAATAAAAAGGAGAAAAATCAATTTAAACAAAAAAAAAACACGAAAATCTTCCTTGAAAATATTTTAATTAAAATAATTCAGAATTATATTGAATCAAACTCGCTCTCTCTCTATCTCCCTGAGCTATTTTGTCTGGTATGTCATATCATATTTCGTCAGTGATGCATTCATAAAGATATGGTGCTATTTGCGTTTACATTTACATCATAAATTTGGTTCATAATAAAATGTGAAATATGAGAGAGTGAGAGAGAGAGAGAGTGAGTAAAAAAAAAATCTCCAAACTGACGAGGTAGCTAGTGGCATGTATACAAATTGAGTTTTTATTGTTGGAAGTGCGGTGAGGTTGCTTTTTTTTATCCACATGGTGATTTATGTGCAGCATTTTACATACACTTTGTGCTTGTAAAAAAAAAATCGTTTTGTTTGTTTTCTTTATTCAACACACAGAAAAAACATTGAATGGAGAGAAAAAAATGTGTTTATTTTTGTGAGAGATTGTTTTTTCTTGTTTGCCAACAGAAAGAAACCAATGAAAATGTATGTGTGCAAAAAAAAACTATATTCGAGTATGTTGTTGTCGACGATTTTATATAAATTCAATTCAAAATCCAACTAGATGGTGCGAAATGAAACAAACAAAAAAATAAAATGTGCCATTGGCATTAAAAATGCCATTCAAAAGCGTATGTACGAACCAGCTACTGATAGAACGGCTGTATGGTCAACAGTGCCACCTTGATTGCTAATGCGACACGTATAATTGCCATTATGATTCGAAGTGAGATTTTCAATCGATAAAATGCTTGAAAATGGTGCATATTCATTAATATGAATGGTGTTGTCAACGTGATACTGTGACGATGGATCGTTGGCTTTCCATGTGCCATAATCACTGTCAGCCGCATCAATTTGTTGCTTCTTACTATTTCGCGTGTAAATGATTCGTTGATCTTTGAGCCATGTTATGTTGAATGGTTGATCACCTTGACTGCTTGAGCACATCAATTGCGTACGCAGACCTTCCGTTATATCCTTTTCAAAATTAAACGGTGATATTCGCGGTGGGACTAAAAGAATAAATATGGTTTTTTTTTTGTTTTGGTTTTTTGTTAGTTAACTTCAGAGAACTCTATGAATAAGCCAGATTCATTGTGATTGGGTGCTCAATGCAGGTGCGTTAGTTGTGCTTTAGTTGATTGTGCATTTTCTGAATTTCACTTTTGAGATTTGCGATTATCACTTTTATTTGATTAAAATTAAAATTGAGCCAGTCTATCCAAAAGTAAACATGGTGAACTTCATGCGGGGCTACATTTATACATGCAATGATACACTTAAAACTCCGAACAATGCCTGCATGCAATATCATTTCAAGAGAAAATACTCAAAAAAAAAAAACTATATGCGGTTGTTTCATTTCAGTATTTTACCATTAACCCTCAGCAAAGCACTGTACATTTCTTTGGACGCATCATTTTCGACAATGCATTTGTATGTTCCACCCTGGTTCGGTTGCAACGAGTTGATACTTAAAGCAGATGAGAATTCATCATTTTGTCGAATTGTAACTAAACTCTCTTCGCCGCTCGTGGCAAACTTTTTTGTTGATTTATCATCATTCATTGGGCCACTACTTAAGAGCACATCATCCTTGAACCAGTGAAATGTTAACGGTAAATCTCCCGTACCAACTACACATTGAACACTAACACGATCGCCAACATTTACATCTTTTGCAAACTCAAATGGCGTTATTTTCGGTGGAACTTTTACATTGCAATCAATTTTATTTTTCAGAAATTGAAGGTAATTTTTTGTTTGTTTGGTGCCAAAATGAATTCAAATGGTGCAAAAGTTATTTTTATTCAGTGTTTTTTTGTGCAATTTGTGTTTTAGGTGCAATCAAAACAAATGTGTTTTTTTGTGCAAAGAAAATTTGCAAAAAAAAAATTTGCAAAAAATTGATTTAAAGTGATATCAAATGTGCAAATGCAGTTTTGTTATGGTGCGCAGTGGTTTTGTGTGCATTAAAAGGGGGAAAAAAAGAAGAATTCAAATTGAATTCATTTGATTTGAGTGTATTCAAAATGTTTAAATGGAAATATTGTAATTTAGTTCATGTTTGTTGATGATGATTTGTTAAGGTCACTTTGAATAATCTTACCTAAAACTTTAACGGCCACAGACCGTTCGGATGTTTCATTTTGCCGATTACGTGCAATGCATGTGTATGTGCCTTTATGGGGTAAATTAATGTTATGTTTTTGTTGTTGTTGTTGTTTATAAACAAAATCATTGCAATTTTGATGAGTGAAAATGTACCTTGATCGGCAGCCCGTTGTACGTTTTCAATAAGCAATGTGCCATTGAAAACACGCTGTCACATATTTGTTGGCAATCGAACGTTTTCACGTTCCCATGTAATTGAGTCAATGGGATAGCCAGCAACCGGGCAATTAATCTTCATGCTTTTACCGGCAATGGCTGAAATCGGTTCCATTGGTCGAACATACGGTGAACCTGAAACGTAACGTTGAAACACGAATAAATTGCTACTTAATTAAAATCAAAAGCTTCCCAAACAGACACACACACACACACACACACACACAATTTTTCCACCGATCCAATTTAATTTAATGCTCTTAAATTAATTATATTCAAAATTACCGTAAATATTGAGTCGACCGTAATGAGAAGCGGAACCAACTTTTGAGACAGCCGTACACTCATAGCCTCCACCATCCTCTGGCTTTACAGCCGTAATATTGACATGACTAATTACATCGCCGAACATCGTGACATATTGACCGATTAGCAAACGATCCACCTGAGCACACAAAGAACAAGAAGAATAGCCGATGGGAAAAAAAGCAATAAAACTTGATTAGTACGACTACTTGGTGTAAAATAAAAGATGAGCTTCAAAGAAAATTAAATGCCAGCCATTCAAGTCGGTGAAATATAATGAAAATTACGTACTTCTGGCAATGGAAATCCATCCAATTTCCATGTTATTTGCGGTGTTGGATTACCAGTCGCACTACCTGCGCATATTGAATTTTTTTTTGTTAGAGGCAAAAAATAAAAGAAAAACATGAGATTTTCAAATCACAAGTGGAATATAATGGATGAAAAAAACATTAATTTTAAAAGCATTTTTATGCTCATCTAAATCAAATGAACAACATTCAAGCTATATCGAGGGACATGTTTTACTGGGAAAATCTTGACTCAAAGAAACAAGTCATATAAAAAGCTGTAAGGACTTGTTAGGTTGACTCTTACATTTTAATGACACTGATGGGCCCGGCTGCATCGTTTGCTCGATAAATTTATACAATAACTGAGGTGCTCCTTCTACAAACAACGAAATAAATGAAAAAAACAAATTCACTTTAAAAGTAAGATAACCGTTCTCGTGTTCAATGTTCATCAAATTATTATTCAAAGAATGATAAACCAAAAAGAAATTCCAATTTCCGTTGGAGTATGATTTTTGTAGCTTAGCCTGAGCTTTTGCTCTTTCGCACGTTCATATATGAATGGTTATAACCGTTTATATTTTTCTATTCGGTTTTAGCGAATCTATGAGAATGAGCAAAAGTTTATAATGTTTATGAATTAAGTGAAAGAAGAAAAAAAAACACACACCAAATTGAATTAAACTCGGGTCTTCAAATTGCCTATTAACTCTGACATAAATTAAAGACCAGAAGAATAGTTTTTTTGTTGTTGTTGTTGTGCTTGTTCCAATACTGAGATACACATAACGAAACAGCGACCAACACAAACACCAAATGACATTAAAAGTGAATGGGACAGACTCATTTCGTTGTCATTGTTGTTGTTGGCGTCGGCGTTGTCAGTTGTCTCCATGGTCGTCAATAGCCAAGATGTGTAATTAATGTTGGCAAAGCATTTAAATAGTATAAAAAAATCCCACAGCATCGAAATGACAGTGGATGGGAAAAAAAGGAGTAAGGGGCAAATAGAGTGAGAGAGAGAGAGAGGGAAAGAACTTACCTCCTAATCTCATCTCAGCTGTACTTTGAACGGCATCATAGTCATTTCGAACAATGCATTGATATGCGCCACGGTCTTCTTTTGTCACTGATGTGATTTTGATGTGCTCTTTAGTGAGCAAACGTACACGCGAACCAGTCCTTAATGGTTGACCATCTTTTAGCCATTGCACGCTCGCCAATGGGTATCCAGTTGCAATACAACGCTGCAGAGGCATCATTCCATTTCATTGGTGTTATCGATGTGTTGAAATCATACAAAACGGAAAGCAAAGTTAATGAAAAACAAAGTTAGTCGCCCAAAACTAATTACACCGAAAACGAAAAAAATTGTAAGAATTTGAGCAAACAATTTAATAGTCCAAAACAATATTGCTGCTGGCACCCAATTTATATTTATATAAACATAAAATGGCAGATGTGAAAATCTCTCTCGCATACACACGCACACTTCATGTTCCCGATGATTAATCGTTGATAATGTGACAAAATCGAAAAGTTGTGGATTGCTGAGCTCAAACATTCATTGCTTACCAAGTCAGTTGATTTGCCTAAGTCGACGGTTTGCTGAGCTGGTATAATTTGTACGGTGAGCGCTTCAATAACACTCAATTGAATTTCCAAAGTTTCGCTGCCTTCATTATTTGAGGCCACACATTGATAAGTGCCCGCATCCGATCGTCGAATGTCGTTTAGGCTCAACGTTCCACTCGGCAATACAAATATTCGTTTTTGTTGATTACTATTGTTATTGTTGTGCTTCATTTGATACGGTTGATGTGTTTGTTGTGGTGACGATAACGTGATGGATTGATGTGTTCGATGAGCAGCCTTAAAATCTTGATTTATATCGTAACCATCGATTGGTTCATCGATATTATTCTTGCGAATATGCCATCTGCAAGGAGCAAAAAATCACACACAAATTATGAAATTTTCACAACGGTACGGTTTTCTCATTCGAATTTGTCTCGTCGCTTTTAGCACGAATAAATAGGTGCCAAAAAAATGTTTACTAACTTCCTTTACATTGCCGAAGGTCAGACACCTTTTTCGAGTCTAATAACCAAATGATTAATGATACTCTTGTAAATGTGGATAAATAAATATTAACAACGAGTGATGAATTTCATGAAATTTTCATTTTTCAATCGAAAATCGGAACTTTAGACTGAACATTTCATGCATAAATTACGACCTCAATTTAATTCCATTTGATTGATTTTGCATGCAAAAATTGTGCACAGTTGGAAACTGGTGCGATCATGGTTTGCATGATGTTTATAATTGTAGACGCAGTCAAAGGAAAAGATAATTATATTCTCCGGCTGAGTGAGAATGAAGACGCGCTTTAATTTATTCGTGATTACGGAATGTCTTGTTCAAATTCAGATGAGAATAACTCATGCAAAATGGGTTCCGTTCAAAACCAGTTTAATTAGATTTATAATTCAATTTTTGGTGTCGGATTCAATCATAATCATTAATTCAAAATGAATATAAAGTACAAAAGTATAAATTCAAAATTAGTTGATCGGTATAATGATATCCTTTATAAAGTCAATAATATGTAATCGGTAACGGTAATAAATCAATCTGGGATATTTGGTGTATCAAGAGGTGTATGCTTACCGATAGTTTGCACGTGGATTTGCATATGCAACACATGGAATGAGCAGCGATTCGCCGATTTTCGTTGTCATTTGCATGAGTTTTTCATTTAAAATCGGTGGCACTGGTTCACGCATCCCTAAATAGAAAACAACAAAATTAGAAAGAGCTCTTGGATTTAATCTCATTAGCTACTTTAGATGGATAAAATCAGTATGTATAGATACACCGTTAAGTGCAGTAAATATCAAATAATCTGTAAAAGAAACGAATAATGCTGTGAGATTAGCCTCAATTTCAACAGAAAAACGGATATCGAATAAAATCTGAATGGTTTTCATAGAAATCAAGCAATTCTTTGTCAGACAATACGTTTCATTTCATTCATTTGTCGGTGATTCTCGTATTTCACAATGTCGAAAATCCACCGATATTGCCATTTGTCCCAAATCAATACCATGTTGAACTGGTCTGGATGAAAAGTCTATCTTCATTCAAATGACTTTTTGACTTTGTGTTTGATGAGCTGTTCAATTCCGAATGAACCGGGACATTTTGTATTTTCAAATGCAGCAAATACACGAACATTTCAAACGAATGGGATACGAATGGTTCGATTTTTAGTCGATCGGTGGAGTCTTCAACATGTATGTTTAAAGTCAATGTGTAATTTATGAAGGTCTGTGTTATTGAAGTGTCTATTTCGTTATACTATTCAATTGTGTCCACATTCTTCGAGTTCCATTTGAATTTTGTTTTTTTTTTCAAGTGGGTGGAGTTCATTCGACTGTTATACTACGACCATATTCAACTGTAACAAACGAATAAGTTTTGGTTAAAAACCATTGAAAATGGAGTGAGCAAAAAGAATTAAAGATATCGTCGCCGACATTTGAAATTCAATTTTAAGCAAATACCAAACCGAATTTTCAGAAACTCGACCTATTTAATGCAAAATCAAACATGAAACGCTTTTCGCATATTGAATCAATGTTGATGTTGATGTCGATGTACCAATGTCCTCGGCAACTTTGGAACTTTCTTTTTCCGGTCCAAAAGATGACAAGACAATCAATACGATTGAATCGGAAACAGCATGACTATAGCGAAGCAAAAATGAAGAAATGAAAATGTGAAATGTGAACGACTTTGAAATGTAAATCAGTGTGAGTTCGATGTATATTTGTGGCCAAATTATATCATTCACCGGAAACCTATAGCCAAAAAGGGTTTTTAAACTTGAATATTGATGCATTTTTGGCCGTTTCTTGAAAATTAACACGATACACTTGTCGAAATGTTAACGCTATCTAAATGTTAAAACTATCAATGTATTGCTTCTGGTAACAATTTAATACCACATAAAAGCTGCAATACATTATTTACAATGGTACATTTTTTTTTTATTCTCAATGTTTCATGAATATTTTATTCGTTTATGCGATATTAAGGCCTGAGGATGTCGGAAATATTGAGATATTTTCGAAATGGAAAATATTTGTGTAAATTTTAATACCAGGCCATTAATAGATAGCATCTCAGGCTCCTGTAATTGAACCAATACAAAACTGCGTTGTATTTACAATGTATGCGTTTGTTTTGGTGCTTGTGGCGAATCCGACTGTAAATTGTAGCTTTCAATGTAACAAACATTCATGAACATTCATGAACATTTCATAAATTCATCAAACGAAACCCGTACATCACGTTTACAGCGTCGCCACACAGCTAAATGCCTGAATCTATGAGCACAAACAAAACGCGGTAACAAATTAAATTCAGGTCGTTAATTGAGCGAACTGAAATTTGCATGCAACGAATCAAATTGAGTTGAAAATACAGTGCCATCGTATGTTCATTCACAATTCATGCGAAATGCTATCGCTGAGTTTGGTTGTAATTCAAAATCTGAAGCACGTTTTGTCTGTTCATATTTTTTTTTCCATAGTTTTTCCACGTTGCTTCATGCTCGTCTATCTTTAAAGCACTTCGATAAATCGAAATTTGGAATTAGAGACGACAAAACTGAGAGACAAAGAATGAGTTGCATGACAACGAAATTTACGTCGATATAAAATCCAAATGAATCGCAGATTGTATTCATTAAACGTTTTCGGTGAAACCACAATGAATAAAAACAGAATCAAATGTTGTAGATGTGTGTGTGTGTGTTTCTGTCTGTGTAAGCAACAGAATTTACATTATGAATGAAGAGAGCAAGAGAAAGAGACCAAAGAATTGCAGTGAACTGAAGCAGCTGGTTGCAAAGCAAATAAATCACAACATACATACACTAATGCCACATTTCCAGATTGGAACAAATTGCACAGCTTCACATGCACACACACAGACACACACACATTTATATATAAATCGTACAAACTCTCTATCTATCTTTTGAGCTTTTCTCCCGTATAAATTGTTATGTGTTTCATATGTATTGCAATGAGAAACAGAGGGAGAGAAAACTTTTGCAAATGAGTTTTTGTTTGCCATTAGAAGCGTAATTTAAATTTACCGATGGCATATTCTCAAACGCATACACATCGAATGAAAATGCCAGTTATTGCAGTGCGGTTGACAATTTTACGCAAATAGAAAATTGCCTTTGGATTCTCGTTTGGAGCATGTCTCTCTCTCTCTCTCTCTCTCTCTCGCTCTCTTTCTCTGTGTATGATGTGAAGGAAATGTATTAAAGGATACTGACAAATCGCTTATATCGATGTTCCATTTTCATTTTGCACATTTCATTGAATTATTTTGCATTCAAACAAACATTTGCATTCAATATTTTAAGTTGAAGTCACTTGATAGTCAACATATGGACATTTTGCAATCAATACAAAACCCAAGCATTCACGTTGCAATTGTTTTGCATTCGTATGAATTTCAATTATCCATATTAATATGTACGTGGGAAAACAAATATTATTATTCGACTGTATATTCTAGCATTCAACGCATAAATAAATAATAAATCAATATTCTGAAGTACGGTGAATATTTTGCGAGATGGAATTTAAAGCTAATTTATTCATGTGAAGTTCTACACACACGCTCACGCACACTCACGGTTCCATTTTATGTTCAATTTCATCTCCACATCAGAAAACCAGTAGCCAACCGTCATATCATAGTAGCCTATGGGCTTTGAACGATGTCATTCGATTTGGCTCATAACATTACGAATTACGTCAAACTCTTTTACATTTGGGAAATATAAATGTTCGTTGAAATGAAAGTTTTCATACAATGTTACCATATTACACATTCGATCAAATCATCGTAATATGTGCCAATTATGACATATGATTTGTCATCTCACTGCATAAATCTCGTTGCCATTTCACCCTTTTCATGTACGTATTATCCTGAGAGTAAAAATGGAAACAACAACAAAAATTACCACTTAATTGGATTCGGCCAAAGTTCCCACTGACAATCACCTCTTGCGTCAGTTGATGATATGTTCGACATCGATATGTATGTTGTGCATCCGAATGTGATATATTGATGATTAATAACTCGCCCGTTGGCAGCATATGGTATTTACCATCTGAAATTACAACAAGTATTTGATTAACAATTTTCAAAAGTAAAAATTGGAGTTAATTGTTTTCATCATTATTTTTTTTTTTTTTTAAGTTTATTCAAGTGATTATTTCACACAATTTCATTTTTGCTTCGTTTACTATTTTGTGCTGTTCACTTCTGACACTTTTTAACAAAACTTTACACATGACTTGAAATTCAACTAAAAAGTAAATAAAGTTAGCTGTTCTGTGTATCTTTGAATTTCTCGCTAAAAGTTAGCGCCTGAAGGAAGTTAAAGTCGTAGGAAGTGTATTCTAATTGAAATGTGGCTAACTTTTCTGGACAATTAACTTGTCTGATTGTTGACTTTTCCGGGGCGTATTCAGTACAAGGCATTAACACATTAATTGACTTAACGAAGGAGCATAGTTCTCGAACACGTTTCGTCAAATCGAATCCTCCATCCGGTTCATACATTTTGCAATGCTTCAATCAATTCAATGTCATTTTTCTTGTTACAATGGAAAATCAATTTATCTTCATTTTTGACAAGCTTTTACCATTTATCTAAACCAAAAAAAAAAAAACTTTATTCATTTTCCATTTTGGTAAAACTGAGAAATTGCAAATATCTTCGAAACAAGCGAACAAAAAACTTCTTAATATTTGATTCGAAAGGCACTTGGAATTCCATTGTCGATTAGAAGATAAACTTTAAATTGGATTGAATTTTGTTGAAATGTCCGCAGTAAAGCTTTCTAAGGCATCACATTCTCAAATTAATGACCTTTGAGTAAATTAATGTTTCTGGTTTTGACAACTTTACTTTGTGGATTTTGGGTTTTTGTTGTTGTAAACCAAAAAAAAGTAGTTGTTTTCTTGAACTTTTTCACTCCTTTTTGTCGCTCACCGACCGAATTCAATCATTTTACGATTACGTTGTAATTACTGTGTAATTTACGATTGTCCGAACTGTTACGAGGGTGCAATACATTGTAATGATGTAGCACAAAAACTAACATATGTTATGTCATTTTGTGGCCGATAGGTATCTCATGTGGTCTTCTTCTTTCATATTGTCGACGGTAAGCGAAGCAGTAACAAAAATCTCATTTCCGAATAATTACGATGAGAAAACTTTGACAAGAAAGTTAGAGAAAATGTCATGATTTTAGCTTCAACTGTTTTGTGGTTCGAGTGCACATCAGAGTGAACCTAAGACAAACTAATGTGAAACAGTTGGAACTGTGTGCGTTGCATAGCTTTAGCATATGTACTGGAAGAATTTGCAATGTAATGTTTATTATCTAATACAAGTCAAGCGCAAATTTTCTCGGTTCCTGGCTATAGTTCACCCAACAGTGCTAAGTCTTACATGCAACTATCTCGCATGCAAATCATCATCTCGAAAATCGTTACAAGAATAACAAAATACACACATAAATATTCATCCTCACATCGATTTGCACTCACTGTATTCATTACAAAGTTTTCAAACATTTATTCAGCTGTGAAGTTCTTGTTGAACAGTACATATTGAAACTTGATGCTGGCGACTGAACGGGTGCCTCGGTACCCTACCTCTACATGCATGTGTGTGTGTGTGTGGCTGTGTGTGAATTTGCAAAACTTTTGACCAAAATCCAACATTGAATAAATGTGCTGGCACATGCAACTGTAACATCAAAATTACGTCATCAATTCAACAGTGGCTTCGAGTAAATTTCCAATTTTGCTTACGATGCATAATGCAAATCCGGCACAAAATGGAAAAATGACGATAAAATTTACCGCAAATATGCTAAAACTACATTGAAGAAATGTATTTGAAAACTAAATCCAAGAGTTTAGTTGAGAAACTATCGACAAGGACAAGTCTTTCGATTCAATGGCATTTTCAATGTGAAATTTTCGCGATAATTACAAACCAAATCAAACAAACCAAGTGTAAGTTTTAATTGACAAAATAAATGAACGGAAATTCGCTAGGAGATTTATTATTACCGAAAATGCGATGTCTATAGTTTTCACTTAGATTTAAAGTGCAAATAAAATAAAATACTACCCTTTACAGTAAATTCTTTGTGTTCATATTATGTGCAAATGGTATGTTGTTCCCATTTTATTCACCATCTGTTTGCTTTATTTATTTATTTTTTTTTGGTAAAATAGCAGAACTTTCTCATGTCATCCACAAGAAGTGCAATTTTCGCAAGTTTCAAAGAAACGGCTTTTCCATTGTGTCTGTACAGTATTACAGAGCTGTGTGGTTCACTTGTATCAACGGAGAGTTCATTCCATTGACTAGTATGAGGTGTGATGCAATGAAACACTGAACACCGGATGCATTAAAACTTTTCGAACCACAACCGAACGCCCGAACATCGTTTCAATTCTGGTGTCAGTCTTCACTGAAACACATGTTCCCGACCGACATTGGTATACAAGCTTAACAATAATCGATGGCAATGACTATATTTATGTTTATAGTTTGTGAATATTGGGCGGACTAGAAGCCCAACTCATCCATCTTGTGTTCAAAATGGTATACAAAATATTTTGTTCACTAAATGACGTTGGTGAGTAATAAATAAAAATTACACTTAAATTATGCAATTGGGAGTTTTCGGTATGGATCTTGAAGTTTTTGTATTTTATTGTTTTGAATAAAAATAATATTGAAGAACCAAAATTCATTGAATTTCACTTCAAGTTAAACAGTTCTCAGAACTCTACAGTGTTTATTTTTTTTTGTTTAATCAATAACTCGATTCGTAAAGATTACCGTTTTTCTCAGCATCGACTTGTGAAAATCGATATGTGTGTCTTCTAAAACACTGTCTCATGTGTTTGAACGAAGATTCAGAGAATAGCTAGAGGCACAGGTAACCATAGTTAGGTTATGCATATATTCGTTCACATTTTTTCCACCTTCTTTCATTCCTTTCTTTCCCTCATCATTATGATTCACATCATAATCAGCCCAAATGTGGATAATGTCTCGAAGGAAATATGATTGACGACGTGACGAAAATAGACTGACTCACTGGTTGGGGTACATTAGGTGATGTGATTGGTGACATCTCAATTTTTTGCTTGAACATCACCGAGCAACCTCAATTGTATAAACTTTTCCATCATTTTTTACACGCTCGACACTTTCTGTCAAAATTTGGAAAAGCATCCCACTCAGGGATGGTGGAATGAACAAGTTTCCGCACATACATTTGAAACGTGTTGATCGTCGAAATTAATGGCAAAAATTAATGTTTAATATCAAATATTCATTCGGAATGCTGTTACTTCTGCGGCTCTTGATTGGGCTGTATGGTTAGATTCTTTTTTGCATTTCTCTTTAATTGTCAACCTATATCATAATGATATATAATATTGAAGAATGTTATATGAAATATATTATATATATCATAAAAGATCGATTTGTGCCATGCACAATATGTGTGACAATCATAAATAATGAAATAAAATTTATTTGAAATACGGAAATAACAAAGTAATGGTGGCAGCGTTAACACTATCATCGACAAATGACTCGAAATGGAAATAAATTGAATTGGAAATTCATGGTGATTTTTTTTTCTGTTCTTGTTCAGATTCTGATTTCATTGTCTCTTTCCATTTTCATTTCTTATTTGAAATGTTCGTGTCAAACCAATTGCAATAGTAGAAAAAAATAGGAGAGATAATCGAAAAGCGCAAACAATGACATGGCAAAGAAAAGGGCACGTTGAAAATGAATCGCAAGCCTTGTGAGACGCATTTCTTTCTCAATCACAATCCTCCAACATGAAAATGATACGCAAGCTTAACAAATGGCGTACAATGCACCACAATGGCGTTGACATTCGTGGTGAGCTTTATTCTTTCTCTCTTCATTCTTTTTCTCTCACTCGCTCGCTCACTTGCTCTATCTCGATCAAGATTTTATGGTTTTTGTTCGGTGGTTTTTTTTTTCGCATTCACTCCATTATTCTATTATTGTCTAGAAAAGGAAAACTTTAAAGCGCAGCAGAATTTCTAAAACTCTCTGATTACCTTTTGCCTGTTTGCTACTCTCATGCAACGTTGACAAGCAAACTAAGTGTGTATAAACACACACACACACACACACCGAGAGAGACTGTGCAAGCGTAAGTCTTATTCACATCGTGTAATCTTGTCGGTTTTATCAATTTGTTGGAAGACTTTTCCCTTTTTATGCTCGCCTCCTAGCGAATAAATCCAAGAAAACCGAAAAGCAACAACATGAAACATGTTCGCGGTGACATGATTAAGAAACCAAAGAATTTCACCGCATTTTTATGTTTAGCAAAAACCGAAATTGTAACAAAATCCATGGGACTTGAGATGGTGCGATAGAAGATTGTAAATAAAAGTACCACGTGTGTTTTTATTTCATTCTTCTAAAAACGCATACACAATGTTTTTCACACCGCATCGACATTCCGTTGAGATGGTTGAGAATGTGGATGAGGCTAAACCAAAGTCGTTTATTGCATATTTGCTTGTGATGAAATAGTACAAGTTTTGTAGCTTGCCGATGTGAATAGTTGAGCTAGTCACATTTCTCAATATTTATAAAGATGTAAGGATAACATTGCATCGTATCAATGTTGAAACACATACAATTTTTATGCCTCTTAAACGTTCACAGTCAACAGCATGTTTGCCAATGTAATCGTTGTCAAGCGTTTGTTCGTTCATTTTTCGCCATTCATGGATTCAATAGTTTTTATTTCCTTTGTTTGTTTTTTTTTCCTTCGAAAAAAAAAATCGATCCAATAAAACTTTATGTGTTTCCTTCTTTTCGATTTGTGTTTGTTTGAGACTTGAGAGTTTTTTTCCGATATTTTTCAATAGAGTTAAAATCGTTTGTTTTTTTTCGACTTATGATACTTCAAGAAAACAATGGAATCGAGCCCGTGGATTTATTTGGACTGCGCTCGGAAAGAATAAGAGGAAAACTGTTCAAAACCATCGTGCTCAAAAACAAAACAAAAACTGAAATGGATTCTAGTGTTTGAATGTCCGGTCAAAAAGAAATACATACACATAATTGTAGATGTATAGACCAAAGTCAGCAGAAAGAAAGAAACAAGAAAATTGTACAAAAAGTTATGGATAAAAACTGAAAAATCCATTAAACTAATACCGCTTTTTATGCTACTCAATCGTAACTTTTCGTTATTTGATGTGTAGGTTTTTTGTTGTTGTTATTGAAGCAATAAAGTGGTTTCTGGTTTAAATCAAGCGACTTGTTCAGATGCTTTAACATGTATGCTCAACTCCGAACTTTGAATATAATTGCAATTGAAGTGAAACTGAAATTGACGAACAACAGAATTATTATATATGCATCAACCAATTGAAGATTTACAAAAAATAAACCAAAAACGCGTGGTGTTTTATCCATGTGAAAAGCAGTTTAAGTGTAAAACTGACACATATGCTGCACCTTTTCCACTTTCCACATTTCGTTTGCTCGTGATACAACAACAACAAAAACTTGTTCAGCTGACTAAAAACCACATTCAGCATACAATCCGAACACACCGAGTTTATGTTGAGTATGAACAGAAATGAAAGCGTAACACGATGAGAGCAATGGTGGGCTAAAGAATGAATGTGGAAAATGATGAAAAATGTAAAATGAATGAGAAATACCAGTGGATGACAGACGATGAATGAACCACTTCTAATTTCAATCCATTATTTAGTATGTGAAATTGGGTAGCATATTTTTTTAAAATCGTACAATGTGAAACGGGAACTCGACCAAAATGGCACAAACTCACACACACACACACACATATACAAACCCACCATTGCACAATGGTAACGGCAAAATGATTCGATACGACTGTACGATTATTCGGCGCTTCACTTTCGTCGAAAATCATGAAAATGAAAAATATGCCTCAAAGCTGCCATCGATCTCCTCGCTTTGAGAGTAAGAGAGATCACATTTGCAATATTGGATGGTATTTCATGTCAAAGCGTTTCCAGAGAATTTGTTCCATGCTTTTGCTACGCTTCAGATTGTAGTGTCATATGACTGTGTGTGTGTGTGTGTTCTTTTTTGTGTGTGTGTGCCGTTCACTTGATTCTTTCGATGTGTGCATTTGTACCATTCAAATGTTACAGTAGCAATTTTGAGCCACAGTCATTTTGAATAATTGAATGCAGTATGTGTGTGACACGGTAGCCGAGCTTGTATTGCACCATATTCACATCGATTGTCATATTGGCCACTGCTAGGGTATCGGATTTTATGAAGGCGTTTGCTGATGCAATTCGAAAAAAAAATGTGCTCAAACAACAGAATCTTACATAAACGGTAAATAGAAAATCGAAGCACGGTAAACAGAAAATATTCGAACGAGAAATATATTATGCATTTGGAAACAATGCAATCATACAAAATCGAAACTAGTGGCCAGAAACAAGCATTCATCCGTGTGGACCGCAATATTTCGACTGTGTTGAATTTCTTGAAAATATGTCTGTGGAATGTTTCCGAGCTGAGCCAACAGTTTGGTATTTTATTACACATTTCCCTTTCACTCAGTGCTCAGATATCCCGCCATTTTATGGATGTAGTTTATAGCCTGAGTCCCATTTTATGTGTCGTGTAACTTTCTCACTTCCAACCATCCAACCATCTTTGTGTGGTATTTTACCAACTCTTTCATTCATCATAATGAAAACGCAAAAGCAATATTCAAATGAGATGTGAAAAAAAATGTGTCGTTGGTTTTAGTGGTCAGTTGGTTGCATTGCCTCAAACCATTAAGCAGAGAATTTTCATCATTTCGAGATAGAACTCACCAATAATAAAAGACTGAATTTTCCACACGCATACACACACACCCACACACAAAAAAACGAAATATTTTCACAAAGAGCTGATTCAATTTAACGCAAAAAAAAAACGTCAGTGGCAAAAATATTTGATGCATTTGTTTGTAATTCGTTCTTTGGAATTCGCACAGCAATTTGTCATTGAATCGAAACATGGATTTGAATATGGATGTGGAATATGGACATTGTTCATTGTTTCCAAGCGACTAGCTCACACGCTTTCATTCAACAGAAACTTTAAAATCATTCCAACGGCTGCAATTGTCCAATGAAAAGCAATACCGATTTCGATTTGGTTTGCTTTGCTTCAATAATGGCCTTTGTATTTGCTGTCACTGTCAAATGAGAACATATCATACTAAAAATTGAGATTGAAAGAGCTAAAGCAATGAATCAACATCGATATAATAAAAATGGTGAAATTGTGTCATCGTATGAATGCACATTGCAATTGCACATTGAATCTCATACGATTTCTGAACCAATTTTCATCGTTAGCAGTGGATTTGATGAAATCAATGAATTCAATGAAGTCAATGGATTAAATATTATCAATGTTCATTGACTATGTTCGATTTCAAATAGCAGTCAGGCTTCAGATTGGTGTTATCTGATTCATTTGTGTTTTTTTTTTCGTTCGTATTGTTTGATTCTCGAAACACAACATTTTCAATCTGTCGTTCATGTAAAATCAAATATTAGACTTTGATAATTGACATCAAAAGAAAATCCATTTTATGATTTTCCATTGTGAAAAATTGTGTTATGCAAACAATCAAATATTCATTTCAATCAAATCGAAATAATGGATTTGATAACACCGTATACTATTCATGTTGTCAATTTTTGCAAAAAGTGCTCAAGTGATGCCCAAATGCCCACAGACCATTAACAATTTCATTTTGTTCCATCCATCGCATGACATTTTCGAGAAAATCTAAATCGTAAATAGAAAGAAAAACGATTTCCTCTCATTATTTTCATAAGAAATATGATCAAATTTTATGATGTGGAGTGAAGCAAAAAAAAAAATTGAATTCAAAACGGATCAAAAGTTGTTCCACAGATTTTATGCTTGTTCATGAGGCGACAAAGTTACGTATACCCTCAAGAGAATTTGCAATGACGACAAAAGTACATCATAAAATTGTGAAATTTTTGACTTGAAAAAAAAAAAGACTGCCATTTTCTTCTGTGCCAATAAAGTTTTCCAGCGCGTGTGTGTGGGTTGGATTCGGGCACAACTTTGTGAACAACACAATAAATTTGTTCAGATTTTCGATTTGTTCGCTATAAAATGCTATAAAATGTGTCCAGCGAGAGTAAAACTTTTCCAACGGAAACAACAACCCCGAAGAAATTCACACTTAACGCGCTGCATCTTTCAAAATATCATTAAATAATGGTTAGCGAATTTTATTTATGGCAATAATGTTTTTTTTGCCTGATTTTCCGCTTCTCCTTTTGGGCCGTTTTCTCGTCAAAGAGCCTTAAGGAATGAAAACTATGACAGTGGATTTTATCTTCAAATGTATAGTTATTGTTACTGCCCGTTTCTATTTGCAATTGGAAAGAACTTCTCTTGAAGAGAATCCCTTCATACCACAACTAGATCATAGGTAGGTTCGCTGGACCATTTACGCTTGGAACAAATTGGCTCACACATCTCTGGGTAAGACCCGTTAAAGTATGTAGTTCGGTTAGACAAAGCGAACTGTTTTCCTTGTGAAAAATGAATCTAAGATAAATAAATCTAGGGTAATGAATTTTAGCATCATTGGAATTTTGTTTGTGTATTTTCGATAAAGTGATTCTCCAATGAAAAACAACTACATAAATAAATAATGTTGAATTAAACAATTCAAATACTGAACCATTTCAGTGCATTTGTTTAGCAATTAAATTCAACTTATAACTCGATTTAGATTTCATGTCACATGAAACCAACTCAACAGAAATATTTTTGGTTGAGATTTTGTGACAGAAAATATGTATTTGATCGGCGAGTTTTGAAAAAGAGTTTTTGAGAACGAAATTCTTTAAATTCGTTAGATTGTGAAAAATTCATCAAAAATGTCGCAAAAATGTGCATTGTTCGCTTCAAAATGTGTACAAATCAAATTAACTTGATGAAAACGTGTTATGTGACCGAAAGAAAGTTTGATTATTCACTTCGAAACTATTTTGTATTTTAATTTTGCTTTTGTTTTTGCTTTGAGCGAGACAATTCTCTCGTAATTGTTGTACAACTATTACTGTTTTATTCATCCGCATACCGAATGGGCGTTTGCATTTGCATTGGAATTTGAATTTAGTAAGAAGCAATCCCAATTTAATATTATGTTGATTTATTTATACTCACCACTTTCAGTAGCTGGATAGATATTGAAGGATGGTTCCTGTAGCCATGAAATTACCGACACATAATCTTTGACGAACGTTGGAATATTGCATTTCATCAATACGTTGCTGCCAATGAATGCGGCCGGATTTTGTACTTCCGGATCGTATTGTTGATTAACCACTAAATCGATTTATGGGTGAGAACAGCAACAGCAACAGCAGTAGTTGGTATTTGTAAATGCAGTCATCGAAATCCATATGATGTCACATCCCATATAGGCACCACATACGAGATTAGGCGGATGCATGCAAGAGGAGCCGTAGCACAAGTGGCAGTAATGGCAGTCAGTCAAGTGGGTATGTCAAACATGAATATATATAGAACACGATTTAATTAGTTTTTGGTTATTCCAAGAAAATAAATTACGGCATGTGATTAAAAAAAAAGGAAAAAGAGAATCTAAAAAGCGGAACCTATGAGAGGAAATAACAATGTGTAGTGCACAGCTGCACACTATGGTAAAGCGATTGCCTATGTTAATAATGCATTTGTGAATACTGAACAGAGTACCAAAAGCACCAACAACCCATGAAACAAAACATCATGCACGTAGCGTAAGCATTTTGGCTTTCCACTGCTACTGACGTTCAAATAATAACAAATAAACGCTGCACATGCAATAAAGCAGCAAACATTGAACGTAAAACAGATATGAGCCACCATGACAGAGATAGAGAAGGAAATTGAGATGGTGAAGGCAATAGAATTTGAGCAATGCAGGAAAGAAGAGTGTTAAAGACAAACTGTACCGAGAACTGAGATGCTTGGCTAATGCCATGAACTAACACATCGAATCGACTCGACTCGTATGCAGCGAATGCGAATGAGTGCGAGTGCTTTTATTCCAGGCAGAAGTCAAATTTGAACTCTGTCTCTCGGTAAGCAAAGTAGCTTTGGGAATTCCATGGTGGTATTTGAAATTTTGTCAGGTTTTTGCATGTTGGTTTTCTCTGTTTCTTCTCTGTGTTTGGTTTCGAAAATGCCATATCGATGAAATGCTGAAGTTTCATATACACATACAGCCGTACGTTGTTCGCTTGAATTATTTGCGTGGTATATTTATGTGAACATTTATTAAACATATTTTCGTGTGCAGTAAATAAGTGGGGTTTGAATTGAATTTTGCATTAGTGTTGACGTGACTGATGTTGTTGCCATTAGCAAAGCCTGCTCTGACAGTGTCTCACACAGAAACTAAAAACTGATGGCAAACTAATACCAAGCACCGGAACATTGAATCTCCATCACTCATGTCTTCCATGTCATGTGTACTGTATGAAAATTCAAAGGCACTTGTACGTGAAAATTAGAAAGAACAAAAAAACAACAACATTTCAAAAATGCCACAGATCCATTGGACTTGTTTGAGCATATACAACACACGAGTTCAGATATTTTTTTTTTCAGCTCTGAAACAAATTTACACATTTGCATTTAGCATTTCGGATATATGCTCTAAATGTTCAAAATGCTCGAATATCAATTCATAGTCACTTGACATGGTGTTTCTTGCGGCCTTTTGCTCACTCTGAATATTAAATGCACGTAATTTGATATTCGTCTTGGTGTGAATGCAATTTTAAAATTTGATGGAAACCCAACCGACATCTCTCCTGCTCTCCGAACTCGCAAATGTAACCACATTAGAGTGGCAAACGAAAATGCCAACAACAACAACAAAAAACCCATGGCAAAAAATAAATGGGAATGAAAAAGCCAAAGAGGAAGTTGAAAAACCAACGCTGTGTGACATCACCACAAATTTAATGGTAAAACGTAAATTAAATTTTAGCCAAGCCCAGAGAACGAATTTATTTGAAAATCCATTTAAATAAATATGCATCTCCCATGCGTAATTGCATTTGAGTGTTACAAGTTTTATCACGTGCAAAATTGTCTAAGCAGACATCTTTTGTGCAACGACCAGAAACTGGCCACAGATTATTAGGGAAATGCGCTTGAGAAAATTCCGTTTGAAGGAATATCACCACTTGATATAAACGAATGATGTTTGACCGGAAACATTTCACCCCAAAAAAAAGAACGTCGATAAAATACACAACAATTCTTGCTATGCTAGCTTCACCAGTCTTACAGACAGAAGACATATAAAAGTATCAATTTATAATCTCTAGATTTTTAAATCGCTTTTATATAATATCGGGTGTCATTAATTTATATACTTTGTATGCTCAGTAAATTTTATGTTGTGGTTGTAAAATTTTACTGTGCTTAGATAGTTTGTTTCAGGCATAAAAATTCGTATGCCAAAGTTGATTTTCAGTGTTGTTTTTTTTTCTCTTCGGTTTCACACTTGTGTTTTATGATTCTTTGGTTTCTCGTCTTCATTGAAATCATTAATTTAATGACGTGCTGAGTTTTTGCGTTTCTCATCTAAATGGATTGAAAAAAAAACAACACCCATCCTTTGAAACGATTCAATGCTGCCATGTTAGACTTTGTGACGAGATGTGAATTTCAAATGAAAAATGTAATGGCACACGTTTATTTCAAAGTAAAGTATAAACTCCATCTAACGTTCTCTTTTTCTCTTATGTCACCCCATTACGCATATGCCTCGTTACAACTGGACGTGACGATCGAATCATAAAACGAAATGCTGTTTGTATTATGTCACTTTAACAAAAAAAAAAAAAAAAAAAAAAAAAATTTGCTATGAGAAGCGAATTTTGCTTCAGGAGCTTTTTGTGCCGTCCATCACATGCATTGGAACAGATGTGTGCTATTCAGGCTATATGAACATTAAATTACTTTTCGTTCACTAATTTTATTTGGAATACATGCATATAAATTGAATTTTGCGAATCAAACGATAGAACGATATTTAACGGAAGCCAATGGTAGATACCATTTGGAATGGAATAAAATCCAATCGATGCAGGCAATTACATGAATTAACGCATACATTTACGTCACGACAGTAATTTCGTTTTTTTTTTGTCATACCAAATGCATCAATTTAGTACTAGGTTTATGGGCACATCGATGTTTGTCAATTAAATTTTCGTAATGTATCCAATAGACATATCGATGATACGGTTTCGTTGGGTTTGTTCGCATTATTTCAAGACTCATTTGCCGATAAAAATGAATGCCTCGTTTCGATTGGAGGCGCATGTGTGCAAGCATGGTAAAACACACAGCGCATAGCAGTTCAATACCAAATAATCGGATGACCATCGTTCTTTTAATCGGCGCTATAAACAAGTCAGTTTTGAATGCTGAATTTAGTATTACAGTAAACAAAAATAGGTTAAGAATATAGCGGCAGTGCATACTAGTGGTGACGATTCAGAATTAAAGAGCATTTTTTTTTCAAATCAAAAAGTATTAAATTCATTAAATTCTATAGCTCGGGATACTAACAAATTGTGTATCATTTGGAGTGACATTCATTATGTGTGTAAACGCCCACTGGTTACTTTTTAATTGTAACATGCTTTCATCAAAAGATTCATAATATTCAATGCATTGAATCAGAAATAATTGCATGGGCTACACCTTTCAGATCAATCATTATTATTGGTTTCATATTTATTTCATTTATTGGATTTCAATTCATTACTGAATATATTCAGTACTATGTATTCATTATGTTATATATTCAATCCATTTGATTCCAGTTGATTTCAATTGATGATATTATTTCACGTGAATATAATTTTAGTATTTCTACGCATCAATTTTTAAATAACGCAATTGCGGAATTGAAAAAAAATATATTCATCAACATTCGCAAAAAAAAAACAACTGATACTGACACTTGATATCTTTCTCGTGTCAGAAATAGACGGATGTAGCAATTCATTGTCTTTAACACCGTACAGTTTATGTAATGACAGTTTGTTGAATGGAATGAAAATTCAATGAGGTTAAGATGTGACGAGCAGGAACTATTATGCGCTGAAATTAGCTAATATTTTGACTGGAAATATCTGCCAATAAATTTAAATAAAACAAATCCATTGTGTAATTTGGATTTATTGGCAGCGATTTTCAGCCAATATCCTAAAATATCAGCTATTTGAAGCTGCAATTGTCATCCGATAATAGTCCTTGATGACGGTTTTTTTTAGCTTTCATTTCAGCTGACTGTTGAATTCGATTTATTTTCAATTTGATTAACAAATGTGCATCTTTACAAAGTTATAGCTGATTTTTTTTTTCATCAAAAGACTTTTGTAGCTTAAATTTGAGTAAAACAATCCACACATAACCGTGCCAATTTCGATTGTATTTAATTTTTGAAAAAAGTGTAAATATATCAATGAAATAAAATCTCAGATCGAACTGCACACTTGTTCAATGGCTGACACTTTAAGATTGTGTTGCTTCATTAATTTCTTCAAATCTGTGGCGGATTGTCATCATTGACATGAGACACGAAACATGCACTCTAGTATTTACTATGTCATGTTCGGGCTAAATACAAATAATCCGATTTCGATTTGTTCAAATAACTTGGATATGTCTGCCATCCATAAAATCAGATTAAATTCAAGTAATCTTGCATAAAATATCATTTATTTAATATGATGTCTGTTGCGATATAGAATTACAGACGCGGCTAAACCTCGGAAAATCATCTGTGGTGCTAAATTTCACATTCAGTATATATTCGCATTTCAATAGATGGGGTAATTTTCCAATGCAGACCTGTGCTTTTGTTGATTTTTATGTATACTCACTTAAGAAGAAAAGCTTTATTTTCTTTTTAATCAAAGTCAACGTGATCGCATCTGAGGCATCTCACTTGCTATGCAATACTCATTTTTTCCCTCTGTTTGAATGCGTCGAAAAAAAGCCGTAATTTTATTATTATTTAAATTCTAATTTTAAAGGAATGAAAAACGTGGTATCGGTGCTACCGACACCGACAGCTATAGACGGCTGTAGACGGTGTTTGTGTAGCGTTTTTTTGTTTAAATAGAAGTCATTGCGTGCAGTGTTACCGAGTGAAATGACGACAGGCAAAATAAATTTCCAGTGGATGTAATCATTTTGCGCCACACAAACCAAAAACACCGCTCATTCACTAGCGGTAACCATCTAAAGTATTTTCATGGTTTCACTGGTGCTGTCGCCAACAATTTATAAAATGTACTTTGCACGATTTTTTCTTTTCATTTTTGCTCTGTCTCTCATCTCTGCTCTCTGCCTCCATTCCACTTCCGTCACTTAGTCACAGTCGCAGTTAGTGTATGTGTATGGACTAGGAATAAGGTAGGTATGTATTCAGCCTAAAGTGTCCGGGTGCGAAGCAATATTGCAGATGGAAAACACTTCTTTTTTATAGCTCATTCATTTTTCGTTTGTTCGTGCATCGTTGCCTTTTTTAATTCAGTTTTATTTTGCTTCTTTCATTGTTTTTTCGGAGGGAAAAAGTTTTATTTCTTTTGTGTCACTTTTTTGTTGTTGTATTTTTTAGTCCACATTTGGATGCAGTGGGATATTTAACTGAGTTCATAAAAGTAAAAACAAAAACAAAAAAACCGGCGGTATTTTCAGAACATACAAACACATTTCTGGTAAAACACGTTTTCTACCGCAAAATGAGAGAGACAGAGAGTATGAGTGAATTAATGAATTTCAAGTGAGAATGTGCGCACAGACTCTGTACAAATAGAGAAAAAAAAAACAGTTCCACAAGAAAACTAGACAAACTGGTTTTGCCGCTCTCATTCCCTCTCATTCATTTTGAGTAGAGAAAAAGCCACTTTATGAATTTCGTTTGTTTTTTTTTTCATTTAAGTATTGCAGTAAGCACCATTTTGATGATCTCCCGGTTAATACATCTTCTTGCCGGATTTTTAGTGAAACTAAAACTTTTTGTTTCTCTAGCATTTAATGTTCTCAACTATTGAATTTTCCATGTGAAATGAGTTTTCTGCTTAACCAAAAACTCCGCAAAAATTAAGGAATGATGGAAAAAAAATAAACAAATCCAAACGGTGTTCGCATATAATTTAAAATTCTCAAAATGTGCTCTTTAGTGTCCATTTACTATTTTATGTATTCATATTATCTTGTTGGTCCTTTTGATTTTTTTTCTTTCTCTGTCGTTGAACAGTGCGAAAAAAAACCGGTGCGGATAGAATTTATGTTAACGATAAGCAATAATAATCCCGCACAGATTATGGGTGCTGAATGGCCACCGCTAAAAAAAAAATGTACATTCTTAAAAAAAAAACTATAGTACAAAATATAACAAACCATTGAATTACATGAGTCTAGAGTTAAATAACCTTATCTCAGCACAACCGGTCAACAATTGGTTAAATCTATAAAATTGCTTATGGAACAGCATTGGCTTGGCTATCGACCGAACAGAAATTTCAAATCATCTCGCATTTTCTTCCAACAATATAAACCTTTTTTTGTGTGTGTGGATGAAATATTATATTGCTCTTCAGCACAATTCAACTGAATTTAACCGGCTGGTTTATTCGATAAGCATATACTGATTTTTGATATACCACTTTACTGTGTGTGTGTACATTTCGTGTTTTTTTTCTCTTTCTCATCAAAGTGAAACCATTTTCATTGTGGCTATCGACGGTTTATGGTTGGTTTGCGATTTTTGATTTTTTTTCTTGCTTAACGTAGTTAATGTTAAATGTTGAAACATACGAAACATATTATTTCCTCATGGGTGCTCTTGAGTACTTCGTGGATACACAAGGGCCCATGAACATACAGATATAAAACACACTTTGTTCAGCCTCAGGAAAGCTTTACACATCGTACCGAACCGGAGAGTGAGCATTTGAAATAACCCGACCAACTTCATGAACAGGTATGTCCGTACGTTGACTTTTACGCCGTATACATAATGAAATTTCACTATACTGTAAAATGCGTGTGAATGTGAAAAATGAGAGGCAAGAACCAAAGATTAGCAATTGCATTTCATCATTGTAAATGGAACCGTGGGCGAATGCCTATTAACACCCAGGTAGCGATGGTCACAATTGAAAAATTGTCCTCCCCCTGTAAATACATATAATTCGATATAACACTCATTGGGTCAATATCCGAATTTCGTAAGTTCTAATTTTTTTAAACCAAATTTGCATAGCTTTCGACCTCAATGGAAGTCGTTTAGTGCTGAATGTGAAAAAAATTTCAAACACAAATCCTCCTAAAATGGTGGTTCTTTACCTTCAAGGCCATTATGTAATATGGTAACTTCATTGAACTTCCAAAACAAATGACATTCCTACATATTGGCTACCTGGGATTTTTGCTTACTCAACCAACAGTTGTTAATGAAATACAACTTATACGAGCAACGAAAAGTATTCGTACAGGTACTAACTGAAATAAAAGCAACACAAAAAAAATGGCCGGTTTAAAAAGGGGATGAAGAGCTAAAACATTACGAAACATAAAGCTCTGGTCTCCCTTTTCAGCTGCACAGTGCACACTCACTACTTGTGGGTTTCTTTATGGCATGCCACACAACATCATTTATGGTGGTTTAAAGTAGCAAACGATGAATCTCAAAAACCATGTAGCGAGAAAGCACACACAAAGGGATTGTCATTTAACGCATTTGTTTTGGTTTTGTGTAAGCGCTTTAGGTTTCGGTCGTAAAACCAAAAATAGATGCAAACCATTCATTTTCCAAAACCAAATGAAACTTGAGCCATTTGTTTTTTTTTTGTCTTCTTCTTCTTCTTCTTTTATTTCTCACGAAATGCATTGGAACAAAGCTCCTGGCAGCGAGTCGGGTAATTCATTTTCCAAGACAAAAAAAAAACCATATAAATTCACTAGAGATGCAAGATCCATGCTGACATGCACACAAAAATTAAGTTCAACAAATAAATGAGGAATTTTGATAAATAAATTTCATTTTTACCTGCTTTTATTGATAGATCCCTCGATATGATAGTGCCGCCTGCATTCGATGCAATACATTTGTATACCGTCCAATGTACATCTTGACGAAAAGCGGTCGCATCGAATTTTGGAAAATATAATGAACCATTTTCCAAAATGTGACGAATCTGTAAATGCAAAAAAAAACCATTAAACCGAAACACCGTATTAAGATAGACCATATTGTCGAAAAAAACAAAAAGGTCGAGAGAAAACGGGCCCAAAATTCCATAGAGGAAAATAAAAGCATTTTGAATCATCTAGCTAGCTAGATTGCACATGTCCATAAAAAGGTACTGTTGCCACAAGAACCGAAATGAAAATATCGATTAAAATGCATATGAGCCTAAAGTGACAATAGAATTTTCGTTTAGCTTGAACTCAACATTTTACTTCGGATACCAAAATCATTCGAGCCAAATCTATAAAATTGACTAACATTTGCAATGTTCATGTGATTAGTTGGATTCAATAGCGAGAGAGAGAGAGAGAGAGAGAGAGAGAGGAGGAGGGGGAGGAGAGAAAGAGAAACACATGAGTATGAGAATGTCGAATGTTTGCATCATTATATAGCGGTGTGGTATTCGTGTGCAGCTATATGATGTATTGTTATGTAAAATATCGATTGTTTGCGTTTGCCATTCGATGATACTGAAGCTGTGCCACAATTAAAATGCATTGAACAGTTTTCAGAATGTGCGGCGGTCGTTGTGCAATGTGCACTGGTTGCGTAATTATCCAACGAAGGATAGAAATCGGATGAAGTGAGAGAGGGTGAGAGGGAGAGAGAGAGAGTGAGAGCGCGAGAGAAAGAGAGAAAATTCATGAAAGATTTAAAGTTGAACCAAAGTTTTTGAATATTTTAATAGCGGAAATCGATTTTCATTCAATGATAAATATGATATTTAATGAAAACCAAATATAATACTGTCGACTACAGAGCACAAAAACGTCTTGTTGTGTTGCGAACAGAATGAAAATCGATTCACATACATTTACAAATGAAGAAATGTTTGTGTGAAAAAAGATATTGAACGGTGAAATGCATGCAAATCGAACAATGTGATGATAAATCGAAAATTTCCATCGAACCAATGATGACGCCGCTGATTACATAGAGTCTTAAATTGATAAAAAAAAACTCTTGCATCATCATTCAGATACGTTTATGAAATACAAATGCTTTTTTGGTTTTGTTTTTTTTTTTTTTCATTCGTCGAACGTTGGTGGTCGTTCCAACGAACCGACAATCATGTTGTTGATTTCCTATTTGCTTTGAGGCTGTCAGCGATGAAGATGAATTTTTGATTTTTGATTGCCATCTGCAGTTATAGTATAGGAATTGTATTCTGTAATTCATATTTCATGTTCAATCATTTCTGAATCGAATCGATTATGTGTACGCTTGTAAATTAATATGCTCCAATTGAATTCATTTTTCGATGTTGTTGTTCTTGTTGTTGTGGAAATGTTTAACCAGCGAGCTGATTACGATGCAGATGCACACATTTGGTTGCGGTCCATCGGATAGTGGCATTTCAACAATGTAACGAATACGAAATTGTACGAAAGAGGTGAAGAGACTACACTTACCCGGGGTATTGTCGTCACTGGTGTATTATCCAGATGCAACCATTCGATTTTTGGCGGTGGGCTTCCTTTGGCTACACAATCTACATGATTGTCGATGATATTTGTAAATTCTAAATGATGTGGCGGCTCTATTGTGAATGAAGGCCCTTGGATATCGAACGGATCAGCCAACACATAGCAATCTATTCGAGAGCAAGATATAGAGAGAGAAAGGGAAGAGAACAATGGAAGATAAAAAAAAAATTGACAATGTTTAGTAATTAAACGCATACAGGAAAATGAATGTTTCAATCAAACAAAAATCATTGTGCAATGTGCATTCATTTGCATACAAAAGCATTAACGGCTCAGATAAAAGCGTAGCTATGGCAATAATTGTGCCGAATGGTGTGCATTGTGCACTCAAAGCACACACACCCAGATACATCTGCACACACACACACACACACACATCGCAACTGTTTATCTCAATTCACTCATCGAAATCATTTGGTTTACCATTTGAATGTTGCCCGCATTTGTGTAAATAGCGTTGGTTTCCGATCTCAAAGCCGCACTCTAGCTCGCACTCAAACACACAATATTTGCGTATGGCACAATCGAAAATCATAAATTAATCGAATGACCTAGTTAAAGTTTTGGCTGGGGAGATTCTCATTAAGTGCGATATGTATTCTAAATGTAAATTGCAATCAAGTGGAGAATTTATCGTGTATGTATTGGCATTTTTGCCTCCAAATATGGGATATTTTATTTTGATAACTGACGATACGTGTTTGCATATGATGTGGTGGGTGGTGATAATGGCAGTGAGGTTTTTAGTTGAATTTATCGAGTAAATAACATAAAATCAACTTTTAGCTTTTGTGCAAATATTAAGGCCGCGCACCATCAGAACATACAAACAATGCGTTTTCCATAGTAATATCGTCAGTTTTTTTTTTATGTATTTTGTACAATGTATATTTTATTTGGCCACTAAATATCGAAATCCATACAAATACTAACAACGCTTGCACCATACAATTTGCATCCACAAATTGTTCATAATAAAATGAAATCTAATTTGATTAGTTTGTACATAATTAGATAATGGATTTTCGTGTTTTATCACATTAAAACATGCATTTTTGATGAAACATTTCCGATTCGCTCGGTGAATGCGGTCAATAATTGCAATGGGATTTATGTTGACCAATTGAATGAACGTGATAGCAAATAAGAAAATGCAAAGTATTGAAACGTGATACGGATATGAGAATGACGGTGGAGATGGGTGAGGGTTGAAGATTCCAAACGAATGATTTAGCGTTCAATAAGATAGAAATCCATTTGTTAAATCATTCATTAAATATGAATGTAACATGAATTATGTAAATGTGGTCGATTTGATATTTGATACTTGAATGTACACTCAATCTTTCTGATTTGTCCATTTATTTAATGTGTAGTGTATTTGAGTGAAATCAAATAGCATGATGCACTGGAACATTTTCAAAAATCAATGATTTATACAACGGCGCGATATTATATCGGATACGAATGAGCGCTTGAATGACATCAATTTGATAGCATTTCGGTATTTTGTGTGGGCCAAAAACACAAAACTTGCATTCAGGCATGTCATTTTCAATTGTTATTGATTTGTTAGCGGAAAGCTTGTTTCAATGATTCTGTCAAACATTGTTTGAATATTGTGCATCACAAGCTTTGCATCCGACTCGTGCTAATCATGTCTAAGTTCATGACATGAGTCTGTATCATGATTTCTTCGCAACAACACAATTTCAGTACAACACTCTATCTTTCCATTGCACACAGACACACACACACACACACACACACACACACACACACACACACACACACACACACACACACACATTCTCCAGAACTATTCAATTCGAAATTATTTAAAACTCTCGCGATGCAGTGAAAACCGCGCTTTGAAATTGAAACTAATCGTAATTGTGCTTGCCGTTTTGTTTAAATGCGATTCAAATGCAAATTTATGTTGATCAATGACACAAATAACCAATAAATAAGGATTTGTTTAAACCCACGGAACTAATCTCTATGGCATTTATTGAAGTAGTGATAAAATGTCATCCATTGCAATTTCGAAAATACGGATACAAATATATACAGTCATTGGTCCGATACAAGAGCGAGAGAGAGAGGGAGAACGGAATTTGGTGAAATATGGTGCGGTTTTGTTGTTTTTTTGTGTGTGTGTGTGTGTTGTAAAAATAACTTTGGTTAAGTAATTAAAGCTCCAAGCTCGATAAAATTGTTAAAATTTTCAATTCAATTTTACTACATCCAATCAATGGACCAATACAAATGGTTTGCACCATCGAAATTCCAATTCGCTTCAACTACCAGAATATTCCATCTCATGACGAATTTTAACAAATTTTATTTATTTGAAAACATCAAGCAGATAATTACTTCAATGATAATGCTCGTATATGACATTTCGACGGCATGCATACCAATTAATAAATTACAATTTATAGTAATCAGAATTGAATGTGTGTACATTTGGAATTGAATTTATTGGCAGGCATCGTTCGAACGTGCAATGAGCTTGGTTGAAATTGCATTTGCACGAACTATCAATATCACTTTTGATACGATCGAAGTTTACTTCATTTTCAACCTCTTATATGATTAAGCTCATCGCAATGAATACGCAATGACAATGAAATTGTTCTTGTGTGATTTTCCATTGAAAAATAGTATATGTCGCTGTCTGTTTTTGGAATGCAATGAACAGGCAAATCAAATCGTTGTCATTCATCTGGTTTTTACATTGTTGTAGCACATAATATGCATTTGGTTGGCTTTGTTTCGACAGATACAGAGCAAAGGGGAACGAGCTACTTGGAAGTCTTTGATTTCGATTTTCGTGTTACCATACAAAAGCCATCAAAACAATACATGAACATTGATTGCAGTACGAATACAAAGATGGAGCACAGTATGAAACGTCTGTTGGAATTGAATCGAACATAAAAACTCACTTAAATTTTGCTTCAACCATACCAGCGCCACTTGAGGTTATTATAATAATGTCAACATCTTCGACTAAGTGAAACGGAAAAAGGCAATTTCCTTGTGATAAAATACCATGAATACAATCCAATTTCATTCAACTGACAGTTATGTGCGGAAAAATTTTCCGTTTGCATGTAACCGTTAAGATGCTGCCACTACCGCTGCTGCTGCTGCTGCTGCTGCCGTACAGCCCATATCCAAATAAATGAAGTCGTAAAAATAACAAAAGAAAGTTAACAGAGTGAAATTGTCGTTATTTTTGTTGGATTTTCCAAATTGGCAATCAATTTCATTTAACAACGATTGTAAGAAGCACCAATTTTTGATTTTCTTATTTCATAGGTTTGGTGTGTGCTTAGCACGAAAGAGACACTTTGAGTACGCACTCGGACATAGATACGTAATTTAGTCAAGTATTACTGACCCACAGCAAGCGATGAAAAAAAATCTCTTCAATTGTTTCGAGATCCTATTGATACACTTTTCGGAGCAACAAAAAACCGTAATCTATTTTCAACAATGAAAGTTGGACATATGTCAAATGCATGAATGGCAAAAATAGCCGAGCCGAGGTTAAAGAACAATTTGCATCAACTTCACTGAATTTATTTTGATGTCATAGCTATAAATAGTCACATTCAATTTTCATTTAAGGTTTCAATATCAAACCAATTATTATCTATCTTACTAAAGCTTGAAATGTGATTTCCAATTTTGTGACAATTTATATTTTCTCTATGTACATAACAATTTCAATACATTTTAATGATGTGTACATTTTGCGCATATAATACTGCATACGTATTACTATAGTAAAATGTATTATTATTACAATAATAAAAAGTGGTCAATTTTCCTCCCTCCAGAGGTTGAAAATAGTTACTTTTTCCCTCTGTATTTCGTCTTTTTGGAGGATGAACTTTCAGTGCTGACACTTGCTCTATGTTTGGCTCTATGAATTAATAATAATGTTTGTATATTCAAATACCAAAAAAAACGACAACTGAAAAAATATATTTGACTGACCCTTGTGAAAAAAAACGATTGCCAGCAAGTCGACTGTTAGACGACTATAGTCGATTAATTTGGGATAATAGACGTCTGAAACCGATTTTTATGTACTTTAGACGGTTTCAGTCGATTGCCAATCGATTGACAGTCGATTGCCAATCGATTGACAGTCGATTGCCAATCGATTAACAGTCTATTGTCAGTCGTTTTAAATCGATTTCCAATCGTTTTCAATCGATTGTCAGTCGTTTTTAATCGATTTCCAATCGATTGCCAGTCGTTTTTTGTCCCAATTTAGCCGTTTGCCAAACGACTGTCTGTTCAATCGTTTTATTTTCATAAGGGGATTTAATGTTAAGCTAAGAAAACGCAATTGAATGTCGGCTTATTTAAGTAGACAATAAAACCAAATAATAATAATTAACAACGACTCACGAGGTCCAAATGTCGAATATTGTGTTTTTTGTCTCCATATATGGAGAACCTTTATAGAGTATAGAGACAAAAATCATACATTTTGTTTTCAAGTGGTGATTTTCAACCTCTGGAGGGAAAAGTTATTTCTATTTTCTATTGAGTACTTATTACTTAGTAATAGTCTACATTTTACGGTAAATTCTTTTTAATCCGATGAAAAGATCCAAACAACCAGCAAGTAATACAGTAACAGTAAATGTTCCAATGCAACGGTTCAATAAAATCCTTTGCAAGGTAAGTGAAGATACGCATGTTTCATGACGAGATATTCAAACACAACAAACAGAAGGAAAAAAAAGTTGTTCGAGTTAATTTTGCACTTAAAACTTGTTCGGAAAGTTTTGAATATTGTTTTAAAACTGAAAATGATAGGTTCATATTCGCCAGTCCAACCATTTGTTTTTTCGCCTGTAAATGACTGTAATGGTCTGCCTGCCATCTAATGAAAGGCCTTCAAGATATTAACAGAATTTATACAAAAAAAAAACTCTTAAAATTAGTTTATTCACTGCTTTCATTTATTTCAGACTATCCAATGGAATTGATGTGCATAATAATACCACCATAAAAATCAACAAATAAAGTGTAAATTTGTTCCGAGTCAAATGGAAGTCAAAAGTTTTGTTTCGTATAAATTAAAGTGCAATTATTCGAGCTAGAGGGCAAAATATATTGCAAGAATTTATTGCGTGAAACGCTAAATTTAGATTTAAATCTCCGGAGTTTTGGCTTTTAAGTGGATTGTGGCGTATGATTTGTGTTTTTAAAAAGTTGAAAGAAATTTTAAATAGTGCTAGGAACACATGCCACTTTACTCTTAAGCAGATTGTGAACCAGCAGCATGTGCACATTTAACTAACTACATCGATTATTACGCCATAATAGTATTCTAATCAGTGTTTACAATTGATGCCGTCTACAATAAAAGGAGGAGTGTTGCCACTCTCTCTCAACTGAAAAACCTCTTTAAACATGTTTGAATGCGAAGATGAAGACAAAGTTGTAAGTGAAAAACCTTCGGGTGTTTTAAAGTGCACAAATTAATTGAACTTTTAAGTTCACGTTTTGAATGTTTAACTCTGGCAGCGGAGTTTTTGTTTGTTGAAAATTTTTCACATTCTGCAAAATAATGAAAATACTTATACGTTTTCCACACATTACCCACTTCGTCAATTTAAAATCACTGGCCATGGCGTTTTATTGTGGAAGTTCGCCAAATGTTTGCCGCACTCGTCTCTTCCACTCTCCATTCACAGCTCCCAAAAAAAAACCTCCAATGAAATACGAATTCAAAACGAATATAATTCAAACTTCGAGCAAACTTTGCAATTGGCAACTATTTTGAGCGGCACTGCTGCTACTTCAGCAGCTTTCAATTTTTTGGGAAAAAAAAAACCAAAAACTCATTAAAACTACATTTATAAATACATTTCCATTAGAGTCGGCTTTCTCTACTTCGTGTATTTTTTTTTCTTCTTCTATTTTGATATGCGTTTATTTGCAGCCAGTTTTTTCTTTCACTTTTCGATTGCAGCAGCCACTTCATTCAATCCGGGGGCTGGTTGTTTGTTCAAGTTTTGCAAAGTTTCTGCGTTCAACTATTGACTAAAACATCAGTGAGATAATCCATAGATATTTCGAAGTTTCAGTGTCCGCCCACGCAAAATCGGGTCAAGAATAATGCCAAATGTGGGCATGTGTGTTTCTAACGTGTTCTATGTTCAAAACATACATGATTCAAAGATAAACGTTTCATTAACAGTCATTCGTTCAACACAGCACTGATAAATTGACAAAAAACGATGACTAAAACAGACCCCTGCCGTTGAGAAGTTATTTGAAACTCAAAGTTATTTTGCAATATCTCATTTTAGTGGATCGTTACCACTTGCACATATTTACCAAAATGCAGAATCGTTCATTCATTGGAACTAAAAGCGCAACTCTGTTGGCGACCACAAATGCAATTAGACTTTCTATATATCCATTTTATTTTCAGTGGGTTTTATATATACATTTCTCCAGTTGATGGGTTGTTCATGGTGAGAAAATTTCGAACTCAACATTTGGATTTGTTTGCTCGGTTTAAGCATTTCACATTCACATGCATACATGTTGGTGGAGGATTAAAAAAAACCGAGCTCGCATGAAAATCATCTAAAGTCCATTCAACTAAAGCTTTCATACACACGCGCTACTTTGAAAATTGGCATAAAAGAGCTGTTGAATTGTACTTTGAAAATTGGTAAAGTTTTTCTTTCTTTCTTTCTTTCTTTTTTTTTCAACTGTGCTCAATGATTTGAAAAACAGTATTTGAAAAATCCATTTTTGATGTGTTGGGTTAATAGTTCAAACTTCGAAGTGAAATAGCCGTGTTTTATGTGCATAAAATGCCAAAGAAAACCACGCAACAAAACTACTTATCCGAATCCTTCCAGAAGTAGATTTTTCTCGTTGAAGTAGTTTATAAAATGTTAATGGATACCAAAACGGTCTGAACTGCAACGATAAATGATAATGTGCATAAATGGCCACTTGTGCTGCGTTTATAATTAATAGGTTGTTTTGTGTGCGAATGGCACTAATGATTTCCACTTTTTTCACGCATATAAATTTCTAATTCCAGCCAATTTTGCGAATGCCAAAATGTGAATACACGTTACACGGTACAGCAGGGAACAAACTCCCGCTATGTTTGTTAATCCATTGGGCTGCTTAACGAATTTTGTATGTTATTCAGATAATCCAGTTGAAATAGCGTAACGCTAGATAATTTATGTAAAAATGAATCAACCGCTCATTAGAGTGCTATGAATAAAAAATGTGGTTGCAACGGGCAACAACTATTCACATGTGTTAGCATATGAAATAAGCTTTTATTTGGCACTTTGACATAATTCAATGAATGCTTTGTGACGTTCCTAAGAGAGAAAGAAAAAAAAATTGATGCGAATTAGATAGCACAAGGAAATGCTGACCAAATTTTCATCCCATAATTGATGGTGGACGATAATTTTTCTATTCAATTAGGGCAAAAAAAGTCAATTATGCATGGCAACCATTTGATGTAAATAAAGTGAAGCTTTGTGAAAGCAAAGTTGTGTATGTGTGTCAGTCAACCTGAATATTTGAACAAGTTTTTGCTCTCATGCGAATGCTAAACCAACATTAGTAATTTGTTTCGATCAATTGTTTATCCATCGTTTGGCCAGTCTGCTTTATATCGTTGTGGTAAAGAGCATTTTAAAAAAAATGTATGCACGCACCAACACGAACTAAATATTTATGCAAATTGCATAGTCAAATAGTAAAATCAGATGAATAGTGTAGTTTGGTGGCTGACGCATCCAAAGTGGATTATGAATACGAGAATAAAATGAGATTTTCACAAAAGTACAGATTTACACAGCGGCGATAACAGGCAATGACGTTGATGACATGGGGATCAAACAGAGAATTGATGAAAATAAGTATAAAATGACCGAAGCCGCTTTAACGAAGCGCAAAGTTTTCACTTACCTCGCGTAAAAATTAACATAATTGCCCCAAGTAGTACTCTGATGAGAATTCTGATTGGATTGTTTGCATGACGGACGTTGATTGGTGTTGTTGGCGATGATGATGGTGTCGCCTCAGTGGCTTTCGTCAAAATTAAAATAGTCATTGCCGATGCAATTACCAACGAAATTCGCAATAAGATTGGCATTTACGGAAAATACAACAGCACCATCGATGGCAACGGCGAATATGAATCGTAAAATTAACGCCACTTCAGCATCCTTCACTTTAGGTAAACGAGAGGCGTGTACTATGACCGATGTTGCGAAGATTCCACAATCTATTTTCCGTCGATGTCGTCGTTTTCAATGTAAATGTTGTTCTTTTCAACTCGTTTTTACCATTTAATATCACTTGTTTTTTTCTTCTTTATTGTCCGTAATTTCAAACTGTTTGTTTTTTTTTATGCGACAGTACGGAAGTAATGTTCTGTTCCTCTTTTCACTAGTTTCTTGCTGAAAAATTTCTGTTTTTTTCTCTTTGATTTGAAAATGTTGCTTGATTTACCGCACTTTTGCTATTTAATTTTTTTTTATTTTTATCTCTTTCTTAAGGGGTCGCAATTTTTATCTTATGCATTTATGCTTTCGTCACTGAATCTGGATGAGAGATAAGAGAAAAGAAATCCATTTATGGTGCCAGAAACAGAATTATGAATGTGAATTTGAGCTTTGATGCAACGATGTCATGGATAAGAAATGGTATCTGGTTGCTGTAGTGAAGCGGATAAGTCAAACAGAGAAAGCCACGGCAATGAGTACAATACAGACACACAGCCGACAACCAACCAGAGCCATGGCAAAACAGCAGCAATCCAAACGTTTGGTCTATACCAAAAACGGATATGAAATGGTTACGGAAATGTTCGAATATTAAGGAAATATGAAGTAGACAACAGATGGTTTTGAGTTTTGCCAACCATAACAACAAGCCAAGTGTGTTGTATGCAGTTGAATTTGTACAATTTCCTGTGTGATCTCTTTGAAAATCGACCGACCAATCGCATTGACATTCCTTTTTGGCATTTCTTGTGACGCTTCGCAATCGATGGAGAGAGAGAAAGAGAGAGAGAGAGAGAGAGAGCAAGAAATTTCAAGTCGAAAATGAAACGGCCATTCAACATTCGAGGCAATTAAAATTGTATAGATCACGTAAGCACACAAAACCATTCAATGAATTTTATGTTAAGAAGGCATTGCAAAATAATGAACAAGACAAACGCTTGTGAATGGAAGCGTGGCAAGAATACATGCCATTCCATCACCTCAATTCTCTTTTTCTTTTTCAATCTTTTGTGTTTTCTGCAAAACATTTTTCGTTTCAACTGCAAACGATGTTGGCATCAGGAAAAACACAATAAAATCTAAGAAGCAAAAATGAAACAAAAACTGGCATGCACATGAGAATAACATGAGTACCAAACGTGATATTACGAAGAGCAGTAACCAAGCTCATGCACGTCAAAAATCGTGCCAGCAACAATATATCCAAAACTGCTCAATAAACACAACAGCAAAAGGGAAAACGGAACAAAAAAACAGGCGAATGAAGCGCGTGTGGTAAAATAAAAGGAAACTTACAAGACCAACTAAAAAAAAAGAAGAAGAAGAAGTAAAAACAACCAAGAAACAAAAACAACATCGGAATGAAAATATGGCGAATTATTTATGGATGCAATCCGTTCGCTTTCAATTTTCATATCACACAATTTTGTGCTGCGTCAGTTTTTCTTATGATTTTACTGGTGTGTGTTTCACACACAACCACACACGCTCAACTGTCCATAACTGTATCAGGGTTTCCACAAAAACCCAGCGATTTGTGAATGCACGCTGTTTTGCCAAGCACCGTGACTGCTTTTATCACTTGGTGTTCAGAGTACAAGCCACATACTGTTGTTTGTCTCGGTTCAAAGCAATCTCATTTTTATGTGTGCGTGTATTCGGTTGATGGTTTTTGCTGTGCTGTCTTGTTGTCTACAGCTTGGTTTTCTTTTTGCTCCGTTTAATGTTCGGTCTGGTGCTTGGTCGGTCGTCTTTCTTTTCTTTTCCTTCCTCGTCGCTGTATGTGTATGTGTGTGTTTCTTTGTAGTCGTTCTTCGGTCGATGGAAAACTGGATTCCATGCTGTTGCTTCTTCTATTTTTTTTTTCTTTGTTACGGCTTTATCCAATGCTATTTATTTTACATTATATTCTTTGGTTTTTCTTCGTGATTTTCTTTTTCGTTGTTTTTATCATCACTTGTGGAGTTTCTTTGCCTTTTTTTTCTTTTGCATTTTTCTTTTGCATGATTCTTTGCGCTTCTGGTGCTCCAACCACTGTTTTGCTAGTTAGCTGCTTGCTAGATCGGTTTTTGCCATTTTATTCGTGTCAGATAGTAGTATATTGAAACGAAAGCATGTGTTTATATTCCGTAAGTCTTTATGTGGCAGAGGTTTATCATTGAATTATAGCAATCTGATTTTCTGTTTGCACACAAAACGACCGATCTTGCATCTTGTACACAAAATGGAAACTTCATGGAACTTTATGAAATAAGTAAATTTAACTGCGGAAACCCGACAACTGGATAAATATTTTCGTGTTAGTGTTGAATATGAAGTAATAGCATTATACCTTTGAATATTTATGAAGTTTTCAAGTGAAAACCAGACGACATTTGAAATGCATGAAAAAAAAACACACACACACACAAAATCATTTGAGTAATTTACCATAACATCATTTACAAAATCAGCAAAAATTACATTGAAAGTCTCCGACTTTAAATCTGTGGTAAATGGTGAGGGTAAATGAATTGAATTTCAACTGAAAATCAGTTAACATTTAAATGAGTACCGCTCTTCTGTTTGTTTTTTTTTCAATTGTATTCTACATTTCAGTTTAACATTTGACATCATTCAAAATAAAATAATCCTCAACAAATCAAGATAACTGAATATTTTCACTTAACACAGACACACAACGATCAATTTTGTTGTAAATGTCAGCTAGTTTTTTTATTTGTCCCTCATCCCTGCATTGGTTAAAGTGATTTGAATTCAACTTGAATTTGACTCCATTCAAACTTAATAATAAAAATAGATGCACGTGTTGATATTCACTGACAATTTTCATGTACTCGTTGGATCCGCTATACGACACTCTATTTGTACTACAAGTGCCTAGCAATCTACATGAGCGTTGGAGCAAAATAAAAGAGCAAACCGGATTGCTTTCGTTCGTTGCAAAAGTCGATGGAGATTGCTATGGTATTGCTATAAATATTTTGTGTATGCACAAATTGGTTTTGGTGTGAATATGAACACCCCAACCGCATACATTTTGTGTGGCAGAAATTCTATGCTGAAATGTGATATCGTTTTGTATCATCTGATCTGTTGGCGCACGTACACACGATGGCTACACAGTTCGTATTAATGCAACATTGAAACTGAATTCGAAATTCCGTGTGTTGTATCGGATCGAGCTAGTTTGCTTGCAACGGGATGCCATCATATGATGATGATGTACACAACATATGATGTTGCTGAGCTGAGTGTGCATCAGATAACATTCGCATCGTGTGTGTGTGTGTATGTGAAATAAGTGAAAATCAAATAAGAAACGAGTCGGTTAAAAAAGAAAATAGCATCGTTGATAAAGAAACGAAGATGATTTTCCATGAGCTTTGCCCCAGTGTGTATTTTTCTTTAAAACATTGCTGACGAAGACGACATCAAATACGGATCTCAACGTACGATAAAAGGAGGATTTGTTGCGCTTCATGTTCAAACAGCGTTGAATGCATGTTTGCAAAACGCCAGCGATGGAGCTGAACCACGAAAACCGCATACACGGTGTGTTTGTGTTCATTCTTCTATGTTGTTGGTTTTATTTCCTCTTGTTTTTTTTTCTTTTTCTCACTATTTTTCGTTGTTTGCTTCGCTCAGTGTGTGTATGATTTCCTTTTTTTATTTGCTACAGATTTACTGTGATACTGATGTGTGCTGTTGGATGCAACCAGAGATAATATTATGATGGGGTTATACACAATCAAGATAGTAATAATAGTGTGTTCACTGTTAGACGGCCACATGTATAACTGTTTTGTAAAAAGTGTTCCGTGATTTTTCCGTAAAATGTAAGTGTTTTTGAATGGTTTTTCTCTCATTTTACTCTCGTCCCATACCCGGCCCCGTTGAGCAATGTGTGAACGTGTTTATTTTGTTTATATTTTCACTCTATCCCAGTGATTTTTGTGTACACAGCCGGATATTTTATTGCATGATACACTATCGTATCATGGGCTACACCGAATTCAAGCATCATTTGATGGGATTTTAAGACTTTGTATGATGGCACGTGATACGGATACCGTATGTGATGGTTGTGTGTTGTGTATTGCATTATATCAATCTTCAATGTTATTGAGGCAGAGAAACGAGTAAATAAATCGTCAATAAAAATTCTTTTCGCTTGGATTTCGAAAGTTCACATTCATTTTTGCTAAAGAATAAATATAAGCTTATAAATTTATCAATAAAGAATTCAGATGAAGTTTGTTTAAGTTTGTTTAGATAATGGTGGTTTATTTTCTGTGCCCTAAGCTTCTTCCGTTTTTGTTCAAATAGTTCAATGTTATTAAATAGTTAGATCAAAATCCTTGAGAATCCATTTTCCGGAATGTTTCCTAAAACCCTGCCAGCGGTTCCACACTGATACTTTTTCCATCTCTCTCTCTCTCTCTCTCTTTCTCTCTCGTTAGAAATGATCAATTCAAACACATTAACATGATTTATTTCAATTTTAAATCGTGCACTGATTATAATCGGTGTGCGATGGGCCAGTGCAAAAATCCACGTAATTTCAATTCAATTTACATTGAAATAGTACAAACATTCTCACACTCAGGAAAATAGCATAGCAAAATTGTTCATAGTTTTCTGGCTTCTGTTCGGCTATCTCTTTCATAATTTTAATTAAATGTTTGTTGCATAATCAAATTTCATTTCAATTTGTTCAGCAATTGTATTTACATCCGTTTCCCGTTGTGCCGTAGTTTAATATTCGTAGTTTTAATATTGAAACCGTTCAGTTTTTTTTCATAAACGCGGCCCAATTTTGAATAGCGTGAGAGAGAGAGAGAGAATTCACTCATATTTGTTTGTTTACCGAAAATTCCTGAACATTTTCAAACATTTGAATTGAAGTTTTTTTTTGTGTGTTATCTACACATCGAAGCACTGTGTTTACTTTGTTAAAACAATGAACGATTTTCTGTTTGAATATTTGATGATTATTCTATTTGCCCTATCAAAATCTTCTCTTCGTTTGTTATTTTCCATTTTCAGAATATTAACATTTGCAATTTTAAACTCGTTTATAAAATGGTATTATTTGTGTTTTAAAAAAAACCAGTTCTATTTGTTGTTTTTTAATAATTTTTCTTTAAGATGAAAAAACCCACTTAATTCAAACAACCAACTGAATTTTACTGCACTCTCAGCACTTCGTGAAATTTCGCATTGGGAAATGTTAACGAGAAAAATGGAAATCCATGCTCACACTTGAACCGCTTGGATGGAAATGAAACGGAAAAAATGATAGTGGCACGGTACAGAAGCAAGTGTATGGTGTGTGTTGTGTGCGTTTATGTATCAATGCCGCATGTCAATCCATGTTATGTACATGTGACTAAAACATTTCCATGACCACTTCTTGATCGGGATGCTACATTCATCTGAAATATATAAACCGAATGCGAAATGATGCCGACAAACGCAAACACATGCGGCATATGCAAGAGAGCCGCACACACCACTCTGGATTTAAAAAAAAAAAAAAAAAAACATTTAAACACTTTTTATCCATGGCAATGCAACAGACAACAAACGAATAAACAGCTAAAGAGTGAGAAATACACTTGAAATGCATCGAGTCTGGTGCGTTCAATAGATTTTGCGTTGTAGCATGAGCAAAGTCATCGCATGCAAGCGATGCGTTTAAAGCTAATAAGCATGAAAAAGCTCAACATCAATTGAACGGGCTGGTGACGGTGATGGTGGATGATGCTTGCGTGTCACACCGGTATCGTTTTTGATTTGAGCGCACTGCCGCCGATGTTGATACCGTTGTCAATGACGTTCACATGATAAACGCTAATGATGATACCGATGATACTTCGAGTGGCAAAACTTTGCCAAGCATAAAACAATCGCATGGAAAATTGTGCAGAGAAAAAAACAAATGTGCATATGACATGTGGGAATGTTCCTCGTGAGTAGCAAATATCATATCACTGAGATGCAAAGAATGGGACAGAGCAAAAAAAAAAAAAAACTGTACCCAGACATAAATGAATACACGAAACGGTCTATAAAATGATGATGACGATAACAATAATTGTTTCGATGTATGAATTTTCAACTTTTATTGCAGCAGCATCAGCATGCATGTGACGACTATAGCCATTGAAAAAAATGTCACGATTTGTGAATAGCCGAATATATAGTTTATGGGACGATCAAACGAATCCGATGCAATGAATTCGATATTGAGATTGAAACAATGATTGGTATTGAGCCCAACAACAAAAAAACAACAACGAAAAAAAAAGAAGAAATGCAAAGCCACGCAATGCAAATCATTCGCATAGTAATAAACCAAAGACATGGGCATGCATGTGTTTTGTCACACAAATATGAGGCTTGCGAATGTTTAACAATGATTGATTCATACATTTTCAATGTCTCATGGTGTCTCATGGTGGAGGAGCCTATATGTTGGTGCGTTACGGGGTATGGGCGGCATATTAGTGCAATTGTGTGCGCTCGTTGCCATCCATCATGCTGGAAAAACCATACTACAAATTGATTGTCTCGAGAAGAGACGTGCATAACGTTAACGAACAATGGAAGCGTTTCTTGTAACATTGGTTTTTCAATTGCTCATATCGGTGCAAGAGCTACATTCGCCCCCTAGCGAATCAGTTTTTTTTTTCTTCGATGCAGGTTCATTTGATGAAAAGAATAGTATTCCCATAATAGATTCACTCTTTTTTTATTGCAACTTTTCTGCTCAAAAGGAAACTTTTTCCCCCATGTTCATTATGATTAATTTTTTTTTGACGTTGTAAATAAGACTTTTTTAAAAAATATTTCAGAGTACTGTTTGAGCACGGATTTTTTTTTTTTTTTAAGAATGAAGTTAATTAAAAATTCGAAAAGATCATAAAGAACATACTATCACGTTGGACTGTCACTGAATCTCAGTGGAAATGAGACTTCAAATTACATAAAAACGAAGTGACAGTCCAAATATGATATAACATTGAAACGCTGTACTTTACATTTTTCAAATCGAACATGTGGAATAATTGAAAAGAAATGCTTGGTTTTTTTTCATTGGACGTGTAATCAATGACGTAATCAATGCAACGTGTATCTTACGGAAAACAATGGATTGAGTCAGTGGAAAGTAAAAAAAAAACGATATTTATGTTGAGCTCACAGCAAACCACGCACATTTCCATCAATGAATCATATATCAGCAAGGAAATTAAGCGTCGACTATTTTTGGTTTATTCTGGGTTTTGGACAACATTCTTTCAAAATGTTGCAACATTCTTTCAATGTATATATATATATATATATATATATCAACTGGAGAGAATTTATTCATGTGCAATATTCAACTGGACTTGGTAAATTCACATAGGTTTCAATGTAATGAAAATTTACCGTTCTTCGGCCATGACCAAAAGAATTTGTTGCGGTTTGGCATAGAGTTTTACAATTAGATTGAAACTGACCACATTTATCGTTTGCAGGGATTACTATGGGCTGAGAATAGCAGCCTATCTGAAAATTGCAGCTGAAAATAGCTGATATCGCAAAACTTTCGACACGAAACTGTGACTATCAATAAAATCCATTGTTTTATTTGGAAAATATCTGCTATTTTCAGATAGGCTGCTATTGTCAACCCATAGTAATCCCTGATCGTGCGATATTCTCTTCGTAACTGCAAAATTATTAATTGTCTTGGAATTTTCTCCCAAACTACAGCCAAATTGATATTGCCTGGTTTTTGTTATACAATGCATTTCAAGTGTTGAATACTCAGGATATTCAGTATAAATACCAAGAATAATCGAAACAAATAGGGTTCTAATTCGAGAAAACTAATACCTAGTTTATAATTACATTAATTTTACTAAACTGTAAGTTTTAATTGAAATAAAATTGAATTCACTTCTATTTTTTCACACAATTTCATTAAAATACGTTTTGATGTGGTTTCGTCCATAATTTTTTTTTTATTTTATTTTATTTTATTTTATTTTATTTTATTTTATTGATTTTTAATTTTATTTAGGTAGACAAAACAGGTTACCCCCATGACATTTCCTACCTATTACAGTTCAACTTTTCGGTTTGAAATTTATATGATAAGAGTAAATCGGAATTTGTATATGATGCTAATTCGAGTGAAAGAAGAATGTTGAATAGACTAATTAATTATAACTATTAGTGATTATTTATATCACAGTGAACAGTTCTCATTTTACTTTACGTTTAAATTGCTTTATGTTCAAATTTATGATATTTTGATCATTGATTTTATTATTTTATAAATGCTGAAATCATGTTGTAGGTTGCGTGAATTGGCCGAAATCAGTTCTCTTATGTGCTAGATAAAATGTGAAGTTGTTTCTGTTGGTAAATAGTCTATAGACCGTTGGAACAGAGCTATAGCTCTGTGGATTATTTGAGTGCTAAGTGGTGAGCGATTAGTGATGACTGCATGTAAACTAATTAGGTCAAAGTATTCTTATCTTTTTTCCAATGTGAACAATTGGAGATGTGCTAGTCTATGTTCATATGTCTCATATGGAATGTTCAATCTAAACCAGACATGACGAGTGAATTTCTTTTGGATTCTTTCTAGTTGTTTTATTTTATTTGAAGTGAAATGGGTTCGAAATCATAGAATGTTTGAAGTATTGGTGAAGAGGATTGAGAAAATCACTTCTCATTCATCAACAGTGAAATGCATTGGTTGCATTTATTCTTAGAAATGTAAAATATCCCCTTAATCAAAATTATATGAATTCATGGAATATAAATGTAAAAGTTAGCTGAATCTATATTGTTTCTCGCAAAGATGTTTTTAACTGAATGATTTACTCCATTATTGTGCTGGATCGAATATATCGACACAAATGAAATAATTCCAATGCTAAATAATTACGTTTTTGCCTCGTATGGGAATCGAACTGAATAAACGGATAATTCCATGTTTGTAATTGCACCGTATAAATGATTTATTACGTGAGATGGGAAAGAATGCAGAGAAAACCGTATATATTCGATTGAAATGGATAGAATGATTCAATGTATTGCACTGATGACACACATTTCGTGCAATAAAAGCAGCAATAGAATTCATTTCAAGATATAGATATAAAATTGAAGATTCTATTGATTTAATCTCGTCCATTCAACATAAAATGGAATGAATGCCACACACACTATCAAAATTATATGGCATTCTACAAATCAATACAGTTATCTGTTAACAGTGAAAACACTGATAAATTCAGAGCTTTCTATTGGGTATTTGTTAATTTAATGTTTCGATACCCGGACCCCCAAAAGACAGAATTTCGAGCACACCGTACACAAATTCAACGTTATTTCAATTGTCAATTCAACAATGTAACTGTGCCAAAGATAATACAAACAACACACAATCGATTGTCACTAAAATTGCAAAACCCCTCATACAAAGCCATTCATTTCGTGTGTAAATGTGTACAAATATTTATTCGTGGTTTTAGTGAATTCATTATGCTCTTGGGACTGGCATTTGTGAGAGAGATTGGTATTTGGCACACTATAAAATCGCTGAAAACGTGTCGCTTGTGTGTTTAAATGTTTTGTCAAATACAATCGAATTGAATGATTGCACTTCACCCGAATGTTCGATTTACGTTGTATTCTATACGAGGTTGGAGTTTTGTATAAAGTTTGATATTGAAGTTTCATTTGAATCCGTATGTATTATTTGGTTATTGTTCCTCTTCTACGTAGATTAATTAAAATATTTAACCCAAAAACCACTATGCTTTGAAGCAAGAATGTCACATTTCAATATCAAAATAGTTTCATCCTTTTTTTTTGAATTCCCTTTTGTGAGGAAATAGCCCATTTTCACTAATTATATTTGAATTGGCATTTAACATCAGGCCAACATTAATTTAATTTGTGGTTTCAAATATTTGAAAATAAAGCATTGTCATAATCCGGCATTTCCGGACGGACAATTTTACGTTGTCCGAAATGTCAAATTTTAATGACAAGGTGCAACCAATCTGGAATATTGTTTGTAACATTTTGAAGAGGATATTGAAATCTTTGGTTTGGTATAATCTATTTGGCTTCATCCAGTCACATATGACACTCACATATTTGAAGGACAATGGACTTGGACGAAAAATGATCCTGTGTAAAAAAAAAAATGACTGCCAGCCAGCTGAGTTTTGAACGACTATAACCTAATTTTGATTTGGGACAGAGTTTGATTTGGGATAGTAGACGTCCCAAAATGATTTTTATGTACTTTTGACGATTTCAGTCGATTGCCAATCGATTGCCAATTGATTGCAAGTCGTTTTCTAGCCGACTTTTAGTCGTTTTTTATCCCAACTAAGCCGTTTGTTAAATCGTTTTATTTTCACAAGGGGAGAGCTGTCCGAAAGGTTTGTTCGTTGTCGTTGCCATTGTCACCTTTATTCTCATTGATGTGGTGTACAAAAATACGAAGAATTTACAAACGTCAAAATGTTATATATTGTCAAAGCGGTACACCTGCACGAAGTGTATCTCATTCCGACGATTTTATGTTCAACCATCTCTAATGGAATGCGTATTCAATTGAGAAATGTCTAAAATTAAGCTTATTAATTCACCTTCATGAAGTGCACAAAGCATTTTCAGAGAAAAAAAAAGTGCATCTATTTGATTTTCATTTTAAATGCAACAACTTTAATTGCCCACTGGTAATATGTAAGCCAGCTTGAAAGCAGGGCATACTATCCAATAAATTTATCAGCTTGAATATTTTTATTGAATAAATTTATTAGATAAATTTGATGCGTCCACCGTATCGATGCGACGCTCCAAAAGAAAAACAATGGATTCCATTGATAGTCACACTGAATGTTTGGGTCGAAGTAGAAATTTGGACCGAAGTAGAATTTTGGATGTTAACTTTAGTTTTAACTTGAGTTTTGTTGGATGTCTCGTGTAACTCAAACATTCAGTGTGACTATCAATTGAATCCATTGTTTTTCTTTTGGAGCGTGGCATCGATACGGTGGACGCATCAAATTTATCTAATAAATTTATTTAATAAAAATATTCAAGCTGATAAATTTATTGGATAGTATGCCCTGCTTGAAAGCCTGCATGAAATGTATGATTCGTTGAGATTTTTAATATGTACAAACAATCGAGTAAACTGAAAATCCTTTGAGTATATGCTTGCATATGAAGTGGCAGTGATGTGTTCGCATAGTTTGCTAGCACAGCTCAGTAGTTGAGGATTTGAAAATATCATGATGTTAAAATTTATTGTTCTAAAAAAGTCCATTCATCAAGCGCATGAAGACCTAAAACTGAGTAAAGAGAAATAAAAAGCGTATAATCAGCAGCATCAAGTTTATCCGTGTACATTTTGCAGCATTAAGTTTCCTTTAATCTTTTCGCAAAGTTCCAGAATTTAACAATTCGCTTTGATATCATTCTAGTTTTGTATGACTCTCAACCATTCATTTTTAGTTCAATTTTTCGTTAAATACTTGCGTATACGCATTTGATTGTTTTCCTATGTTTATCCATATCAAATACGTGTTTGCCAAGTGCTAATGTACGAGTACCATATTTTATTCGGAAAATTCCGACAATTAAATAGCTGCATGTACTTTGATATTGCTCAAGTGCTATGCATATCGTATATGAACGGTGATCCATGGGCCTGTGCATTGTGCTGGTGTGCGCTGCATACATATACAAATACATCGAACATATGTGCTGGATGTGCTGCACAATGGCATTATGGTAGGGAACCACAGTAGTTTCTAACAAAGCAATTGTTTAGCAAAGTTCGACTTATAGCTCACATTGGTTTTGAGCAATTGTGCGGTTGGATTTGTAAGGGCATCCAACTAATATATTCCACAATCTATGTATAGTTGATTCGACGTATTGAATGACGTTTGCAAAAAGAGCGCTACATTGAGGGTGATGTTGAGTCAACTCTGACTGCATGTTCAATGCGTTGCAATCTGACGAATAGCTTTGCTCGAATATTCTTTTTTTTTGTTTCCCTCGTACTAATAAGTCACAATTTGATATCGATGTATTCGATGACCATAAAGTATTTGTTAATTGTTAGTTACGTTGCAAAGCATTCGGTCACATGAAACACGATACATCTACTCTGTTTTGAAATCTGTACCATCGATTCCTTTCTTTTTCTCAGTCTCTGCTTCTTCTTCTTGGTGCCTTTTCTTCTTGTCGCTTGCAATTGTTTACTTTAATTGCTATGCTACATTCCATGTAGACACTGAACGGCTTGGTTGAAAAGGGGTTACGGCAAAAGCTTCGTATGCATTAATAACGGATTCATATTTATGCTCCAAATATTGAACACAAACACACATAACGAACGAGTGGAGAGAAAGAGAAAGAGAAAGAAAGAAAGAAAGAGAGAGAGAGAGATGCAAATATAAAAAGGTACAATGTGCTTTCATTTGACGAGTACATGGGCCAGAAAGCCAGCATCGCTTAAGCTATATTGCAGCAATGTTTCCTATCGCACTGTACAGTGCCTATGTAAAGTATTAACGTCACCGTGTGCATAACACGAAGCCTAAAGACCTACATCCATGTACCATTGGAATCCATATATGGCGATAGCTTTTTTTTTGTTGTTGTTGTTCGCCTGGTTCGTTTAATTTTAGTATTTATCTATGTATTCGCTAGCTAACAGTAGGTTCTATGTGGTTCTTTGTAAATTTGCACACGATTCAAATGCGAAATGCAAACGCACGTAAAAACAACAATAGTTTCTCTCAACCGAAATACATAATATCATCCCACCCATGGTAGAAAGGGATCTTTTGAAGCGAGGCGAGATTATTCTGTGTGTTGTTGTAACTGTTTTTATGGTTGTTCTCATTCCTTCTCTCTCTTTCTCTCTCTCTCTCCTCGCCCTTCTTTTGCTTTCTCACTTGGGCTTAAAACCAGTCATTCAAAAACGCACACACACATTCAACGAGAATACATTAACCAGATGCATGATAGCGGCGTTAGTTGGCCAAATGCAATTGATGTCTTTTGTAGCTCTAACATGCTTTACCAATTCAAAAAAAAAAATGCAACGGAAGAGTGGCGAACTCGAGTTGAAATGTAAAAAGCATAAACACACGATGATAAAATCAATTCGATAAATTTGCCGAAGCGCAAGAGAAAAGGCATGAGGGCGCAAATTGCATAGGATTCTTGCAATGAATTATATTTGTTCAGTTGTTTACACACGAGCACAATGATAACACTGTATTTCCTCTGACTGACTTTTGCCAAACTTTCAGTAGGCAAAACATTTTTTTTTTTGTTCGATGTTTTCTTTTTCATTGAGAAATGAAATACAGCGGTGATGTGGTTGTACTGTTGGGTACTTGAACTAGAATTGGACAGCTTACCAAAACCACTGTGATTGCTTGGTTAACGCAATCGCCAAACGAGTTTGGTATCTGCACTTTACCATACGAAAGGCAATCACTGCAAATAGTTATTGCTTATTATGCAGAAAATATGGTTTAAATACAAACGAACGAGTGAGAATGGGAGCGTTTGGTGCGCAGTCTCAGTTGATGAGCCAGCATCATATAGATTGTGTCATTGAAATCAAGCTCATTAATTGCACGTCAGCGAATTTGTTTCTAACGTTTAAAACGGCGCCTGTCACAGGCCACGCATTAAATCTTGCCAGCCGATGTGCAATAGCAATTATATATATATATATATATATATAAAATGCAATGGCTTTTGGTTCCGTAAACAAGCGTTAGCAACCGTTCGAGCAATGTTTGTTGCAAAGTTTCTCATCTTGACATTTTCGTCGAAAACAATAGCTAAACGGACAGACGAGAAAAATGAATGCAAATTGCATTTTTTTTTTGCTGTTTTTCTCATTCTTCACACACACACACATACACACAGCTTTCGGATGTTTTTGTTGCGCCGTGAGAACGGCTGTTAGTGAGACCTGCAGAAGAGAAGTATGGATTTTCTCATTCAGTGTGCGCCAGCCTTCATCTGTGTTTGATTGTGCTCTTTAACAGAACCGAGCTGAGCATCAAACACATTTTCCACTCATCTACCGTATTTTCCAGTTGGAATTTTTTTATTCTCGTCTCCCCACACATTTTTGTCGCATTTTGTAGCTCGTTAATTTGATGCTTTTTCCTGTTTCACTATCCGATTTTCGTAGCATTCAACATACAAAAGTATTATATGTAGTACATAATTATGCACGTTATACAGACCCACATCGCAATAGGTAATGCCGCTCTTTTTTTTTTGCTCTTTTTGTATTATTTCGCTTTTGCTATCGTGACTAAAGCGGAAAATAACGGAACAAATTCTTTTTTAATGAAATACTGATGCAACGAACAAACAATCAGCCAAACGAGTTTTATGCAACTCATGTTCATTGTGAATGCTTGATATTCGCCTGTTCAAGGTGTATGGCAAATGTGTGAAAAAATTCATTCGAATCGTTTGCTATTATGTGTGTGTGTTTTTTTTTTCTGCGTTCCAATATCAATGTGCTCGACACACTAAATAATTTAGCGATCGCTAAGCATCCGGTGAGACTGATTTTGTTTCCTGAATATGGCCGTGTGTACATATTCCCACGCAAAAATCATCACTTATGGAAATGAATGTTTCAATGGTTTTCAGGTCATGTGCACTTTATTCCCAAAAGCAAAAGACACCATGACATTGCATTTATTAGATAACCACAAGATACTGACACCCACGATATAAAAGCACGTCGTGGATGGTAAAATGAGTGGAAAAATTGGGAAACATATCAAACCTGCCTAAACATCCGTTTTGTGGCATATCAAAAGCTGTTAAAGCTCTCACACACAACAACGAAAATTGCTTGGATAATTGTTGCTGGAACAGTGTCTATGACTTAACCATGTCAGAAAACAGCAACAACAACAAAAATACCAAAAATAAAGTCATCAATTCACACCACGTCAATTTGGTTGGCATGTATTATAATGAACCTGTCAATGGCCTAGTCGAGTCGGCAATGCAAATGATAAAAGTGTTTGAGTACTTTGGATTTATTTATGCGTTTCAAATGGAGAGTGCATTTCTCTGTAGAGCAATTTTTAGTGGTTATTTTTGAAGTGCAAACGGATCATTCAATTAATGTTTTTTTTTTTCTCTTTCGAATGTGTGTGTCCTTAAATTTCAAGTGATTGGTTTCAATTTTGATGGTTGCATCGTGACAAATTCATTCGATGTGTGCACACGAATGATGGTGGCATATTCACTTGATTGCAGATCGATCTATTGAAGAGGCACCATTGATGGAATGGACTTTTTACTGAAGTACATAGTGAATTTTATGCACCATTTCATCAGCAAATACATACCAATTTACACAGATTTCAATATTGATGGTTTTTTTTTTGTCACTCACTTTCTTTTGAGCGTGCTGTTGAGCTTGAGCTGGAAATGTCCAAAAACAGGATGTTTAACAAATAGAGAAATTAAATAAAAAAAATAGCATGAGTTACTATTACACAGATGCTAACGATGACCTTAATTGTGAGAATATTGATTTAAAATTTTTGTCTACATATCTCACACAATCGCATAAAATCCATCGGCAATAATTTATTATTGACATTGCCAGTGTTCCATGATGCGATGACCAACAACTCGGGCTCTGGTTTTCGCATGTAATTCCATTTTCGATATATGTGAACCAATTTTCTCATTCAACATCGCCCAGGCGGCCGCATCCATATAGCTTTAAATATATTTCAATTTTATCTGGAGCTATTTTTTTTTTGTACAGATTCGATGCTACCGAAACTCCAAATGTACGATATGTGTGCAATCGTTTTGTGTATTGCGTAAATGGGTGAAATCACGTGACATGCATCACTGCACTGGACTCTCCCATGGTTACACATATGCATATTCGTACTCTAACCCACTGAAATTGCAAGCGATTTTAAATCGAAACGATAAATAGATATACATTCGAGCTATGCTGATGATTGTATATCGAAATCGTGCACATTCACACCAAATACTCGACTAAACTAAATTCCACAATGAAAATCCATCGTAATAATATTAAATACAAAAGCTTCAAGTCGGAATATATTCTTTCGGGATTGTTGCAAAAGGGATTAAATTGTGTAAAAGCCCGCATGCCAGAGCTATGTCTTGATTATGCTGCCAAATATTTGTGATAGTCTAATTTAACGCATGAATTCCAATTTCATGTAAATCAGATATAGAGCAATTTGTATTTGATCGTGTCATGCCATTTAATTTGTGTTGTATCGAATTTTGACTTATTTTAATTGTGTAACATTGGCCAATGCATCACTAACTTTTCATATTTTTGGTCCACCAACTTTTCGAAACCAGACGAGGGCATTACAAAAATAATGGCACATAAGTTATAAATGTAATGAATCAGAACATTGGTCATATTTCTTAAATGATGGAATTTGATAACAGATTTTTCAAAGTCATTCAAAGCCGCGTGTGTGTGTGTGTGTGTGTGTGTGTATTAAATAACTACAATTTGAATAGCATTAGTCTCCTACAATTAAGAAGGTTCAATAAACAAATTGCAGGTATTACACATGCAATTCATGCATTTTATTGAGTCTTTGGTGTGTACACAATCCCAAGCACTTACTGAGTACGTCCTATAAGACGCTTAAGCTATAGCTTAAATAGGCTTTCATCAAGCAACAATGCGATTAGATGAAAGGAAAGTGGATACGTTTTGAATAGATGTATTCTTCACATTAAAATCCAACTGAAATGTGTTATAATCCTTCTCAAAATGAGCCTCATATAGAAACAGTATCCAATCATTTTATGGATATAATGTGCCACAAAGTACAAAATTATCTCTCTAGAGGTTTTGCGGTTAGAGCCATCGCCAACAGAATATGTTCATATTCTGAGTGTTTGCTATTTATTTTATGCATTGTTTTAGTTTGGTGAAATTTAATAAATGGGCCCACAGCCATTGCTGTCCTAATTTCGATATAAAACCATAAAATGATTGAATAGTAAATGCATGTACTGATATATACTAGTAAATAAATGTGCTACATATTGATAATTCTAATTATTGAATGATTTTCCACTACCAGAATGCGTCATTGCTCTTATTTAATCAGGAAACACATACTTTTGGCTTCAAAATTGAGAGACATTTTGTTGCACCACAGAGGGCTAACCAGCAATTCTAGCTATGAAAACTGTTTTTATTCAATTTTATATAGTTTTGCCGATGCTGCCCATCCGCTCGGGTGCACCCAATCGGCATGTCGATTCGATTCCCTTTGTGATGGAAAAGTTGTCTGCGGGCAATATTGGGCCACCAAACTACTATATGAACTTATAAATTCAATATGTCGATTTATTTATGGATGTGGAAAAAAGCGAGAAATTCTATACGAGCTTTGATGTTGCAACCTGGTCGGTGACCAAACAACCAAAAAATGAGTTCAACACCTAGTTCAAACTGTGAACAGCACGTATAACAGTTGCGTTACAAAGCAAGAATTATATGAATGGAGGCATTGTGTGTGGGTTTGGTCGTAACAAACCGTTTGATATCGAAAAACAATTGTCATCATTGTTACAATTGATTACACATACGCGATTATTCACCTACCGCGCGGTATCGAAAGCATATGGCTTTTGTGAATATCCGGATTGTCGAACTAAAAATAAATAAAATCACCAGTTTATTGAATAGGATGTATCAGTTGAATCATGTATTAAGTATTATTGTATGTTGTCAGCTCGCTATATGATTTTTTTTATGTGCGCGTGTGTATGCCTAAAAATGTTTCATCTCTGGTTTTTTTTTTCTTGAATTATAATGTATGGTAGAGTTTCAGTAATTGTCACTGCACATTTATTTTATCAGATTTTCCTGTCGGCCTAGTTTGCAAACTTTCTTTTTTTCTCCGTTCATTTCAACGTTTTTGTATGTGTGTGTGTGTGTCGCAACCAAACAATTCAGACCGATAAACTGATGGCGCAATGGGAAATCGTATTTAATGGATAAAACAACTTTGTATTGCTTTTAGTATTCATTAAATATCATTTGGTAGATGTATTGATTTGTTCACATGCGAGTGGCCATATAAAGTGTATAAGTGAGTATCGAACATGAAATAGCTTTACCATAAATCACAAAATACTGAAATCACATTCGATCGATAGATTTGGTTGCTTTGACAAAGACACTAATGAAACATTTTATGCAGCCGTACCAAATCATTATGTGTCTATGAGCTCTAAAAGCTTTCCATGTAATTATCGTATGCGAAATGATGTCGCCCCACTTACCACATTCAACTTCCCACCAAATTACTAAGCCGATAAGATATTTCTTCCACATCCATTAGTTATCGAGATGTAAAATTATCACCGATCGATTTTTTTTTTCTTCTTCTTTTTCATTTTGGCACATTTGTGCATGATGTAACTCATTTTGTGTCACCACATTTGATGACACACTGCTTTCCGAATACTAATAACATAAATTATTATTATCTGCACACTCTCAAACGGACCTCATAAATTATCCGCATTGCTATTGCGTATCATCTGATGTGTACGATATGCAACGAATGTACTTTGGACTTTGGAATGTTGGACGATTCATTGATATTAACAATTCAAAGCATATGTTACATTCAAAGGATTCAAATATTCCCAGAATGGGCGATTTCAATTGGTTATATTTGGGGAAAATTGTCATAGAATGTCTTGAGATAGGTCAATTTTCAATTGATGTACCGTACTCTGTTTCATATATTGACAAATGAAATACAAACGCTGGAACACGGCATCTTCGTTCTGAATTCATTCATATTTTGGTTTATTTGGATTTGAATTCAACCCAAAATGGGGTCTCTTTGGTATTTTCCCTTTGAATCAATGTTAAACATATTATTTTCCTTTCGTTACCATTTGCTTACAGACTTTAGAAGACATTTCAATGGTTCATAATTCAGGAACATTCAATTTGCTACTTGTTTTTTTTTTCTAGAAATTTGCCTTTTTTTATTTCAGGCAATTTTGTATATTTCCACTTTCCCCACTTGTTACCATCGTAAACACTAAATGTATAATTTATTTGCTTAATAACGATGCGAAAATTTGTTAGCAACCATTTAAATGAGCACGGACAAACAAATACACAAATAAATTAAAACAGTCGCTTGAAATTTCATGAAAAATCGGACATGAACCAAAAAATATTCCATTTCAACAAAATAAACATCCAATTTCTAGCTGAAAATATTACCTTTTTTTATAGATTTGCAAAAAAACATAAACCAGTAACAAAAATACCATGAACCATGGGTGTTCAATATCCTCGTTGTATTTTATTACACCCAAATTATTTTATTGATTACAACGTTTGCCCCAAAAGTGAGCTTCGGAAACTGTTAATTAAGTTTGTGCAATTTGAAAAACAAAACGAAAAATCGATCGAATAAGCACAACTGATGCTTGAATTTACCCATTCGAATGGTTACGAAATAATTTTCTAAGCAAGCGTTGTTCTTTTAGTAACCACTCTTCCAATTTAAATGGCGAAAACGAACACAATACTTAAACATCTCTCGTTAAAACTTGATTGCATGAAAATGTGAGAGTTTGCAAAGAACGCGCAATAAACGAATTCGACAGTTGGTTTTTTTGTTGTTGTTGTTGTTTACCATTTACTTCAATATGTACATTGGATTCTAGACACCATTTTCGTGAGGGGGGCGGAAAGTACATTGGTACGTTCAGTCATGGTTAAGCTGATGATCCAGAATTGAATTTCGAAACAAATGAGTAGAAGCGTCAAAAGCGAAAATGAAACGAGTCAAGTTTGAGAATTTGTTTGCTTTATCTAGCTAGCGATAGTCATCGATTTCGAATAAGTAGCCGGAGGAGAGCGCATATGCAAAAACAAAACGAAAACACAAACAGAACGAAAAAAATATTGATTTAAATTTTGCCAATTCGTGTAATTTTTTTTCTCTTGCATTCCAATTCGGTTACAATAAGTTGCAATTTTCAGCTTTCTATCAGAAAAAGGAGGAAATAACCGTTAAATTGAAAGAGCATAACAAAAAATACAAAACGACGAATCGAAACTGCTTAACCATTCAACAACGATGCGCATCGATGAGGACGACGACGACGACGTCGACTAAAAAAACGATAAATCGAAACGAGAGTACGTATGTCGATAAAACAAGAAAATGGTGCAACAGAAAAAAAAGCAACAACAACGAAATAAGCCGATCGACCGATAGAGATGAAATAAAAAATAGTGGCGCATTTAATGTAAAAAACTAGGAAGAATCAGTGCAGTGAACCTTCAAATGATAATCGATATATATATATATAAATAGCAAATGATCATCAGATCGGGAGTTTCAATTTTCATTGGCTATATATTTACCCGGAAAATGGATTTTTCATGTGCACACTTAATGGCAATTGATTGCTATTTTTTCCTTTCTTTCACTGTTTCGAATTTACCTAACTCGCTCTTCGTTTGTCTCGAAGTTTTGATGTGTGGGTTTTTTTTTGGTGACTTACGTCGAGAATGTACATAACGTTTAGTTTGTATATTTTGCCAGTAATTTATCTCTATTTAAGAGAGTTTAAATCTCAATTAGCACGAAATATATAAACGTTTGAAATTTAAAAAAAAAAACTCCATTTCAATACATCGTTGATAAACGACTCAACTGTTCTCATCGTTTCTCTTTCGCTCCCGTGGAATAAATTTGCATTTCACAAATTGCCGATTTATTGCTGTTTGTATATTCGTTGAATTTGAAACTTGCATCATGTTAAAAATGAATTTTCCATTTGAAACAGTTTGTGCATTTCAAAATAAATTCGATTTATTTTGAGAAAAGTCTTGAAATCTGCATTACGTTCACAAGATGCCAATGGCAAACCAATTAAAATTCCTTATGCTGTGCAAATTTCGTTGTTTGATGAATGAATATTGGTGCGTTTCAAATGGGTTACATTGTTGTAACGTATACAATGCTACCTAAGTAAGTGACTTAAGTTTCAAATTAATGTTGATATTGTGAGCAGCGTAAAGTTCTGAGAATACACCAGCGAGAAAAAAAACACACTTCTTCATGTCGTTTATATAATTAGCAGCACATTTTCCAGCCAAATTATCTCGATATCAATCAGTGTGCTCGATTGTCGCTTTTTTTCGCTCCGAACATGCTCTTTCTTTAGCGTTCTTTCATTTCGAACGTTTAAAATGATGACAACATTGATGGTACAATATATTTCAATATCAATTTGTTGTTATCGCACTGTTTGCATCAACATTTTGTGAAGCTATATTAAAAATCTATGAAACGGTGAAGTACTCATCTTTATACAAAAGGTCACAGCGATATCCATCTAAATGAGCCTAAATGGAAATCTCAGCCATTTTGGATAAGTTAACGACAAACGGTAACAACATTGTCAAGGGTCACACCTTCGAGGGATCATCATGCAGCTATTCAAAAATTCTATTATACGCTCGATATATGAGAACAAGCTGATAGAAAAAGTGAAGCAGAAACACACACACACACACAAAAAAAAACAAAACGACGAATGAAAGATGGAATAAAAAAAATGGTAAGCAGAGAAAAAAAATGTGTAATTTAAATTTATGCCCGTCGATATTTTGTATTTCAATGCGATATCAACGTTCATGTTTGCAAAATGCCAGCTGACAATGAGCATGAGCGTGTAGTGATGGTAAACACTTACCTAACGCAATATAATACCTCTTTGAGTACATAATAAACGCACGGCAAAATTACGGCATTGTTGATAGCACAGTGAAAAGAAACGTGTAAATATGTCTTTTTTTTTCTCTCGTACAACCCCCAGCTTTGTGAGCCGAAACAAACAATTGAATACTCTTAACAGGCTAAATTACAGACGCTAGCACATGCACACACACACACAAACAAAAGTCTAGAGTGCAATCAGAAAATCTGCCTTTTTCGATAAAAGCACACACTACACTTTCAGTCGCCATCGGTACAAACGGGAAAACAATAGAAATGGCGAATAAAGAGACGTAGAATAGCAGAGCAACCGTGTACAGAGAAAAGTCTTGAGATACCGTTATACGGGGCTCGAGTCTTTTTATGTGTCGAGTGTAGCATTTTCATTTCCATACGGTGCTTTTGTTTTAACCATCTCTCTTTGTCTCTCTATTTATTCTATTTCTTATTATGATTATTATAATAAATTTTTTTTTCTCTTCTTCCTTTCATTTTTTTTCGATGCAAACATGTCGATAGCAGAGAAAAAGGAAACTTTTACAAGTGAATGGGCACGAGGGCGCTTAGAGGCGCATACAAAGTGATCCGAGGTGAAAAAAGAGAGTGAACGAGACAGAGACACGAAACAAAATAAAAAAAAAAATTGAATAGGATTTTCTATTTCATAGCATCTCATCAACAATATCGCCAGTGCCGGCAGCAATATGTACAGCCACCTATACTAACGGAAAGATAACAAGAGTGTGAAAAAAGAGAGAGATAGAGAGAGAAGAAAATGACGGTGGCGGCAGTGGCGATGGTGACGGTGACGCTAACAAAAGAAAAATCGTTCATTCGAACACACATTCACATCCATATGGATTAGACGGTGATGGTTTTGCCTCAGATGAATGTTCTAATGAAATATGTATAGAAATTTTACTTATAGCAATGTATCGCGCTGTACCGTGTCCTCTGACTGAGTGACTGTGTATGTGTATAGTGTATGTGAAATGTTCGCGTGCGATTTTTGTGTGCGGTGAAATGTAATGAAATGACATGAACCAAGGGAATAGCGACTTGGTTTCGTTTAACCGTATAATGCTTGCTTCTTTATCCGATCGTAAATATAAACCGACACACAAGAAAACGAGAGGAAAAAAAAACAACTACCGTGGCACTCTGTAACACCGATACATTTTTGCACCAAGTCACGGATATTATTGGAATAGAAAGTGATAAGGGCAACAGAAAAAAGTGTGAGTGGGAGAAAGGGCTGAAGTAGTAGAGAACATAAGCACTGAACCGTTTGAGGTTCATATATAACATATTTGCACAGTTCAGGAGATTGTGAATAATATCTGTAAACATTCACCTCCTCGGGTGCGATTGTACTTTTCCAAGCAATTCAATGCGAATTTGAGCCAGCGTCAAGGTGCTTGATTTATATTTACCCACACACATATCAAAATGAAATGGTGAGAATAGAGAAAGAGAGAGAGAAAAACACAAAGTAATTCGCATAATGATCAACTGGCAGCCCTTCACACACATGTGAACACATTTACATCGCATTTCTCTGATTATTAAGCAAAGCTCATCGACAAATGATTCTCAAATTGGGTGGTTCACTGAAAGAAGTTTTAAATTATATTATTATGCTGCAGCTCACAGTCCAAAAAATTGTGTTTTTTTTTTACTAAAAATAGCTCAATGTACCATTTTGAATATATTCCGAGTTAATATTCGCATTGCAATGCTAACAAATCAACTTTTATGGAATTCTGCGCGTCGACTTTTCTAATTTGATTCCATGAATGTGGCAACGAACAATTTCATTTGTATTCATTTTGTAATGGTAAAAAAAACCGTAATAATGAAAAACTTCTATGTATTCAGTGTTTTTGGGCACGTTTCAACCTTTTTCTACTTGCTGCAAGAACATTTACACACAAAAACTTCCCCCACACACACACACACACACACACACACACATACACATCACATATACAATTGTATACGTTATTATTTTGTTGAAATCATTGCGAAAAGTTACATGAAGCATATCGAATATGGCTGTGGTGCCAAACCCAGTCGGTTAAAACGTATCTAGGTGAACCAACACAAAATATGCTGCAAAAGATGGTACTTTGAAACATGGTAACTACACATAAAATTTTGCTCGTATGCACTAAAAAGAAAAAGATTTTTTTTTTATATATATTTCAAATTGTTGGCATTTTATCATGGAATTAACTTTGTGCCTCATTTACGGCACTTCAATTAAATCCTTTAGAATGGAACGATTATTAGCGGAGTGCTTAAGCGTTGCAAGTATGTATCTTGCTTTTGCTCTCTCTCTCTCTCTCTCTCTTTCTCTCTTTTACTACGTTCAATGTGCATGTGTGCACCATTCAGATTTTCATTTCACTTGGCGAGAACGGGATTATAACGGGAGAAAATGACTTCGACCTACCGTTACCATAAATGGGCTCATGTAATCGTGTAACCAAAACTGCATTTAAAGCGCTACAAATTCCGTACAGTTTTACTTGTATATTCCCAGCCAGTCTCATAGTAATTAAATGTTTTTCCATTTTAATTTTTTTTTTTTTTTAGAAATATCTATCTACCCACTCGTCTATCGTCATCTCTATCTTTGGGCACATCAATTCCATTGTGCCATTCATTTTGTGTCTCTTTTCACTTACCTTCGATGCAATATCCCAGAAGCACCATCATCACGGCTATAATTATGTTGATAATTTTACGATGCAGGCATTGCAAGCGAATCCCATTGAAATGGTTTTGCTGTTGTGGTTTAGGCTGATGCTGTTGTTGTTGAACCGTTGCCGATGATAAAATTTTCGGTACATAGTTCAATACCATTATGGATGCCATTACAAACGACAGAAGATCGCTTTTTCTCTCGTTCTCCGATGCTGCTGCTGCTGATGCTGCTGCTGCTGCTGCTGCTATTGCTGCAGGCAAATATGGCAAACTGAGTCGCTATGTTCCGTTCTATTTATGTGCTGTTATATAAAAAAATTTCGGTGTCGAACTTGCTTTATTTATGTTTTGTTGCACGAATATGGTGTTGGCTTCCGGCTTTCGATAGAACACACATGTATTTTATTTTATTTTTTTTTTTATGCCGAATAATAAACCGTGTCTTTTTCTCTTTATCTCCCATTCACTTTTTCTGTGGCGAAATTTTAACATAAAATTAAATCTACGTTACAAAATGTTTTATTTGTAAATCGGGGTGCATTCGATACAATTTAGTGTTGGTCATTCCGCTCGCCCGGATTGATAAGTCGGTTTTTATGAATGAATGTTATTCGTAATAATATTTAATTGTTTATTTTATTTTTGTTTTATTGTTGCTACATAAAAATGTTTACACATCATGATTTTATATACCAAATTTTTTTGTTTGTTATTAAAATGTAATTATCAACATTGCTGGCGCTTTTAGCCAGAGCATTTTCGATCATTTGTGCGTATTTAGTTGCGATAAATTTAAATCAGTTTCAGTTGGATATTTTTTACTTGATCACTTACTTTTCATAACATTCAACGGTACTCACTTTGATGCGGTTGACTTAATCAATTATTCACTCATTGTTTGTCAATGAGAAAAAGTTTTATTTAACATTGACACTTCTACACATTGACAATTATTCGTGTTGGCAAATTGATAGATGTTCAATTCAATATGAACCATTCCCAAGCGGATACGTGATAGATGTTTTCTTGTGCAACTGCTGCGGTGCTCGGAATGTGTATAAAATGTTGGCCAATTCAAATGCAAGTTTTATTTGTCACGAGTGTGCAACACGAATCAAACTATCGAATCGAATACGTCCGGAAGCCGATGGTGAATAGAAGAAAATTGTACGTTTGTCGTCAGCATCAGTAAAACCTACGTGACAATGGAAAGACGGAAAAGACAGCATCAAATGAAAGCAAATTATTTCATTTATGTATATAATTTGAAAAAGTGGTGTGCTTATTATTCGTATTGTTCATGAGAAATTAATCTTAATTTTGTGCTTTGTTTATGGTTCTTATGCTTCAAATCTCTCTTTGAATGGCTCTCACCATAATAAAAAAAAACTCGTAATCATTATTTACCACTTTTGTTTGAAGTTTAATTGCAATTTATACCCATTAATTGCATGAATATATAAATTTCATTGAAATCGCTGTACCGCATCCAAGACACCGTATAGCTCATAGAATTTCAACATTAATTTATTACTCTCATCGATTTATTCATGGGAAGTTTCAATAACCTTCAGTAAATCCGGGCCTTGGTTCTTCTTGGTGTCAGCTCTGGCAAACTTTTTGCACATCCAATGTGCTTATAAGACTATAGTCGTTGCAGCTGCGAATGAATTCATTAAAATACCATCAAAGGCGATGCGTAAATGTTCAGCTTTAAAGTGAAATCATAGTCACATTTAATGAAAAGTTAAACCATCGAATTCACCCAGAGCAGTTCACTGAATGTTTTGAGAGCAAGCCAAAGTGCAATTATTATTTTTGGGGCTTTCACATCAATTTTATGGATTGACCCAGTATTTTATTAAAATGAATTCATTTGCCATTGCCTAGGAAGCCACCCGAACTTCGGCGTCTGAGGTGAGATTCACAGAAGACACATCTGTAAGTAAGAGCTGTCTCGCCATTAATGGGGAAATTCCAAGTGAATTCAGTTGTTAAACCGTAAAATTGCCATCCGTGGCATACCATCCAACATAACCACTGGTACATAATGAACGGTTTTCAATTTTCATACACCACACTTCACTCTACTGCCGCACAGTCAGCATACATCACAGCGTGTACATTTTTCAATGTTGTTTTGTTTTGGGTTGATTAAATTCGAAATAATAACACAAGCAAGCGTAACAATTACTTGAATATTTTCAACACGTTCGCACTTAAATGTATTTTTATGTTTACCACATCTACACATCGCGTAGGAACAGTCAAGCTATTTCAATGGATTATTTCATGTTATTTACTGTGCCATTGTTTTGCTACTGTGTTAGGTAAATGGTTAACTGATGCGGCCAGTTCTATACTCTTATAAAATGTTCCAGCCATGCATTTGATGTGTGTGCTGGTGATCTATTGTTGTTTCATCCATTCATCGGTTGGCATTGTGGCTTTGTGTTTCAGTGTTATATGAACCATTGAAAAATCTACCTGCCACAATAAAGGATTGGCTGGAAAATCGCACGATGTGCAAATAACTAATGTGTGCAAACACGTTTTTTTTTCTTCTTTACACGGCTTCTGTATCGTTTCACATTCGAGAGCTGTGCAAATTTGCCGTGTAGCAGTACAACGTTTTGAAATAATGAAATTCATGAAAAATCCTCGACAGTCAGACAAAGATTCTCAGCTCCATCACAATGAAAAGAGAAGTATGTGGTGCAAACAAAAAAGAGAAATAAGAATTTAACATTCAGCTATAATTCGCCGAACAAACAAACAAGTGTATAACGATGTTGATGGATGCAAAGTGCGGCACAACATTTGATATGTACTTTCGCTGATTTATAAGTGTTTTTGCGCACATTCAACCCGTTTAGCCGTATTCGTTGGTGTTCATTGCTATTGTTGCGTCACTGCTTGTTGTAACCACCACCATCGGTGGCTCTACTCTTTGCACTGCAATGTATTTTTGAAATTGCCATTGAATGCGTCGCATAAATTTTCTTGAATTACATACGCCCGATTATTGTCTCACTGTTTTGTTTGGATCAAAAAACCTTTGTTTGCCAGAGTGCGCTCGATTTTAGCATTTTGTGGTAAATCTGCCTTGAACCATTACCATTGTTCGCGACTTGACTTTTGGATAGATGTCTGATGATGGAAATAGATCTTATGTTTTTCATCACTTTTTTCTCCCTCTGTTTCTCTCTTCCCTCATCTCGCTTTCTTTCTCTCTCATTTCTTCTTCGTTTTTTGTTGTTGTTGTATTTTTCTCTCAATTATTTTTTGCTATTTTATTGTTTCACTTTTTTTTGCGAGTTTTGTTTGGATTTTCAATAGAGTTTCATTGCCCACCGATGAATGGTTTGGTATATTATAACAGCTATAATACCAGCACAAGTACTATGCAAACGATAGAAAAAAGCTTTTGAACAACGTTCTATTGCATTGTTTTATTTCATTTGTACACTTTCTTTTCCCCGTTCGCTTGCTCAATCGCTCGCTAGTTCGTTCATCCCACCCCGTTTGCAGCTTCAATTTCATTAGTTTTTATTTTCAAACTTAAATACATATAAAATAGATGTAGCTGAAGTGCACCGTTAAACCTTTGCCTGATAAAATGCGCTTGTAAAAGACCTCTCTATTTCTCACTCTCTCTCTGTCTCCCCTGCGATTTCAATCGGTGCCCAGACAATAGAATATTCGCTCTTTTGTAATGTTTTGAGTGCAACGAAAAAAAAAAACTTGACTGAGTGCTTACACTTTGAAGCGTAAAGTTTTTTAAGCTCACTTGAATTGCGTGTAGACTCGATTCAAATCGATTCATAAAGTAAATCACAGCAAAGCAATTGAAAAAGTTTGAATACGAAAGAGTGTAGAAGCAATAGAGAGTGAGAATGGATTGTGTATTTATGGTTTCGATGAGATTTAACGTTTCAAAGTTATTGAGAAGCAAATTTATTTTACAATTCAAACACCATATCGAAATATTGTGAATAAAGTGTGTTTTAAAATTCATTTTTTGGTCTTTAATTGAATTTGTTTTCGATTATTTCATGTTTCTCGCTTCAATGGCCAATTTTATTATAGTGGAGAGTTTTTTCTTCGTTTTGTTTGCTTTTCCTTCAATGGAAACTTTTAATTAAAATGTTAATGGCAATCGATATCACAGATTAGATTCATTAACAGTGTTGTGACAATGATAAATCATTCAATTTTGGTCTCCATTCTTTTTGCAAACGAATCTTTGGAGTAGCATTTTTTTTGTTAGTGCAGTTTTCGAATGTAATTCACAAAATTTCTCAATGGTTTGTTTTAGTTTTCAATAAGTCACACTGATCCATTTTTTTTTTTTCACTGAACATTTTAAATCAATACAAGAAATGCACAAAGCATTTATAAGTTTTTCTCCGAAAAATAATATAAATCCAGATTAAAATGCTGATGCTGCTATCTGTATGCAAATAATTGACAAGCATAAGAATTCAATTCTTTTTAGATGTGGAGTGAAAAAAAAGGTCATCGATGACTGGCAAACAGAATGTGAATTCGGAAAAAGAGATTTCAATAAGTATGAATGAAAGAAATGCGCTGAAGAAGAGTGATGAAGACATGAATGGCATGGCTTGGCTTGAAGAACGAAAATCTTTCACACTCTAACGCAATTCAATCCACTGAATTGTTTGCATCGCTGTTGTTGGATTTTTATGTGCGTGTTTTTTATGTGTGCATTTGACAATCACTTGTCTGCATACTCGAAACGTTCATTTTTATGCTCGCCTCGAATCGTTTGCTCGTTCATCAAATATTTTATAATTTAATACGCCCGCCAATCGTAACGAGTAAAGTGCGTCTTTCACATTTTCAACCATTGTCATTTGTTTGTTCGCGTGCGCCAACGCTTGTGACAACTTATTTTGCTGACGTTGACAAATCGAATTTTCAAGTTCAATGCGAATAAAATGAGGAAATCAACAAGATTGAAACTTTAATGTGCTGAAAGCTTTGTGCACTGTGCACCTTCAATGGAAAAATTGGTTGCATTTTTTTTTCGAGCGACCTTTCACATATTCAAAGCATGTAGGATCACGAACCCACTTCTATTAGGCAGACAGCATTGAATTATCGTACAAATTATTTGTCGATTTATGTAAACAGCGTTTCGTGTCGCTTTTCAGCTGTCAATTTCCACACCCCACGTTTATATGCCCATGGAGTAATGCCATACAGAAATGGTAAATAAATCCATGTTCGACATATGTAAATAGCCAGTTGTCGTTAGCTATGTCGACTGGTGTGCAATTCCATTGCAACCTATTGAATCGTTCTCTTTGCCTTATTCGTGCTCTTGTGAATTTTTTCGATTCGCATCTTAGGCACTCTCTCTCTCTCGCTCTCGCACTTACGCTGTGTGTGAATGCATATTCGTTTGAACAGTGAAAATGGAAAACATGCACTTGACTCGGATGCCAAAAGAAATGCAACAATATAGAAGAAAAAAAAACGTCCCGGAATTCGAACGCAAATTGTGCATATTCAATGTGCCTAGGATTCGTGCAAACACTTAATCACGAATGTCGTCCCATTATAGTAAATGTGGTAACTTATGCAGCAGCACCATATGCATCATAGCATCCTGTTCTACCGCTCATTATGTGTCAGCACGTGCATATTTTTTTTTCTTCACTTGATTTTTTGTTGTTGTTGTTGTTGTCGATGTTATTCGTAGCCATTCCTATATCCGGTTCGAAAGGAATTTATACCGGAAAATCAAAACATCCGGCAAACGGATGTATTTTCAAGTTTATAGAAAATATGCTTACATGTTTTGCTAAAATTTTTATGTTTCTTTTTCTTTTGCGTTGAAGTTGTTCACATTCAATTTGTTCCTTATTCTTGTTATCATCAACCAGCAATCTTGCATTCTGGTTCAGTACAGAAATCAATAAAAAAACAGAACGAATCTAAGTAGGAAGCAAATAAGTTAGTTTACTTTTGTGCAAAAATATTGGATTACTGCTTCTGCAAATCGAGACATATGAATCAACATTGGCAACTTGAACGTCTCGACATTTCCTGGAAAAAAAAAACAAAAACAAAACCAAATACAAACCATTTGTTGTTATACTTTCTATTTCGTCCGATATTTTTCTCCCTTTGACTATGAAGGCGCACGTAAATCAAACTTAAGTGAATAACATTCTTGTGAACCCGCTTCTACTTCAACTATATCCAATTTTGCTCCATCTTTTTTCTGACATACAATTTTTTCATGTCACATTACATTTAGTATTACATTTAGTTTCGTTTTTTTCCCCCCCGAACACAACATAAATTTCCACAATTTTCATATGGTGTAGCGAATACACGGAGGAACGCACGTGGAATGTTTCAACACAAACATTTATTCAACGTGCTGCCGCAACGTTGGGGCAGCTACCAACTGTGCTGATGAAAATCACTTGAGTCTCCATTCCATCAATATTCCGTAATGCCGACAAAAGGTTACCAACAATTCTCAGACGAATTCCATTTTACTCGCTTGAACAGCTTTGCCTCTCGCTCTACTACTCAAATAGTCACAAAATAAACCGATGGAAAATTAAAATAGATGATTTCCCTGAAGCTGAATTCTTTGAATATCAATAACTATATCGATTTGTTAACAATGTGAATGCTTATGCGCTAAGATTGTTAAGACCCAATTGCTTTCGATTCGAATCTCTACGAAGCAACATTTCTTCCCTTCATATTATCCGGATTTTTTTTTTTTTCGTTCGCCCACCTTGTCGTCTGTTGACTATTTGATTTTCATTTACGTAGGAGTGGATATCAGTTTAATTTGGCTCAATACAATTGTTCCATATCATTCGGTTTTGTTTTGCCGTTTCCATTTTTATTCGTCTGATTTATGCGTGTTCAATGTTCACCAGTACATGTGTTTCGCTTGTTTTACTCATATTACTTGTGTTCGATCGTTTCAATCATAAATATTTTTATGATAAATATTTCCACATTGATTTGGTAATATGTTTTTTTTTTTATTGGATTTTTGTAACTTGTTGACATTTAAAGTCATCCTTATCGGAACATGGCAATTTAATGGGGTTTTGCCATCCATTGAGTTTTGATCGATACAGGAATGATGTGCTGAGTTCGTGATGTATTTTGTCTCTAGCGTATTAACTTGTTTCCCTCTTCAATTCTTTGCAAAATTTTCGTCGTAATTCGTAATCATTTCAAATGGTTTATTGAAAATTGAATAAAATGTTTTAATCCGTTTGGGAATCCGTCATGTTTACCAAATTAAATAACTTGCAATGCTCTTGGTTTACAATTGAATCGTTTTTTTTTTTTGTTCGTTGTTGTTGACAGATAAAACGATTAAATGAAATTTTCGAAATGGGATTATGGTTTGATGATAACATAGTCTCTGCATGTTACGACAGATACTATATAAATCTCTATGAAGTCAAATGATGAATATTGTTCTTAAAGAACAATAACATCTGCCAACGTTGATTCGGTTTCCATGGCAATGATGAATGCACACGCCGAAAGAATGGAGCTGTAAAAAATATGTTGCCTTCAAAACAGACAGAGACGCAGAGAGTGAAGGCGAGAACGATGGAGAGAAAGAGAGAGAGAGAGATAGACTACAATCCAATACAATTAATATCATTCACGCATTACGTTCACAATTTTCTGTATTTTGTGACAATTGATATTCGATTTTAATGTGATATTTTGTTGTTGGTGTTTCTTCATAAATAAAATTCTTATAATTTATCATTGTATATATTCGCTGTTTGATTGTATGAAATACTATGGAATTCCATTAAGAATCTATCAAATACAATTTTATTTTTCAATTTTCATTTGGTTTGATGGTTACGATTTATGTGAATGCGCTTCAATGATAAAACATTTGATTGTTATTGTTGTTGTTGTTGGTGATGCTGTGCATTTTACTCGTACCCAAACCAACGTTCGCCTCGTAAAATTGCAAACGTGCGGAAAAATAAATTCAATTAAATGAATTCCAACAAATACATGTTGATGCCAATAGCGCAAAGCCGCATCATCATTTAAATTCATTTCACTTTTATACAAAGTGACATGTGGACAGTGAATGAATGCATTTTTTTCCGGCACTCAATTCTCACGAAAAAAATGATTTAGTGAATGGAACATGGATTTTTTCTCCCAACCGAATTAATTGGATTGTATTTTATCAAAAATCACAACAACAGTCGCATTTCTATAACAGAATAATTTTGTGCTATTAAACACAACTGAACACAATTTGCAAATGGTATACTAATTTGTAAAAAAAAAAAAAAATAGAAAAGTGTGAAATGGGCATTGCAAATGAACACTTACCAATAGCTTAAAATACGTCTATTATTTCAATTCATCATTGCGCTTTACATGTTCTTCATGACGACGATCATTTCAGCTCCATTGTGTTTTCACATTACTTAAAATGTTCCTCATTTAAATTGTCTGTTACTCTGCTCGAATATTTATTCAACATATTTAATCTTTTTTTTAACACCGACACACACACACAATTCACATTTTATGCAGCCGAAATCAAACCTGTTCACTTCTCACAGAAAGCACATTTTTTTTCTGTATCATTTGTTCACCGCATTTGACGAATAAATTTTTGTGAAATTTTTCTCTATCCAATTCAATTTTCCGAGCAATGCATACGAACCGTATGCATTCACACCATAAGTCCAAGTGAATCTCCAAGTGATATGGATAAACAATATATGTGTGTATCCAGAAATTCAGGGGAAATGACATCCACACCGAAACACTTCGAAAGTGAAATCGGCAAACGTCGGGTCGACAATCACATGGCAATTTTCTGTTTTGTCAATGCAAAAGCAGCACCTTTTATCAACCGAATAAAGCAACAACAATATGTCTTTGAAAAAAAAAAACATACTCGATACAAGCGATGCATGAAAATCTATTGAGTGACACAGTATGGCCACTGAAAACACGTCGATCCAAATGAAAAGCGTGTTAAACTAATTAAATTTTGTTGACCACACATTTTCATCCGTGTTGATGATGATGATGAGCGTAAACGTCCATATATGAGCCCTACACACATCGTACCGGTGATTTAATCATTTCATTTATTGATGCCTTATAACTTGGGATTTTAATTTACTGTGACACAACCTGATTATAGCCGCACTTAAGCCTACAAATTCAATCATATTAAACCATTGAATTACATTTAACTATCGTACAATTATTTATTTGCAAAAAAAAAAAAAAAATACAGAGAAACAACGACCCTTCGATGTGTGTAATTTCAATGGTTAAAATAAAAAAGCCACCAGCCCGAGAAATAAGCTCGGGTGTCTCCACTCAGAAGCATATTCAAAATGTTATCATACTTTATTTCATAGCGAGATGCACTGAGCCAATCATACTGTGTCTATTATTGTAAATATTTTAGTAACAATCCAAGGCTTTTTATGAATCACTCCATTCTAATGAAAACAAGTTTTGCCACGAGATCTGCTAGTTTGAGTAGGAAATTCCCACTAGGAATGTGTTTGTACATGGATTTGCACGTTGCATAGTGCAATAGTATAGTTTGACCAACATTCCAATATTTCTGAAGACACTAAGGGAATATCTCTCATCGGATAGGCTTGAAAAGTGTGTAAAAATGAAATTTTGCATACACTTCGATGCTGATATATGTTGAGGAAGCACTCTTTTGGAACGAGGCTGTCCACAGGTGGAACAATTATACAAACAAATTTGATTCAGCTTCATCGACCGAAGTGTGAATTTTGAGTACTTTCAAAGTAAATGTGGCAGAGATACGACAAAATGGGCCAAAAGTTCGATTTTGAACTTTTTCGTTTTTTTTTTTTTGCAAATGTCTACAAAACTGAAACACATACTGAGTGACTAGCAAAGGGTACATGTTTTATCTTGGAAATAAATCCATTCAAATGTTATTGATGATTGGTGGACACTTACTAATAGATCAAAATTGAAAACATATTTTCCAACAAATCAATTTTATTATTATGGTGCATCAATAGGAAGGGACGTATATACATTTTTTAGGTACAATCAGTATTATATAGAGCAAAATCTGTTTTGCTAATGCATTCATGTTACTATTGAACAGGACATTTACAAACAATATAGTTTTGAGACTTATTTTCCTTCCTCAAATTCGAAACCAGTTTGTTTAGTATAGTATATTAAACTATAGTAGTGGTGGTTTTTTGCTCCTCGAATTTTATGGCACCATTTGAATTTGACAATGCACACAGAACGGCATCAAGTCCATATTAAATATCTGTTTTGAGATTGATTGAAGCAATTGTCGTGAAAACAAATTGACAAAAATCATTTTTTATAACAGAAAATTGCCGGTTGCACATTGTCCAACTCATTGAAGCATACTGAGTGAATACATAGATAGTTATTTTATGTTTGGGTAAATATAATTTACTTATTGACTAACAATCGCAACCCACAAATATTTACTGATTCATTTAATAAAGCATTTTAAACAGACTTCTCTGGAAGTTAGACTCTGGTAGCGTTCAGTGGAAGCATAACTTTGTTCGCTTCATTAGAAATCTCAAACTGGATTAAGATGACCAAGAAAGTTACAGATGATGCTAGCATCTAAAGATGAAAATATATATCACATATTAAAAACGTGGCGCCACCAAATGTAAAATGGATTGTAAATTGGATTTTATACTGTGAAAAATTGTTTAAGATTAACGTGGAAGAAACCCCTGGCTGATATGCTAAATCTTTCGTGATTCACTTGCAACGAGAACTCACGAATCAAATCATTTTCGGGCTCATATTCGCGGTTAATGAAAATACGGTGCAAATTCCTTTCGATAAGTCGACCCTGAAAAAATGAGCAAATGTTACATATGAATAGACGCTATAGAATGTTCGCTAAAATTAAGAGCAAAATGACAATCGTTCTGCCATTGGATACGTTAAAAGTACTTTCAAATACGTTCAAACTATCGAAACTACCACCAATGACTCCAATACTATGTAAATTCATGTTGTAACGTCAAGCAACTTATAAAATGAGAACATGAAAAGATTCAGAGAAAGGGGAAGAGAGAGAGAGAGATAGGGAAAGAAAATCTGTCTATCCTATTAGGATAATCCTAAGCAGCTATAGAGTATATGAAGTGGCATAAAGTAGAAGAATGAGAGCAGAGCACGAATATACACAATGCTGGAGTCATTGGCGATAGAAAGGATATCATTATCCCCTTCGTAACAATGCAATCTTACCTCTTGATAACATGAAGTACAACAGTAGGCTAGTGTTCCTGATACGATCAAATTTGATACCAATGAACAGATAGAAATGAATAATGTACCGTTGTGGAATATACTGAAATATGCCCAGTATGAATTTGTTGTTAATTCAATGACACTCTGCATCGCCGCAGCCAACAAGGAATATCCAAATGCAATGTCGATCAGTTCACATGTGTCGTGTAATTCTCTATAGATTTCTTTTAAAATCAGTAGTGTATCAAATATCGATATCATTGGAGGAGAATCGTTCAAGTTGTGAGCTAAATATTGTCGTTGTAAATGCTCTAGATTACCGGCTTGCATGGACATTTCATTTGAAATACTCTTCAATTTGTCATTCACTAAATATAAACGATTTCGAAGTAAGAGAACAAAAAATACCACTTGCCACAATCTCAATCGAATAACGCATAACGAATATAAGGATTGACATACTAAATGGTATGAACTTATGGGTGTGTAGCAAATAAAGTACCAGAAAATAACAATATATACAAAGAATATTAGTAAAATTATAAAACCAATGTTGAACAATTGACGTTTTTCATTTTGATATGGAATCAATACGCTCAGTTTGCTTTTGAATAACCGATCGATGAGAGAGAATTTTTCAATGATTTGCATTTGATATTTACATTGAACAATTGTTTCGACAATGATGACGAAATGTGTGAGTGTATTTAAAGTGTACACTGAATCCAAGACTATATTTGAAATGCTTGAAATAGCTTGATATGGTCTGAAGAAAATACTATAAATAAACGAGGAAAACAAAGATATTACTGAGAATATAGAATATATTCGTAATAATCGCTTGTATTTTAGGCGCTGCAATGATGACCATAGGCCAAAAATAACAAAAAATATTATATAACTTCGTATTTGCTTGAAAAATTCCATTTTTGATATTTTATTTGAACGTTTCCGAATCAAAACTAAGCACATACTGAATGGCCTACGAAGCGTATGTTTTAACTTGGAAACAAATCAATTTAAATTACATAAATCGGTTTAATAGTCCACTTTGATAATTGCATAGAAGAATCATAAACACATTTTCCAGCAAAACTAACATGACATCATTCGTGTGTACAAGATACTTTATTGTACTTAATAAGTGCTTTATATGCACTTTTTGGAATGCACTTCGTAATACATATCAATTTTTATAATACGATTTATTGTAAAACAAAATCCATTTGCTCAATTAAAATTTGTTCGTAGTAATGTTTAACTTGGAATGTCTTTGAGTAAAAAAAAATCGGTATTTTTCTTCTCATTGATCATTAACATGGAAAAAAGCACAGCATTTATTTAGAAAAAGAAACGTAGAACGAAATACGTATAAAGTCTTGGCTAAAATAAATAGAGGCTCACAAAAATGTAAAAATGGTGTCCAAAAATATATCAAAGCGCATATTATTGTGTTAATTGGCGACTAAAAATTAAAAAAAAAAAAATTATAGCGAAAATAGGCGAACTAACGAAATATAGAATCTATGAAACCCACAAATACTGAATATTTCCGATATGCTAATTTAAAACATCCACAAGAATTGTATTACTATAATATTCCCATTGAATATAATAATTGAAAAAAAAAATGAAGTGAAACTGCCATAAATACGGAAAATGTCAATGTTGATAGTAGCTGCTCGCCCCTTCCAAGAAAGTGTTCTTCATGGTCTTTCTGATCAATTAAATTTGGAATGATTCAGACTGATTTAATGAACTCAATCATTACATTCGAATAATGATTATTTTTGTTATTTCTTTGATTGATGAAGATTGCATAATTTAAAAAATGGAAATTAAACTGTGAAACACACTGAAATAAATCAGCTGCTGGTGTAATCTATCTCATCCAAGTAGCAGCTTAATGTAATGGCAAACATACACTGTGTGAATTCGAATGGATTACTGCTAAATGAATTTGGGATTATTTTATAGGAAAAATCCGAATGGATTAAAATCTAATCCAAAAGGATTAAATTATTTTTCAAAATACATTCAACGCATTTTTTTATGAAATCAAAACATTTTGCATGCCTTTGTAAATATATCTACTCTTCACACTGATGCTCATATTTCACCGAATCAATCGTGACAATGCGAATGCTATGTCGTTGAGTGAAGTATTTGGTCGTTTTGTGTTTGTGATGGTGTACGGACGTACTACTATACTATATAATATACTATTGTATCATTGATTGCTTCTCCTTTCACTCATGTGCGTTGAGTCCAGAATGCAATGTTCAATAAGCATGAGTGAGTGAAGTGGGCATAATGTAGTTTAACGTCTCACTCTTGCACAAACCTCATTCGCATAATATTTTGCTGTGACAAACATCTTGAGACATTTGTACATCGACACAAACACAGAACGATCAAATATTGCACAGCAACGTAGCTATTGTATGACTACGAACAGTGTGAAGGGTAAACAAATTTGCATTTCAAATGTTGGAGATACCAATAATTCTGATTTCATAAAAAAATGTGTTGAATGTATTTTGAAAAATAATTTAATCCATAAAGATGAGGTTTTAATCCATTCGAATTTTCCCTATAAAATAATCCCAAATTCACTAAACAGTAATCCATTCGAAATTACAGTGTATGTGTGTTTTGTACTTGTATATGTAAACAAATGCCTCATTTCAATATGTACCCGATAACCTTTCTTCTATATTATTTAAATTTGGTTAGTGGCTTCCTAGATTACAAACAGTGATCATCTTATTTGGAATTCATCTTATTTGACAATTTTTTTTTTCTTTTAACCATATTTGCTAATTAAAACTTACGACAAAACATACAACAGTCAAATTTTCAATAGTAAAATCAGCTTCAAATGAAAATTGAAGAGGAAATTGTAAAAAGCGTTGCAATTAATTAATAATCTAAAATTGATATTAATGCGGTCAATGTCAGAATATTCCTATTTTTGTTGTGTATAAGCGTGAGCAATGCCAAATCGAGTATATTTCTATTTCGTTTGACAGATCTGGGTGGTTTTTTTAAATACTTTCCATTTAAACCTAATGTTCAAATCATGTTATCATTTTTCGATTAGCTTTTGCTATTCAGCTGAATAATAAATAGATGTTGTTTTGTTCTCAATTGACTACTGCACAGTTCTTACTTTTCATGAGAATCATTCGTAAGTTTGATATTTTAAGACATTCTGAACAAATTATTAGTTTTTTGAAAATAAGTGAAAAACAAATTTATCACCAAAAACTCATTTAAATGACTTTTTAGAAACTCGTTTTTTTTTAGCTGATTTTCAGTAGAATGCGTGCTATAATTATTCTGGTACTGTGTGTAGCTGCCCATGTGAACAGTACACCACTTCCAAAAATTGAAACGCCAGAACAAGATGAACTAAGAAATTCAAGTCAATTGCCAGAAACGGATAACAGTTTGAATGACATTGAAGCCACCAATCAACCAAATATTTGTATCACCGAAACTTGTGCAAAGGATTCGGCCAGAATTCTTAGTTTTATAGATAGCGGTGTCGATCCTTGTGAAAATTTTTATGAATTTGCATGCGGAAAATACATACGAAATACTGCAATTCCTGAAAATAAAGACAGACTTTCGTCATTTTCACAAGCACAAGATGAAATTGATGCAAAATTGGAAACGATATTTTTGGAAGAGCAAAAATTCAATGAACCAAATGTTTCTAAATTAGCCAAAGCATTCACCAAAATATGTATGGACGAATCAACATTGAATGATAAGGGTAAAAATGAAAAAAATAATCAATTTGATCAATAACATGATATTAATCATAATTGTTCATTTTCATTCAGGTATAACGCCAATGGTCGAACTGTTGAAAACTTATGGTGGATGGCCCGTGGTTGAAGGTGACCAGTGGATGTCTGAAGATTGGAATTGGTTGGAATTTGAGAAGAAAATGTCGAAAAATGGCATGCCTGGAAACTTTATTTTAGATTTTGGCTTCGAACATAATCTCATAAATACAACCAAAAACATTATAACTGTAAGATTACTTAATTTTATTCTGTCGATGTAAAAAAAAAACATCAAATTTGTATGCTATTTAATCAGAGCTAGAAAAGTTGGATATTTCTTACATCACCAGATCAATCGTGCTACGTTTGGAATAGAGGAGGAACTCTTCAAGAAAGGTCTAAACAATAAAAATGTTAAAGCATATTTTGACTTTATGATTGATGTGGCTGTTGTGCTTGGCGCAAATAGAAGTAGAGCTGAGAATGAACTTAACGATGTATTCATGTTTGAACAAGATTTGGCAATGGTTTGATACTCGATTGACGATTTGTAAATGATATATTAACAAAAGTGCTGATTTCATAACTTGTTTTTTTTTTGTTTTTTCAGATTGAAATTAAAGGCCTCTATACAATTGTAACCATTGAGTCGCTGCAAGTAATCTATCCAATCATCGATTGGCTAGAATATATCAACTCGAATCTAAATGACATCCTGCATGTTGATACAAGTGAAGAGGTGGCACTTTGGGATTCAAGCTATATTTCAGAGCTAGAAGCAATTATAAAAAAAACTTCGAAACGAACATTAGCAAATTATCTTGCCTGGCGATTAGTATTATTTGGTTCGGCATTTATAAATGGTGACCTTCATCAACTCTATGAAAAATTCAAAGCAACTAAAAATGGTGTCAAGAAATTAAATTCTCGATCCAATGAATGTGCAAAACAATCTATTCAATTGTAAGATACATAAATATTTTATTTTCAATTGTTTTTTTTTTTTTTTAATTTCAAACCAATATTTTCAGTTTACCGATTGCCGCCGCATCCGTATATGTGCGTCAACATTTTAATGACGAATCAAGAAAACTAGCGGTCAGTTTGGCCAAAAATATTCATGAAGAATTCGTACAAACATTACAGACCATCCCATGGATGGATGCCGAATCAAAATCTGTAGCCATTAAAAAGGCGAATGCAATGTATTTTCACATCGGATATGCCGATGAATTGTTAAACGACACCAAATTGGATGAACATTACAAAGATCTGGACTTGGTACCGGATTCCTTGTTGCACAGTGTACTAAATATCTATAAATTCAATAAAATTCGTAAAATAAATGAGTTACACAATCTCGTTAACAAAACGGATTGGGAATCGCATTCAACGAGAGCAACAAAAGTAGACGCTTTTTATGCAATTCTTGAAAATAGTATTCGTACGTTTCTCGTCTTAACATTTCAATAGGAAATTTATGTAATAATTAATGATTTTGAAAATGAAAATTGTCCTTTTTTCAGAATTTCCAGCTGGTATTCTTCAAGATCAATTTTTCTCATCGGATCGGTAAGAGCTTTGAAACAAGCTATACAATTATCAATTTTTTGTTACACATAATATATAATTATGCACTATTGAAATACTTCAGGCCATCTTATATGAACTTCGCAACTATTGGATTTTTCATTGGACACGAAATCACACATGGTACAATAAATGTCCATTCGACCTGGATGGACTATCTATATTTATTCGTGGTTTTATTATGCATATGGACAAAACCGCAGTGTTTTATGATTTCCCTCTGAACTGGCAGCAATTTGGAATGGTGTACGGTCTTTTTGAACTGTATACCAGATCAGAGGGAAGCCTTGTCCATATGCGATAAATTGAATATGCATATTAAATCTAAGAAAATATCATCTATATGTTGATGAAGAAGGTCAGACTTTTAAGTTTTCTATCTCTTAGGCTTCGATGACAGCGGACGAATGTTTGATTCGAATGGAAATCGAATTAATTGGTGGCAAGAGGAAACATTAAAAAAATTTGTATCGAAGGCAACATGTTTTATTGAGCAGGTAAACAAATTCAACAAATGCTGAACATAAATGTAACAATAAAAGTGATCCCAAGATAATAATTATTGATAATTACCTTCAGTATTCAAACTATACGGATGCGGCCTCAAATATGACGGTGAGTTTATTTGCATGAATAGACTTGTATTACTTAATTTCAACCAAATAACATCAATTTATATGGTTCAGATAAATGGTGTCAATACTCAGGACGAAAATATTGCAGGTAAGTTAATGTATTCGAATTGTTAGACTATTGTGCCTGTCAATTGCCATGCTTTTCAGCTATATGCAATGGTTAATTCCATCTCTATAAAATTTTTTGCAGACAATGGGGGGATAAAAGTGGCTTATGCAGCTTATCAAAAGCACATACAACGAAATGGGATTGATACTCTGCTGCCGGGTGTAAACTACACAGCAAATCAACTATTTTGGATCTCTGGAGCACAGCTCTGGTGCTCTGTAACACGACCTGAGTTTGATCAAATGAACGTTATTACAAATGAACACACTCCATTCAAGTATCGTATAAATGGTGCTTTTAGTAATTCGCAACATTTTTCAAACGATTTTCATTGTCCAACCAGTAGTGGAATGAATCCAAAAGATAAGTGCGAAGTTTGGTGAATTTCTTAATTTTTCTTCGGAAACTTCATTTCGTTTAGAATGTATAAAAATGATTCATGCGAAATTACGTTAAACTCAATAAAAAAAAAGTGGTCAATATCATCATCAAAGTGGTCATTAACATTTGATTTCAATCGAAATGCTTAGCTTCGTGTTCCATCCAAATTTTTATGTAGAAACATTGAAGATATCAAACACGTCAAAGTCTGTGGTCTAACAGCTGTTTCTGACATTGAAAATACATTTCTATTTAAAAAAAAAACAACCGAATTTCTTTTAAATTTAATTTGGAGTACAACTTATTATTACTTAATTCACTACTTATATTTAATAAAAATAATAAATAATGATTGTTATAAAATAATATCACGAGTCTTTATATTGTTAAAAATCTAAAAGAAAGTCGAATTGAAGTTGTAAACTTATCGAAATAGTTAAATGAATAAAATGGAAAATGACAAAAGAGGCTTTCTCGTCGATAACCTTTGCTTTTGAATCTACCCTACATTTATTCTAGTTGCATAAGCATACTGAACAAGCAAAATTAAAACAGCATAAATGAAGTGGAGAATATGTAATACTGAAATCTGTCGGATAGAATCTATTAAAATGCATAATTTCATGGATGAAAGTGTTGGTCCGTTTGAAAATTCTTATTCGAATAGATAATATACGGTCCATCGATTATCTATTACTCGGATACAAGCTCGTAAAATCGTGTATGAACAAAAAAACACCAAATCGATGGATCTTCAATATTAAACATCTACGATTTCAAAAACTTTAACTCAATATAATCACAAAAAATTTAAATTTCATTTGAAATATATAAAAATGTGTCAGGTGATTACAGCGCCATTATTTCATACAACAAACTACAATGACAGCTGTATTATGGCAAATGTCAAAATAAATCCAGCATAGTGTATTAAGTTGTGTAAAACCATTCAGATCAATATTTTGTTCCGTAAAAAAGTATTTTTGTGAGATATTTTCGTTTTGAAACGCAATTTAAAATGGAAGAGCCGCAAACACCGTCACAGCGGCTTACGAATGATGATTTTCGTAAGTTGCTTATGACACCACGAACCTCATCATCGTCATCATCATCATCTGGCCATGCACCAGGTTCGATACGTGAAGCAATGTCCAAATCATCGTAAGTCATTTCAGCATTTTGCTTAAAGAGACCGATTTTTTAAACGATTTATTTAAATCTTGTGACAGGGGCAATGTAACCAAGCTTGATATGCCACCACCATCAGAACGGCATGAAGCCCGTCGAAAGAAGAAAAATTTCTATGCTCAGCTAAAGAAACAAGAAGATACAAAATTGCAGGAATTAGCTGAAAAATATCGTGATCGAGCTCGTGAGCGACGTGATGGCACCAATCAAGACCATCCACCAGTCGATCCATCTAGCGGTGCAAATGCTTATCGTGCTGTAGCTCCCGATTCAAAATCGGGAATGGATGCAGCCGAACGTCGGCGACAATTGATTCAAGAATCAAAATTCTTGGGTGGTGACATGGAGCATACTCATTTGGTCAAAGGTCTTGATTATGCGTTGCTACAAAAAGTCCGAAGTGAAATCATTGTAAAAGAGCAAGAACAAGAAATTGAAATGGAAAAATTGGCCGAAATGGCCGAACAAAATGAAATTGAGAAAGATGATGAACATCGAAATAAAAGTGATGAGCCTGAACATCGAACGGTAATGGGCCGAAATATTTTCAATACAATTCAATTTTATCGGTCTCGAAATGTTGAACGAAATGAAATGTTTGCATCCGGTCGAATGGCCTACTCGTATGATGTCAGTGATATCCAAGAAGACGTGGAAACTGACATACCAACCACACTGATTCGATCAAAAGCGGACGTTCCACAAGACGAAGAGGAACTACATACATTGACTACCAATGACATTGTTATAAATAAACTCGCTCAAATTTTGTTGTATTTGCGACAAGGTGGAAAGGGTAAGAAAAATAAGCGTCGAGACAAGGACAAGCCATTGTTGCAGGACGAAGATCACATGGATACTCATGATAATGATAGAAACCGATCGAGTCGCGATGGAAGAGATGGCCGAGACTCCAAAAGTAGCAAAAATAAGTCAGGCGATGTTTCAATTTATGATGACTTAGATGAGTACAGACCATCCCGTCGTGGTGACGAGGGTAGCTCATCGTCGAGTAAGCATCGCAGTAGAAATTATTTCGATAAATCAAGCGAACAAGAGGAACGTGAAGCGGGTGGCGTCACAGGTAATTTAATACCTTAAATAACTTGAATATTCCGTATTTAAATAACAAATATTGACAATTTGATAAATGTTTTGTATAATTGTATGCACTTTTAGTTCCTCCACCGCCAAAAATCAATTCAACCCTAATTTCAAAGTTGTCCGGCCAAGTCGAAGGATATGCAGAATGTTATCCAGGTTTGCAAGAGATGAACGATGCCATTGATGATTCCGACGATGAAGTCGACTACACAAAAATGGATCTTGGTAATAAGAAGGGTCCGATTGGACGATGGGATTTCGATACACAAGAAGAGTATTCGGATTACATGAGCTCTAAAGAGGCCTTACCAAAAGCGGCATTCCAATACGGTGTAAAAATGCAGGACGGTCGTAAAACGCGCAAAAATAAAACCGAGAAAAATGAAAAAGCTGAATTGGATCGTGAATGGCAAAAAATTCAGAATATCATTCACAAAAGAAAGAACAAAGAAGGTGGCAGCTCAAGAGATGACGAACCAGACTATAAAGTTCCCAAATATTAATCAATTTAACATTTGCTTTATGAAATTTATTATTTTAGTTTTGCGATTTAAATAAAAGAAAAACTCTTATTCATGCAGTGTGTAGACATAAAAATTACATTTGTAATGAACATTATGTGTGAATGGTAAAAATTTAACAAAATTTATGATGCGGCAGTTTTGCCACACCACCAAAGAATCAATGAATTTTCTCGTGGTTTTTTAACACCTCCATTAACGCATTCGGGTTCATTTTGCGTTATTTCACTGATATCAAAATGATGTTGACCGCTGCTTGTTGCCAAAATTGGTTTTGTTGGATGCATCGAAACACCATTACAGCAATCATGATGAACTGAATACTGAAAATGGAAAATAAATTCTCAGTCAATACAGATTTAATCAAAAATCAATTGAAGGTTTTTATTTAAAAAAAATTTAAATACCGTTTGTTCTTGAACAGCTGACAGATCATTGAGGTTCCATGCATGAATGATGCCAGATGTGTCACCAGACGTTAGCCAATGCTGATCTGAACTAATGTCAAAATAAATTCTCTGATTTGTATTAACAATACGTGTGAATTGACCAGTGATAACTGGTTCAGCAATGTGTCGCAAATCCCAAACCAACAGCTGATTATCTTTGCGTGCACCACTAACCAATAAATTGCGTCCCGACAAAAATCGCAAATAAGTGACACCACCACGATGTTTATCCATTTGACAAATGTCACCATATTTTGATTCTCTGATATCTAAAAGTGTTATGGTGGATGACCATGAACCAATCGCAATCACACTATCCACTGAATTGCATGCCAACTTTGAAGCTGGTGATGATATTGGAATCTCAAAATATTCACGACCCGGAACATCCGTTTTGAATACTTTAAGATTTCTTTTGTAACCACCAATCACTTCGCTGCCATCGTTTGAGAATGCAACGCTCAAAGCCGATTCAACTTCATCAACAGCATTGTAGCCACGGTATGAACAACGCAAATCACCATGATATGCATCCCACAGTTGAATGGGCTCATTTTGACGAGTCGCTAACCAACTGCAAGTTGAAACAAAAATTGTGTTTAACAAAAAAAAAAACAAAAAAAAAACATTTGCATATTAACTTTAATATCAGATATTACAATGAAATCAAAAGTTAGATGGTAATTACCAGCATGTAGCGGGATCGTTACTATTCATAAATGGAAACCAGCAATAATCATAAACAATACCACCTTCTTTGATGTGAACAGCACTTTGTAAACAATCCAGTGGACGATCTGGCGAAACTGCATCAGCACTGTACAAATCTCGTGGCGTTTCAAACACATGCATTCCATCACCATTGACCGTTGTGAGTAGGCATGTACCGTCCGGTGACCATAGACATCCCTTTAAATATCGCTGATTTTTTGAGCTTCCTCTCCACGAGCAACGAGCCAGCTCGATTACATTCTTCTCGATGAAAAAATCCACCGTTGGAATACTACTTTGAAGCAAACTGATTTCATCACAATCCATTGCTTCGCCATAATTTGTGGGTGGCTTTTCTTCAACCGGTGTAAAATCAAATTCTGAGCATGATGTTGCTTCATTTGGTGTAGAATCGATGTCAGTGCTTTGTTCCGTATCGGATACTTCGACCAATGTTGCAATAATTCTATTATCAACAGTTATTATTGGTATTTTAAACGGTGAATCTGTTGTGTGTTCTTTATCAATTTCAATTTCTGGTGTTTCTAATGGACTATCTAATTCTATGGTGGGGCTAGAGATTGTCTCTTCCTTATGATTTTCAATATCAGTTTCAATAACTCTTTCAGTTGCCATTTTATTTATTTGAATAGAACTGTTTTTTTTTTATTTTTATCACATTTAATTACTTCTGAAAATCTAAACTGTGCCGGTTTTTGTGCTACGGTTAAAGTGTCAAAACATTGAAATTCGACCGTCAACAGTGCGGCCAACATTCAAAACATATTGACACATTGCGAAGCGTATTTTCGAAAGACATTGTTTGACACATAACCTATTAAAACAAAAGCTTCAGCAATTTCTGCTTGATCATTCAAGTGCATAGTTTTTAAAACATTTATTTTCTTGTTTAGCGAAAAAAAAACTGAATCAAATTTAATTTGAAAAATGAGTTCAATTGGTACTGGAGTAAGTATCACGATATTTTATGTAATTTAAGTGCGATAATTTCAGAAATCGTACATTTTTCTTCATTTTAACAATACAATTTTGAAAATGTCATACATTATGTGTTGACTCTGGTTCAATCCGGCATTAATAGTATTTGTTTTATTATTTTTAGTACGATTTGTCTGCATCTCAATTCTCACCGGATGGTCGAGTATTTCAAATTGATTATGCTGCAAAAGCGATTGAACAGAGCGGAACTGTGATTGGTTTACGTGGTAAAAATGGTGTTGTTTTAGCTGTTGAAAAAATTGTCCGCAGTCCACTGTATGAAGAAGATGCTGGCGCTCGAATTTATTCGATTGACAAACATATTGGAATTGTAAGGAATTTCATTGGTTTTCAGATTGTTTGAAATTTCGTTCGCAACGTAATGAAATGACTCATAAATGAATTGTATATTTTTTTTATTGTATATTTTCAGGCATTGGCTGGTCTTCTTGCAGATGGACGAACCATTGGTAAATATTGATGAGTCACCTCAAAAAAAAAAAAAAACAAAACAAAAAAATAATCAAAATCTGTATTTTCCAGTTCAAACGGCTCGTGAAGAGGCTGCTAGCTACAGACAACAATTCAAACGACCAATTCCATTGAAGGTTCTCAATGATCGTTTATCTAACTTTATTCATGCATACACACTGTACTCGGCTGTGCGTCCATTTGGTGTTAGTGTAATTTTAGCATCGTGTGATCCACACACCGGTCCAGAATTATACATGATTGAACCATCTGGAACATCATACGTAAGTGATTTCACTACTCACTCGTTGCATACATATCAGAATTTTTAATGTTTTATTTCATGTGTATTCTGACTAGGGCTATTACGGTTGTGCAACTGGCAAAGCAAAGCAAGCAGCTAAAACTGAAATTGAAAAATTGAAATTGCAAGATATGGATATCGAGCAACTCATCATGGAATCCGGTAAAATGTAAGTTAATGTTTAATTGCAAGAAACGTTTAAGGACTATTCAATCATTTTGCAGCTAAGCATTTTAATCGGTTTTTAATCAATTTTCGTTTTACTTTGTGTGTAGCATCTACCAAGTACATGATGAACTCAAAGACAAATTGTTCAAAATGGAATTGAGTTGGGTGTGTGATCTATCAGAGAATATTCATCAAATGGTTCCAGCTGAATGGTATAACAAGGCCTACATGGCCGGTGTTGAATCGAAGCGTGACGATGATAGTGACAACGAAATCTAAATCACAAACCATTGATAAAATCCCGTTTCAAATTTAAAATAAATCATTTCTCTTTGTACGATTAAACATTTAACACACTTTTTGGTGAAAAAAAATAAAACTAAAAGAAAATACAGATTCAAATGTTTACCACGGATACTATATTTGGGTCTTTGACATTATCATTCAGTTGTATTTTCATAACATCATCAATACACAGCATATAAACTCAGGGGGTGCGTTCACTTGGCTATCGACTAAATGTCAGTTTCTAACCTAGAAAACATTGCAGACATTTCTTATTGGTTTGATACTGATCACGAAACACCAACAACAATTGCACGGTGAAAACAAAATTTTGCACTTCAACTTGCGTATTCGGCAACGAGTGGAAAAGAATTAGTTTGCTTGCAAATAAACGAATCGGAAAAAAAAGATGGCATTTCAAATTGTCCAACGTGTTGCTGGCAATCAACTAAAAACCGCTCCATATCTTCAATTTACGGTTCGAACTGCTGCGAGTAAATCTGTAAGTTTTATTTATTTTCAGAACGTTCTAGGATAAATCCATACATTGACTAATCTCGTGAGAAAGATATTATATAATTTTGAGTTCAAGTACAATATCTAAAAATCCCAATGATAAATCATTCAAAATGGTTTGAAGCGACGTTTTAAATGCAAATCAATTAATAGAAAAACATGTATTATTGATGTAAGTAGTTTCCACTATCAACATTCGTGGAGTAAAATTTATCACCGAACCGTCATTATACCTCTATTTGCTATCGCTAAACAAACAATAATTCAACCGACTAAATACCTATATGTTACGCTCGGAATAACTTTTTTGATATTTTGCGGAAAAAGGTTTCGAATTGAGAATCAATTTCGAGAAATTTCAACAATGGTTTCTCATCTTCCTTGCACATTGTCCGCATTTTTTTTTCTAATTTTCTAGAGATTTGCAAATGTTGTGGTTAGATTTAAATTTGATAATGAATCAAACCACTTCTGTTCAAAATTCCTAAAAATTTAAAACTCCAAACCACTAGGTGAATTGAGCAAATGTCATAATGTTCCGTGTGTGTTCAAAAGTTATCATGAATTAAAAATTCCGCTTGGTTGGCTGACTTTTAATGAATTGTGAGTGTATGTGTTCGCTATTAATATATAAATCGCTATATACAGATTGAATAACTAGTTTGCCGGTTTTACTCTTTCTGTCTCTCCGTGTGGTGTCTCTGGTCAAACACACTGCATAATTTATTATTCGTGCCAACAGCAAAACGACCACAAACCTAAGGTTCAGTTTACAGACTTTCACATTTTACTCGATACACACCGCGAATGCGTTGTCGAACATCAAGTGTGACAATAAGTAAATAGCATAAATAGCAGCACATGGAGTCAGTATAGTAATAGCTGCCTTAGCAATCAGGCGCAAAAAAACGCTGCTTTGTTTTTTATATTTCATTTTCTTCTGTTAAATCTGTTTTTTGTTATCAACTTGTTTTCAATCAAGAAATTGTATTTTGATTTCTGATTATTGTTTTTTGTTATTTGTAAAGTATTTTCGACCACAAGCTAAGTCTTTGGGTCTTTACAGCGTACACTGTACAGTATCAATTCACTTGTTTTTTGTTTTTCATTATTCAAAAAATTCCACTTTCGTCAGTTTTTATAAAGTAATTTCGCATTCATATTGAATGCAATGCCATATGAAATCATGGCGTTTGTGTAATCGCTCAAATGGAAATATTTTAATCAACCATACTAGGTGGATAGGCTCAATCTAAACTCAAGTGTAAATACGCTTATGCAATACATGTATATTACATTCACGATAATTGCTATTCGCTCACTGAAAAATGTAACCTTTTGAATGACGATTGCCTTAAGCTTATCGCTCGCTGAAAATCAGTTTAGCTAAGCTTCAAAACCACCCATTATCCATCTTAATTGGATTTGAGCAAGTTCATTTAATCGTTGTCACTTGTCACATGTGTGACTTTCTATACGAATCAGTTCATTTATTACAACACTCCATTCATTAAAACATTGATTGCTAGTTCAATTAAATTCATAGTTCCAAACTATTTTTAGACCTTAGAGGTGCAACAACAACAAAAAAAAAGAATCAAATTACGAGAGTTTTGCATTACGTTGAACTTGAGAATCGAGAATCGTGAATGACGACATTCGTCAAGGCGAATTGAGAGTGTAAAAATTATTCACTTAGCAAACGTATTTTTTTTTTCATCCAGTGAATGAATAACTATTATCATTATTCGACTGAATCGTGTCGAAACACTTGTAGCATAGATTCCATTGAATTCGAAAAAATGGTTAGTGAATTGGCAAAAAGTAGTTTTTTTTGTTTGTTTGAATAATATTCTATTTATTCTAAATTAATCCATTTCTTTTGTATTGATGTTTCTGCTCAATCCAGATAAAGCTAGAATTCAAAGTAACCTTTGGGTTTTTTGTGTCTGAAAAAAATTGTTTATGACACTGTTTTTTTTTCCACTCTTTCATCGTTTCAGTCGGGCGAATACCGAACAGAAAGTGATACATTTGGTGAGCTTAGAGTTCCAGCCGATAAATACTATGGCGCCCAAACGATGCGATCGAAAATTAACTTTCCGGTTGGCGGTGATCGCGAGCGAATGCCAAAACCGGTGATTGTTGCGATGGGCGTTTTGAAGAAAGCTGCTGCTGAAGTGAACAAAGAATTTGGTCTTGATGCCAAAGTAGCCGATGCAATTTCCAAAGCATGTGACGATGTCATTTCTGGTTCATTGTATGATGAACATTTTCCATTGGTTATCTGGCAAACTGGTTCTGGTACTCAAACCAACATGAATTGTAATGAGGTAAGTTCAGTGTGGTTTGAATAGATTATGACAAATAAAGTATTTTCGACCACAATTGTGTACAATTTATACATTTCAGGTTATAAGCAATCGTGCAATTGAAATCATGGGCGGACAATTGGGCTCAAAAACACCGGTTCACCCGAATGACCATGTAAATAAGTCACAAAGTTCGAACGACACCTTTCCAACTGCATCGCACATTTCAGTGGCTGTTGAACTCAACAACAGTTTAAAACCAGCTCTGAAGATTTTGCACGATGCCCTCGATGCAAAGGCAAAAGAGTTCAAGGACATCATTAAAATTGGTCGAACTCACACAATGGACGCTGTTCCATTGACCTTAGGACAAGAATTCAGCGGATATGCACAGCAAATCAAGTACGCCATTGACCGTGTGGACAGTGTCCTACCGCATGTCTATGAATTGGCCATTGGTGGTACGGCTGTCGGAACTGGTTTAAATACACGTGTTGGTTTTGCCGAAAAAATGGCCGCAAAGATTGCCGATTTAACGAAATTGCCATTTGTCAGTGCACCAAATAAATTTGAAGCTTTGGCAGCTCGTGACGCTTTGGTTGAAGTTTCCGGATGTTTGAACACAATTGCTGTGAGTCTAATGAAAATCGGAAATGATATTCGATTCTTGGGCTCCGGACCACGATGTGGTCTCGGTGAATTGAGTTTGCCGGAAAATGAACCGGGAAGTTCGATTATGCCGGGCAAAGTGAATCCAACACAATGCGAATCATTGACAATGTTGGCAGCTCAAGTGATGGGAAATCATGTTGCTGTTACCATTGGCGGATCAAACGGACACTTTGAACTTAACGTCTTCAAACCTTTGATTGTTTCAAATGTATTGAGATCAATCCGTTTGATTGGTATGTATTAAACTCACAGAGTGAAACTGCTCGTATGTGTGGATTCTTTTGAAATAAAATCTTATTATGCTTGAATTTCAGCTGATGGTTCGAAGAACTTCACCACCAATTGTGTTTCGGGCATCCAAGCTAATCGTGAAAATATCGCCAAGATAATGAATGAATCTTTGATGTTGGTGACCGCCCTTAATCCACACATTGGCTATGACAAAGCAGCTAAGATCGCTAAAACTGCCCACAAAGAAGGAACCACATTGAAACAATCTGCCATCAAATTAGGATATCTAACTGAGGAGCAATTCAATGAATGGGTTCGCCCAGAAAATATGTTAGGACCTAAGTAAACTAATGACCATTGAATTGCTGGCCAATTTCATCACATGCACAGAGGATTTTTTTTAGAGAATTTCTTTTGGTATAGAATACGTTCCTATCCACTTTTTGGGGTAATTTTATCTTTTTTATCCGTTTTTGGGGCTAATTTACTATTTTTTCCAATCTGTGCGGCAAAAATAAACCGATTTGTATTTGATTGAAACTTGCTCTCACTGCAGAATTGTTTACGATTGACAAACAAATGCAACATCTAGCTGTCAGCGATCGGTTAGAGTATAATTTTCATGTACAGGCAGGACGATTTGCTTGTAAATAACTAACAGCCACCGAGCTACATGCGTTTTGCGTGTATTGGCGCACAAATCGAATCTGTATATTAAGTATTGTTGTTTACTTCAATACGAAATTCAGCATTCAAAAATCTATGGCGCACATTAAAAGAACGATAGTCATGTGATTTATTGTATTGAGCTTGTTTACGCGTATGCACCTCGTTTCGCTGACATTCGTGTTCTATTTGTGCGTCGGTTATAAAAAATTCTGTTTTTTAAGAGTGATTATCAATCGAATTCAACACTTATTTACGTCGCACACATAAAAAAACGTGAATTATCTTAAAAATCGGATAAAATAAGCAAAATTACCCCAAAAAGTGGATAAGAATGTATTCTATCACAAAAGTAGGTAGAAATTCTCTAAAAAAACCGTGTGTACTCGCTTTCAGTTGTGGCATAGTGATTACTCTCGAATATTAACATCAAATGTATGATTTTTTTCTCAGTCTCTTTTTTATTTCACATAAATCGTTAATTCAATAAACAAGCTGATATTTCTGTTGATTGAAATTAATCATTGCTTTTGTTTGTGAAAATTCCGCCAGAGATTTGAATCTCTCATCATCGTTTAGTCTTTGTGGTGTGTAATCAGTTTCTATGTTGTCAATATAGTCACTGATATTCTCGTATCTTGAAATTAAATGGGAGTGGAAACTATTTTCCTGAGAAAAATAAAACTATTTTAGCAACAATCATAAATGATTTGGGCACAGGTCAAAAGGTTATCACAGGCAAATTGTTTTCCTATTTGTCTGGTATTTTATCACTCTCATTCATATTCCCAATGATTGTTGTCACATTATAATCCATGATTTAAGTTCAGTATGAAATTGATGTTCGGTAAGTGTGATTGAATTGTGTGTTAATTGTGAAAATGATATTGAAGTTAATCAAATTGGTGGCTCAAAGCCGCTGTTTTTCAACGCAACCGGCAAAAGTGAAAATTGGTTTATTGGGTGTTCCATACAAAGATGGGACATCGAACAAAGGAAATGGTGTAGAATTAGCTCCGATCACGATACGTCAACGAGGTTTAGTTAAAGAAATTGAATATTTCAATCCCAATGTTGATATAAAGGACTTCGGTGATTTGCCAGTGAATGAAACACAAGATTCATTGGAAGTCAGACCAAAAAATATGATAAATTACTGTGGATTCATGCCATTGATGAGACGTTTGAGTGATAAAGTACAAGAAATTCGTGCTGAACAGCGCACGTGCATCACTTTGGGCGGCGATCACGCTATTGCTGTTGGTTAGTTATTTTTATATGTGCTACACATTTCATCAGTTGACATTGTAGACCTTGAACTTGATTCTATTTCAAATGTGGGTTTTTTTGTTGTTGCTTTAATTAAAGGAACTATTTCTGGACAATTAATGTCCAATGAACGGCTTTCAGTGTTGTACATCGATGCACATGCTGATATAAATACTAATCAAACATCGAAGACCGGGAATATGCATGGAATGCCCGTTGCAATGGTGGTTAAAGAATTGACCGAATATTGGGATCAATTGCCCGGCACTGAATGGCAGACCAAAAAGTAAGTATGAACCCCTTAGGTGAATAGACATTTTGTTCGATTCATTAAAAGACTTTAAAAAAACTACCATGTATACCTACGTTAACTGTTGAATCCGGATGCTCGAAGTAAATGTGAAACCGTACGATGCACATTGTTCACGTTGATGATTCAAGTCGTCAGACTTTGACTTATCAATAATGATAAAAATCTTCTTGTCTTGTTAAACACAAAAATAGTGTGGCTTATAAGTTAAATAAAACTTAAATTTGGTTGGGAATAAAAATCGAACAAAAATTAAGGATAAGCATAAGCGGCATTCAATACAAGAGTAACAAAAATTGGTTCGATTCAAAATCAACTAGTCTTTAACCATTGGTATAACAATGAAACAAGAAACAAAGTCTACCGATAAAAAAACAGGGTAATCGAATAGCAATAACCAAAAGAACTAATAGATAACGAATAAATATTGGAGCATGCAACGCATACAGTAAATTGATATTTGAGAACATGAAATAAAACTAAAAATAGAAACAAAATAAACTCAATTGTTCGTTACTAATTACAACCAAAGCGTTTGAAAATCGAATTATATTCGATAGAAAATGATGTGGTGAATGGCGTGCTAATATAATTAGGTTAAAAGAAAGTAAATAGACTTGCTAAAAGCCTACGAAAGAAAAAACAATACTATCCACTTTAACTTGGATGGATGAAGATTCCTTTGCTTTCATGCTTCTTAAGTGAATAAATTTTAACATTTCACATTTAACAGTTTATTTTGAAATTTATTCTTATAAATGGTTTTTTTTTGTTGTTGTTTCTGTTTTGGTTTCGTTTTGAGTACTCTTTTTTTTTGTAGTAGTTCAGTTCATAGAAAAAAAAAATCAAATTTGTATACATTTTATCAAATTTCAGTCTCTTAAATTTTAAAATTCGATTTGACACAAACGTAAGCTCAACAAAAGTAACGAATTGTTGTTTTGCCCCTTTTTTGTGCTGAAAAAAAAATTTCGTTTTTTTTTATTGTGTTCATCTGTTTCAGTTTGTATCTCTCATTTTACTCTAATTCGAATTGTTGCTTAAAAAAAAAATCGTATTTTTTTGTTTGTTTCGTTTCGTTTTTTTTTTCCCCGTAAGATCATAGAGAAAAACAAAGTGTCCTTGTTTATAAAATCTCTACGATTTGTTTACTTATAGAATATCACAGTTTGAAAATCGATATTTCACTAACTTGGATTTTTTTTTGTCTCGCTTTTATTCTCAAGGTTTTAATTTGACGATGGATTTTGTAATTCCAAATTGAATTTCTTCATTATGCTCTAGCATATTTGTGTGTGTGTGTTTTTTGTTTGTTTGTTTGTCTTTTAAATTTAATTTGTCAATAGGTGAGATGGTTTTTGGAGAATTGGTGCTCTTCATTTTATTTGTCATTTACATGTAATAAAATGTAATTGACAGAGAAGCATTTGAATTAAAATTTTGACGTTGTTGTTTTTTTTTGTTGTTGTTGATTTTTTCAAAACAAAAGAAGAGGATCAGTTTTGACGGTGTAAACAAATGAAAAAGCATAGAACCGAAACTCATCTGATTTTGGATGATTGGTTGTGAAACAAAACAAAAAAATCATTTTGGAAATATATATATATATTTATAAAATATAAACGTAAGCGAAAGAAAACATTCAATTGGATGGATAAAACCATGTCATTGATCCTGGAATTTTGGCTGTCTGATAACCGGCTGAATAAAAATGGCTTTGAAATAGCAAAACTGAAAATCGTTTAAAAACATGATGGTTCAAACAAATTCATGACATTTTTTGTTGTTGTAGAAAAAAAAAAAAATTTTGAATGCGCAACGAATCAACCGAAATAGGCAAAAAATAAAGAAGAGAAATTAAAACGCTGGTCAAACACATGGAAATATACTCTAGCGATAAATGAACACAATAATACCTGCATACAAAAAAACTTGGTTTGTTGCTTTTGTTGTTATTATTTGTTATTCGGTATTTTGGTTTTTGGAACCAAACAAATACGAAAATTAAGGGAATTATAAACGCATAATTTTGTTGTTTTTTTGAAATTTGATAAAAATCTATGGCAATAAATAAATAGATCACAATGAGTGCATAACATGAACATTAGTTGATTGAAAAAAAAAATTTATGTTGATTATTTTGGTTACGTTTGTTGATGTCTGAACACAATTTTATGTTCAAGCACAATTTTTTTTTATCGTTCAAAATAAATTGAATGTTAGAATACAAAACAGAAGAAAGTAAAACCATGGAAATGTAATAACATACTATAATTCGAAGAATACACAGAAATTAGACTCCATCATTTGGCCACTGAGTTACGCTACTACTTATTACTTACATTGCACAAATGTATATCAAAAACATTGTCATTTTATCAAATTGACTTATGAGTTATTCTTATTAGTTATGAATTTGATGGAGTCTATTTTCGGTGGAATTCATTCGCGATTTGAATGAACAAAAAAAAAACAGAGAAAAGAACAGAAAAGGTCACGCAAAGGGTCGCCATTGTTACTGATAAATAATTATTATGCCTGTGGAAATATACACGTGCTATACAGTACAACCACATTCGTTGCTCCATTGGATGGCATAGTGTCTGAGTATGTGTTTCTGTATAAGATTTAGTTTTTTTTTTTGGTTTATCTTAAAATGATAACAACACAGAAAAATACAAAGAACAAACGAAATACCAAAAAACTAAATTATTGTTGGTTATTGGTTAAGTTAATAATATGTATTTTGCATAAATATATGGATATAACAAAAGATGAAACGGTTAAAAATAACTTGATGGTTAGTTGGGTCGGACTCCATACACAGTGGATCAAATGTAATTTAAAAGCGTATATATAATTTTTAGACAACACATTGATAACAGATTGCATAAATTGATTGCAATGATCAATGGACGACAATTTGTTACGAATGTGTTGATTTGCCGGTGATTGTGAATAAGGCAGTGCAAATGAACAGCAATTGTTTCCATAAATCAAAGAAAGATAACCAACACAAAACAAAAAACACAAACTGACAAATAAAAAGATTCTAATCTATTTGAATTGTTAGTTTGCAACCGACTTAAAACCGAACAAATGAGAACGGAAAATTCAAAGGCTTGTTTTTATTCTAAAATTAAAACTAACAGAAATTAAATGAATAATTGTTTTTACTTTAAACAGAATGCATGAAAAAGAACAACCAAGAAATAGAAAGAGAGAAAGAGAGAGAGAGCAAATGTTGCATCTGCTGGTGGTGTGTTAGTACTTACCAAAAATTATGAACGCAAAAATTAATGTAAAATTTTCAAAATGGAAAAATCATGAAGACACCCAAAGTATATATTTTATATGAGACAACAACAAAAGAACGTTGGAAAACCATGAAACAGAAAACGATAATAATAATTTAACAACCAAAAAAAAAAAAAAAAAAAAAAAATAACAATTCCAAAGGAAAGTAAAGAGGTAGCGTTTTACATTGAAAGACATTGAGTGAATTGATAGCAACACGGCAGCACACACGATTTGATCAGTCCCACTGGCTGTTAGAATTGATGCGTTTGGCAAAATTCATAGCGGAATAATTGTTGTTGTTGTTTTTTTTTTTGGTTTGTACATAAATTGAGCAATAGTTATTATCGCATGATTTCAAACACGCCAAACCAAAATGACACCGGATTTTAAAATAAATGAACAAACAGAAAATTGTCATTAAAATGAAACGAAAAACAAAAACAAAATAAAGATCAAAAGAATTTTGGCTGATGTAAAATGTTTCTTGTTGTGCAACACAAAGTAAACGAAAGAGAGAGAAAAAAAAACTGCATGAAATTACAAACTCAACCGACACTCTGTTTAGTTATTTAGTTAGACGGTGCCCTTTTACAACGAAAGACAAAACAAAATATCCACTGGCAACTTGAAGGGAACAAATGGATGAGTGTGAAGACCAAATACAGATACGCATTTAATGGGGAAATTTGAATGGTCAGCGGGCATTTTGGTTAGAATATGACTTGTAATGGCAAATGAATATATTATTTTCACTGTCACAAAACACAACACGTTGAAATATAAGTGGTCTTGAGTGTGGTGTGCAAAAAAAAAACGGTTAGTTTCGAAAAATAAATCAAAACCGAAAATGGACGACGAAATACAGAATTTAACAAAAAAAAAAAAAATTAAAACGAATATTTAAATGAAAATGACAAATTAAACAATTTGTATCACCAACATTTCCAGATATGATTTTCCAAAAATTGAGTTTGCACCCACACTTTTGGAAAACACATTTCATGTTTATGATTTCGAAATCATAAATTTTATGGATTGAAAAATAAAGAAAAAAAATCCAAATGAAAATGAACCAAAGAAAAATTGAAAGAAAAACAACGAAATGATAAAAACTCAACAGCCCAATAAAGTCCACAAGTATAATAAAATGAACCCAAACAAACAAAAAAAACACTTTGTTTTTATTTTTATTTTGAAACGAAAGAAAGAACATAAATATAAAAATAAAAATCGTACTAAAAGAGAATAAACAAATAAGATAGAAAACCCAAGAAAAATTTCTAGCGAAAAAATTTATTAAATTTTTTGTGGTTTTTTTTTTGTTGTTGTTTATATTACGCTGACAAAAAAGAAAATCATACATGAGAAAGCAAACATAAAATTATTGTATAATATTATTTTGTTTTTATGTTGTTTATAATAATCAATTAATAGTTGTTTTTTTTTTTGAAAATTGTAGTGGTTTGTTTTTTTTCTCTCTAGCAACACTTCACTCGTATCAGTTTTTTTTTCGGTACACTACAGCAAATGTGTATGTGTTTATATGATTGGTAAAATTAGTAAAGATTTCATTATTCATCGAGAACAAACACATAAAAAAAAATTAGTAAACATTTCTGATATATGTTCTATGCTAACATATCGATGTTGTTAATCTTAATTCAAATCTGATAGCGGGATAGGTGAAAATAAAAAACACAAAGCAAATTGTTTTAGTTTACTCAGTTGGTCTACAATAAGTAAACCGCCTTGATATTCGCCTTAAAAAGTTGTTGATTTTTCTTTTGTTTTGAGGTTTGCTGTTGTTGTTGCTGATGCTGTTGGTTGTTGTTAGAGTGGTGTTAGAAAAAAGAATGTCGTACTTAAAATTACACGAAAAGCACAGAAAATGCATGGTTAAAAATGTTACATAAAAAGACACAACATAAAAATTACATGAATTATTTGTTTTTTTTTTAGCAGAAATTTTGTGTTTTTTTGTTTTGGATGAATTAATTGCTCTGTTAAATGATTTTGTGATTTTTTTTTTCACTTTCAGTTTGAATACATTTGTCATAAATGATTTGCTTTCAATCATTTCCACCATACTTTTTTTTTTGTTGCTTTCGGGAATTGACGTAATCAAATAGAACAAAATTATTACACTGGGTTATACAAACTCATTAGCTACATAGAACATTATTTTGTTGTTGTTCGTAATTAAATGTTGTCGGAAAAATAAATAAAGTGAATGAGGGCATGGGGTGGTTAAAACTACATACATGGTTTTAACTTAAAAATAATTGTTTTTTTTGTGTGTTAAAAAAATGAAAAGAGAAAAAAAAATGTAAAATAAAATTCAAGATCAATCTCTTGGCGCACGAAAAAACACACTCATTATCTAAATCTAAATTCAAAGAAAGTGAAATTGTGTTGCAAAAAAATTCCAATGAAAATAAAGAGAGAAATAGAATTTAAACTTAAGATACAATAGCCATTTTTTGTTTTTTTTTTGCATTTTTTGTTTTGTTTTGTTTTATAGTATGCATTTCGCTACCAAGTGTGCCATTCTTTGGATTCAAAACATTTCCACCGAAAAGAATTTTGTGTTTTTTTTTTTGTTGCTTCAAAAACCAAATCGAATAGATGAGATAATTATAAATACACGAAGATGAAAAAAGAGATAAATTGATAAATTAATTAATTTTTGTTTTCATTATAATGTTAAGTTGTCAATTGTTGCTAGATTATTCCGTTCCATATCACGTATCCTAACGATAACGAATCAAATACGAGCAAATGAAATGGTTGTTTGTTTTTTGTTTCAATCGTTGCAATTGCATTTTAAAAATATTTTAACGGAAAAAAAGGAAATTCTTTCAGCTAGATTTGTATTTTTTTTTTTGTGTTTTGTTTTCTACGTCCAGTTAATAAATGTAATATTTTTTACTACTTGAGAGTCACGTTATTACAATGAGCTCCATAATTTTTGTTGTTGGTTTGTTTGTTTTGGAGAATAATAATTGCTGAGTCATAAAGTTAAGTGTGTGTGTGTTTGTGTGAGTGTGTTAAGAGTCCAGCGTACGAATGAATTGTGGTCCACGATTCGTGGATAACTTCATTTGAAAAATGAATAGACTTGAATTCTTTAAGAAACCATTCATAAACTAAATGGTGTGAAATATGAATGTTAAAATGTTAAGAATAAGAACGTCCATTAAAAATCTTATCATCAGAATAGTAGGCGGGCGGGATAAATGTATGTGTTACATTGATTTTCATTTGTTTTTTTTTTTGTGTTGTTGTTAAGATGAATTGGTTTGTTTGTGTTTTGTCAAAAATGATTTGGTATATATAATTTGCATTTGGGCGGCGACATAATTAGGAAATTGTATATAAATGAATCGCCTTTCGTTTATAACTTCTATTGCACACAACATCAAGATCTTAAACAACTAATGAGATAAGCTTGATTTCATTATCATCGATTCGATTTATTTTCCTCCTTTTTTTTCTGTAGTTCTCATTTCAATAGAATTGTTATATTATTTAGTTTGTTTGTTTGTTTGTTTTTTTTTTTTAATAATAAATTAGCAACTATTTTCATTTCTATTTCATTGTGTTTCGGTATCCATAAAATATTTTGTTCGGATTTGTATTTATGTGCCCAGAATTGATCTGATTGTGGAAGAAAATGCTTTGGCCAAACCTTTGCTGTTTTTCAACTGTTTTATTTTTCTTATGTTTTTTGTTGTTGTTGTTTCTCTTTATATTAATCTCTCTTTCAATAAATCAATCAAGACTTTCTCAATTAAGAATTTGCACAACCATTTATCGTATAGAATTTCCAAATGCACCCATTTCATTTTTTTTCCCCCTTAAGTAATGTCTAATCGGATTCATGCGGGATGTGTTTCTATATTTTATCATTTCATTTTCTCTGTCTGTGTATAATAATGGTTATAATGTATATTTTGAGTTTAAAATCATACTGTCATAATTACTCTTTCCATCGTTCGTCATTGTTTGTGTGTGTGTTTTTTTTCGGATTTTCATTTTCCATAATATACATAATAATATACTAAAACATACTTTTAATTCTATATATGAATATTTATAGGTATATTTTATGTTGGTTTTTTGTTTTTATTTCATTTCAATTCATTTATTGATAAATTACGTTTAATTTCATGTGTCCCGTTGATCAGCACACATTAGCACTGAATGAGAGCCATTTAGCAGTTTAGTTGTGTCACATGCAATTCTAATGCATGCCGATTAAACGAAAGATGCGTTTTTTTTTTGTTTTGTTTATTTGAGATTTAGTTAATAAATAAATAAATTATGCTAAAAGAATTTTCATACTTATTTTTCTCTCTTCTTTTTTTTTCCATCATTTGATGATCTGTTTCTTTTTCTTCATTCATTATCTTTTCAATTTCGTCTGTATCGCTCGCATCATTGGCGCTTGTTTTTCCTTTTTTTTCATTTTATTTAAATTCTATGTTTCTCTTCTTCTTTTTATTTCAATTAAGTAATGCATTAAATTTGTTAATAATTTTCTATTTTATAAAAAGTAGTTTGCTGTATTGTTGTGTGAATTTCTGTATTTGATACATTCGTTAAATAATCTTTTTTTTTTATTAATTTTTAAATTTTAATTATTATATAAATTAGTGTCCTTTTGCTAAGCAGCATTTCGCTCACACCAAGCGTTTCTTTTCTTTTTATTAGACCGTGAATGATTAGTTCTGTGCTTTTGAACCGTTTAAATGTTATTATTTCAACTCACGTTAAAAAAAAAATGAGCACTCAATTTGAAATGAATGTGAAGACGAAATTGAAAATAATAAGCGATGCCCTGACGCTCTTGAAGCAAGAGCTTTGCTTATCTAAAAAAAAAACCACCTACTCCAAACAAATCCAAAAAAAGAAAAAAGAGAAATAATAATCCTACGCTTTAATGTTCCATTAATATAAATAAATTAAATGAAATTGTTTTGCATTAATCTGCTAAGGGTTTTATTTTTAGATTTTTTTTTCTTCTTCTTCTTCTATACTTAAAATGATGCATAAATAAGATTTGCATGTATTTATTGATTTTGATCTAGCTCAAAATTGAATGCGAGAAAAAAAAATTGTAGCTTAATTAGATGTTTTTGACTAGAACTTTCTTTTATAAATGATTTTTTTTCCCTTTCATTCATTTCTTGCATTTCTTGTTGATATTTGTTCTTCTCTTTTTATTTTCTCTTGCTTTTCTAAATATGATGTTGATGCAAATCAAATAACATTCATTGTATGTCGTATGCATCGACTCGGAAGCTGAATGCAGCCTCATTTGTCAATTTGTCACATACATTTTTTTTTTTTTTTTGCTATTCAAATGAAAATCGGTTTAGGGGGAGGAAAATCTGTCTGAAACTGTTTCTCCTTCTCTTTGTCATTCAATAAATCGATGGAGATAGAGATACCAAAACTGTTGGCATCGAAAATGTTTTTAAAAAAAAAAATCCAACATAAAAATCGATGGTACCATGAACGCGTAGCTATTTTCTGGTTGACGAAAACGAAAAATGAGCATCGATACGGGAAAAAGAAATGTGGAAAATCAAACAATTTTTTTTTTGCACATGAAAAAACCGAAGAGAAAATTACTGTTGAATATGGTTGTTGTTGTAGTTCTTTTCATGTTTTTTTATTTTCCTTTTGGGTTGTGCGTATCTGCCCTGCTCGTTGCTTTCCTTTTATTTTAAATTGTAGCTTTCATTCTTTACTCCATCATTGTCTCCATTACTCGCATTACTCACATTATTGCGCAACACATAACGGCTATTATTTTTTTTTTATGAGTATTCGTTAGGATACCGTGTTAAAATCGAAAGCAATTTACAATCGATCCATATTGTATAGAGACCCCAAAAAAAAAACAAAGAAAGAAAAAATTGAGACATAAACACGAAAATCACGGTATCAAAGTCCATAGCCATAAATTCGAATGGCTATTCTCTATTACATCTGCATACGACAAAACAGTTATAATATATAGGATGCATTTTATGGACACATATAACATCATCTAATAAATGTAATGAATATTGCACTTTCCATCAAATCGATTTTCCTTCGATTGTGTGTGTGTGTGTGTGTTTGTGTGTATGTGTCGATTGTGTTTTTGATGAACTGCTTTCGAATTCAAGGGAAACAAATTGGAAATTTTCGTTGATTTTTCATTTAAAACATTAATAGATTCGAAATTCAATGAAGCAAGAGCAGAAAATTGCAAGAAATAACAATGCGCAGTTCGGGTATTGGTTTGGTTGTTGTTTATTATTTTGTCTCTTTTTGGTCGTATGCAGTCTAATGAGATAAAGTGAATCGAAGATAGAGGAGGGCGGCCAAATATGGAGAATTCATGAAATCAATTTTTTTTCTCATTTTTTTTTGTTTTGTTTTTCGTTTTCATTTAAAAATGTGTCTACTAAACTGGAAAATTATTCTATAAAATAGTTACTTTTTTTTTTGTTTATATTTAATATGGTAAAAAATTGCGTTTTAGCTTTTTGGTTTAATCACAATTGGCTAAGGAGTATTTGTATGATGTCTGTTCTCTATTCCTTAATTATTTACGTGTAAATCGGCGAATTTTTGTGTGTGTGTCAAAAATGCCGAATTATCTCCATTTGGTGTGTGTATGTGTGTGTTTTTTTTGTCTGTGCTTTCCATTTTGTTTTTTTTTTTTTTTTCATTAAATGTTTTCTTTTCTACTGATTATCAGGTTCAATGTGTGTGTTACACACTTTCGAATATTATTGATGGAATCAATTGTTGGGAATATTCTTATTCGAAAGTTTTTTTTTTCAAAGGTATAGTTAGTTTTTTTTCTTTTCTCATGATTTTTCATTAAATTCAATTAAAAGCCCTGTTTTTGCTGCTTCAATTCTACATTCTTGTGTGTGTGTGTGTGATTTTTTTTTTCATGCTGGATTCTCATTTGGAAAGCATTTTCATCATCATCATATATCTTGTTCCTCTTCTATTTCAATCTTCGGTTCTATTTATATTTCATTTTATTTCATTCTATTTCATTCTTTTATCTAGCATGGTACATAAATAGCAATGAAAAAAATTGTGGGAATCGATTTTGTTCATTTTTTTTTAGTAATATTCGTATTAATACGAAATAGGATTTTTTGTTTTAGTATGTTATAATAATAATAATAATAATAATAATATTTTGTTGTTTTCATTTATCGGTAGTTTGCGTAAAACAATCATGTCAATCCGTTTTATCGATTCATTCGATAAAATCAACAAACAATCAATTTACTTTTGCTTGTTTGTCTTGAAACTGACTTGAAGTACACGATTGCCCAAAGCGTATCCGTTGAGTGCACGTATCGCCATCATTGCATCTTCATAGTTGGTCATGGTGACAAAACCATAGCCTTTGCACTGATTTGTAGCTGAATCTTTGATAATTTTCACACTTTGAACAGCACCAAATGGCCCAAACAATTGCCATAGCGTACTTTCTTCCGTTTCTGGAGCTAAATTGTAGATGAAAATGCTCCATCCGCCGCCGGGTGCAATGGTGGTCATTCCATTGGCGCCGGGAATCATGACATCGGTTAACATTTCACCGGCCATCGGTGAGAAACGTGCCAAACCTTTGTTCACTGGATTGTGCATAGCACCGCCGATGCGTCGCGCTAAATGCGGTGCCAAGAATGTCGGTACGGGAGCCTGAAGCACTTTATTCGTATTTGAACCCGGTGTGTTTGAGAATTTGACCGAAATTGGTTCGGTGCATCCGGGCGGTGTGGTTCCATTGATCGCTTGAATGGCACGCTTTGCTTCGTCTCTGGTATCATATCGAATAAAACCGACACCTTTTGTTTGTGAATCGTTGCCAGCATTTTGTAAAATGCGTGACGTTATGATCGTACCGTATGGTGCAAAAACTGATTCCAGCTCTTGTTGTGTCAATGTTTTTGGCAATCCCGAAATGTACAAATTTGCACCTTTAATGGCATCTGAACTGGGCCGTGCAAATGAAACTTTTATGGTTTTATTTTGTAATCGTAGTCCATTCAATACGTTCACCGCTTGTTCGGCGTCCTGAGCTTTAACATAGTTAACGAAACCATAGCCCAAACTTTGACCTTTTGGTGCGCCCGGATTCAATGGATCGGGAAATACGATGCTTTTGTCACGCACTAATTTAACACTTTCTACCTCACCAACGCTGCTGAACAGCGAACGAATCTCCTCTTCGGTCATTGTTTGCGGCAAATAGTTGACAATCAAATTGGTCTTATTTTCGCCGGAACCGTCGCCCGATGATTGGCTGGAATCGCCATTTTTTTGGATTTGCTGCTGTTGTTGTTGCTGTTGCTGTGCTGTGCCCAGCATGGCTTGGGTCTCAAGACCTCCCGATGCAATTGTATTAGTCATCATTTAGATTGAGTTGTCGACGGGGTCGTTGTCTCTCACTGTGTACTTTTATTTTGGGTCTTTACCTCGTGCACTGTTATTGGCTGTTCCAAATGAAACAGGTTACTTTATTTTGTTTACGACAAATTTTCATTCAATAAACGGATCAAACGCTGATTAGCGTTTAAAACATATTGTAACACGCACCTTAATCCTTTATCTCTTTCTCCCGATTTTTCTCTGTTTGGTCAGCTAGATTCGAACAAAATCGAATGTCAATATGCACCTTCTTTTTTTCTTTCTCTCTCTTTCGATCCGCGTTTTAGCAAATGGACTTTTATTTGATTTTATTTTTACGAAAAAAAAAAAACGTTTTGTTTTCTATTCTTTTCGAATTGTTTCTCAACAAGAGCACATGCGACTAAAATGTATCGACACGCAAGTGTATTGTAATAAAAAAAAAAAGGCAAAAATGACGAGCACCACTAATAGAGCGCGCGCGACAACACGACACACTGAATTATTTCATATATTTGACTGAGTGTTTCAATAGCCAAGCTCTCACTACATATATCACTTTTATATGCGCGTATCGGAGAGAATTCACGGCTACAAAAAAAAAACCACGATGTAGAGAGAATAAAAAAGAATTCAAAGGAAAAAAAAACTAACTTCGTTCAATCGATTCAACAACGACGAATATAAACTAGTGAATCGCACGAAATGTGTAATAATTCTCTTTCATTCAGAAGAATGCCACTTCCTTAGACAAAGCCAAATTTAATTTGTTTGATTCTTAAATGTTATGCACCGAAAACTACACACAAATTCAACGAAACCTTTTTTCGCAACGTTTTAAACTTTAACACGAAAAATTTGATTGAATTTCATAAAAATCTTAATAATTTTTTTTTACTGCAATGGTTGTTGTTGTTTCTAGTGCTTTATATCTTTTTTCTTTTCTTTTCAAATTTTTTTTTTTTTTACTTCTTTTTCTATATATATAAAAAAAAGTACTCTCTGCTCGACGAAACGCGATGCGTTCGCTCGAAAACACTTTTTACGTATGTGCGGCTGTGGCTCTGAAATCATACGAAAATGTCTTTCTTTCCATTTAGCGCACGCCAAATATAATACGGAGTGAGCGGAGAAGCTAACGCATACATGCATATAATATCGACATCGGCATCGGAGAAGCGTTCGACATATTAAAATACACCATGATGTGATACGGATAGAAAAAGAGAGAGAGAGAGAGAGCGAACACACGAAGAACTAAAAGGAAATTGTATAAATGAATTTCTGTTCAATTCTGAACGCATGCGTATATTCTAGCGAACCAAAAATCAAACTGTACCAAAGTAGTGTGTAGTGGCGAGCAAAAGCAGCGTCGCTCGATCTGGTGTGACTGGGCAAACGAACTGAAAGAGACACTGAAACGAGTGTGATAGAGAGCGGTAGCATTGAAACGGGCACAGCCGGCTTCGTTTTCAGCAGTTCACGGGGAATACGTTACGGCTCGCGCGCTCTCTCTCTCGCTCTCTATCTGATTCTCTGACAAAATGTGAGTGCGCATGTGATTTTACGTCGAGTTTACGTACGGTGGCTCAGTAAACAGCACATATGCTGCATTGAGAATTTAAAAATGAAACAACAACACAGACAACACATTATTGTAGTGAGTACTTCTGCTGTTGCTGCTGCTGCTGCCGCTCCAATACAATTACCCAGTAGCAAGCACATACACATACATACACACACAGACACACGATCGACACCGAATATTAGTAGTATCGTATACAAGCTCTCTCTCTATATTGCTGTAGACAAGCGAGAAAAAACAAGAAATATACTCACAAGAAGAAAAAAAAATCAATAGCAGTGCATTTCTAGGGTTGGAATTGTAATTTAAACAAAAAGAAACACATAGGATTCTGATTACCGTAAAAAAGAATGTATACGAATGAACGAACACACCGGACTCTTGTTTTACCAACTATGCTCATGATGGTTTCGTGTTCCGGGCAAAGCAATATTAAGACAGAACAGAAATGAGCATTGAAGTGTATATCTGTATATGTACTTATTATTATTTTATCTATTCAACGTACACTTGACGCTATGTAATGTGCGAATATAGGAAGTTTTGAAATTGAACAACTGAATGGAATACACCGAATAAATGCGTCCATTTAAATAATTTTATTTTTATTCAATGTGCTGAAAATAAAGAAAAAAAAATCATGTTGTTTTCATAATGCTCTTTTGCTACTCGGATTGTTTATTCCTTTGAATGGGGAATTTTTGTCACTCAATTTCATATATTATATATCCATTGACATCTAACATAGATAGTTTATTTAAATAGTGAGCCTTTCGAAGGATACCAAACAACCTCATATCACATTGAATCCCATGAGTATTATTTAACCAGATAGAAAAAAAAATTACCATTTCGTTTTCCTCAAAATGTACACATCACATTGAAACACCCCATTTTAAATCGGAAAACATCTCGTTAGCAACGCGCATATCAACGACATGTACTCAAAACATTTCAAGTAAACTTGTTTTTACCGCTCCGGTATTATCATTCGCATATTCATTTCTGTATGCATTTAAATTTAGAGAAATAATATGCTCAAAAATACAGGTCTTCAAGGATCTCATCATTATGTAACACACGTAATACCGCAACATCTTCTAGTTTCATGCGCCATCATCTACAAACCGGCATCATTGAAATTACACCGACTCCGCTAGAAACACACAACGCCCATGGTTGATTCAAACCAATGTTCATCATTTCAAGTAATTAAGCTAAAACCATAGCATCTCAGCTCACTCTCTCTCTCTCTCTCTCTCTCTCTTCTAGGCGCGACCTAAAAAAAAAAGTCCCAAGAATATTTTGCTTTCTCGTTCAATGCAAAAGCCATCGGCAGTGAGCTTCAATCGATTTAATATTATATAATGAATGTGTGTTCCCTAAAAAACATCGTTTGCAATCATCACAGAGCGAATATAAAAGTGTATATGGCTTTTGATCGAAACATGTGCAGACAGATGGGCTGTGGCAAGCACCAAATGCATTTTTATTTCACAAAAATACATTAAATTCAAACAAAAACAAAACGAACAAAAAAAAATCTATCTCATTTGCAGTGGATGGCTTATTTTCAAAATCAAATTTATCATCTATTAAAGCATAGAGTGAACGTACTGCTTTCTCAATGGTATCGAATATTTACATACGCATACGGAAATACTATAGAATCCAAACGAGAAGAGGACCAACGAACGAGCAAGCGAACGTAAGGAATAAAAAAAAAAGAGAATCAAATATAATAGAAAACCATAATGTATGGCGTTTCCCACGTTAAGTTAGTCGGTACATCGACTGCTTGCAATCAGCATCGTGAATTTGAAATGTGACTTGTGTGTATTGGTGCAAACGCTTTTCGGAGGGTGAAATTTATTGATTTTTCCTTTTTTCGCGCATCACCACTTTGTTCTCATCATAACTTGCTTGCTTCGTCCGTCCGTCCGTTCACTCTCTTTCTCTCCCTTTCTGTTTCTGTGTTGGTTTCCCATTTTCTTCCATTGATCTCGTAGTTGCCGTATTTTCAGTTGCCTTTTTTAGTGTGCCTTGCAACAGCATCAACAGCATCAACATCAACACATAGCACAATTTGATTCAGTGTGGTTGTGTGTGCAATAAATGTAACGTTCGCTATAAAAGCGGCATCTATTTCGGTCTTTTTCATCTGACGAGAGAGAGAGAGAGCGAACCAAAAGCGCACACACATGGACAGGCGTTTGGCGAAACACACCCTATTTTGAAATGTCATCGGGATTACATTAACGATGAGGATACAGCATAAAGTAATCGCGTCACTGCATCATGGTTTTCTGCTATTTAGCAATATATTCCATGAATGTTTTTTTTTATATTTAGAACTTGTTAAAATTTTCATTGCAACCGAAAATAAAAGTTTAAAAAAAGTGCCAGCCACACAACGAACATCATTTACTCGAGCTCGGATATTGAATGCGGCAACTAGAAATGTTGCACACACAAATGCGAGGCTAAGAGTCGCTGACCGCCTCTAGTTCGAATTCATTGTGTGCATACAATTACATATTTGAGCTAGTCGTAGACAAAATGCATGCACACATACATTTGTCAGTCGCACACATGCACACAGCCAACCAAGAGGTCAATGAATCCTGTTTTTCGTTGCACAGCGTTCGCTCTTCCATTGCATTTTACTCAAGCTAGGGTAGTTTTTCGATGGTTTCAAAGCCGAAAAATTTGGTGAGTTGATTCTATTGTAGTCAACATTTTGTTTACACCACCAATGCAATACACACACACATACACACACAAATAGCATAGAACATGTTCATTGTTCAATAGATGACGGAGTATATAAATACTCGGTGCACGAAACATGACTATTTTCCAAACTAGGCGAATGTATTTACCGACGCTCGAATCCGATGTAGTCGAATGCGATTATTTCAGTATTAACCCTACGGACGATTTGTCGATACACGAATATTATACATTGTTTGTCTCTCTTTTTTATATACTATTTGTTGTTGTATCGGTGCATTACTCTCCCCCTCATGTCAATTTCAAATTTCGTTTGCACTTCCTCTGCACTGCGATTCATACAAATCATATACATCTATGTATGCAATTTTATGGTAGCTAACAACACTAAATCCGTATCATTTTTGTGAAAAGTCGTCGATAAATCGAAATATGAAATGAAACAATAAAACAAACAACCGTTGTATTTCGAAATTCGAGACCATAAAAAAAAGAAATTCGTCATTGCTGTATGAATTATGAGCGCTACAAACCATTAACATGAATTTGGATTTTGTTTCGCGAAAAATGATGTATTCGATTAAAACATGCGCTATTTTCGTCACGAGCCTTATACTATCAAAAAGGAAGCGAACGAGAGAAGGAGAGACACACACAAAAAAAAAAACAACCAAACTGAACGAAGTTGATTGTTCATTTTACCAAGCCCTAATTCAAAACTTTCATTTACCGTAACAACGAAGAAACACGACGAATAGAAAATATTTTTGAACAGTAACTTTAATTTGGTTTTCGCGTGCTCATGTAAATTTTGTACAACACACACACACCAAACAGCAAAAACATTGCCGAGCAAATGCGAGAAACAATGAGACAAACAAAGCCCAAAAAATGTTCTATACATCGTATAGTTGTATATGGAGGGTTGTTTTATCCATTCGTACGTGCTTGCTACTCGCTGCAACAATACCAGAATGGAATGGTCTTATGACGTTCAGCGAAATGTATTGTATGCGAAGCGAGTTTGGGTGAGAGTGGAAAAGAAAAGGACCGAATAGAATATAATACGATTTTAGCTGTATATTTTGATTTTCAAGGCATGAACCTGTAATGCCGCATAGTAACTACGTACGCATATATATATGCATATTCAATAGCATACGTGTTTGCGTTGCATAGCTGCGAATTTATAGATTTTGTACACAAGCTGTACACACACGAGCTGTACACAGTTCTTTGTCACACAATATTCATTTTATAGTTTCTCTGGCTCTCTGCATCTCGTGTTCGGGTTCTTTTTTTTCTCCTTTCTACGTTAACCCATTTCGAAATGCACGAGTCAATCGAACATCATTCGACATTCAGAATGCGGAAAGTCACCCTATTTTTTTTATTTTATTTTTGGACCTTTAAATTGCCGAACATCATTTACATAATTTGTTAGCGCTTAAATTAGTTTTTTTTTTTGTTTGTTTCGGCTGCTATCAAACACGTTCGGTTTCTCTGCATTATTCGAAATCTTTATTGACCCAAAAAAAAAAAACAAAATTGTTCGGACACGGCACATTTTGCTATGGCTAATCCTAAAAAAAAGCGCTTTCAGCATTTTTCCAACTAGTCATAAGTTTTATGCCTGTTTTCGCCGATTCGATCAGGACATTATTTCGATTGAATCTCCGAATAAATGAACGAAATGGTTCATAAAATGTTTCACTTCGTAGGCAGTTACCGTTTCAGCTTTCGCTCTATCACAGGTAAATGTGGCAGGTAACAGGCCGAATTTCCATTACTTATTATATGAATGAAATATGGCATTTGTGCTTGAAAATAATTACAATAATTTTGATTCGAAATTCAAATGTGTGGCGGGGTTGTTTGTCTAGATGTTGAACACACACAAAAAAAGCACCGCCATTGTAAAGTATAGTATTCTACTAAACATGACCTGATGGTCAATACTATAATTTCTCCCGTGGTTCAGCTGTTTTTTTTTTTTTTTTTGCTGTTTCAACTATAGCACAAATAAATCGATATTAGACGTGTTTCATATCGGTTCACATTTGTTTGTGCGAGGGTAAAAGCGAGACGGAAGTTTCAAAGCGGCTTTTATTCATTTAAAATTGTATGCGTATTGCGTAACTGTTCCAGTCTATGAAACAGTGCAACGTTGATCGATGTCTCACGCTTGTTGTCAAGAACAAGCAACCACACACTTATTTTGTTTTGTTTTTATTTATCATGCATTCAGTGTGTACTTTATCTGTTCACTTCAGCACGTGCGATATATACTTTGGAAAATTAAAATGTGGACTGGCACAAAACAGCACCAAATGCTCGTCCTTTCACATAATTTATGCACGCATTGAAAAAAAAATATTTAAAGTGCAAACTCCGAGCTTGCTCTAGTAATTATACAGAAAGAATATCTAACCAACTGCAACTGAATGCGAGAATGTTTTTTTTTTCGTCAAGGGTGCAAAGACCGGAAATTTCAAGATTTTTATGTATTCATTCAGTCATATGTGCATGATGTTGAGTGTGTTTAGTTTATGTGTGTGTTTTTTTTTTTGCTTTGGGAGATCGAGTTTCTAGGCATTGTGATTAAAAAGACAAAACCAGCGTCCAGGTGCCACATTGCCAAATAAGGATGCTGCACATACAACACGTTCCATAAAAACAATACATGTTTTCTAACAATATTTTTCACCCGAACCATCGAGTGTGAAAAATATGTTACTCATTAGAAATTTTTGTCAACATATGAAGCGAAACTAGCGATACATCTGCGACATTTACCATTTGAATTATACATTAGGCAAAATACTATTCTATATGATTAACTACACAGATGTACACATTATTATGTGAAATTCAGCATATATTTTGTTTGGCAAAATTTTGTCATTTGTTGTTATTCATTAATGATTAAATGTATGCTAATTGCGTGAATATTTTGCATTCATTTTTAGGCTATCATTAAAAAATATCGCGTATATTGGTTTGCGCTCGGTTGATCCAATGGAACGATTAATTGCAGACAAATTCAACATCAAAATGCTCGGCATGGATGTAAGTGTCTCTTTTGAATACAAACACAAATGAAATGAGTTATAAAAATCCATTACTCATCCATTCACCCCCTCCACACTCATTGATTGGTGCTGCGTTTCTAATTCCCGTTTTTTAATTGAATTTTTGTTTAAATAAATAAATATATAGTGTGTCGATAAATATGGGATGAATAAATGCATTGAAATGGCCATGGATCATATCGACCCGCGAGATGATCGGGACTATCATATTAGCTTTGATATCGATGCATTAGACCGTCACGAAGCGCCCAGCACAGGCTATTCGCGTAAGTACTTTTCAAGCATGTTCAATTGATGCTTTCAAAGGATTCATCAATTAATCTTGCGGGTTTTTTTTTTTTTTTAATTTCAGTTCCCGGTGGTTTGACGCTGCGCGAAGGCACCCGAATAATTGATAAAGTTTTTGAGACCGGTCGTCTGCGTGGTTTGGATATAGTTGAAATCTGTACGAATATTGGGGATGCAAAAGATGTAAAAACAACAGTAGATTCGGCTATTCAATTGATCAGTGCAGCTACGGGCAACAAACGCAGTGGCAATTTACCGCCAATACAATATGATTTACCAACAATTTGAAACACTCTACTTTTACTTACCACTCTACGATGTTTTCATGTAATAAAAATAAAACTCATTTAATTATTTTGCTCTCATTTATTTCATGTTACAAGATGTTTTGTACTTGTGTTAATCTTAAGTGGATAGCACTTTTTCTCATCCACGGAGGAGAGCGCTTTAATTTAATTTTTCATTCAGCGATTCCTCTCCGCCATCGAATTTAAAGAAAAAATAAAATAACACAAAAATCACGTTCACATTCAATCAAAATCTAATGTTGTTTGCTTTAAGCTTTTCATTTCTGTTTTCCGCTATTTTCCTCGATACTGTACGCTATGTAACATTTTCATGTCCCGGGTTCGTCTGAGTTCATTGTGCACGGATTCGATGAAATATCCCGTAAACGAAACGTGTATACAATTTAAAAGTATTTTATTGCATCGAATCATGGCAAACAGTATTAGAAAACAGCAATATTTATCAGTACGATACGATGGTATCGGAAAAAGTGCAATAGCCTCCGATATGACTGACGAGGGGAGAGAGATTGAATATGATGCACGCAATGTTGAGCCATCTCATTTTTTTTTTTCGTTGTTGTTTCCCGAAATGCCTTTTACATCTTATTCGCTTCGCTTCGTTTTTACAATACGCTCACCCCATTACAGGCTTCAATGTTCATCGTTTAAATTTTTGTTTCCACTTTTTCTAACCTGAATTGTTTCGGTAGCGTCTTTTTGTATATTCAATTTTAAACTGCTATCAATGGAAAAAAAAACGCAAATACAATGCCATTGCGGAATGATTTATAAAAGCTGAAGAAAAACAAATTGTCATGCAAAATCTAAAAACAGTTAAATTAATCGTGAATTGAAATGACAACGATTCACCTATTTCGTTATAAATTGTTGAACTATTGCAGTACTAAGACGATTACGTTTTGCTAGAAAAATTGTCGTTTTAACTAATTACATACTTAGAAAGCAATTCTCTTTTAAATTTAAAGCTAAATTTGTCGTCAGATCAATTAATCTTATTTTACCATATATGGAGGATATAAAGGATATATCCTTTTGTGCTAGCATTGTTTGTTTTTTTTTCTTTTCTTTTCTTTTCTTCTTCTCTTTATCTTCTTTGTATGAAATCAGTCAAACCGGATTAGTATAAATGTATTTCAGGAAAATGCTCACATGCGCGCTCTATGTGTGAACAAAAAAGTATTAGTAGACGCCATCGATGGTTTTGTGTATAAATGGAGTTGGTTTATAGAATTTCCTAAAACGTAAATGACATCGGTCAATTATGACAAAAAACTGGCAACAGTAGATTTCAACACATAATTAGGCGTGTTTTTTTGTTTTCTCTGAATCTGATACCAAACAAATTTATTGTTTCACAATTCATTGAATTTTTCGAACATTGTCCGAAATTTACAGTGTTTTTTTCTTAAAACTAAAACCACAATGGGATATGAAATGTTACAGACATACATTATTATCATAAGTGTAAACAGAATCGTCAAAAATGTTTTGGAAAAAGAAAAAAAATTGTAAACATATTAAACATATTCACGTAAACTGCCATTTCGAATGGTTTGCTCGATATCTGTGACCTTTTTTAGCATATCAGCCATTTCTTTCAATTCATCGTTCAACTGTTCGTTTGCACATTTACCACACAAATATTGTTCGGCATTGTATTGGACTTTTTGCGTAAGTTCTTGATTTAATTGCAGTTTTTCTTGTAATTCATTCACATTTGATTTGATTTCCGGCAATTTAACACCATCAAATATCCCTTGTTTCATTTGATTGGCACGCTTTGCATAGAATTTTTTCAGTTTCAGTTCATATTCTCGGGGTGCGGCTCGTCGTACGGCAATTACCTCCGTCAGCAAATCATTTAGTGCTTCCAGTTGTTTCGAGTGTGATGTTGCCATTGTTTTATCGAATTCGCCTGAAATACAATATTTTATTTTTTTTTTTTTAAGAAAAAATGATATAAAAATAATACGTTTTGTTATGAATGTGAAAGTCAAACCGTCAAAATCTTACACACAACCACACACGGTCAAATTAAAATACAACAAAATTATGTCCAATTTCATTGTTTTATGCCTTAATTCAATTTATCTTGCACTTCCAACGCAAAAAACTTACCTATTTTTTGTTTAAATAATATTTTAACGCAGATTGGCACACACTTTGGCAAATCTAATCTGAGAATGATTGTCATTCAATGTTTTGTTTTCGTTTGGTCGTTTCAGTTGCTTGACACTTATTTAAATTGAAGTATTGTCGCTGTATGTGTGTATGTGTGTAGATGCTGTTTTGACAGCATATGGCTTAAAATGTCTAAACTGTCAAACAAACTATGTGTTGAACAGGGTTGGATAATGTTCAATTTATTTCGTACCGGCATTTATGAACATTTCACAGTTCAAGATCATTACAAAGTACCAAATTCAAATTAAATTACTTCGTCAAACAATGTTTTTGTTTTTGTTTATTTTGGTTGTCAAATATTGCGTTTTTATTTCAATTTTTTCAGATTAATGATAATTTTTGAGCGTGATTCATCTGTTCAAATGACATTTCCAATATTTTAAATTATTCGCCAATTTGCCTGAGTGAGCATAAAATGTACCAAATCCTAAAATATCCGGTATGATGTAGGTCGACCAGAGCATCAATGAACAGAAATTCACTAATTGTTCTCATATTATCTACTGCTTAGTACTCAAATAGGCGAATAGATCCCATACGAATTATACCTGATGAAATATTTATATCACAATTTCAATGCAATAATTTATTGCAAATATTGCAAAAAATTTACGTAAAAACTATTACCGATGAAGTCTCATTTAGGAAATTCAATTGAAAATACTTTAGTCTTCTATCAGATATGTTTGTATGTTATATTTGGTTTTGTTTTTGATTTTTCACATTCAAAAAAAAAAAAAATATCGAATTGAATCAATAGCCAGAAAAAACGCATCATTAAATAAATGATTTTGTTCATAATTTGAGTACAAACATGACGTAGCATAATTTTGGTAATAATGTCATTATCTGTTTGTTAATATGTTTAATATCAATTCTCTATAACAAATAATCAGTCATTTGTTTTGATTGTATTCAGTTTACAAACATGCAAAACGAAGCATTTACTTTAATGAATGACAACAATCAATTCGAAATGATTGTCCATAAAAACAGATTTTTTTTTTAAACAAGTGATTTGAAGTCAAACAAAAGGACTGTGTGAATAATTAATAATAACTTCCATATGCATTGTTCCTCTTTTGAATCCGTAAGGATATTATCAATGAATAGTCAATTTACAATTGTGTGAATTCAATGAGGTTCGTTGTTCTAAAGCGCAGTCCACCACATTTTAAATCCTTTGAATCGTAATGGACATTAGGTGGTCATTTTTTGTTACATTTCGGCCAGGAAGTGCATTGATTTCAAACAAAAAGACCGAATGAATACGATAAAGATGAAATTGAATAAATAATTAATCAGAAAGACAAAAGACTTGGATATGCAATGATTACGTGTCCAAATGAAAATTGTTCGTGAGCCTTTTTCAAAATGTATAATCCAAATGGGAAAAATGAAATTGTCTATTATAAAAAAGCAATAATGTGGCTTTAATAGAAGTTATTTTGTGCAGATGCCCAACCATACGATTGCGCTTTGAGTTTTCAATTATTAGGGTATTTGCTTTTCAGGATGCAAATTGAGACAATTTTAAAAACGACTATTTTAAAATATAACGCATTAAAATATTTTGTTCGTTGCGGATAAGTTTGAAAGGTCACCGAGAGCATAGCAATTAGATTTTGTATTTTTATTATTTTGTTAATTAACTGTTATTTTATTGTTATCAGAATTTCCCATAGGCTTTAAATAGTGGATCTGAAATAGAATGCACATCAGTTTGTTTTCGAAAGTTTTGACTACTGGTCGAATTCAATCTTCCGATGAAATTTGATTTGTGTGTAATTTTATTTCAATAAACAAAAAATGAGCCTTCTTACATCAACGCAATTTGTTTTAACATTTATGTGTTTTTGTGCAGCCGAATACAGTGCTGTGCCATTTTTGCAAAAACTACAAACCATCGTAGCGTTAGGAGATGACTATATCGCTAAAGTGACCACAACGACAAACGATCATTATCTTTTCAGATTCACCTCAGCCGATTATAATGATGAAATACAGACAACGACGATTTTGGTTGGCAAACTATTCACATTGATTGTACTGCGGTGTCAGGCTGGAAAACTGCTGAACATATTTACGGGTATTTATAAAATTCATCAAACAAGTGAGAGTAAGATGAAAATGACAAAGAAAGTAAATGTTAATAAATCAATTTATTTATCATCATAATTTTCAGATGAGATTACGTCATCTTCTCAATCGTTTATACACATCTACCAGATTGGTTTGAGTACTGTACAATTATTTGCGAAATATTATTTTATCATCATCTGCCATCAATTTGATTTACTAAGAACTCAACACGGCAACATTTTATTACAATTGATAAGCATGAACGGGACAACTATAAATTATGATGAACAAATAGTATGTACTTTACTTAAAATACTCGGAAATATGCTGGTAAATTACTTGAATCAGAACCAGAACCGAGTTTAAATCAACCGAACGACGAGATTCATCTTACCATAACAATTAAAAGATGTAAAATGATTGAATTGAAATAGAACAATGAACAATTTACAGTTTGCTAAGGCTTCAAACAATTTTACTTTATCCTCTTTATTTCTTACTATTTGGAGCTGAAATTCGGTTTATGGAGCTTACTCTTTTTTTTCGGTGTCACGAATAGAATTAATTTAATGGTTATATGCAAGCATGTTGTCATATCAGAAAAGGTTTGAATCAAAGTAACAATTATTGACTTACAGTGAGCCTATAATGAGCGTTTGTCTCTTTATTTTGTTGTGACCTGGAAAATGTCATTTGTAAATATTTAATTTCATTTTCGATGATTTGGATTTCCAAGGGAAAAAAAATCATAAAAGAGATAATTAAAACCAAATTCTGTTGTTTTGAAATGGCATCGTGTATTTATATTGGAGAAGGCTTTTAAGGTATGTAACTTTGAAATGAATCAAATGAATCCATTTGATATACGCTAACCTATATATGCATCTCAATAATTGGATCTTTTCATTCACCTCACTATTGATAATACGTCCAATTTTTCATTTGGTCAGACTTTGAAATTTATCCAATGAAAAAAAAACCCTCTAGATTGAATATTCTTGAAAATTAAAACACGGCACATATAAACTCATCCTTTTACTTATGAGCATTGTGGCATTTGGATAGACAACAAATAAAAAATATTGCTTTCAAATCTATTGACTATTATTTATCGTGATAGGTCGAATATCACATGCGACAAGTCTCGCATTATGAACAGATAATTTATATTCACTGTGAAATGTTCAATTTGAATCCTGGTGGAATTTCACGAAAAATATTTATCTTCAAATTCTATGAAACAATATTTGTACAAAACTTTGATTTAAAATGCACATATTTTTAAATTTAAATTGAACTTCAATCGGGAACAGCTACAGCTTTAAATAGCTGTCAACATAAGGAAAATGTAGCAGTCTTCTTCAAAATTTCATCATATAAAGTGTTTAAAACACTCGCTCGTAAATTAAGAGCACCCAGTTAAGTTCTAGTCGTATTTCTGCTTTAAAAAAAATTAAAACAAAAGAAATCTTGATCATTGAGCAACAAAATAATATTACACTGACGAGATGAATCCGTTGAAATTAAATCAATCAGTTTTGACAGTAGTCGGTCTATGCGCACCTGACACGGGCACTTCATTCGCAATAAATTTAAGGAATTTTTCAGTCTATTTACTTATCGTTGCAATGACAACTTTTAATATAGCTGCATGCTCTTTATACGTCATCAGGTACATTTCAATTGACTACAGTGGATCTATATACGGACTACTTGCAACAACGGTTTTAGTTTGTTCATTGTTTACATTAATCTCCCTGCGTTACCATTACAAGAAGTTGTTGACTATTTTTTCAACGTTGAATGCAGCCTACGAAAATTGTATGATTTAAAAACAAGCAGCCATTAGAATTCGATGAAAACCTTTAAAAAGAATTATCGTATTTTAGATGCAGGCAGTGAACCATTTACAGGGAATTCTTATGCCAACCGGATCGCACGGAGAGTGACATTTCTTTGCGTTCATTTGTATACACCTGGATTCTTTATTATGTCAGTTTTTGGGACCGCATTAGATCTTATGCGATGCTATTTTTACGATGGATTGGCCGATGTTAAGTGCCTATTGACACCCTATCGCTATGTGTAAGTTGAAATCTTTGCTCAAAGAACGTTTGAGTGCATTTATTTAAAAGAATCCTCGTTTATAATTTAGCTTACCTTGGACTGAAGACACTTTCCATGGATGGACTTACACTTTTCTGTACTCAACTTTCTTTGCTGGCTTATATTTCATAACAAATGCATATTTTCTATCGGCTTTTGTTACAATTTGTGTCCAATTTCATTCGCTTCGTCTTCATTTTGAAGAGATTTTAGTTAAATTGAATGAAATTTCCAAAAAAGATACCAATTACGATGCAAAAGTTAAAGCAATCCTTTGTGAAGCCATTCAATTTCGTATTTTAGCAAGAGAGTAAGCTACATTTACACTCGCATTTACATTGATCGTCTTATTTTGTCACGATATTTTATATTAACTGATAGCAAACGAAGTTCGTTTGAAAAAAACATTCAAGCCAAAATTCCGAACGAAAAATGGTTTACTTTTTAGTTTATTGACACTTCTGTTTCCTGTTGCAGATTATTTGATGAAATATCACAAACATTCAGTGGAACTTTGTTCATTCAATTGATCGGAGGTGTTATCTTTATGTCAACGAGTTTTTTTCAAACCGAAATGGTAAGCCGAATGCTCATTTTTGCAAAATTCTTCATTTGAGTGTTCTACCTTTAATAGGCTCTCAGGAATCTGAATGTGTACTTCATGACTGTACTAAACTGCCTCTGCACTAGTTCAGCAAATTTATATTTGTATTGTTTTGCTGGTTCGATTGTAACCAATAATATGATTATGTATGCTGATGCCATATTTGAATCGAATTGGCCAAAAATGTCAAGTCATTTTCAACGGTATATTATTATTATGATTGCCGAAACACAACGACCAATTTTTCTTGAAGGATATGGACTTATTCGACTTAGTTTGGAGGCATTCACAAAGGTAAATCCAAATTTTGATCTTAAATCATATTTGTTCGTTTTGTTTCTTCTCGTGTATATGATTACATAATCGCATTGCATAAATGAAACAATTTAAAATCACTGTTATAGATGCTACGGACCGTTTTTAGCTATTACCTAATGTTCAGAACTCTAGGCGTAAAATAATTTCGATGATTCAGTTTGGATATTAACTGAAATTGATCACTTTTTTTTTGTATCAGATGAAACAACAAATAAAATACTATATTTCCATTCTTTGGATTGAATATAATTTGGCATATATTTTTAAACAGTCGTGTTCAACAACTGCACTTCTATGCTGTTATTGAATCATCACGGATCGTTTGAAGTTGAAATATTTGTAATCACGATATTTAAAGAGCAGAATAGGAATAAATATGCATGGATTCAACATTGGATTTATCGTTTTTGACTGTGTGAAATGTCATCTGTCTGCTTTCATACACAGATTTTATATGAACTTACGTTTACACCACTGAGATATAAGCTTTAAATATATGCAGTAAGCTCAAAATTGCCCCAGTTTTCTCTTTGATGTTATAAGGTTCGGGAAGCAATTGCAATTATTAATCCGAATGTGTTTTTTTGTTTTAAATCTAAAACTGTTTGCAAACTGTATTTTAAGATTTCTTGAAGAGATGCATTTTTGCAATTAAATAAATCCAAAGTATCCATGGATCAGCTCCAATTCCACCGGATTATGGTTCTATACTATCAAAGCCTCCAGAATATGCGTAAAACATGGACTTAGCAAAATCTTATACGTTGTTCACAGAATTTCCAAAGAACAGTGTTTCAAAGTTATATCATTTATGTGTCCATATATCGGCCCACCCTAATGGATAGTAATGTAATGAAATTGATATAATGAATCATTCATTATGAATGCATTGATGGAAAAACCGTACTACGTATCATGTTTTCGGTGTTTTTTTTAGATGCTCGTATACAGACATTACACTTTGCTGATGTACAAAGTCAAACATTCCGACGCTGAGAATTTAAGGGAAATGCAAGACGAGTAATTTGAAAAGTTCATTCAATCTAGTGTAAAGTTTACACTGTAAACTGATCCCAGAAGAAAGTTGAGACAAAAAAATGAAAAGGAGCTTTTGTTTCCTCTCGAATCAAAAGTGATGACCGGCGGGAAGAGGGTGGTTTTCGACGAAAAACTCTCAAGCGATGCAAAACAGCGGCTGATACATCAGCAAAATATAATGTCAGGATATGATTCATTGTTTCAATGTCAACTGATAACGTAACACAATGAACGGTATACAACTGTACATTAACTAGATCGCTTAAATATAAAACTGCTAATATACAGTTCGTAACTTGTTAGCTTCTAATTATGCAGTTAACGTCAACATTTCGCAGTGATAACATCGTGAAAACGGTATTTTGATTGAGGTGTTATTGACAGTTTTGTGTATATTCTATAAATCTTTTACTTAAACTACAAATCATGGTAGCGTTTTTTGTTCTTTTTAGTGTATACTTTGCATCCATCGGCTTTGTTTCAAGTGCACGTAAGTGTGGATGAAATGCAACTGAAAAACTAAATTTAAACCAATTACAGAGAACAGAATTGTAGCGCAATTTCATCGATTCAATGCGATTACATGATTATAGTGATCATAGTCATGAAAATATATGTATTTTCTATTAAAAATATACATTTTCAAAATATCAATGGACAATTGGAACATGACAGCATCAGACGCTCTGTGAAATCACCTTTCTTCGAATGAATATCTGTTGATGGTTTCACAAACGAGCCACGATAAAAGTCCAGGATCGTAATAGAATGTTTAGATTCGCATATAAATAGTTCACGCTCCAAGCATACTGCTATCTCTAGAAAATGTAAAATATCATGACATTAATTATTTCAATATTGATAATGATCAGTATTGAGAAATGAACCGTATATTAGACCGACACGGTTTACTAACACTATCATTCAACGCATCCACACATGCATTCACACGTACACAGCGAATGTTTTGAAGACACTGTACGTGTCAGTAAATCCAGTTACAACACTGATAGTAATCGAGTATTGAATATTTGACCTACTATTAAATCTATCAAAATGTATACAAATGACGGCATCATCATATCACATTTCAAAAATGATTCATAACACGCATTTTCGTTTCTTTTTGTCTTGTGTTTGCGATTCGTTTTGTGTATAGAAAATAACTGCAAAACACCAAATAATATTGACGGAGAATGCATCCCGTTGCATCAATGTCTACCGCTGTACAACCTCTTGTCGCTGACGATGCCAAATGAACAAAAAGTATTTTTAAAGAAATCTCAATGTGGATCTGACGGAGTGTTAAAACCACGCGTAAATTTCATTAATGCTAATAAATTTTTGATACGATTTATTTAAGGTGTTTAATTTTAAATGTAAAAGACAACTTTTCGTTAGCAGGTTTGCTGCCCATTGTTTGATGATGTTTTCACTGAGGCAGATCTTCCGCGACCAGGATCTTGCGGAGTTCAATCAAGAGATCGAATTATAGGTGGCGAAGAATTGTCAATTCTAGCTTATCCATGGTATGATAGACAAATGAATGTCCCCATCTGTCAACTTTATTCAAATTAATGCATTTTTTTTGTTCATTCTTTTCAACAATAGGTTAACACTTCTTCACTATACAAAATGTAATTTAGATTGAATTTATGATTTTGAACATATCAGATGAAAGAATTACTATATGTTTGTTGTATGTTTTGATTTTGTTTTTAAAAGCCAGTGGCGGTCGAGATGGGTTTTTCTGTGGTGGTGCACTTATTCACCGATACTACGTTGTAACTGGTTTGTACAGAGCAAAACACAATACAATTTAATGCATATGAAATTTATATAATGGAATATTGTGTTTGTTACAGCCGCTCATTGCATACGTGGACCAAATCTAATAAGAAATCGATATTTGCTCGATTACATACGTTTTGGTGAGAATGATATGCGATCTGAAATTGACTGTCAAGCAGTGAGTTTACATTTTGTTTTTCGGCTCGATAAATAAATATGATCATCGAACATCGAATATGTAATTCATCCTTATTGTATTTGAAGGGTGAATGTGCAGACCCAGTGATAAATATTCAAGTTGCTGAAACTATTGTGCACGAAAATTATACCCTCGGTTCGAATACACAAATTGATGACATAGCATTGATTCGTCTTAAGCAACCTGCACCATTCACGGACTTTATTCGGCCGATTTGTTTGCCAACTGCAGCAAATGTACGCAACAAAAACTTTGATGGTACTCATTTGGTGGTGGCTGGCTTTGGTAGAACTGAAAATGGTAAATGGTTTAATTAGAGAATCGGAACGTTCCCGTTGTATACAGAAACCAAAAATTTACCAATACGATTGATTTGATCCAATTGCAGTGAAAACGAAGTGAACCATTTGTACCAATACACAAATGGTACAATGCATTGTACATATGTACTGAGATATGCGTTTATTTGTGTATACATAGTCGGAACGTTCTGAAATAATCGAAGTTTTCCGATCAATCGCCTGTGTCGGAACTGTAACAGTAAAATGTTTCAGTCACTATCTATGGATTTGATACAACAATAATAGAGTTTTAAATAATAATTAATTAATGCACTGCAATTTTATTCGCAGAAACACACAGTGATATTAAATTGAAATTGGACGTATGCGGATTTAATTTAAATGATTGTGCAAATATTTATAAACAAGTTGGATACACTTTGAGTAATAAGCAATTATGTGCGGGCGGTGAAGAGGGCAAAGACTCGTGCAGTGGCGATTCAGGTGTTTTAAATGTGGAATATATTTTTTGTTGTGTATTTTGCTTGGGTGCAAACTTAATGACAAATGTTTCTTATCAGGTGGGCCATTAATGGCAGAAGATTTTACAGACGTATCGAATCCATATACATATTTGGTGGGAGTTGTATCATTCGGTCCAAATAAATGTGGTACACCTGGATTCCCTGGAGTCTATACGGTAAAATCGATTGACATATTTTTCATAAAAAAGAAAATCATATTTGACACCCAACGTTTGAATTCCGTTTACAGAGAATCGATCAATACATTCCTTGGATTGTTGACAAAATGAAGAAATAAAATATTATATATTACTGTTCGAACATTCTTTCAACAAATATTTCTCAATTAAAAATCGAATGATAAAATTATGATCAAATTAAATGAAATAAATAATAAATGATTGTGACGCAGTTGATACTGCCTGTAAGTGGAAACGATCACGTCAATTGAATTTTTTCAATGCAAATGAAAGAAATTGTTTTTGAATTGATTCAAGGCTCATGGTATGGTTCATTGTGATCGGTGACCATATTTGCGAATATTATTGAATAATACATAGCCATCCCTTTTCTATTACAAGACCTGGAACAAACTTTCTGAAGCTTTCATAGCATGGGCAGTGGGCACAAACCCTACCCAAGTAAATATGCGACAAACTCATCACATCTATGCTGTTTCCAGTATTTACTCGGGTAAAAAAAATCCAATGCCAGCAAAATACATGAAAATTGATGAAAATTACATTTTTCAAATAACATAACCTGAATGAAACTATCGTATGAAGATGACAATGATTATTTTGAATAGTTTACACAAGGTTTCTTATTTTGATCCATTTCGAGAGCCGTAGACGGATTTTCAGAGGGACGCATTTTAACGCTGCATTTGACACATGATGGAAAATAAATAGAATAATACATTGTCGTGAAATTTCCATATTTTACATTGAAAATCAATTGAGAATTAGATGAAAAGTTCAATTTGAGAAGATGTTCGAACAAAAGGCCCCTGGTCATCACACAAACTGTGTGCAATTTCCAATCCAAACGCTTAATGTTTCATTCTATGCCAATTTTCCCTATGGCATTTATCACATTCGTGCCCTCAAGAAAGATGAACATTCATGTACGTACACCAGATTTTGGCCGATTTGAATGTTTTTTTTAGCATTAATCGCATCTACATTCAAGAAGCTTCAAAATGAAGTATTAGTTGAATAAATCGACTCATTGAAATGTTAGCCGATTTTTCGAATGGCCATATTTTGGCTAAGGACTATCGAAATCGAGTTTTGGAAAATTCCTTAAAACCGAATTCGTGAGCACTTTTAACAACTTACTTCCTTACTTCTTCTTGAGACTTTTTGTGAAAAATGCATCACAAAGCAGTTAATCTAAGGCAGTACACAGCGGCCGCTGTAGAGTGGTGTCGAGAACTATAAATTAGAGACGCGTATACTCACACATTCACATTCGCATCAACGGCTCTCTGCCGCACCACACTCGAACGCCGGTGAAGATATCATCAAAAAAAAAAACGAAAGTCGATGAACACATTGTGTTCAGTGTCACTGAATCAGTGAATCGTATGATTTCATTAGTATATCCTATAATCGAAAGAATTGTACCGAAAATGGATAAGCAGAGTGAAAATGAAACTAAATTCCTTGAAAAACTATATATTTATTTGCAGAATTATAGAAATAACGATACAAATGGATCTAAAAGGTAAAATCAAAAGAAAAATAAACCACTTCGTATGTTGAATTTATCACAAAAACATTTGCAATGAATTTGATTCAATAAAAAGGTAATACAATTATTAAAAAATGGATTATTGTCAATTGAATAACCGTCTGATTAGAATCTGTGTTTAATGTGTATGTTTTATAGCTATAAAAAAATAGGTATAATTTGACATTAAAGAGCTTAAAATCTAATCGCTTATTGGACTTATTCAAGGTCCATGTATATCTAAAAAATAGTTGACGCGAAGGAATGATGAATTTTGAGAAAAAATAAATTTGTTGCTCTTAATATCAAATGGGCGGAATAAAAATACAATGTTTTTTTTTCATTTCTTTCTTTTAAATGTAGATGATTTAGTATGTGCACATTGCCTCATCGGCTCCATCAGGGCAATCAGTAATCTGAAAATGTGTTAAAAATTCCAAGATAAATTTCAGATCGATCAAATCAGATTCAGACATGTCACCTTATCGCATAGTTGACTGATGGTAATGCAATGTCCATTTATACATCGCAGTTCACCTTCTGGGCATTGCGAAACATATTCGGCTTTTACTTGAACAAAATTAGAACTGGAATATTTGTATTCCGCTTCTGAATCGCTGGTCATCATGATTTCTTTGCTGTCTTTAAAATTCGCTGAAAAAAAATCAAATCCAAAATGAATGGCAAATATGAATTTTAATTCATTCAATTACATCAAAACACGTGTAAAACTGACAAAAAAAAATCCAATTTTCATTCATTTTTACCTAGACTTTTTGATATGGGTATTACGATTCCAGAAGCATCACCTTGAATTTCCTCATCATCATCATCATGTTCAAAGATGTCGTGAAGCGTTGCGGTTGTATTTTTGCCGTGCTTGCCTTTGTTCGTCGCATTCGTGGTATCATTCGGTGTGATTGGTATCAATTTGGTTTTAATAACCAGTTTTTCCTTTAATGGTTTTAACCGTTCACCGGTCAAAATCAATACATCTGGTCCTCTAGATAAGCCAATATTTTTTTTTGTTTTTTTTTTTTGAAAATTAAACGCATTTAATTGAGGAAAATGACTATAATTTTGATTGACATTACCTTGTTGCTGTAATAGTATTTTGTGTATTGGCAAATGGAAATGTTCGAGCATTTCCAAATGTTGGATTTCCTGTTTGACTTTCGTCGGCAAATTCGCAATCATGTTCATCCGATGCATCGGGGCAATCTTAAGAAACAATCATTTTTAAAAGCCACTTTTTATTGACGCAGAGAAAGAATAATCGAAACAACATTAACTGAACTAATACTGTTACCTTCATATTGATCGCAATGCCATTTTTCAGGTATACATTTATCGCTACCGACACATCTAATTCAAAATAAATGACTGTAATTTCAATCCATTCAATTTGAAGCAACAACAAAAAAACATGGTTTACAAGATTACTTACTTAAATTCATTTTCTTCGCAATACGAACAATTTTCCTCGTCCTCGGCATTTGGACAATCTTTGATGTTGTCACACCTTGAAAGATGAATAAAAAAAATAATAAAATATTAAAACATAAAGACCAAAACAAGAAATCGCAAAATAATTCGCCAAAACAATTGCAAATTAATGTTAATTTGTAGAACATACTGCCATGATGAAGGTATACAAGTATGATCATTGCATTGAAACTCATTTTTGAAGCATTTCGTTCCGCGTGTGATGTCTTTACACTCTTTTTCATCGTGTGAACTTGGATAAATATCGCAATCGAATGTAGCGGTTAGCATTTCAGAAGAAGCCACAATATCCGCACATGACTCTTGGATCGCTAAAATGTCATTAATAAACATCAGTTATTGATGCATTGTATTTACAACATTTGTGAATCATACCTTTACAGATGCGTTTGCATGGAAGCAACGGTCCCATACGTTCCGGTCGACACTCCGGTTCCAAAATTGAGCACACAAACTCATGCGAACGTTTTGAACATTTTGATTCAATTAAATATTGAAAATGCTCCAAGTCCTGTGGCGTTATTGATTTAGCCATTTTCACATTGGTTAAATCATATGGTAAGATGCCTCGACACAGTGGCAATGTCGTTGATTGACAAATACCTAAGCAAGTTAAGTAGATCCATTAGAAACACACACAAAAAAAAACAACAACAACAACATAAATAGGTTGTGTAAATTACCGTCATCAGTAGTGACATTGACAGCTCGTATACGTTCGGTGGATGCAAAATTTTTCTTGATATTAGGTAACGTTGGTGAGACTTTTGTTTGATGGATATTAGCATCAGTCGTGATGCTTAGCAGGAAAAAATCATCGCGTTGACTTGGTTTTTTCTCTTTTGGTTGGCTGTTTACCATTTGATAGTTGAGCATACGCAAAACACGTTCATCTTCTTCAATCGGAATGCCAAAACTATTTTGATGACCAGACGTAAAGCCAAAATTTTCGAGCGTTTCTTTGCTTGGGAACAGCAATTTATTGCGTTCAACCACATTGTCATCCAAATTATCGGGCGTCGGTAACAATAATGTGGTATGTTTTGGTGCTGGCTGTGGTAATTTACGTCGTGGATTTGAATTTGTGTAAACTTTTACATTTTTTAGTGTTGACGTTTCTCTGGCATTATGTTCAAATGTGGGCCTAGATGTTGGTGCAATTTTCAATATGGTTTTAACTTTTGGTGTTTCCGCCGAAACCGTTTTAACGGTTGTACTGCTAACAAATATATTGGATGGTGATGCCGTTGATGATGATGGTGATGCCGTGGTTGATGCTGTTGCTGTTGGCAATGGTGGCCTTGTACTAAAATTATCCACCCGTACATTTTGTTTTGCATTATTGCTCGGTAACACTTTCAACGCCGGTGTTTGCGTGTCATTTCTTCGACTTTCATTCGGTCGACTGTTACGATTTATACTACTGTAGTTATTCAGAAAATTTATGGCATTTGGTTCGTTTGAGTTAGAGCTCTTTTTAGAATACAATTCATGCGATGAAGGTGTAGAGAAATTCTGGCCGGCTATCAAAAAGTACACTACACTCGCCACCATTACACACACCACCAGCAAAGCCAATGGCCAAATTGCATATTTCCATAGCTGTCTTGCCGACTGTCAAATTAAAAACGGTTTTATGTAATTTTATTTTGTATCCAACGAAAAAAAAAAGTAAAGCACAGAGGGAGAGATATCGAACGAGATAAAAACAAACAAACAGAAAGTGTGTAGTGTGGTAAAAATGTCTCACCTGCCATGAGCAGCGATGCCGGTGTGAGTTGACTGTTGGTGCAATTGATGCGATCGGTGTTTGTGATTCGGCTTTCCAGTATCCAACACGATGCGCACTGGTTAACGAATTTGAATGTGATGACGGCGATGATGTATTCGGTAGCAATGGTGGCAATCGAAATACGCCATCGCTTGATTGTGACATTCCCTAAATGAAAATTATGGTGAGAAAAAAACCATATCATAACATTATGGAAAAAGAGCTGTGATTAAATCATTTAACACTTATCGCATTGATGATCAAAATGATCGCTTTCAAATTAATAACGATAACGGTTCCATAATAAGCTTTCATTCAAGAAGCTTCTCATAACATGCAAACACACACACACACACACACACACACACACACAATGTGTCCATTCACTCATTAGTGAAAACGATTGAAAAAAATTAAGATGAATGAAGTTGAATGAAAACAGCTGGCTCACTCTCAACGGGGCAGCGCTTCTTCAGCGATTTAATCATGTGTAATCAATTACTTGTTGACATCGGTTGACTGGTTCACGGTTGGTGTCGTTGCTTAAATGCTTACCCGACACACACACACACAAAAACCCAACAACAATTCACCGAGAGAGTCGACGCGTTTTTTTCTTCAAACTAGTGTTGGAAATCGAAACGATCAGTGGAAAAAAATAAAGTGACATGTCAAAATTATACAGCTCTATTTAAGAAATGTTTTTTGTGTATTCATTTCCATATTTCATCCATGAGTTATGAATAAAAGAGCGAACAAAAAAATGTATTTGATGAAATCGATTTGAGGCACTTAGCGGGCCATTTTCCAGCCATATAATTGAACAAATTGATACTATTTCATTAATTGACTCTCAAATTAATTTGCTTGAATGGAAAAAAAAAATGATAAATTTAATTATGATTGTGGAAAATCGTTTCCGGCCTTCCGCGGGAATAGAGAATCGACAAAGTTACATAAAACACTGACGGTTTTTTTTTCACTTTAAACATTTAGATCGAATCTTTTCATATGCAAAGTGTATAAAAAAAAAGTCGTTAACAAATATTTGACAGTTTTTTTTTTTCATTCAAATTTCACTGATAGCTGAGAAAACTCATTTCAATAAAATTGATTTGATCGAAAGAAACTGAATATAAATGGTATTTGTAAGTGATAAAATGATGGCAACAACAGGTGATTACGTGTTAGTTTCGACGGTATCGACCGGTTCATTCAACATTTAGTATTACTTTATTGGTCATCAATTCAATCAACGCTAAGCTCATAGTTTTCTTTCTCTGCTCTCGGCAAACTAATGTTGCCCGCATTTTTTTTTTTTTTTGCGAAAAAATATATTTCCGAGATATTGATCTCCGGTTTTGTTTCGAATAGACTAAAACAAACAATGGGATCTGGGGGGCTCAAGTGAAATGGATATTGTGTAGACATTTGTATTTATCAATAAAATGGTATGAGTGGCACGCGATTGTATTTATTTTTTACAAGTTCTTCCGTTAATTTCATTTAGCTGCTGCTGTTTTGCGTGAAAATTGAATTATCATTGTTTTGTCGCCGTCAAAACAACCAAGGCGTAACAATTGCAGTAAGTTATTATAATCAACAGAGATAGCACATTGCATATCATGGAATAAAACAAAATGCAACGTGCGTAAATTTTGTGTAACACACACATTGAAATAATTACAACGGAAACGAGTATCGATGAGAGAAGAAAACGACGTCGCCGCCAAAACAGCAAACAACAGCAAAAAAAAGGTAATGCAAACAATCAACGATACGCAAAGAAGAAATAAAACCAAAAAAAAAACAACAATGATAATCAATTAATGTGTGTGGTGTTGTTGCTGGGTTTTTTGTGCTGCATAAATTTCCTTGCCGAAAGACATGGAAGCATTGGAAGAGAAAACTTGGGCTGGCTTATTGACTGAGTTTTCTGTTGTTGTTGTTGTTGTAGTTTTGTTTTGTTCGCAGTCAGTGTGTTGATTCAATGGAATGTGCATATAATTAACATACGAATCGGCTACAGGAGAAAAAAACAAAATATAAACATGAGCAGACATACACCACACCAAGCGCCAACTTCGTCGTAATCGTATTTTCGTTTGCACAGTTTCATTAATAATCAATTATTTAGCAATTGGATGTCCATGTGATCAATTTATCGTTTATAATATGTGTATTGGTATATATATGGAGCTTTTTTTTTTAAATTCCACCACGGCATGTAAATGTCCGAACAAATTTATTTATGCGTGAAATTACTTTGATGCTTCTGCAGCAAAATGACCTTTTCACTTTTACTTGTTATGTGTTCTACTTGACACATTGAGCTGTGTGTGTGTGTATGGGTTGTTTCTTTTTTTTCTTTTTTTTAAATCATAAACATAAATTAAACCACGTAAAAAGTGGTTTCGGCATGTAGAAAAAGAATAATTTACAAATAGAAAAAAAAAGAAAACACCGAATGATATTTCGAATGTAATTTTGTTACCTTGTAACATCGTGCACTTTCTTCCGTGTAAGCGATAACACGGGTGAAACCCGTAGATTTACGCTTTATTGCACACTTTTTTGTGTGTAGTGTGTTTATGTTCATTTTTTACGGTGCCGCACAATTTCGAAAACGGTTTTCTATTGAATGTCAACAAACCGCAGAATTGTCGATGAAAGTCAATGATCTACACGATCGTTGAAAATTGTGGGTTCCTATTTGAAAATCTTGATTCTTGTGTTCCGGTGTAATTTTCATGTCTACTAATGGAAAATTAATTAACACGTTGTCTGTATGTTGGTTTTCCAGTAAGTTTCTTTATTTTTTTTTTTATTAGCATTCAAAATGAAACGACTCGCTTGAAATGAGTAACACAAAACCAAACACCAATCCGTTCGAATGCAAATCACATTAACAATGACAGATGCTTAAATTTGTTAAGTTCAACCAATTTTGGATTGAACTCATCAATTGTGTTACGGAAATGTTGTCTTAACAAAATCATATTAATAATACCAAATATATGTTGATTAATATTTGTGGCAATGTTCAAGCACACACACGAATTCATCGGCTGAAGATTGAAAACAGTAAAATGTGCTTAAAATTATTTAAAATATCTATCTATTTATGACCATAGTTAAAAGTAAACGATTTGTCGAATAATAAATCACCGATTTGATTGCTTATTTTGACAGACATTAATCTACATTTTCTTATCCCGTTCAATTATTTAACTGAGATTTTAAAATGGAAACAACACCAACAAAAAATTGTATAGCCATGGAATATCTAGATATAGAAGTTTCATGTTATTTGAAGTCATTCAAATTTATTCCCATGACACAATGGCAATGAGCGTAGACAATTTATCGCATTCGAATATTGTTCCAAATTTCATATTTGAATAATTTCACTGTTGATTTCTTTTGTTGATCAATCGCTACTTTATTAAGCTGTAAAACCATTTATAAATTGAGCCTACGTCGAAACCGGGAATACCAAATACAGTTTGAATGAAAAATCAATTTGATGAAGAAAGAAGACAAAAAATAAAATAAACAGAATATTAAATGGGATGTTTGTATCGTTCCATTGAATGTCATAATCCGTTGTCAGTGAAAATCAATTCATATTGACACACATATTAACATATCCGCATATCGATATGGAGTGAAAGAAATATTTTCATGATGCGGTAATAGATCGTCAGTTAAATTTTTAATTAGAAAACATTAAATATAATGATGTACTTGAAAGGCATTTTATTTGCTTCGTTAAAGTTGGTAAGTTGTGAAGAGTCGAAAACACATTATCTGCATTTCAATAGACACATTTTCAAATGACTTGAAACGCGCTACACCGGCACAACACCAGCCATACAAACCATGAATGGAATGAAATAACAAAATTGCATGGCAAAGAATTTCAATCGAATTGACAAGCTTAAAGATGGAATAAAAACACAATAAACAGTAAAATCTTAACTATAAAATCAAACTGAGAGCGAAAGTCGTAGATGAGACAGTACACCAGGCTTAGTTGGACGGACGGTTGAGCCAGCCAGCCAGCCAGCCAGCCAGCAGCATGGCAATGATTCGATCATATGCAATTGCGTATGATATTAAGTAATCTGTTGTGCTGGCAGGCAAATATAGCGACAACAAAACAATGATTGATTATTATCATGGAAGAAAATGAAGAAACTGTCTGAAAGTGGGCACAGATGAAAATCCACACGAAACATAAAATTGAAATTAGCTAAAGAGACTCGCTGCGGTGGCCACATTGATGCCACAATCATTTTTGTAGTGCGCTCATTGGCGCTGGCTTGATTCTCTTTTTTTTTGCATTCATTTATTTTTGTTTCGGCTGTGCACGCAAAGTACTGTATGTCAAATGGTTTGATAAATGTTTCACTCAATTGGCATATTGCCATAGTGATTCGGTGGCAAAACTTTCATAAGTAAAAGTTATTGATTTTCTATAAATTTTAGAAGTTGATAGGAAAAAATTAAGTTGCTTGGTGAACTGTGTAACGTTTAATATAATGTGTGAGCACTTGGCCTGTTGGTGGAGAGTTGAGGAGTGAGTAGTACAAGGAAATCGTGTGCAATCAATAGGAAAAAAAAGAATTATCCAATCGCTTCGGATAAATTGGTGTGAAGAAGTCAGGGAAATCGATCAAAATCCGTGTGTCGAGTTCATGATTGTGGTCAGGTGTGCGAAAACTGTGTCGATGGTTACAGCTAAACAGATATAAGCAACAAGTTCCATAAGATCAATTGAATCCATCCAAACAACATTGTCCCCGATTGGCTAAAAATTTATTCATTTTTTTTTTTTAGTAGATTGATTGCGACCTGATTGTTGTTGTTGTTGCTGTTGATTGAATGCCATCACAGCGAATGGATAAAAGTACACACACCTTAAGCTGACACATCATAATAGCTTCATGTAATGTAATTTCAACAATAAATTGAATTCTTATCTTCTATTTAAAAAAAAAAAAATTATTACATGAACACATTACATAATCGATTCAAATTAAATATCGATTAAATGCTATTTTAATGTGCACAGAGGGAAAAAAAAGTGATGAGGATCTCCAATAATGAGTGAATCTGCAACAAATTTGAAATTGCAATGTGTAGAAGGGGGCTGTTGCTTTGCTTGTTCAACATCATTATGATGACGAAGAGAAATGAGCACATTGGCAAAAACGCAACGCACCATTTAATTACATAGGCAAGCAAAGGAGATTCATCGTGATGATTTCTGAGAATCGCGCACGCAGTTTTTAATTAACTTGAAGTTTGCTTATGAGTGACTAATTAGACCACAATTCATAAGCACTAGGCATCAAGCACCCAGTTTGATGACGTGCTTCGATGGATTGTATACTTGCTTTGCCGACCGAAGGTTGAAATGAAAATGGTTTCATTCGTTCATCGTAATACGCATGGCAAACCGTTTAAACAAGTCTATTCAATTTCGTTTAAGAATGCAATCTGATCGTGGTGTCGAAATCCAAGCACCTATTCTAAACTAAAGTAAAACACCAAATGGTAATGGCTCCAATGTTGGTTTTGACTATTGAGGCACCATATAGCATTCCATAGCCATAAAACCAAATTCACACGCTTCAATACAATTTCAACAGTCGTGAATACATTTCAATTGATCGACGCTATGGGTATTTCTTGTGCTATACCATACCATTTTCATATTATTATTGGTGGGTATTCTCTTTCAAAATCGGAAAGCGTTCACTTGAAGGATAGAAGCAATCGTTTTTGTTTTTGTTTGTGTTATTTTTCATTTTCGTTTTGGTTTTGGTTTTTCAACTTTTCTAAACAAATAAAATGGTGAACGTTGTCAATACTGGTTGAAATGAAACAATGCCATAGAAATATATTTATTCAACATTCTCATTTTATTTTATTTTTTCGTGTGTTTTTTTTGAGGTACGATTGTGGATTCAATGTTGGAGTTTGGCACATTCACACAAAAAGCCGTAATAAAAGTCATATTGATAAATGTGTAATTCAGCCATGGCAGAGTTTCTAAGCTCTCTTGTTAATAACATACTGTGGCCACACTGCATTCTACACATAAAGACAATTTGCAACGATTACTCAGTTTTTTTTCTCTCTTTTAATTATTGGCTAAATAATACATTCGTTTTCATTACATCGAATCAATTCATTGATAGTGTTTTCGTTCGAACAAAGTTCGTTAAATCACTTATGGCATAACCTTTCTCGTATCTTTCATGTCGATTGAGGTCTAGGCATTTTCAAATAAGATTAGCTGCATGTTCTTCTGGACGAAACTTGACTAGATTTCAAGACGATAGCATATTCGCCTGAATATCGATTGAGACGCTTACTTTTGCCACTTTGGAACATTAAAATCCTGAAACACACGATTCAACAACGATTTTATTCACAAGTAGACTTTTCTGTCTATTGAGCTGAGGTCTGGTTTGACCTACATTTTCCACCATCACGATGGTATTTTCAGTGAAAAATGCTATTGCGATATCGTTAACAACAACAACAACAAAAATCAATTCGTCGCTCACCGAAACGCTTCATTGGAGAAGAAAGCAATGCGATCGTTGAACGGCAGTAAAATGATTCTATTTAACGCTAATGTAAGCGTGTTCGTCTTAACAAAGCGGAAAAACCTCGGATACCTTCGAGGTAAATCAAGATACAAACACTTACACACACACACACACACACACACACACACAATGGAATCGGATATGAACAGTTGAAAAGAGCAAATTGTTTGCGGAACCTTTATTTTTCTTCACTTGCCATTTAATTCAATTCAACGATGATGTGTGTATGCGGTGTTGTTGTTATTGCTTTTTCACAGCTCATAATTATGCAATACGATTCCATGTATCTCTTGTATATTTGTGCTGCACACCTTTTTTATGTCATCATTGTGGTGGCTTGTTTGGCGGTTTTTCCATGAATATTTTCTCATGATTAACGTTTTTCTTGGCCTACCGTGAGCTTATCCCAAATGGTGATAATGGAACGAACATTTGCTATGATAATAGAGCGACCATGGAAGACCATGGAATTGTGAAGAATATGTATTCAATTTGAGTGTTTTTGTTGTTGTTTTTTTTCTGCAGGTGACTCTTTTGTTTTGGCAAGAGAACAAATCTTTCGCGCGTCATAAGTGCCCAGAAGTTGCTTGGGACAAAAATTATATGGTTTTTTTTTTTTTGGAATGTCTGTTTCTTTGGTGTGATTGTTTGTCGTTGATAATAGATTGCAACATATATTTTTTTCCATTTTAATATTTTGTCGGTGAAGTTTGCGTGCTAGTCCGAACTGACATCGGATCAGTCTTGATGTGTGCTGACTGCTGGCCCCTTTCGATGTTATGCGACTTTACCAACAAAACACACAAAACACAAAAATAGTCTCCCATTGTTATTTCACATTTAAACGATAGAAGCTGCACTACACGAGCTACATTGTTTCATATGAACACGATAATCAGCATTTAGAGTTTTTGTTGTTGTTGTTGTTGTGTGTGTTTATTTTGTCCGAACTCATATTGCACCTTCAACAAGCAACACAATCATAACAAAACGGGAACCCAGAAACAATTGCTGTTCTTTATGCCATTTTTGGAAAATTACCATCAAAAATACCAAAATGCAGTAATAAAATTAACATTTTTAAATGTTTTTTTTTTTTTTTTTAATATTTGTTAACAACATTTTTGCTATCCCCATTTAAATGAAATCTTATTAATTCAGCCAGTTGTTTCATTCGTTTCATTACATTTGACCTATTTCATCGTTGAACAAATACAAATTCAAAGTTCGCGCCCATATCTAATGATGTAAGCTCATTTTCACCCAACTATTTTGAGAGACAAACAATATAATCATTTGCAATTTGAACCATTCAAACGAAGGAAAAAAAAACACATCATCACCAAAATATATGATGAGCAATTCGTGATGAGTCTTTTTTTTCGAAATAAATTACATCGTTAAAGATTATTGAAGAGGCATAAAAGAGTAGAATATAAATGAATGTTATTTTTTTTTTGGTTTAAAGTGCACCAAACAACCTTGTACGTGATCTACTTCTTCAAGATGTGAGGCGTCAATGTAAACGAAACTAAAAAAAAGAACAACAACAACAAAAACAAAAATCAATTGAATATGAAAATCCATCATTCGGTTTCGAACAATGATCAAGCACATCAAATTCAAAACTATCAACAGCCACCGTGGCATTTGCCCTTTGCCTGGCAAACGTGTGATTTACTGTACAACATTTTCAAATGTGTACACTGTTCAGCGTACAATCGTACATGATGTTAGAATCGTGAATAGAAAAAAAAAAAAAAATGGCAAATGTAAAATGAACGGGCAATAAAAAAAGTGGTTGTGTGATCGTTGAGTTCATATATCTTATCTGCACGAGCTCAAAAAAATTCCTATCAAATATTGAGTATTGCATGAGCACGATCGACGTTAATTCACTTGTGAAACTCCATGGCAAATCGATTTGAATCGTTGAGATATGATACAGTGTTGTTCATCAGAGATAAAAATCGAAAGTCTTTTTCAGCTTGGGAAAAGTATTTTGTTGTTGTTGTTGTTTTTGTATATTTTTTCTTTAATTTCGTCTAGATTTCATAAGGCATTTTTTTTTTTCAATTTTGCTATCAATTCAGTAATCGCTAGAGGAACTAAATAGTTTGGCGTTACAACCAAATGTATGTTTTCTTGCGGCAAAATTGATGGTTTTTTTCTCTGCAAATTGAATCCGTTTTGAGTAGCAACATTGCGAAAATAATCATAGTGTGTTCGCTTGTTTTTGTTTGTTAATGAAAGGAATTTGGGTATTTGATGTATGTGTGTGTGTGTGGTTTATTGGTTTTTAAGGTTTAACAGGGACTCAACTTCATTCAGTTAGTGGCTTAATCAAAGCGGAACATTTCATTTGAAAAATGTAATTAATGTGTGCAAACTCATTCAGTGCTTAATTCCAATCGCGAAGGCTAATTGATAGCGCAACAAAAGAGCTCTGAAACACAATTGATCGGGCGAGAATTGTGTACGGTGCCAGCACACAAGTAAAAACCGATCTATCGATAGGCCTTTAAATGCCATGAATGGAATAGCCGAATTCATCGATTTTGTAAATGTGTGAGACGCTCGATCATCAATAAGCAAGCAATTGCGGCAATCCAATTTGAAATGCCAAGCAACAAGCGCAATAAGTGCAAAATGTCATCAAGTTTTCAAAAGAGCTGACTAGAGCACCAGCACACAGAACCATTTGCCGGTGTAGTGCATTGTTTCAGCCATGGCATCTATTGTTTATTGGATCATCATACGAAAATGAGAGATTCGGTTGTTGTTTTTATTTTTCTCTGTGGCTTTCGATTGCTAATGCTAAATTATTTCATCATCATTTTGCATCGAAATAGTTTATTAGTTTCATTTTTGTTTTGCTCTTGCCATGCACTTCGTCTCGTGTGCTAGCCGTGCGATTTTGTCGACATATCGAAGCAGCAAAAAAAAAAAAAATAATCATGCGACGGCGGCGAGATGCCAGCACGCGAAATCGTTTTACGTTGTGTGTTCTTGTTTGACGGTTTCAGCTCAATTTGCTGCATTCACATAATCTTCTCCAGCTGTGAACGTCTTTCAGTTTCACCAGCTTTATTTATTGCGTGAGAAATTCATGTCACCCCATCGTGAACATTTAACTGTGCCCAAGAGGACGGTTTAACGATTTATATTCATATTTCATTTAGCTTTTTTTTTTCTTTCAGCTTTGCTGCTGCTGCTGCTGTCGCATAAAATACAATTTTTTCCGGAAACATTGGTAACGCACATACCATTTTTGGAACCGAATTCGAAGCGTATATTAATCATGTTGAATGGGAGCGAACAAGAGCCAGAACGAGCGAGATAATGAACGAAAAAATAAAGTACATCGCAAAATGCGTAAAAATGCACCGATTCATGTGTTCGGTTATAAATGTTCATTGATGGAACATAAAAATTAACATTTTACGTGGATTTTTTCACCAAAGTCACCGAATGAACAACAACACTGTTTACAGCAATTTCACTCTTGTTTATTACCAAATTCCAAATTAAATTCTTATTAAATGTACATTTTTATTTTTATTTTTATTTCTTGAGTTGGTTCGATTCTCTCCCATTTTTATGGACGCAACGCGTGAATGTTTTTTTTTTATTGTAATTTGTTGTTGTTTCTCTTCATTTCTTTTTATCGTTTTGTTGTTTTATTTTGAGCTGTTTTTCTGGTCTTCTTCTTCTTTTTCTCCGCCATATCTCTCTCTCTCTCTTTCTTTCTCTCTTCCTCTCTCTCCATCGATGTTCATTCTTCTTGACTCTCTATTTGACCAGTTATTTTTCATTTCATCTTTCATGCCAGAAAAATCATTTTCATCGAAGAAATGAAACGGAACGATTTAGCGAAAGAGTGCCATTATGATCATTATCTTATCAACGAATGATCAAAATCAAATATAGTGCGTAAATTTATACTAATGATCAAAACCATCGCGTCATCATCCACATCAGTTGCAAAGGCAAATGCGGCAATGATTAAAGAAACACCGTTGAAAAATCATGACAATTTTTTCTTTTAATATGCTATAAAAACATAAATTATTTTGATATCATGCTGTCGCCGCTTTATGGTCAAACTATTAGAGCTTTTAGAGACGCTTGAATTTTATGACTTTTTAAATATAAACAATCGTTGAGATTGCATTTCTTACTTCTTCATTTTTTTTTGTGTTGACGTTTAAAAGCAAAGAGCAAAAGATCATTTGGCTTAATTTTTTGTTTGTTTTGTTTTTAAATGCACAGCTATTACTAAACTCATTTGTTTAAATTGACAAGAGTTAGATCAAAACAAAGCCGAACGTGAAAATGTGAAACATCATTTCGATTGCACTGAGATAATATAAAATACCATATTGATAGCAGATTTCAAAAGAAAACAACAACAACAGCAAAATGTGCACGGCGCTCAGACACAGCAAATTGATGGAGAGAAAATGTAATGACTCAAAATTATGAATGAATATGAGCAGCGTGTGGCAACAATAATCAATATTGCTCATTCAAATATTTGTGTGCAATTATGCAATCGCAAATCATTATGATGATTCGATCGTTTACGATTGGTGGAATTTTGTTTGTCGTTTGATGTTTTGGGCTCGGTTCGAGTTTGAGTGCAAACGAGTGTGAACGCTCATTTGGTGGCACGACAAAAAAAAACAGAGCTCATCGATCGCATCTCAATTAGTGAAGCCATAAAGCGTTTTGTGTTATCTCCACCTTCAATAATATGTAATACACCAAAATGCAATGGAATTTCGATTAAAAATTTCAGAGAATTGGTAAACAGGTCGCGCAACGGATTAGCTATAATCTAATCGAAGAAGCAATATGAAATGTCGCAATGCGAAAATGAAAAGCGTGCGCGAAAAAGGAGAAGGAGAGAAGACACACACACACAAACACAAAAACACAATTATTTCATTTTAATTGGTGAAGCGACGCCCGTCATAGTTATGTTATGCTATGGATTTTGTTTGCCCACATTTGGCCGAATTGGCTATTGATATTGGCCGTTAATTATCCAATTGATGAAACTAAACGATTTTATGGATATGAAAGCGCTTTCAACAGAATTAATGTAATTTAAAATAAAAATAAAAATAAAAAAAAGGAAAAAAAACAGAAAAAAAAACAATGTATTAATTCATAACTGAATCTAAACAAAGGTGTGCTCTGTTATTCACATTGAAAATTCTGCCGAGAGTCTTTGACGTATTTGGCGTTAATGAGCTCATCGTAAATTTAATCAGTTGTTTGTGCTGCTCAAATCAAAGACCTCGAAATGAAAGTGAAAATAATGAGTGCATGAGCTGCGACGTAATGCCAAAGTGTGTGCGCGCGCGTATGCGCACCTCATGCAACTCGTCTTGGCTTGGCTTGGCTTGGCTCGGCTTGAATCGGCGTGGCTCAGCTCTGCTCTCAACTTTCTTCCTACGCAAATACCAAACGTACAATTCGTAGTTCCCTTCGGTTCAGCTATGGAACAAACCGAAAAATACGCCGTCATCGACCAAAAAGAGACGCAACACACATACACACACAGCAGTCGACATTTAATTTTTGGGCCGTGTACAAATGAAGATGTGCAACAATTTGTTGCTTTCTTTCTGCATGAATTCCCATTGCAATGGGCACAAGCGGTTGCACTTCTTCAAAACAATGATGAGCGCTTGGCCAATATATTTCTTTTTGTTTTTGTATGCTGAAGAGTTTAGTGTTTCAGTTTCACTTTTGTTTTTCTTTGTATATACCGAAACGATTGGCTTTCCAACCGTTAAAACGATACGCCAATCGATTCATTATACGGAATGCATTGAACTCCAACGAAAATGCCATTGATTTAAAGCCAACATAATTTATGGTTACAACGATAATGCCTGACATAAGGTCAATCTCATTGGGATTACGCCGATGTGTGTTCGTCTGCTTTGGCTGTGACGTTTGATCATTTGAAAAATTTGAAACATTTGACAAGTTCGCTTAATTCGATAGTGATTTGCGTGAGAGCAGGAAGTGAATCGGTTTCGATTGATTTGGTCGGGCGCGAATGAGAAAATAAATTGCTTTTCGTTTTCATTGTGTTCAGTTTTTTTTTCTATTTTTTTTCTATTTTTTTTTTCTATTTGCTCTCTATGTAACGATCAATTTGCACCGCTGTCATTTCACTTTCTTTGAAATTATTCCGTGATTGAGTGCCGGCCTGTTTGGTGTGATGCTTTGCTTTTCTTTGCTTTTGCGTTGTCTTCTTGGGAACATCGATATTGCATTTCGTTTCAATTGTTCTCGATTGTCGTCTCTGGTTAAAGCTCAAAAAATTATAATGGCATTAAGGGAATTGATTAAAATCAAATGGTGAAAGCGTGTGTGTGTGTGTGTGTGTGTGAGAGAGCTGTGGCTGATTCGAGTTCCGTATTCCTTTCAATTCGGATCATCTTTCCGCAAAACCTGATCATCAACAATAGGAAATCAAATTTAAAATGAAAATTCCATCCACTTTATCGAATCATGAATCAAATTAATGTGCCCATAAATGTCGCATATTCTGAATGTTACCGGTGACTGTGGCTGTCGTTTGGCGTCAAAACGAAGTTCGATTGTCGAATGCTGTTTTATAAATGGCGATAGTTGAATGCACGATTTGATCTATTTCATTGGAAATTGTTATGCTATAACGAACGATATATATATATATACATAACAAATTGTGTTAGCCAAGATCATAATTCACGAGCGAAAGCATTCAAATGTATCAAATAGATCGGGCCTTGATGTTTCTCTCTGACAATTTATGGCAATAAACTTGAATGGACAAAAACAGTTCATTCAAACAAATTCAACAGTTCAACAGAAAAATTACATAAAAATGTAGAATTCACTTTTTGAGGAATTGTTGTGGTCGGTTTCCCAGGCACTGCTTCTCCTATAAATCTCTGTTTTGTATGGCATCGAAATTTTGTATTATGGTATTTTTGTGTGCGATTTTTTTTTTTTAAATCAAGACCGCGCTCTACCTCAACTACTTGATTCAGTAAACATTCCGAACACGAGAATGTCGATACAATTTGTAATTTCTTATGCACGCCCTCCGATTCCCATATAAACTCAATTCGACAGGCTAAACTACAAAAAAAAAAAACCAATCGAATTGTCTAATAATGGTGCACACCTTTCGCATTAAGAAGAATTATACGGCCTGCTACACCTTAACTTAAACTTTACATAACATCAATGGCATTTTATGAATCAATTTCCAATGCTTCAATAGCACAATCTGCTGTGTTGCTGTTTGTATTTCGATCATGAAACTGTCACGAAAGATCTAAATCAATTTTTATTTCGATTTATCGCCTGACATCTGAAGGAGTTATTAGGCTAAATGCTACATAATGTTTTACAAAGTGTAGTAGCTCAGGATTTATCATTTGCGGTGACACAATGTGACACAATACCAACAACGCCCGAATTCGATCGATATGGATTTTTGTGTTTGACGGAGTGCAAAATCCAACAATCTCAAATGTTCCAATCGAATTTTAATGGTTATTAAATTCTCAAAGGAATTTTTATACGTCGTTCAATTGTTTCACTGGACTCATTGGCTTTTAATCGATTTTATTGTTGCTTTTTAATGTGTTATTTATTACACATGATTTGCATCTCAAAGCCCGAATATTTATGAAGAGAAAAATAAAATCAACGCTTGAATTTTACTCACCCATATAGTTTTTACAAACTTGTGCCGTTTAAATGAATAGTCGTAGTGTCATAGTGTCGTAGTGTGGCCAATGGCCATTTTAATGCGATATGACAGAAAAACAAAAAAAAAAAACAAAAATTGGCAAAAAATACCGATTCACGATTTTTGATCAAACGATCCGCTACAAATTTATGACGCTTAAGAGACAAAAGACAGCCGCCGAATGAGAAACAATTATCAATGCTAAGTCGATTATTAGATCACTGTCACTATGGTTTGATCCGTGGATTTTGATTGCTGTCAATTGCTCTATACGCCACATTATACAAACTTTGGCTAATGGGATTTAACATTCCAGTGAAAAATGAAAACAGCAACGACAACGATGTGTTGTTTGTTGTTCATTGTTGTTTTGAAAAAAAAAAAAACAAATTCGTACATACTTCTTCGGAACGTTTGATCACGACTTAAACAAAACAAAAAACCGCATAATTTATGCGGTTGCACAATTTTGTCGCACAACGGATGAATCGAGAATATTTTTCTTGCAACATTTCACAAAATTGTTAACGATCAGATTAAATCTATTATCAAATTGTGGCATCAAATCTCTCTCTTATTATATTACTCACATATAATTAATCGTAGCGCCGCATTAATATGCAATGTGAGTCATTTTTTGTTTTGTTTTATTCAATCAGTTCTTTTTTGTTGTTGTTTAAAATTATTAATAAGTTTTATGTTTATTTTATCGTTGATCATTTAACCTGTTTTTGAAACAAAAGAATTCCGCCATTTTCCATGATTTTTTTCTTTTTTCGAAACGGTATAAAGTCATCGATAGCATTTTAGATGGTTTTGACTCCAATCAGATCCAGTCCTGTTCAAGTACATAGTTCATTATCTACATTAGTCGATTTCAATGGCTTTGGTCTTATCGGTTAAATTTATGATCATATGCACTCTCTGCTTGAATGTCATGCTCTTGCACAGTGCATGAGGTACATCGTTTTGATCGTTGGGATTCACATCAAAGTTTGCTAAGGTCAATGATATCTTTAAATTGGAAAAGTTCAATGCAATCAACCCAATAATATTATTGTTAAATTTATTGTTTAAAATTACTTATTTCTTCCGTATTTCCGTTATTGGCACATGAACAACGATTAATCCATCTTTGTTTCGACTGAATCCAATAATGGTGAGCATGAGCAATCATTCTTCCAACACATCGTCAATTTGATACGTTGTCTTTCATTTGCCTTAATTGGTGCTTAATATTCATTAATTTATGAATTTATGATATTCATCTCAACACACAAAATAGTGTTAACAGAAGTGTTGAGCTTATGGTTCATTTGTTATTTCTTTGTTTCTCTCTCTCTCTCTCTCTCTCTAAAAAAACAACCACAGATTGACCAATTGACCAGCGAGTTAAATCGTAGCTTGAAGCTTATATGATGTAAATCCGTGTTGGCTAATCGATATTAAATGTTTGTCATCGCTGGCAAAATGGTTTCGCCAATTTGCACAAATCATAATTGATTCTTTGTGAATCACACTCAAGATTAGCTGAGGTTAATTAAGCTTCTACGTTCATGTCATATATTAATTTCTCAATTTGTCGTAATCAGCGAAGCCACTCAAACCACTTGAACTATTCGAGCAAACTATTGCGGGGTTTGTTTTTTCTAAATCCAAAAGAAATTGACGTGGCGTATATAACAAATGGCCAATTGCTTTGAGCAAAGAATCAATAAAAGAGCCGGTTTTTATAATGAATCTTTATTCTGTAACCGATTCCAATGGTATCCCTCTGGGTCATACACAAATCGAGAGGTCATTTGAAATAAAACAGAATAGTGCAAATTAAGCGAAAACGCAACAATCCATTTAAGTGTGGAATTTCGATTTTAAAATTCGTTGTTGTGTTTAAAGAAAAAAAATCAATCAAAATGCGTTAAATTCTTGGAAAAATTACGCGCATAAAATAAACCAAAATAATTCAATCGGACGAGATATCATTGGAAAGAGACAAACAAAATGTTAATGCAAGAAAAAAAAAGACGAACCAAAACAAAAGAAATGGAAAGTATAATGAAACAAAATTGAAGAAGTCTTTAGTGAATGAATTTATAAGTGAATGCTATAAAATCAAAATCCAGTAGCTCATAAACTTGACGTTAAATGGCTCAATAAAAATGAAATTGTGTAGTGTGTAAGTGCTGTAATGTTGTTCGGCGAACGATGAAAACCAAAAAAAAAAATGATTCCGTCGAATAAATTTATTGAAACTCAACGACCTACATTATAATCCAATGCAAAGTCATTATGATAATATTCACTTGAAGCATCCGAAAATAGCCGAAAAAATGAGCTGGTAACGGTTGTGGAGAGCATCCAGTCTGGAGCCACTGTAACATAAGGCCGTCGCATTAATGGCCCATTAATGCAGCAAATCGATATACGAATTCCGATGTAACCGAGCCCAAGCTGTTCAATATTTCGAAGCGATTGGTCGCCACCACAGCACAACGGTCGCATGTACGGCACACATCGCATATATCTCATGGGGGCTTAACATGCCACTGCGAACAACAACCAACAGCCGACAATCGAGACAGTAACAAGATAAAAGAAAGAAAAACGGTGAAAAGGAACAGCAACACACACACAACGCACACAAATTGCTCAAAATACGTGCAACATATCGATCAGATAAGCTTATAAACGACCGCTGCGCAAAATTATTCATAATATTTATTAGCCACTGTGATTATAATGTAATGGAATGTTCAAAGTTTTAGCGCTTCTTATTTGTTTTTTTTTTCTTTTCATCTTCTTCTTTCATGTTTAGGTATGAGTAGAGACATTTGAAATTGAGCCTTACCATTTCACGATCCATTTGTAAAATGTATTGAAAACGTCCGATGTCATTAATTGATAATTGGTTTTGTGATTGTGAATCGTTGTCGCTTGTAGTAGTGATGCTATTTTTGACAATGTCTGCCATTGAATCGTCACCAATCATGTGCTTACTATCAAAATGTCCATCAACTAAATCTAGTGAATCGGTTAAATTGTGATAATATTGCTGTGTGATGTTCCGTTCAAATGCATTCTGTGATTGATAGATATGATCGTGCTGCACTCCACTTGAACCATTTACATTCGTTTCATTCGGTATAACGGTGATGCTTTGTTTCAATAGCTCCGTGTCTATGTGATTCGAATTTTTCGTTTTGTTTTTACCTAAATTCTGTATATTGTATTGTTTGTTCACCATGTTTTTTGTGATTTTTTTTTTCTTTTTCTTCGTCTTCTTTTTGTTTTTATTTTGTGATTTGCTTGGTTCAATTCGAAAGGTGTATTTTCTTTTATTCGCACTTTATCTCGATATGAGTCTTGCGCTATTGTTCCGTTTATTTAATTAGATTTTAGTCTTTCACCACATATCACCCACACGCTTCAAGCGCAACACAAATTGCGTACTGAATAATTTTGGTTGTTGTTGTTGTTGTTGTTGCTCGTTTGTTTCGTTTTCGAATTGGCTGGAATGGTTTTCACTTGCACGTATCGTCGATTATCTTGAAGATGAGAAAACGTTGAGCGCTGAATGAACTTCTTGATTACACACAAACTCGGGCTTTGATTATATGAATTCGACGATATAACAAAGATGCAACTGGATTGATTGGAGTGCAAACATCATAAAGAGAGCACTTGGATACACTATGGAGCTGCTGAGAGCGCCGGCTGTTTCTCCAAAGATCAACACTTGCTGGTTCGTTGTGTTACAATGTTGTAAATCAGTCAAAATCTAGGTGAATGCATGCATTTGCAATTGGAATGTACTCTCTTCGATTTTCTCTGTGTGCTGTGCTGTTTTCTCACACGCGCAGAACTATTGCCCAAACAATTGCAGTAAAACGATAATTTCTTTTCTGTTTTTTTTCTTTCTTTCTTCAGTTTCTTTTCTGTCTGTTGCAGTTCAGTATCGGTGCAAATGATTATTTGTTTTCATTCCACTGGCTTTTTCACTTTTTCAACGTAACTGATTATTAAACAATAACAATTTTTATGCGAAACAGCAAAACTAAAGGCGAGCACACAACACAAACATCACACAATGAAAGGGAAACCAGTAACGAATCAATTTTTTAACTGCCTTCTAATTATTACGGGCTCTATACAATTTTTTTGATTTTCAATGTTTGTCTAGCGATAAAAACTGTTTTTTTTGTTGTTGTTATCGAACGATAAACATGGTGGTTTGAAAATCGAAAGACCAAGTTTCAGATTTGTGATTGTCAATGGTTCGTTGGAAGAAGAAAAAAAAATGCCATCAACGATCTGTCTCGGTTGAACTTCAAAAATGGCCAAAGCAATATCGTTAGCCGCGACAAGATGAAAAAAAATTCCATTCAATTCAATTTATTAATTTTTAATTGATTATTTAACAAAAATTGAACACACCAAAAAAATGCCAATCGATTTTGGTTGCTATAAAAATTTCATTTTGTGCTCCAATTATATGTATTTCATTTACACTGAATTTGGTAAATTTGTTTCGTTGATGTTGTAATTTATGTTGGGTGCGAATTTGATTCGCACAAATGTTTAGTGTTCAACCAAAAATTGCACACACAAAAATATCGGCCAAATTATTTACGCTTGTTTGTTTGTCCAATGCGTAAAAAAAACCATTTCAACAATCAATTCAACGGAAATGTTAAGCATTTGTTGATTTTTTTCGTTGTTGTTGTTGTTGTCTGTTGGAATTTATTTTTGGACGACGGCATAACACAAATACTAACGACAAAATATATATTAATTTTTATTTTTTTGTTGTTGCTAAATTTCAATTCAAAAACACGCACCAAATGCGTTTGCAAATTTCCATCGAATACTTTAACTTTAAATTGTTAGAGAATAAAATTGAATGTGACACACGACGGCACAGAGTATTAAGCACTTGCGACCGTTCACGTTGAAACAAGACAATGGAATGAACAGACGAAAACGATGAAACAAACCCCGTGCAAACAGTACAAGCGAGGTGAGTGCGCGCACGAGCGCATGCTGGCTACAAAACGAACAACCAAAACAAATAGTGAACCGTATATGGTGGCTTGTTGAGGTTTACAAGAGTGTGAGCGAACGCTTTGTGTCAGCCGAACCGCGATAGTCATCCAAACGGCTGTTATACGGCTGGTGTTGTGGCTACCATGAAACTCAATACCATTCGGGTAATGCAAGTTCAAACCTATGCAAAATATTGTAGTAAGGCGCAGTCATCGTGTACTTTAATAGCGTTCGAAGACATGGCCTGGCATTGTACTGTATGTGCAAATGTGCATAATATGCAAAACTGTAAGACGATTTCTGTTGTTTACACGGTATACATGGCCGATCATCATCCGCATGCACTCAACACAACGCTTAACAAAAACCGAAAATGAGGAAAAACAACAACAACAGCAGCAGCAACAGCAGCAACAGCAGCAACAACAGCACATACCGAACAACCGCAGCAGCGAAAAAAAAGAAGACGAAAAAGAAACACGCAGCAAGAAAACATATTTGTTTGATGATATAACATATGATGCATTCGAATAGGTTGAATGCTTGTCGACCGACGCACGCGATTTTCGGTTATTTTAAACCTTAGGTGTTTTGATTTTTTTTTTTTTTAATTTTTACCAATGCATATTCTTGTTTGAGCAGCAGTAAAAACGATGTACGAATGGAAGAGTCTACATTGATTTTAATAACCAGCATGAGTTGTTGGTTGAGGTGTTGTTCCTTAAAAATATATAAATTGTAATTTACTATGAGCAACGATGGAATGTGCTAATGAAATCAACGAATAAATAAAACAATTTGCATAAATTTTATGGATCTCCGTGTTTTCAATTGCCATTGGGAGTACATGGAATCATGAGCGCGTACTCGCTAAACGATGATCAACATTGATTGAACGATTTATTGTTGTTGTTGTTGTTTCATTTAAACCTTTTTATTTTTTGTTTTTGTTTTATTGTTTCAGCAATTCAATTTGAAATATGGAATCAAACAACGAAAGACTTTTTTAGACAAGAAACCTATTGGTTGGTTGAATCGTTAACATGGAATTGGCGAACACATATCGAAGTAGTGAAATCCGGTGAACGTCGAAAATTACAGACTTTACATATTTGTGTGTGTTTTTTTTTCATCATCTCATTTGATCGAGGAACATGGTTCAAACGAACGAACGAACGAAAAAAAAAACACATGAAATGAATACCAATTTCAATGTGTCTAAAAGTGCCAGTGTAACACGGCAAAGAGATGTGTTTTGAAATCCAAATCCTTGAAATGCATCGCATGTAGATCGCAAGCGCACATTACAGTTTGTTTATAAGATTCGAGTGGTGTTTTAAGGTTGGTTTTGTTTTTTATATTGAAATTGGTTATGTTCAAACGAAAAAAAAAAATATGAAAATAAACGTAATGAATTTAATCAGTAAATGACCGTAGCAAATAAACGGTTATTTCAAAGTGATAAATGGATGTAGGCATTTTAATTGAAAAGGCACGTCAAATGCGCCGATACACTGATTTTGACCACTCTTACGACGTATCCAGACAAGGAAACGAATAATTCAGTTCAAACGAATAGAAAAAAAAAAACCACCAAACACACGCAGATTAAGTATACAGGCCATAGATAGAAAGTATGTGATGCTGGCAGCCAAGCTACTGGCAATTGAATGCTACTAGCCACAAGACGACTGCTGATAGCTTACCAGTTCCGTTGGATTTCGAAGGCGTCACATTTTAAAGTGTGCATTTTGTTTAACTGTCAACTTCTCTCACATCACGTAAGATTTACAGATTTGGCTATTTTCCATGCAAAAATCGACAACAACACAACAAAAAAAAAAACGACGATGATGATGATGATGACGATGTTTTTCTTCGCACAATGTAAATCATTTAATGATGTGGCCTATTGTTGAATTGCATGAAGAATTGCAATTAAATCTTTGGCATGAAGTGCTTGTGAAAATTCAGACAATAACAACTGGTTGCATGTGAAACGATCGTCATAATGATTATATTTTTTTTTTGAATTTGGTTGGCTTTTGGTTTTGCATGATTCAAAATCCTTTTATCAAACGAGAAAGAGTTGAAAAAAAATAACGCCTCGTTCGAACACATATTACATTCGCCAGAAATCTTCAGCGTTCGTTTAATTATAGTGATAAATTGGCATCAGGAGTAGTTTCCAAAGTTTATTCGTTAAAGATATTATTTTTTTTTCCAACAAAAATGTAAAAAGAAAAATTAATATGCTCATTAGATCACAAAATTGGATAGCAAACAACTTAATAACCATTATTTGGTCGAATGAACGACAAGGCGTCTATAAATTGAAAGAAAGAGAGAGAGACACACACAGAGAAAAAAAAAGAGTTGCGTGTTTGCACCATTGCTGTCCTATACGCAAGCACACGACACAAACAAAAAATGGTTTTCAATTCGAAAAAAAGCGGCTCACATACTTACAAGTGAATTAAAATATGGTCTTCATTTTTCACTGGCACAAACGATTCAGACGATTGTCGCATTTACACACCGAACGTTATTTCAGTTATAATTCATAATTTTATGGGAAATTACATATTCCATATTCATAAAGAAGCTAATGAAATTCCATGCGTCGCATCGCCACAGATTTTCCATGCAGCCAGAGGGAAAAGAAAAAAGAAAAAAAAAACAAACAAATTTCATTAAGCGGCTACAACGATTGAGCAAGACGCAGAGATTTGCATTTCATATATTTCACTATCTAACGTGCAATGGCGATGAGGAGGTTTTGGTTATGGATACCAACATGCGTTACGCATCGCTTCGTTACGTATCAATGGTGCATTATATTTATGTTTACAGTAATGTGTGTGTGTGCTTTTTTTTTAAACTCAGCTCTTAGAATCGTTGCAATTAAGAGCGATTCAATTTTTCAAAAACTGATACAATGATAAATTTGATTCGATTCATTTGAAAAGCCAGCGCAATAGAGCTGGCTACATTTTCATATGAAATAGGTTAACATGTTGACATCTATCGTTTTTCCATTAATTTTACCCATTGAAACGCGTAAATTTAGTCTTCAAAATTATTTATTTAATTTTTTTTGTTCACTTCAAAACGAACATTTCGGCGTCTATCAATAAAATAACCAACTGTTAACACGATTCATCCATTGACTGTGTGGCGTCATTTTGTTTCATCTTTTCCGTTGCACTCAACGATACACACATTTGCTGTGTGTGTGTGCGCTGTGCAATGTGCATGCAAAAGAACATTAATAAAAAAAAATCGAAATCTTACGTAAAATTAAAGTGGTGCTGGGATCAAATGAAGCTCAGTGAGTCCAGTTGATCGTGTGATATCATTAAAAACGGATGAAAATACGTAATATGTGACGATCGCCTATATAAACAACTAGATCTTTTAATTATCGCATGTGCAGCAGCAATCATGGCACATAACTGCAGCACACATTTGTTATCTCTTCTGCTTTTACCATATCATTATCTAAATGCGGCTTTTTACCGGCCACCACAACTGCTACCAATTGAACTGAATGAAAAAATAAAACGCTTTTAGACGGATTAGCTCCTTGCACTATCATTTCATTTTTTTTTTACTATGACATGCAATAAAATCACAAAAAATATTAATAAAACTTCTGCAATTAATTTGCACTTTTCACGTTGGGCAAACTGTATTCTCATTATATTAAAAATCATCGCTTGCAGTGCATTTAATTTGCGTGTGCGTGACGTCGCTGCTTAGCTGCATGAGATGTCTCTATGCATATTGAATCTGTCAGTTCAATAGAAAAATCGTTGTCTCGAGCAAAACAGAAAATGAGAAGTTAATTTGTTTTCTCTCTTTTTTTCTTATTTGCTACAAATGTTATTTAAATTCATTAGACTTATAGTTGCTTATAGTTTAAGGTAATTCTTTACACTTGATTAACCATTTTTGATGTCATTTCAACATTTCTACCAAACGTGACACTTCTTCAGTGGATTCATTTTGGTGCCTGCAGGACAATTGAAATCATATGCGAATGTGTTTTCGGGCATATTATGAATTACACCAGTGATACGGAATTCGTTTGGCGAATGCAAACCCGTTGTTATTTGATTTTCGTTAAATTCATCACGTGACACTGAGCAACGTGATTGCGCAAATGAAATCCAAAACAGTTGTTGTTGATTGTATTTTAAACCAGGTAATACACCCTCGGGTCCATTCCGTTCAACCCATTTGATGTACGCATAATAAGCTTCTTTTACACCGCCATTATCAGCAATATTCTCGCCTTGTGTGTTTATACCATTCAACTATAACATACAAAATAACTATGACTATGAATTGGATAATTGTTTGTAAATGCCGGAATTGCGAACTAATGTTACCGTGAGATTGGTTTTGAAATCGGTATAATTGCCATATTGATCAATGATACATTGCACCCGGTCTAAGAATTGTTTTTCTGTTTGTGGATGCCACCAATCGGCTAGATTCCCATTGAAGTCATACTGTCGTCCTTGATCGTCAAAACCGTGCGTTATTTCGTGACCAATAATACTTCCGATGCTTGCGTAATTCATATAACGTGGTCTATCCGCGGAGAAGTATCGATCTTGAAGGATTGCAGCGGGAAAAACTGTAAAATACCAAATAACCCAATGGATTTTTCGTATCTGAATAATGACACAACGAAATGCCATAAATTGGCTACGAAAATTCATTTCTACAATATGTTTGTATACGTACTGATGCTATTCTCCGGTGATGAATAGTATGCATTAACTGTTGACGGTATTGAATGTGTTTGCCAGTCAGTTTTGTTAACTGGTTTTCGTAATTTATTCAATAAATTATCTGTATCAAATACCTCAAGCCGCAAAGTATTCAAGAGAAGATTGTCTGGCTCAATTTCCAGATCCCTATAAAATTCTTCGAGCTGATTATTTTCAGCCAATTCATTTGGATAGCCGATGTGAGTTGTGAGCGCTTGCGCTTTCTTTATAGCTTCGTCGCGAGTATTTTCATCCATCCATGTGACTTCGTGTAAAACATTAATGAATTCACTCCGAATATCGTCCACTAAATCGATGGCCGCTTGTTTTGACGCTTCACTAAAGTATTTTCGCACGTACAGTGCACCCACCGATATTGGCAATCTAAAAATCCAAAGAAGAATTTGCTTTAATTGCCAAACATAACACATTTGTTCATTACAATGTTCTGTTGGAATTTACTGGTAAGATGTGAACTGAATGCATTCTTTCCAACGTGGCTCTTCGCCCTGTAAACCATACGTAGCCTTGTAGAATTCCAGTTTCAATTTGCGTAATTCTGTTGTTAATGTACCAGATGTCGTGAGTACGGCACGCCATAAAAGATAATTGGCCAAGGTACGTTTTGATGTTGAGTTCAGTACGTCTTCTAATTGTTCGAAAAAATGCGGCACTGTATTGATTGCGATTTCATTGTCGGCCACCGTCAGACCGGTTGGCAAAAATGCACTGATATAATCCAACCAATTCAAGTATACATATGACTCTTGGAGCTGCTTTATTGTGTACGGATTGTACAGTGCAGTTGTATTGCGACGCTCTTCTCGCGGGAGCGAAATCTGGTTTCAATAAATTATACAATTTTATAATTGGATTCAAGTGTTTCCAAAAATTCTTAAATCAATTCTTGATTTTACTTACGTTGGCAAGTTTAATCTCAAATTCAAGGGCTTCTTTCATTTCGTCTTCAGCACGTGATCTATTTGCACCGAAAACGACCGCATTTTCAACCATAAAATTGTAATATGCTTTCACAGCTTCGTCATCCAATCCATTGATCAAATATTCACGGTTCAATTCGAGTTTTGGTTCATCGAGCTGTGAAATGAAATAGTTTATTTTTTGATCAAATTATTATTTACGTACAGCTGAATTTAGATTGATTTTTTGAATTTACTTACGTCTAAAACGTATTTACTTGAATTTTTCAAATCCGTGACAAGGCTAAGCGCAAATATGACTCTCGTCTCAAGACCCATGCGTCTGAATTTTTTGATAACTTCAAACCATTGGAAATCATCATTCGACCACACATCACCTTTTACCACCGGCCATCCACCGTATGATTCCAGAATATCAGCTAATGGTTTAATTCCGCGTTCTTCGATAATTGTTTGATTCAAACAGGCTGAATAAAAGTTTTTTGCCAAACGGAATGGTTTCGATTCGTTGGTCGATGGTGGCTCATTTAAAATTGTACGTAATTGCTGTCTGACCAAATCATCAACCGTTGAAGATAAATCAACTGATATTTTATCGTCTGGAATTGGTGTGTTTTTTATGTAATTTCCGCACGCAAATTGATAGAAATTTTCACATGGATCGACACTTTCATCAATGAAGCTTATTATTTTCGATGCTGCTGTAACGCACCCAAACGAATCACATATTGGTAAAGGTTTTTTTAATTGTTCCTCAATGACTTTTGTGGCGTTTTCTGACTCAGTTGCGTGAACCGGTAGATAGCTTTGAGGTAGCGCCGTTGAACGAGAATTTCGTAACGGTAAAGCTTGTCTAAGCCACATATTACCTGTTTTAAATGAGAAATCAATCAAAATCAATTGTACAATCAATTCAAATAAGAAAAACAAGAAAAAAAGGTTGATAAAATTATTTTTTGTACACACTTACTGTCGTCCATAAAATTGAGTATGTAAAGCGATAAAGAGAGTATAGTGATCGCAATCACAGCCAAAAAGAGTATTATGAATAAAATTTTCTCTAAGAGAGTTCGATGTTGCCAGCATGATGTTTCTCTAGAAAATAAAAACACAAATTATGAATCACGGCTCAGTATAATCAATTCAAAGATCGCTATCGACTAAAAACATTTCTAACGTGTTTCTGTTGATTCAAGAATATCACATTTTTTTCCATCAACGTTTTTTCGTTTCGATCGTCCAAAATAAATGGACTCGCATGAGTATTTGTGTCGAATCAAAAAATGTAAACAATTTTTGTTAAAAGACAAAAGTCGCAGAGTGAAATAACTTGTTTTGATTGTCAGTGAGACTATACATTGTGTCAAGTTCATGAGGTGCTCAAGCTGGCTTTACTTCTTAGTTTTGCTATATTATTTTATAGCTTCGAGAGATTTGGTTATAGTTTGACACATAACAACAGCTTAATGTGTTTCTTAAGCTGATTAAAGCTACGGTAATTTACTAATAACGGTATTATCATTTGTGTAATTTCACCGCAGTATTCAGAAGATTGAATGTCACAATTTGCTTATTCAGTTAAAATGCATTTATTTTAAACAGTTAACACGATCGTAAAAACACATACTTCACAATCTGGACCTGGTTTTGATGTCGGCTTCTGCGTTGCGGCATTTTGATGACCTTGAACTGCTGTTTTAATTAATGGCAAGTGTTAACCTGCGAAACAGCAAAATATTTCTTCATGCATTTGGAATTTTTGCATATAACAAACACTGTATACGAGTTTAAGATTATTGATTTCAACGTAGGAGATTCGTTGTTTTACTCGAAAAATCGATTAAAATGTTGTCATTAACCAGAAACACAACTTTTCAAGACTTCAATTTCAAGACGCACATGAAACACACAATGAAGCAAAGTTATTGTTTCTCTTAGCACTTTAAACAGGAATAATTTTTCAAATTAAAATGATATGAAGTCTTGTGTCTGACATTTGCTTGCAACAGAACAATTAATTACTGAACACACTAATTGTTACTGAATATAGTATTGAATGTGAATAAATGTCTATTGTTGCTATGAATAGCACTGAAACACTGTTCAAAATTTACACACACACACACACAAAATGTAAGTAAATAAAAAAAACTGCAACGGCTTCAGATATATGCGGGTATTTCAATAATGATTATGTTCTCATTTATATTAGTATCAATACACATCTCGAACTGTTACGCCGTTGATATTGATGATTCAAAATCAAGGTTTATTCGTCAAATTTCATACATTCGATTTTAAAACATGACAACACCAAAAGAAGATTCACTGCCACTTACTCACAATTTACTCGATACTCTTCAAATTGTACGTCTTGAAGTGTGGCCACCGGTCGTCAGACTGAATCTAGACTGTTTTTTTGCGTATCGTTATTCCTTTGTAAAGATGATCATGGAATATAATTTTCATGACATTTTGCAATCGGTGTCGATGCCGCACCTCTAGACTTGAACACAACTTGCTTGAGCGTCTTCGTTTTGTATTAAAATCCCTACTTCGACTCGTTTCACACATGTTTTGACTTCTCATACGATTCGCTTGGTATATAATTTTTTTTATATCGATTCTACGAGATTCAATGAATGAGGTAAATTATATGTATATTGGAATTGCCACAAGTCAGTTTGAAATGTTAACTTTATTTTTTACAGCCTTTCTTCTTCTTTCTTCATCCAGTCAACCATATTATTAAACATTATGACCGAAACTTGAAAAGCTCAACATTTCACTTTGCACCTTACATGAAAAGAAATTAATCACATGGAACTGTTCATAATGAACTGATCAACTTTAATTTAATGGAAGATGAAGATGAAGAACTTAAATAGTTTCATACATTTTATTTCGATTTAAAGCTATTTCATAAAATACACAATCAAACGTGTGTAATTTAAAAAAAAATGACTTTATTCCTATCACCAAATTGAACATTTTTTCGTTGGATTCATTCGTGTGCCGACGGGGCAATTAAAATCGTGTGCAAATGTGTAATCTGGCATGTTGCTAATGGCACCATTGATGCGAAATTCATTTGGTGCATGACTGTCGGCAATGATTTGACTCTTGACAACATAATCTCGAGATTTTGAACACCAAATCTGTGCATACGAGATCCAAAACAATTGTTGCTGGTTATATTTCAATCCAGGCAGAAGACCTTCCGGGCCACTGCGTTGATGCCACTTTTTATAAGCATAGTAAGCCTGTTTTACACCACCATTATCAGCAATATTCTCGCCTTGTGTTGCGATGCCATTTAGCTGAACATAAACGAACAAAAACAAAATAAATATCATTACATTTTTTTGCTTTATCGTGTATTTGAATTCAGTTGTTACCGTGAGATTTGTTTGAAGATCTGTGTAATTGCCATATTGCTCAATAATGCAATTTGCCTTCTCGAGAAATTGTTTTTCTGTGTCTGCGTCCCACCAATCGGCCAAGTTCCCATCGAAATCATACTGTCTGCCTTGATCATCAAAACCATGTGTAATTTCGTGCCCAATAAGACTTCCAATGCTTGCATAATTCACAAAATTTGGTCTATCTATTGAATAGAAGCGGTCTTGGAAAATTGCAGCCGGAATCACTGTAAAACAATTTTTTTTTTTAAATTGATTTACTGCATTTGATTGAATGCTTGAATTCAATAACACAAAATGACGTACAAATAGCGTTTTCAGTGAATACGTAATGAGCATTAACATCAGCTGGATTGAGTAAAATATCTGAATCATCCTTGTTTACTGGCTCATGCAGCAGGTGTAATAAATAATCTGTATCAAAAATCTCAAGTCGCAGTGTGTTCAATAGAAAGTTATCTGGTTCCATTTCGAGATCTTTGTATTCTTCTTCAAGAGCTAAAAGCCAATTCTCTAATTCACTTTGATATCCAATATGAGTTCGGAGCGCCTGCGCCTTTTCAATTGCTTTCTCTCGAGTTCTTTCGTCCATCCATGGGACTTTGTGTAAAATATCAATAAATGTATTTCGAATATCTTTCACCAAATCAATTGCTGTTTGTTTTGATTTTTCATTGAAAAATTTATGAATGTATGAAACACCCATTGGTATGGCGAATCTGAAAATACAAATTCACTATAATTGCCGCTATCTATTTAATTATTCATATATTCTGAAGAATTGGAGTCATTACTTTTCTGATGTCAACTGAATACATTCCGTCCAACGTGGTTCGATTTCTGAAGCGAATGATAAAATTGTTTAACTTTTAAGATTTAATTCACCCTGAAGATATCTTATAATTTGTTTTCCACTCACTGGATCTCGAGTGAAGTTTTCGTAAATCATGTGTTAATGTTCCATATGTGGTGAGAACAGCTCGCCATAGCAGATAATTGGCTATGGTGCGTTTTGACGTTGAGTTCAATACCACTTCCAATTGGTCAAAAAATGTTGGCACAAAATTGATTATCGTTTCATTTTCATGCACATCCAAACCTGTTGGTAAAAATGCATTTATATAGTCCAACCAATTTAGATACGGATATGATTCTTGAAGCTGCTTTATGGTGTACAAGTGATATAAAGCGGTATCATTACGACGTTCTTCTCGTGAAAGCGAAATCTGTTGGTTGAAAGAAAAAAACTTGATTTAAATATACTGTGAATGAACAAATGTGAAAATGACACGAAAATCCACACATACTTTAGCCAATTTAATTTCAAATTTAAGAGCTTCTTTCATTTCGTTTTTAGCTTGTTTTCGATTTGCATTGAAAATTACTGCAGATTCCACCATTGAATTGTAATAGGATTTCACAGCTTTATATGATAAACCGTTCATCAAAAACTCACGCTCAAAATCATGTTGTGTTTGATCAATCTGTATATAAAATCAATGTTATATTACAACAATGTTGTATTGATCATCAAATTTAAATGTTGATACTCACAAGCAGAACGCGTCTAGTTGAATTTTTCATATCCGTTTCGATACCTAGTGAGAAAATGACTCTAGTATTGAGCCCGATACGTCTAAATTTCTTAATAATTTGAATCCAATCCCAGCCTACATCCGTCCACGAATCACCCTTAACGATCGGCCAGCCACCAAGCTCGTCCAAAATATCAGCCAATGGCTTAACACCACGTTTCTCAATCATCTCTTCGTTTAAACACGATTCATAAAAGTATTTGGCCAGACGTAATGGTCTCGATTCATTTGATTGAATAGGCTCATTGATTATCGTGCGCAACTGCTTACCAACCAAGCCATCAACCGATGAAAACAAGTCTATTGTTCCCTTACCTTCAGGAATTTGTGTATTTTTTATATAATTTCCACATGCAAACTGATAAAAATTTTCGCATGGATCAACACTTTCATCAAAATAGCTTTTCATATTTGTCGCCACTTTGATGCAGTCCCGTGTCAAACATTTTTGTTCAACATTTGAAGTTTTCTCTGTCAAGCGTTCCTTTGAAAAGAATGTCGTGTAATTCACATGATTAATTTCGTGAGAATGTGGTGTATCAGCATGTACGTGATTCAAGAGCAACAGAAAATATATCACGAACGTAATTTGATGCTGCCAGCACGAAGAATTCCTAAGAAATAACGAGCAATGTAATGAAAAGTGCTTTATGCTTTTCTCCATTTATTGGAGTCTCCATTTTCTCTAAATTTCTCGATTAAATCTTATCACTGATCCATCAGCTCATTTACTGATCATCTACAACATAAACAACTTAATTCGAGTTAAATGGTAAAAAAACGTGTCTTCGATGAACCACATATCTTATCACGATCGATATATTTTTCGATAGAAACATTCGAATGTGATGAAATTAAATAAAAAATGTTCAAACTTAATTTTTTAATTTATGTATTAAATAAATTGTTGTAATTAACATTTACAAGTTAAAACGGGTTTCGTTAATGTATTTCAACAAGCTGATAACGACAAAATGATTTCACAGAAGATAGTTTTTTTTTTTTTTTTTTTTTTAATTTTCTGGAGCAATGTATTTTATATATGCAAAGTCGCTGTCAATTTAAATGATTATCAGATTTATATCTTGATTGTTCAACTATCGCTTACAGACACATAGACGTGCTTATCAATCTACAGATTAAAATTATAGATTTACTAGTGAAAAAAAAACTGCTTTTAAATGCTCACGATGTGATATTTTTAGCAACTTTCAAAACAACTGTCAATATTCAGTGGCAAAAATGTGTAATTTTTTTTTTATTCCTTCACATGTTATTAACCCAGATCTAGCCCATTCTCAACATGATAATCAGGAATGCCTAGAACAAAATGCGTCTGTTGTACAGTCCACAAATGTGTATAAATCAGCACTTATTTAAAAAACGTAACAAATATTTCTTTAATTTTCTATTACATTTTTGTACCACCAAAAATAAATTCAAATGCCACAAAACATCTGATTTTAGGCCAGACAGACTATTCACTTTAATAGTTTCTTGGTGTTTTTAAAAGCGTCTTGTAATCTTGGCTCTGTCTGTTATACTGAATCTAGATTGGCATTTATGTGACGATATTCTTCGCGATGATATTCATGGATCCTCACAACGTTACGTAATCATTTTCAATGACGCACATTTGAATAGCCACAAAGCTTTCCTGTACGTGCGACATTCTTACCTATTATGAACACTGTACACATCCTGTGAAATTTACGATCAATTAAACTTGGTCAATAACTTGCTGTCCATTGTTTATTTTTATCACAATCGAACTTCGAAAACGTGTATCAATACCGGCGCGTCAATGTACGTAGTTTTAATTTACACACCGTTAACATTATGGGAATGAATACTTGTATACAAAAGAGAGCGTCAGATTGTTATTTGCAATTGTCATTAAGATGTCTCTTCTTATAACATTTCCATAAAGTTTCCATCGACACTGGGTGACTCGATGACAAATCAAATCTTAAATTACCTGTTGTGTACATTTCCTATTTCTCTCATGTTTGAAAGCACACATTCAGTCTGACTTAACCTTTTGAAATGTGCCACGGTAGTTCAACTAATGAAAATGTTTAATTTATATCGACAAATATTATTTCCTAGTTGTGTGTATTAAGGTTAAATGCGTGTGCTCTGCACTTTCTATCATATGCAATAAAAAGTCTATGTGTGTGTGCTGCTCACTTACACTTACAGATTAATCGATGTAATGAAGTACTGATTGCAAATGTCTACAGTCTACACAGACTAGTTTGTCTGTCACTGTCATCGCACATACACTATGAACACATACTTGTCCGCTGGCAATTCACTGTTTAAAGTAATTCATCTGATCTTCACTACCAAACTGTGCATTTATTGACTGGATTCATGTTTGAGCCTGTAGGGCAGCTGAAATCATGTGCAAATGTGCTCTCTGGCATATTACTAACGACACCATTGACACGGTATTCGTTGGGTGCATGTTCATCGGTGTAGATTTGTTCTTGTATGTAATATTCATTATAAACAGCGCACCACGATTGCGCAAATGAAATCCAAAATAATTGTTGCTGATTATATTTCAATCCTGGCAATGGATGTTCAGGACCATTTTGTTGAATCCAGTTTTCGTAACCATAATAAGCTGCTATCATACCGCCATTGTCAGATAGATTCTCACCTTGTGTAACGATACCATTTACCTAAACAGTAAACAGACTAAAGCCATTATGTTCACCCTAATACATATGGAATTACATTGAATGTTACCGAAAGGTTTGATTTGATATCCGTGTAGTTGCCATATTGTTCGATGATGCATTGTGCATTCTCCAAGAAAATTGTCTCTGCCTTTGGACTCCACCAGTTAACTAAATTGCCATTAAAATCGTATTGCCGACCTTCATCATCAAAACCATGTGAAATTTCATGCGCAATGATACTACCGATACTCGCATAATTCATATAATTTGGCCTATCCGCAGAGAAGAATTGATCTTGGAATATTGTTGGTGGAAATTCTACGAATATAACAATTGTTACGTGCAATAAGTAAACAGAATCATGTGTCCAATTGAGAGTTGATACATACGAATACTGTTTTCATTAAATTGATTATATGCATTGAGTTCAGCCAAATTCAATACTAACAAAGTATCCCAGCTAAATATTTCAACGGGTTCACGTAAACTTTTGAACATATTATCAATCTCAAATACTTCCAATCGCATTGAATTCACGAGAAAATTGTCCGATTCCATTTCAAGATCTTTGTAATATTCGTCGAGCTTTTTGATAACTCTCGATTCGTCTGGATAACCAATGTATGTTCTGAGCGCTTTTACTTTTTTTATAGCAGCCTCTCGAGTTTGATCATCCATCCATAATGCTGCGTGTAAAATATCAACATATGCCTTTTGAATATCAATCACAAAATCTTCGGCTGCTTTTATCAATCCTTTATTTGAGTAGGTTCGACCATATAAAATACTCATTGGTATTGGGAATCTGTTGAAAATAAAAAGTGATATTAATCAATGTTTCATTAAAAACACCGAATTTTGCTATAAATACTTTTCTGATGTCAACTGAATGCATTCCTTCCAACGTGGCTCTTCCGCTAAAAATTATAAACACTTTGGATGAGAAATAATATTTCTGCAGGGTGCATTCCAAATGTTGTAAAGATGGACACTGTTCATTTTATTGGACGTTGCAATTTACCGTGCACAGTAAAAACAAAATATGGTTAAAGTGAATTCAATTCATGGTATGATCAAGCACCTGTTTCATATTGATGTTTTCGAAATTCATCCGTCAACGTTCCAGAAGTAATGAGTACAGCACGCCACAGCAGATAATTGGCTATTGTACGTTTTGATGTTGTTCTTAGAATGTTTTCTAGTTGCTCGAAAAATGTTGGTACAAAATTGATAACGACTTCATTTTCATCGACACTCAAATCGTCTGGTAGAAATGCATTGATATAGTCGAGCCAATTCAAGTATGGATATGACCTCTGTAGCTGTTTAATTGTAAATGGATTATATAGTGCGGTATCATTACGACGCTCTTCTCGGGGGAGTGAAATCTGTTTGAAAGCGAAATAAAAGCGAAATAAACATGACCGAAATATTTGTGAAGAAACAATTCTGAAATCCACACTCACCCTAGCCAATTTTATCTCGAATTCAAGAGCCTCCATCAATTCTTTTTCGGCTCGTGTTTTATTGGCCTTAAGTTTAACTGCAGAATCAACCATAGCATAATAGTAATCTTTTATATATGCATCATTTGACCCTCTGACTAAATATTCGCGTTGTATAATGTTGTAAGTTTGATCAATCTAGCAAAAAAAAAGAACAATCTCATGAGAATTGAGTGTTTTTGTGCTAATTCGTGTGTATTATGTGAAGCTGTACTTACAACCAAAACGCGTCTAGATGAATTTTTCAAATCTGTTTCGACAGAAAGTGAGAAAATGGCCTGAGTGTCAAGTCCAATGTGCCGAAATTGTTTGACAGTTGCAGCCCAATCAAATTTATCGCTTAACCAAGTGGCACCTTTAACTACCGGCCAACCACCTAATTTGTTTAAAATATCAATGAGTGGCGTTAGTCCACGTTCTTCGATCATCCATTTGTCTCTGCACGCCAAATTGAAGTCTATTGCCAAACGAAATGGTTTTGATTCATTAGCACGCAAAGCATTCGATATAACTGTGTCTAATTGATTTTGAACTAAATCGCCTAATGTTATAAATGTATCAACAATTCCTTTGCCAGGAGGTATTTGTGTATGATTTATATAATTTCCGCATGCAAATTGGTAAAAATTTTGACATGGATCATGACTTTCGTCTAGCGAGTTTATGATTTGCTCGGCAGCTTTGATGCAACCAGATGTTTCACATGTTTTACGCTCTTTCAACTCATCTGGGACAATCTCAACGGAAAATGTATACACAGTTTCATGAGGTCGTTCTGCTGATCGGGAATGACGTAATGCTCTTAATTGACCATATTCAGTGCTATCTTCTATTTTCAATGGAAACCAAAACTATTAGTTTGTACTAATTTTCTCTAATTTTTTTCTAAAATTTTTAATATATTAATTTACGTTTGTTTTGCAAATGCCGCACATAAAATGACAGAGATAGCAAGATTGTTACAAACATAGCTAAAAGCCATTTTATAAGTTGGAAATCAATTTGATGCTGCCAACATGATGATTTCCTGAGAAAATCAATGCACACAAATGAATTGATATTTTATGGGATTATTTAAATTGATTTCTTTTGATAGTGTATTCTAATAAAATCTTACGAGATATTCATTTTGATGGTTGGAAAAAAACGTATTTCACTATACATATATATTTCATCTCAAGAAACAAAACAAAAAGAAACTTGTTTTGATCAAAATGAAGCCCATCACTCATCACCCATCTGATTAGTAATCATATGCAAATTAAAAACACTAAATTATGGTCTTGGTATATTTTTTTTAAAGCTTTAATGTGTAATTTAACTAATTGAATGAATAATAAGCGAAAATTGAACATTCAATGCAGATAAAAAAAAAGCTGTATCATAGCATTGGTCAAAGTATTCATATCAGAGTGATATTATTTTGTTGCTTTTTTTATGGTATTTTAAACGGTTTCATCAACTGAACTTATGCAATTTCACTGAATCTTTACTTTTTGCAAACATTTTTTTTCATTATTCAGTCCAATTATGAATTTGCAAGCCGATTTTATTAGCACTTTTATATATTCATCGGTAAAATAACGTCTCGATTTGAAATCGAGTGTCCCCACTTGATAATTTTTGTAATTTTTATGAAATTTTAGAATTTATTTAAAATATTTTTGATCATGAAATTCTTAAAACAATTATTATTACTTATTTATTAATTTTAAACTTTAAACACATTCTTATTGTGTAAAATAATAATTTAATCGATAACAGAAATTTCAACACTTAATTAATTGAATTTTCTCCTTAATATCATTATATTCCACATATTATTGGCAGATTATTTGAATTCTACTTCACATGGCAAATTAAAAAAAAAAAAAATACTGGAAAAAAACTCTAAAATTACTCGAAATATGTATGCTTTTTCAAACAGCTGTTTGCAAACTAAATTTTGTCAAGTGATCTGTGTTCAAGTAGATGATATCACGATTCATCAGTTTTTTTCTGACCTAAACACAATTTTTTCAAATGAGTTTCTACGAAATTCACTATCAAAAAAGATCGTCGATTAATACTCAACATGTACAACCGAATAGTTGCGCAATCATAGAGACAATTTCTGTAGTTTTTTGTTGTTGTCATTGTTCATTTAATCCAACCAAAATCACATAGGTTCGAACCTACCACTAGGTCGGTAGCACCGACACACAGCCGATACGGTATAGCTTCAGTGCTCCATTGTAATTGCAAATGACAATAGTTTTTCATTGTTCACTTTTAAATGCTATTTATCAAAGCATTTTCAATCATTTTTAATACTATACAATTTCGCTGTAAAAATGTTCATGACATAGAATAGCGCAAAAAAAGCAGGTGAATGCTACATGAATTCACCTGAAAAATTATACTATCAATTAAATATAAATCAACATTCTTTTATTTATCACATAAACAACAAATGACTCACATTGGCTCGTGCCATTATTGAATGCACTTTTAGGTATTATGAATAGAATGAATACTTCATATCAACGAAATTTTTTCTAGATAGTTCCAAAATTTTTACACATAGAAATAAATTAAGATCGTTTTAATCAGAGACTACATTGGGCCTAGGAATAGGCCGTTGGAATCCATTGTTTTATGCTTCCATAGCGCCTATCTCATAGGAACTATATATAGCTCGAACTATAGGAATAGGCTCAATGTAGTCTCTGGTTTTAATTTTACAATTAAATATTTGTAACAATCGCTCATTGAGATCCACGATACAAAGTCTTTGTCAAAAACGTTGTAACTTACCAAACTTTACACTTTTTTTCTTTATTCATTTTACTTCCCGCAGGACATTCAAAATCATATGAAAACTGCTCCAAATTACTAACAACTCCATTGATACGGAATTCGTCTGGTGCATGGTCATCGGTAATAATTTGGTCTTTAATGAAAGATTCTAATGAAACAGAGCTTCCCGACTGTGCGAACGAGATCCAAAATAATTGTTTGGGACTATATTTCAATCCTGGTAATAAACTTTCTGGGCCGTTTCGTTGTATCCAGTTTTCATAAGCAATGTATGCCGCTATTGCGCCTCCATTGTCGGCAATATTCTCACCTTGAGTGGCTATTCCATTCAACTAAACACCAAAAAGAAACGTCAGTGTTTTAAATAACACTTCTTTAAACCAGAATATTAAATTCCAATTGAATTTTACCGTAAGATTGGTTTTCAGATCCGTGTAGTTGCCATATTGTTCGATGATGCATTTCACTTTCTTTAAAAATTGCTTTTCGGTCTTTTGATCCCACCAATCGGCTAAGTTTCCATCAAGATCAAATTGTCTGCCTTCATCATCAAAACCGTGTGTGATTTCATGTCCAATAATACTTCCGATACTCGCATAATTCATGTATTGCGGCCTGTCCGTTGAGAAAAATAGGCTTTGGAAAATGGTCGGCGGAAATTCTGTGTGAAACCCACAAAATTAATAATGGATTTTGGTTCTGTTTTTTTTTTTTTTTTGTAGTTTTCATAAAAAATTTACATACGCATGCTATTTTCATAGAGATCGTAGAATGCGTTGACATCAATTGGGTCCAAATCTAACAATGTTCGCCAGTCTGTTTTGATTACTGGTTCACGTAGGGTTTTAAATGAATTATCACTGTTAAACACTTCCAATCGCAACGTATTCAAAAGTAAATTGTCCGGCTCCAATTCAAGATCTCTATAATACTCCTCGAGTTTATTATTTTCAATTATCTCATCTGGATAACCGATTAGTGCCGTGATTGCCTTTGCCTTCTTTATAGCCTTATCTCGAGATTTTTTACCTATAGCCAAAGATTACACAGAAGAGAATGAACAATTTGAATGTAATGAAAACGAAAATTCTTTTACCCATCCAAGGGACTGTGCGCAAAATGTCGATAAATGCATTTCGAATGTCTTCCACTAAATTCATGGCCGCTTGTCTCAATTCCGTATTGAAGTGCTTGCGTGTGTACAAAAGACCCACTGGTATTGGAAAGCTAAAACATCAAATTTACTGTTGACATGTTTATGCTGTCGATTTCATGAAACTTACTATTTTGATGTCAATTGAACACATTCTTTCCAACGTAGTTCTGTCCCTGTAAATCATATAATACCATTCAAGACTCGGTGCATTAAATGTATAGAATTTGAAACAGCAAACATTCAATCGTACATACAATATCGTATTTGTTGTTCCCGAAGTTCATATGTGAGCATCTCTGATGTTGTAAACACAACACGCCATAGAAGATAGTTGGCTAGGGTGCGTTTTGATGTTGAACTCAGAAGATCTTCCAATCGGTCAAAAAATGTTGGCATCGAATTGATAACAATTTCGTTGTCGGTTACTTCCAGTCCAGCTGGTAGCATTGAATTTATGTAATCTAACCAATTCAGGTATGGATATGCGACTTGCAACTCTTTTATTGTATACGAATTATATAATGCAGATTCATTACGAAGTTCTTCGCGAGGCAGTGATATCTGATTAAAAAAAAAGAAAATGTGAATCGAACGAATGATTGTAGTGTTTGAAAAGAGAGAATTTAATATGTGAATTCTCATTTACATCAGCCAATTTTATTTCGAAATCAAGAACATCGGACAATTCTTCCTCAGCTTGTGTTATATTTGCTCCTAAAACCACAGCAGAATCAATCATTGAATCATAATAGTCAGTTACATGTTCATCATCAAATCCCCGAATTAAATATTCTCGTTCTAATTCATGGCTTCCTTGATAAATCTGAAATATTTATGATACATTTAAGTTTCGGTTGATGTATTTTGATTGTCACAATTATAATTGCTCACTTCCAAAACACGTTTTGTTGAATTTTTCGAATCTGGCTCCACACTCAATGAAAAAATGACTCCAGTGTCAATTCCAATATTTCTGAATTTTTTAATAACCTCAATCCAATCCCAGCCATCATCAGTCCATAACTCGCCCTCTATTACCGGCCAACCGCCAAGCTCATTCAAAATATCAATTAACGGTTCAACGCCACGTTCCTCGATAATTGTTTGATTCAAGCAAGCCGAATTAAAGTGTTTGGCTAGACGAAATGGTTTTGGTTCGTTGGACTGTAAATTTTCACTTAAAATTGTACGCAATTGTTGTTGCACTGAATCACTAACAGTTGAATACAGATCGGTTGATTCTTTGTCCTCTGGAATTAGTGTATTTTTTAAATAATTTCCACTTGCAAATCGATAAAAATTATCACATGGATCGATGCTTTCATCAATATAGCTTATGATCTGGGCAGCTGCTTGAACGCAACCATAAGTTTCACATTTTGTTGAATCAATACATTTTTCTTTTGAAGCATCTGAAGGAATTGCGTTGATAATTTCACGGGGTGATTCAGATGATTGGATATATTGAACAGATTTCGCTTCAACATATTTTATATAATCATTTGCGAATAAAAAACATGCCACCAGCAGTATTTTATGGTGCTGGGTCCAAATTGGCCGGCATGGGGATTGCCTGAAAAAAAAATTTACTTATAATTACCGGAGCCAGTGCATGGTTCGGAAAAGTCTAAGAAATGTGATGGCTCTTGTTATTGACACTTCACTGGGTCATGTTTTGCTGTCATGTTTAATTTGAATTGCGATTATGACAAAGGTGATCTTTTCGAAATAAACAATTGCAGAGTGTGATGCCAAAAATCCACTTAGTATGGACTCTATAACTTTCACACAACCGTTTTTGATCACTATCGTCATTGAAACCGACAATTCGTTAAAAGCCGCAATCAAAACATCAATAAAAGAATATCAAACCCGATGTTTTTTCTCTGGTGTAACATGTTGAGTTAAATGGATTCTCTGCTTATTGCAACGATTTGAACTTAGAAAAAGTGTTTTTGTACATAAAAAAAACAAAATTTGTAACTTAAAAATAAGAACAAAACTGAAACCAATGTGTCTAACTGCAAAGCGACCACGCGTAATTTGATACACTTATCCCAAAATACGTGTTGGTTTTCACCACTTGTATTTCAAAAGCTACGACAAATTGAAAATTTCACATGAAATAAATTATATTTATTGTGCATTCTCTAAATAAGAGGTCTTGTAATGTGGCCGTCAGCCGTTAGACTGAGCCCGGACCGATTTTTGCGTTATCATTTTGATGATGACACACCTTTCAGCAAGTGCATCTTCGCACTTTGCGACATCCCTACCTTCATATTCATAACACACGTACTATAATTTCACACAGTTTACCAAATATAGAATCGTTGTGACAACAACAAACAAACAAAAAACCCCACAAATAAATGGTTCAAACTAAAAGTGAAGATACTTGATCGATCCATCAAAACTACAACACAAAAATGAAAAAGGTTTTTTTTATTAAAACGCAAAATGAACATATAAATATCATGGTGTTTGTTTCATGTTTGCACATTTTGAATATAAAATGTTGCAGTTTATCGAAACATTGTTCGTGCGCACACCAATTTGGCATCGTCACTTTTATTCCGATTCCATTTAGCATACACACAGTACAATGGCATAATGAATTCAAATTGTAACAAACTTTCAATAATCTCTTTCACTATTCACTAGGTAAATAGGTTCATTTGAAGTTTGTGAATCAAATATTGTTCGATACTGAAAAACCTTCTCCATTTAAATTAAATGATCACGACATTGAACAAGGTTGAAATAAAATTGTGAAAATGAATAATTGATTAGCATTATGGTGTATTTACTACATGTGATATGAAATATTTATTTGTTGATAAATATAAACACGTAAATCCGCAATGAAAAAGTGATATTGTTAGCGTTTTTGTATTGAATTAAAATTGGATGAAATATAAAATAAAAAAACGGTTGGTGGTACTTTTACAACGCTTCGAATTGAAATAAGGAAAAAAAATCGATTATTATTTTTTTTTGCTATATTCGTTTGGAATATGGATTTGGAGATAATAAGATTAAAATAACAATAAATTTGTTCAAAATGGTGCAAATCGTAAATCAAAAACCAAATCATCGCTTAGTTTGGATAATAAAAAGTCATAGTTCATGTGAACAAAATAAAAACAGTTCCAATGAACAATCGTTTTTACAGTAATGAAATGACTCAACATTTTTTTTAAAACAGATTTATTGTTGAAATGAGTAATTCATTTTAATTTTATTGTTATAATGCCTACAGTTTGAGAATATTAACTAGTAAATTACTACCAAACGCCGCATTTTTTCATCGGATTCATTTTTGTCCCCACGGGACAATTGAAATCGTATGCAAATTCCGGCATATTGCTAAGCACACCATTGATACGGAATTCATTTGGTGCATGAACTCCGGTTGTGATTTGATTTTTGAGGAAATTATCCCGTGAAACAGAGCATCGCATATTGGCAAATGAAATCCAAAATAGTTGTTGTTGGTTATATTTCAATCCAGGTAAAACACTTTCTGGACCGTTGTGTTGAGCCCAAACACTGTATGCATAATATGCTTCTTTAGTGCCGCCATTATCAGCAATATTCTCCCCTTGCGTATTTATTCCGTTTAGCTGAAGAAAATCAAATATTATATTAGACAAACAAAATGAAAAATCGAACGTATTTGATTTGAATTTACCGAAAGATTTGCTTTGAGATCAGTGTAGTTGCCGTATTGATCAATGATACATTGTGCCTTTTCTAAGAATTGCTGTTGAGTTTCTGAATCCCACCAATCGACCAGATTTCCATCGAGATCAAATTGTCGACCTTGATCATCGAATCCGTGTGTAATTTCATGTCCAATAACACTACCAATGCTAGCATAATTCATATAGTTTGGTCTTTCGGCAGAGAAGAATCTGTCTTGAAGAATAGCAGCTGGGAAGTCTATAAAAAACACACACACAAAATTTGTTAACGGTTTTTTAACACTTGAACATAAACCATCGCATTTTCAACGTACTGATAGAGTTTTCCTTAGCTTTGTAGTATGCCCCGACGGTTGATGGAATCGAATGAGTTTCCCAATCCGTTTTGTTCACTGGTTCACGCAATTTGCCGAGTGTTTTATCGAAATAAAATACCGTCATTCGTAATTTGTTCAATAGTAAGTTGTCCGGTTCGATTTCAAGTTCTCTGTAATATTCTTCGAGTTTATTGTTATCAGCCAATTCATTTGGATAACCGATATGATTCGTGATTGCATTTGCTTTCTTAACAGCTTCGTCTCGTGTCTTTGCATCCATCCATGGTAACACATTCAATATATCAACAAATGTTGACCGAATATTGTTCACCAAATCAATAGCCGCTTTTCTTGATTCTTCATTAAAGAATTTGCGAACGTACAGAGCACCGACCGATATTGGTAACCTGAAATATAAAAGATCATTGTTATGATGGTCAATCATTTTTTTTTTTAATGTTCATTTTTCATTACTCATCAGAAGTAAGTTGGATGCATTCCTTCCAACGTGGCTGTTGTCCCTGCAAGCCATAAACAGTTTTATAGAAATCCAATTTGGGTTTCAAAAGGCCAGCGGTTAATGATCCGGATGTGGTGAGAATGGCACGCCACAGCAAATAGTTGGCCAAAGTGCGTTTTGGTACTGAATTCACAACATCTCCCAATTTTTCGAAAAATTTTGGTACTGTATTAATGACAACTTCGTCTTCTGCTACTTGAAGTGTGGCTGGCATCAATGCATTAATGTATTCCAACCAATTCAAATATGGATATGATTCTTGCAGTTGTTTTATTGTAAATCGATGGTATAATGCGGAAGCATTTCGACGCTCTTCTCGTGGTAGCGCAATCTAATGAAACATTTTTGTTACTCTCTGCTTGAAAATATATTAAATAAATTTATTCGCACTGACCTCTGCTAGTTTTATTTCGAATTCAAGGGCATCTTTCAATTCTTGTTCAGCATGAGTTTTGTTAGCTCCAAAAAGGACAGCATTTTCAACCATAAAATTGAGATAGGCTTTCACAGCTTCGCTATCAATTCCTTTGACCAAGTACTCACGTTCCAATTCATGGCTTCCTTGATCAATCTAACAACAAAAATAAGATTAATTGCATTGTTTCAATTCATTGAATTGAATTGTTAAATCATGTATGTTAAATTGTTACTCACAACTAAAATACGTTCACTTGAATTTTTCAGATGTGTTTCGGCACTAAATGCAAAAATGACATACGTATCAAATCCCATGCGTCTGAATTTTTTAATCATCTCAATCCAATCAAAACCACCATCGGACCATAAATCACCTTTTACAACCGGCCAACCTCCAAACGCTTCTAAAATATCAGCCAATGGCTTAATGCCACGCTCTTCAATAATCTCTTGATTTAAACATGATGAATGTAAATTTTTGGCCAATAAAAATGGTTTTGAATCGTTAGACTGTTGTGGCTCATTTAGAATGATACGGAGCTGCTCTTGCACCAAATCACGAACATTTGAAAATGCATCAACTGTTACTTTGTCATCGGGAACTTGGGTATTTTTTACATAAGTTCCGCATGCAAATTCGTAGAAATTTTCACATGGATCCAAACTGTCATCGATATATCCCATGGCCTTTGAAGCAGCCGCAATACAACCAGGTGTTTCACACTTTGATGGAAGCACTAATTCGTCTTGAATTCTTTGTGATATATTTTCCGACGATATTTCTGGCACAGTTTCTGGTACAATATTTGGGCCATTTTCGCCACCGTCTGCTGGTGCTCCTTCAGAAGCACTTTCTGCATAAACGGTTTGAACGGTTTGATTTGGTACGGGTAGATATTTTGTTGATGGTTCTGTCGATCGAGCATATCGCAAAGGTTCAGCTCGTACATGCTTCATATGTGCATCTATTCTTAATAGAAATGAAAATGGTTAGTAAAAATCGTTTTTGATCAATTTGAAATGAACTTACGTTCGCTTCGCAGGTTCAACAAATAAAGCGAAAGTGTCAGTGCGAGAATGGCAATCGCAGCTAAAAAGCATAACAACATCAGTATTTTCTCTAGCAAAGTTCGACGTTGCCAGCATGAAGTTTCCCTGAAAATATATAAAATAACAATTGTACACATTGAAACGAGAAACATTTTAAATGATTTTTAGTTCGATCGGTTGAAAGGGTGTTCGTGATTTATACAAAAACATCTTTAAAATTCTAGACATTGCTTCGTTTTCTATACAAATATTTGGCTCGTGCACAAAAAAATTAACACTCAAATATTTGCACTGAGGTGAGAAAGTGAAAAGGAATTAAAAAAAATACACACTTTAGAAGACAGAAATAACTCGTTTGGACGGAATTTGTCGTCGTTCAATATGTCAAGTTCATCATGTAAAAATAGTCTTAAGTGGCCACTTCAATCATATGCTATTTTGATTTGAGATTCACAGTAACCCAACAAAAAACTTGTTTACGGCAAGTGACATAAAACATATAAAACCAAAGAACAAACAAAGCACAAAAGCACTGTGTGCAAATTCGATCACGGTACTCAAATAGGATGGAAACAAAAACAAAACAAACAAATGATGAAATGACGTAACTAATGAATTTTTTACGCAAATTTTCTTGACATCCATGATGATGTGATGATCGCTTAGTTTAAACCTGTTTTCGGCATTCTCTTACGAAGCAACCGAAGCAATCTTCTACGATCGTAGAATTTAACAAATCACTTTTGGAGGTTGCAGAGATTTTTTTTTTCTCACTACCTCCTTTCCAAACGAATCGATTCCCTGGGCACAAGTTATAATTATGCTGTCATCGAGCCCGCATAATTTTAATTAATAACTGTTTTTATCACACGCAACTCTTAATGAAGTAAATTGGTGTGCGCTTAACATGGGGACGTTCATTCATCTAGCCTTTGCTAGCCTCAGCTAGCCTTTGCTAGCCTATATATGTATTTTACAACAGGAACGAAGAACATCCGAACAAAAGAGAATACAAAAACTGTGAAAAATCATATAGCAGTGTACTGAAATTTTTGCTAGCCTTTGCTAGCTTCTGCTAGCTTTCATAGTATGACTGTCCCCATGGCGCTTAAAATTACCAACATACTTCACTATCTGGCTCTGTTGTCTACGCGGCATATTGCTGAATGACCTTGACTCCCAATCTCTTAATCAGTGATTATTCAATTAACCTGCGGAAAAGACAGATTGAAATTTGTTGAATTTCTTTCCATTTGTGAAGCTTTATTAAAGTGCATAAGTAATTTTCATTAACATGAAGCCGTAATAATAGTAACACAAAGAGAAGCACCTAAGATCATTTAATGGTAACTTGAAGTGCGGTCTCTAAAAATTATTATTTTAATTCATTGAGAATGATAATGAAAATAAAGCACAGTTCAATGGCTTATAAATTATAAGTTATAAATAATTAGATGCTTGATAATTATTTAACATTAGCACCAAAAAGCACAAAAATAAGATTCCATGAACAAAACTTACAATTTTAGACTTTTGGTTTTCGGCAAAATATACGTCTTAAAGTGTAGTCATCAACCAATAGACTGAATATTTCGATTGATTTTTGCGCAGTGATATTCTTTGTGAAGATGATCACGGATCTAAATATTCATCAAATTTTTGTAGTCAATTTCAATGTCGCACATTTGAATGCGAGCATATTTAATTTGTGCGCCATCCCTACCCATTCATATAGTATATCAAACATGTTCTGTCCAATATGGGGCTTGTGAACGTTCAAAACTGATGAATGTTGAGATAGAAAATTGATAAGCATTGAAATTATCATTTCAATTGTTTTGGAAAATCTTTTATCAACAGAAAATACAACAAGATTGGTACAACTCTTTTCAAGGGATTCACAGTTTTTTTTTTTTGAAATCCAATTTGTGTTTGAATTAAGTAAAACAGATTTAATTCAAATCATATAAAACATCGTCGTATCAATCATGCTTTACGTATATCGTATGAGGGGAATTGCTGTGTGTCTGAAACAATTGTCACAATTTGACAGGATCGGTTGTCAATGTGACATCAACAACCAAGTGGTGTATGATACACAAACAAACGGAGTCGCGCTAAACACCGAACAGCATTATTTTCTTTAAAAATACGAATATATGTAAGAAATATATTTTTTTTCGAATACTATCATATATAAAAATAAAATGAGTTCAAGTTGTTTAAAGTTTTTTTTTGTTCGAATAATAATGAAATATGATATTAATTTTGCATAAATTTATTTCATTTGAAGGTTAGGTACATCGAACCTGAATTGAAACTAGCGCGTCGTATTTCTTGAACCAACAAATTTCACAAAATAGTGAAATAATGTTTCAATCACCATTGAATACGCAAAGTGCGTTTGGCGCAACGCCACAAGTCCAAACAAATCCAATGAAAGATATTGAAGTGTCTTCACCGCCCGATGACACAGTATCAGCAATGGAGTTCAGTCCGATGACACTTCAGCAAAACTTTCTGCTAGCTGGTAGTTGGGATTCAAGTGTACGGCTATGGGAAGTTGAATCCACGGGAAAAACTGTACCAAAACAGATGCAAACAATGGGTGGAGCAGTTTTGGACGTTTGTTGGGCAGATGTAAGTTTGAAAATCGTAAAACAAGCTCAATTTTAATGATTTTTCTGACGATTTTTTTTTGTCGATTACATTCCGATAGGATGGTACCAAAGCATTCATTGCATCATGCGATAAGCAAGTAAAGTGTTGGGATTTGGCATCGAATCAAATGATGCAAGTAGCACAACATGATGCACCAGTACAAACAGTTCATTGGGTTAAAGGCTCAAACTACACATGCTTGATGACTGGCTCCTGGGATAAAACGTTAAAATTCTGGGATACACGGTAAAAATGAACAGTAGAATGATGCATATTGAGGAAGATTGTAAACATATTTGTAAAATTTTATTTTGTTTAGATCGCCATCACCGATGATGGCCATCAATTTGCCAGAGCGTTGCTATTGTGCCGATGTTGATTTTCCAATGGCCATCGTTGGAACAGCTGGCCGTCGATTGATTGTGTACTCATTAGAAAATAAACCGACTGAATTCAAGCAAAACGAAAGCCCATTGAAATTCCAGCATCGTGCCATTTCCATATTCCGTGATAAAAAGAAGACACCAACTGGTTATGCATTGGGCAGCATTGAAGGACGTGTTGCCATTCAATATGTAAGACTGCAATCAATGCTTGAATGTCCACTGAATTTGGTCACGAAAATAATTTTAATTGATATTTTCATTAAAAATTAGGTAAATCCGGTGAATCCAAAAGATAATTTCACATTTAAATGTCATCGTGTGAATGCAAACAATAACATTCAGGATATTTATGCAGTGAATGACATTAAATTCCATCCGATTCATGGAACACTAGCAACCGTTGGCTCAGATGGTACATTTAGTTTCTGGGATAAAGATGCACGTACAAAGCTTAAGTCATCAGAATCCATGGGTGATGCGATTACCAAATGTTGTTTCAATGCTCGTGGTGAAATATTCGCGTATGCTGTTGGCTATGACTGGTCAAAAGGACACGAATACTATAATCCATCGAAGAAACCGTTCATTTTCCTTCGTCCGTGCTTTGATGAACTTAAACCGAGACAGTAAATTCCAACGAATTTCATTAACATGCTTGCTCTTGTATCGTTTCATTGTCTATTCAATACCGATAACATTTTCTTTTGGTGTGTGAGTGTGTTTACAGAATTTACACTGAATTTCATTGCCCATATTGATAAATCACAGACAATGATTCGATGTAAAACTCAAAACTCAGCATGGCAAGTAATTTATAAGTAACATAAATGCGATTTGTATCAACTGAATGGAAATTAAAGAAAAAAAAAATAAACAATTGAGTAATGTGTTTATTTTGAAAAAGAATATTGTGACAAATATTTTTGGCGCAAGGCAATGTAGTTCAGCTGAATTCCAGTAGATGGCTCACAGAATGCAAATATACATACATCTGATATAACTTCATTGCCATTGAAATGTCATTCATCAAAATAAAATTCGTATAGAAAAGATAATTTTCTTTTCTAAGGCGTACTTGTTCGATGCAACAGAGAAAAAAAAAGAATCAAAATATTAATTAATTTATTGTCAAATTCATTGAAAAGTATTTTATTGCAGCTGAACACGATGTTTTCGTGGTGATTGCATCAAATCAAAATCATATAATAATTGAAATAGATTTTTGTTTTAATATTGCGCATACACTTGTATTGTGAAATTGCAAAGTTTTTACGCATTTTTTTTTTGTCTAATGTGCATGAAGAACTGCTAAACGCAGAAATTGTAGAGCATTGTTGACGATTGAACAACAGAAACAAATCGCAAAGTAAAAATGTACGCTGAAAAGCATGTTACTGAAGAGGGAATTCCAATCAGAACGATTTATATACCAAATATTTCCATAAATGTAAGTATGTCACATGTTTCAAGACCTAGACATTTTGACAGTGCAAATGCAATTGTTGTAATCAAGCCATGCAAAATAGCGGTACATTTCGATTTGTGCTAATAATTTTCGTTTCATACACGTTTTTCTTTCATCATTTTATTTTCATTTCGTCGTCATTTAAATTCTCTACAAAAACAAAACAACGTAAAACTTGTGTTGTTGTTAAGGGACTTTATTTATTTTGAAAAGAAAAAAAAACATTTTGTTTTTGTAAATAATAAACAAAATGACTCATATTGCGATAAGATAAGTCTGGAAAATGAAATCGAAATGTATAGCTCTGTTGTGTGTGTGTGCGTTAGTCCATGCTGCTATAATACGCACATTGTGTTGTATTCCATCTCATTCGGTTGATTTTATTTGTTTGTTTGAAAAAAAAAATTCCATTTCAACAGATAACAAATAAGATACTATGTGACTACTTTCGTCAATTTGGTGCAATTGAACGTGTCCAAATCGTTCCCGAACGCCTGAAATTCTTTGATATATTACCGGCCGTTGGTACAGCTGGAACAGGATTTGTCGATCAACCACCTAGTCAACGCAAATATTATGCCTACGTAACATTTGTCAATACTCTTGGAGCATCGGAAGCATTGTCAAAGCAAAAGCATGTGGTTCAAGAGCGTGAAATTGATGTCGAACAAGCATTCAGTTGGAATCAACCAGCAGCCGATTTGGATAAATATTTATCCGAAAATCAACCGCCAACTTCGACGAATAAAGACAAGCTATATAAACGAATTGACGAATCTCTAAACGATGATTGCATCTATAAAATCATGACTTATTTGGATATTTTTGAATTGGCTGCAATGGCTAAATTCAATACACGTCTTCAAGGTATTGCCGAACAAATTCGTTGTTTGACCATTTCACGTCCATCAAATGAAAAACCCGTTACACTAATGGAACTGCGCAATATTTTACGTTTGCTTGGTTTTGGTCATTCGGTAACCAATTTAACGGTATCCATAAAATCATTCAATTCATCAGCTCAACGCCATATTTGCGATCGTTTGTTCCAGTACATTGGGCCACAGCTCAGATCACTCACATTGACATCGTTCGGTGTAACTACGGAACAATTTGAGCTCATGAAACCGTTGCTATTTCACTTGAATTATCTTGACATCGATTTTAACTACAGTTTTGATTATCGTCGTTTTAATTGTGCATGGCCAAATTTACGAACATTACGCTTACGAACATCCGGTTTCGTTGACACATTCATTAGCGAAGAGGATTCGGTGCCGGAATTTCCAGTACTCACCAAATTGATGATTGCAAGCGGTTATCGTTTGCATGAGAGCCTCTTTAAGCGTTTGCATCGTGGATGTTCTCAAATTACCGAACTAGTTGTGATTAACATTGATGATTATTACAGTGATTTAACACCACTTATACTACGCGCTACAGATTTTCACAATTTGTCCAAATTCACCGAACTAACAAGACTGCACTTATCGTTTGGTCGATCGTGTTTCAATGATAGCATAATCGATGTGATCAGCCAATTGCGAAAATTGGAACATCTTACGCTAGAAATTACAAATGTACGTCAATCAGAGGATCGTATTTATACAGTGATAAATCGGAATTTCAAACACTTTGGCACATGGTTGCCAAATATTAAAGAGATTCGCTTTTCTGGCATTCCGCTCGAGGAAGACAAAGTCATCGAATTGATTCGTTTTGCACCGAAATTGGTATCGCTGTGCATTTATGAGTGTAATCTTGATTTAAGTGCTCAGCTCATTCGAAATATTGTTACGAATCGCAGAGAGCTGTTCAACACAACAATGGGTCAACGAACACCAATTCCATTGAATATCATTGTCAATGAGTTTTCGGATCCAATTGTTACGAATGTAAGTAATTTCATGATATCATTTTAAAATTATACGAATTAGATTTGCATTTTTATGGTTGCAATTAAATTTGGTTTGTTTTTTTTTTCTTTTATTCATCTTTCAGTTGCTGCAAGAGGCCGACATTCTTCCGTATTTAACAGTGCAACGCAGCAATAATAGAAACATTATCAACAAAGGCTTCATTGTTCAAGTTGAAGGCAATATACGGCCACCACCTCGAACAGTCAATTTTCGACGAATACGTTTCGGCAATGATCCAAGAGAGCGTGATCCATTCCGCTTGCGAAATAGACTATTCCTGTTTCGACCATAGAGTTGTGAATTTGATTCTTAGTTTTATTTTGGAAAAAAAAAACAAGAAAAAACGGAAGAAAAAAAATATAATTACAAATGGAATGTTAGAACAAGTACTTTTAATTTACTAAGAAGAAAATATCGAGATCTCCGTTTAGCTGATTTATAGGGTTTTTTTTTTCTTGTCTTGTTCAAATAAAATAACTTCAAACATTTTAATAGAAATCGAGTCGTATATAACAAACAGCAATTTGTATTGGCAAATAAATTGTTGAACATGGCATATTTGTTGTGCATCACACGTTAGGACGTTAGGACAATGGACAAATGTTTTACATTATATCGATATAGTATGAATGTGTTTTTTTTTCTCCTTCTGATAAGAGGCAGATGGAATTTTCACGAATAAAAAAAAAATAAATATGTTATTTGCATAAATCATGTATGGATAATTTTGTAGAAAATGCGTTTCATTTCGAGTTTAACCGAATTCTTGTCACATTTTCCATGTAAAAGAATGGAATGTGACCCACTTTGGATTGTTTTCATATCGTATACAGACACGAAGACCAGACCATCAAAGTTATGTGTCATTCACATTGAATCTGGTGAGTGTAAAGCGCGCGCCAAGAGTATTGAACATGAGTTGAACTATACATAGAAATAAATTTGGTACACAATACCGTATGGTGTATGTGACAGTGTTCATGTTGAACTGTACTCAACCGCTAATGATTGTGGTGCGAGCGAGACACAAGCAACACGAATTTGCTTGAATGTAAATGTAAACCGAACATGAACTGTGTGTGTGTGTGTTTGTGTGTGCCATGGTGATGCAAAGACTCACTTCACATATGTGCGAGTATATTTTCAAAATAAGTGCACTAATTCACCAACACAACGTCAAACGGGTGTTGAAAAGTGGCTGTCACTCTTCTTGGTGTGTGTAATTTTATTGTCAGTAATGTTATTATTTACAATTGTTACATTTGGATGCATATCATATTGTGACTTCAAATGGATCGCATTGTCTAAATTTTCGAGCTGAAATTAATTCAATTTGATTTTTAAAAACAAAAAAATTCCATTGATAAATTCATGTGCATTTAAAATTGGGTTGAAAATATGTTTAATATTTGAAAATTAACTGTGTCTGCTTTTTTTTGTTGTTGTTGTAAAGAAACTTGCACCTCGTACATGACCGCACACGCACACATATATACACACACACACACACAAAAACAACTATGGCAATTGTGGGTTTTATGTGAAATGCCAAGGAGGCGCCATCTTAAAAATTTTTCATACACAAAATATCATTTACTGAAAATAAGTTGCTCGCAAACGAACACATATTCCCGAATTTGGTAATTTTCTTAAACACTTTACGGAACAATTCAGAAAATTGTTTTTTTTTTCGTTTAGATTTAAGTTTTGGTTGTTTAAATGTTTGTGAATTTATAGTGAATTTCATTGAAATAATTGCTAAAAGTGTGGAAAAATAGTGTCTGGCGTAAAACAGACACAAATTCAGTTGATGAGCTGTTTTATAAAGTGTATATAATTAGAAATAATATTGAATTGACTGTAAAAATTACGAATTGGTTTTCTAATCGTATAATAAATGGTGTAAAGAAACATTCTAGATGTTAACCGTAAAGAAAATCATGTAAATGTCCAATCTGATAGGCAGTCGATCGATTTACAGTGAAAAAAAAAATAATAAAGAGGTAACTCTCATCACCAATTTGACAAGCAATAGATGAACCAATCGAGTATAATCGAAACGCCCGTCACATTAAATCACATAATTTATGGTGAATTTGCATCACTTAATAGTGATCTATTCGTTATTGTTGTGAGTGAACACGATAACTCTGGCATCAATTGAATGATTTCCATTCAATTGACACAAGACTATTGAGACGCACAACGTGAAAGTGTGCTCAGAGAATCAGGTTAAGTGGGACAACACTACAATTGAATGCAAATTGCAATTTTCATTGAATTTGATCATATGTTATGAGAGTTGAAATGGGAGTTCGAAGTGTACCAAATGGAGCCATCCATCACTAACGCATCAATCGATTAACATGACACAGACACAAATTAAAAATTCCATCGAAGCAGCGTCTTGTAAGTACTTTTCTCGATTCGTCCACTTTTCATATATACACAATTGTGTTGTTTTTGTTTTGTTTTTTTTTGGCGTGGCAGATTTTAGTTTTTACACATTTTCGATAATGTTATTGGTAAATTTGTCTGGAGTGGTGTTTTAGTGTTGTTGATGTAGAATCATTTAGAGTTGTTTTCTTTCTCTTTTTTTTGCTCCAATCAATTTACAGATAAAATGAGTCTGAAGAAAACGGGCCCATCAAATGACAGTACTACTTCTTCTGACTCGGATGACGTAAGAGCACACATTTCATTTAAAACAAAACAAAAAAAAAAAGAAAATAACAAATTATAATTATGCGGTTTTATTGTTTGTCGTATATTATTGTGTGTTTTGTCGATCGTTTTAATCGATAAAGAGAAATTATAACATTTTACCGTAAATATTTCCATTTTCAAGGCATCTGATTCATCGTCAAGCAGTAGTAGTAGTTCGAGCAGTGAGGCATCGATTGATCAAAAAGTCCCATCTGTGACCAAATTCAGCATTTTAAAGTAAGCATTTTCTATGGCATTTCATCCTTTTTTTGTGTGTGTGTGAATCTAATTTATGTTAAATTCGTTTTTATAGAAATGACACAGATTCTGGTCTACGCATGAAAATTGCGATACCAAAAATATCACCAAGAAAAAGTGATTGTTCAACAAATGCCAATCAACAGATTTTGAGTAAAGATAGCACCGAATCGAAAGGAAGTGGTAACGAACGAAAACATATGCGAACCATGATGTCAAAAAAACAACGTCAAGACTCAACATCGAATTCATCGTGCTGTTCGGCTTGCACCGAAAGTGATGATGATAGTGATTCAAGCTCTCTGTGCTCAAAGAACAAACACACATCAAAACCATTGAAACAAAATGCCAATAATAAATTGCCCAAAAATGGTAACAACATTCGAAACGTTCCGTTACATGTTGGCAAACGACCAGTTCCGAAGAACACGGATGAGACGAGTGATTCATCGGATTCAAGTGATGAGTCAAGCGACAGTGAACCCAATGAAAAGCATTCGTCACCGTCCAAACCAAAGCCACCGTACAAAACAGACTTCTTTCTATCGACAACAGCAAATCAAAATCAACATCTGAATGCGGACGGTGCATCTTCGAGTGATATGGAATTGCCGGCTTTAGTAAGTGCGGCAATTCAACGGGTTGAAAGTTGTTCGGACGAAGAGAATACAAAAATCGAACAAAATAATAAAACACAATATACATCATCATTGTTACGTGATTTCGTTGCTAAGACACAAATGATGGGATCGAGTATTTCGAATTCGAATCACATCAATTTACCTAAAAATGATTCGAAACACCTAAATGACGGAAAATCTGCTACAAAAAGTGAGCCCCAGGAGAATCAAGACGCATCGGTAAAACGAAAACGTGGACGTCCACGTAAAAATCCAGCACCTGATACAAATGAAGCAGCAAATGTACATAATGGATCGCCTGATTCAGGCATCACATCCACACCACAGAGCCCAGTGCCATCGAGTAAGAGTAGCAGTGGAAAATCGAACAAGAAATCATCAGCGATAGTTGCAAAAAAGATCGATATTTCAACATTAGAAAAGAGTATTTATGCAACGGAACGCGTCCTCTATCCACCACGGCGAAAGCGGCAATCGGCGCCACAGTCAGAAACCAATGCGAACAATCGTGACAATCCAGGCATCGAAAGAGTCGATCCAATTTGGCGAAAAATCGATATAAATAAGAAATTTCGTCGACCCAGCGAATGTGGCTATCGCAGCGATACAAATACGATTTGTAGCAAAATTTTGGCCGCACAAAGCGGTTACACGAGCGATTATTGCAATGTGAATCGACGCATGTTGTCCGGCTACAAAAGTGATTACAGCTGTAAAAGTCGACGCAGTGGCTATAAAAGTGATTACAGTGTTAAGGCAAAATCATGCGGTTATCGAAGCGACTGCAGTACACGGCATCGACGAAAGATTCGGCGCAAACGACGAACAAAAACGGTATCATCGAAACCAACACTTAACGAACAAGATATTTTAATGTTAGCCGGCTTAAGTTTAGGTCATAGTGATGATAGCAGCCTTGATTCAACGGACAAACCACAAATCACATCAAAATCCACATCAACCCCGAATAAAATGATGCCACGAAATAATTCGATCTCACATATTGCAACAAAAAAAACCGCTACAACCAAAGTTTCAGCTCAAAAATCTGTGGGCGATGATGTGCTGAGCAATAGTTCGGAACGTACATCAAAACACAAAAGCAGCCGCAATTTTGAAAGTCTATTGCTATCGATGAATGGTCCATTGCAAACAATCACATCGAGCATTTACAAAGATGGTGATTCCAGTTCATTGAAATTGGACCGAATGAAACCAGGTTTGATTCGACGACGTCGATCATCAGCCGTAAGCCATTGTAGTAGCCATTGTTCGACAATTTCAAGGCATCCATTTCGAAGGCGACGTCGAAGACGCCTCAAGTCGACCACCGATCAAATGTCTGAATCGAATTTGGCAAAAATGAATCAGCAAATCGAATTACTAACATCATCATTCAGTTCAATGTGCTCAATATTCATAGAGAAGCCAACACGCGATAAAGAAAAATCTTCACAAGTAGCCAAATCGACGGGGTCACGGCGAGCCGGAAAGAAGCGTAAAACAAATCAGGAGAATTCTGAAGTGCCAACCATTAATTCAACCACAACTTCCAAACGACGTAACAAGAAAACCGTTCAAACGAAAAGCCCCGACGATCATAAATTGCCGTTGAAAAAGCGCCATTATCTATTGACTCCGGGCGAAAAAAGTGACAATGTCAATGGTGATGAAAAGGCCAATGAACAAACTGAACCGGATAATGAGACGGACATTCCTGGAAAAGCAATCACACCGAAGAAGAGGCATCTACTTCAAACTCCAGTTGATTTAAATGATGTGGTTGATTCGACGGATGCCACCAGCAACAGCACATGCAAGGACTTGCAAGAGATTCAAGCATCTGTGTCGGCTTCAATAACGGGTGAAACAGCGCCACCAAAAGGTGCATCACAATCGAAGAAAACTGAACAAACACGAAAAAAGGGCCGAACAGAGAGCGTAGTATCAAATACTCAAATTGGCACGGAATCGACGACGACAAAAGCAATACCAGCACCAAAAACTACTGCACAACGTTCAAAAGCAACGTTAACTACAAAAGCTGCCACCAAAAGTCTATCTTCAAAGACATCACAACCGGTAGCAACAGTTGTACCCAAATCCAAACAAACATCCTCTGTAAATGCTCCAACAGCGGAACCTATCACCAATTCAAAAGTAAACAATTCACGATTGAACAATGCACGAAACAGTAAAGTGAATGCAACACCACCGCCCGGTGTATTCGAACCGAGTATTGATCTTGAGTTACAAATTCCATTTACTGAAATTCCAATCCCACCAATGACACAAAAACCAAAAGCAGACACTTCACGTATTGATACAGCAAACAGCAAAGCACCCAAAAATGCAATAAATAAAACCGCTTCGGATGTGAAAGTGGTTGAAAAACTTCTACATCGAACTAATGCAGCAATGAAAATTACAAAGAAAAAGCGCAAGAAACCAAATCGAACTGGCTTTCCAACACTGAAGAAGAAAAAGAAACCGGCTGCTGTGAAACCAATTGAAGCCGAACAAACGGTCGATTCTGTGACTTCAAAGCCAATTGGTTTATTTTCGAGTGAGCCAAAAATCATTTTGGATTGCGTTGATGAATTGGTGTTGAAAAAATTGAAAGTAACATGCGATCGTGTGCCAACGGATGGTGAAACCGCTGGAACGTTCATTGAACGAAACTCAAAATCTATATCGACGTTGAATGCAGATCGGATTCAGGCTAAAACAAAGCCGAAAGCTGTGGCTAAGAAATCAAAATCCACTGCAAAGGCGGCCGATAAACAAAATGAAGTCAAACACAATGAAGATGAACGTTTGGTTGAGAGCGATTCGAAAGTCAGTAGCAAGAAATTGAAGCAAAAAGAAACTGATTTAAAAGAGATGACCAAACATATGGAGGTTCAAGTACAGATTGAACCGCTGTCATTGCTTCCAATGATTGTACCGCCATCACGTCGAAGCCGACCGTCAGCACATAAAGAAAACACCGATAGCATTATAATACCAGCTAAATCTCAAAAGTTGTCCAAACCTCAAACAACAAGTGGCAAGGAAATTCAAGCCAAAACAGAAACAATTGTTCCAAAATCATCGGAGCGCAGTGCTAAAGTTAAATCTGGCAAGAAAGACACTGGGATTTCAATAAAGAATTGTGAAAAAGATGCCAAGAAAACATCAATTGATAGTAAAAAGGTGTTCCAATATGAGCCAACCAAAGCAGAAAAGGGCGTAAAGCGTACCGTAAATGGCAGAATCATAACACCGGCCAGCCGAAAACTGTCATCGCCCATCGAATCAGCGAAAGTGATCAACCTCGACGTTGATAATGAGCAGAAGGGCCGTAAGAAGTCACGCAAAGACCTTGCGGATGAAACCAAAAGTGAAAGCCATAAGCGAATTCGATCACCGAGTATTCACAATGACATCAGTGTTATCGACAAGAAACGAGCTCGCACTGACAAATCTGAAGCAGCAAAAAGTGCCAGCACCAAAGAAAGGGCACGTTCAAAACCAAAGGCAGCTCCCAAAGAGACAGTTACCGACATCCATGACATTATACCGGTAGACGCATGGGATAAACCAATGGATCAAGAACCATTGCCGCAAGAGGAAAACATTCACTATACTGAACCAACAAATGAGTTAGTGCCGTCGAATGACAATAAGAAATCAAATACAAAACCGAAGAAAAAGTACTTAGTGGCTGGATTATTCTCAAACTACTACAAAACCGACATGCTACTGCCAACCGATAAATCGTCAAAAAGTTCAGCTGATAAAAAGACGAACGATGACGAACCACCAACCGAATCTCTATTGCCAATGCCATTCTTTGACAAGTACCTCCTTCAAAGCCAAATTGATTTCCGTTTGCCATATGATTTATGGTATGCACATGAAAATGATAAATTGTCCGGTCGAAATGTGGTTCATAGTTGGAATTTTAAGAAAATTCGCATCAACGTTTATTCGGATTCCGTTAAACCAATCCAATCACCTGATTTGCCACAGTGCAGCTGCAAACCCGAGTACGAATGTGGTGATAATTGTTTGAATCGTTTAGTTTACACTGAATGCAATCCGGAAACGTGTCCGTGTGGTGATAAATGCCGAAATACAAAAATTCAAAAGCATATCGTGGCGCCGGTGGAACGATTTATGACAAAGAACAAAGGATGGGGTGTTAAAACGAATCAACTGATTAAAAAATGTACATACATTTTGGAGTACGTTGGCGAAGTGGTGAATGAACGTGAATTCAAAGAACGAATGGGCAATCTGTACAAAGATGACATTCATCATTATTGTTTGCATTTGGATGGTGGTCTTGTGATCGATGGACATCGCATGGGAAGTGATTGTCGTTTTGTGAACCATTCGTGCGAACCAAATTGTGAAATGCAAAAGTGGTCGGTGAATGGGCTATCGCGTATGGCTCTGTTTGCCTTGCGTGACATTCAACCGGGCGAAGAACTTACTTACGATTATAATTTCTCGCTATTCAATCCACACGAGGGTCAAATTTGTAAATGTGAATCGCAGAATTGCCGTGGTGTCATCGGCGGTAAATCTCAACGTATTCGACCTATTGAAAATAAGGTTTGTTGTTATATCCAAATATGTTATCCAAGAGATGGAATATTTTTGTGCAATAATTTCATTTCATTTCTATAGAATGCAGATAAAGTTGACGACAAGAAAAAAGGTCGCTCAAAGCGTCCCAACCATGGAAAAGCATCGAAGAGTAAGGGATTCATGCATTCAAAAGACCATTCACGGCGTTCACACTTCCAATTGCCAGGACCAAAAGAACAAATACTGGCCGCTGAAGGTCATTGCTTCTTGTTAAGGAATTTGAAAAAGGTAAAACTTATTTGCAATTAAATTTCGACGATGAGTTCGTTATTAACTATTTTATTGATTGATTGTTCAACAGGTTCGAAATGCAAACTTGAAAGCCACCTCAACACAAACCAGTTCGAATAATACTCAAACATCGCTCACCGCAAAAATCTCAGCATTACGAGTGCCTCGAAATATTCGTACGAGAGGTGTTACCAATGCCGAACATGATCCCGTTGTTGAGAAAACTGTTCGCATTGCTGTGATTTTGCGTGAGATTTGTGAAGAGTTGAACAATTTCAAAGGTGAGTGACCACGTCAAAATCATTGAATTATTCCATTTTAACTAAATATCAATGAATCTTTTTCTCCACACCAGATGCATCCGGTCAGTACGCTATATCAAAATTAAATTTGCCATCAAAGAAAAAGAATCCGCAGTATTATGAGAAAATCAAAAATCCAATCGATTTGTCAACTATCGAAGGGAATGTTGAGAAAGGTGTATATGAAAGACCAACCTTATTTGATGCGGATGTTAATCGACTATTCACAAATGCAATTGCATTTTATGGAACTGAATCACCCGAAGCAACAATAACAACACAATTGCAAACAGTTTATGCACGTAAAAAAACCGATTTATATGGTAAATTGGTGGCAATTTGTGGTGAATCACCTGAATTGAGTACGCTATTAGAAACACAATCCGGTCCATTCTTGTGCCCAGTTGAAGATCCAAATGAAGATCACATTCGATGCATTTGTGGTTTATACCGTGATGAAGGGGTCATGATTCAATGTTCACAATGTAAAATATGGCAACATGCTGAATGTACTGGTGCCGATACACGAGCTGATGATTACTTTTGCGAGAAATGCGTACCACGTGATGTTGACTATGAAATTCCATTGAAAGATAAAACCGAAGAAGGCTATCCGTATTATTTGTCATTGATGCGTGGCAAAGATCTACAAATTCGCCAATCGGATACAGTGTATGTATTGCGTGACATTCCCATCGAAGGTTCATCTGACGGAGACAAAACCAAACCGCGCAAGCACACATATGAAACAATAGGGGAAATTGATCACAATGAATGTGATATTTTCCGTGTTGAACGCATGTGGAAGGATCATGATGGCCGGCGTTTTATTTATGGTCATCACTATTTGAGACCACATGAAACTTATCACGAACCAACACGTAAATTCTATCAAAATGAAGTGGTGCGTGTTCCACTGTACGAAGTTGTACCGATTGAATTGATCATGGGACGTTGCTGGGTTATGGATTTGAATACATTCTGCAAGGGTCGTCCAGTTGATAGTGTTGAAACTCATGTGTACATCTGTGAGCTGCGTGTCGACAAAGCGGCAAGGCTATTCTCAAAAATATCGAAAAATCCATATCCAGTTTGTAGCAAAAGCTATGCATTCAGACGATTCCGCCAGAGACTTAAAATAACACGCAGTTACTTGGTAAGTTGTTAAAACATTGAATTAAATACGCAATTTAAAAACGATATATATCTAATAAACTGTTGTTTTTTCAATCAAAACAAAAAAATAGCCACATGAAGTAGACCTGACAGCTGCAAAGCCAGCACCGAAGAAACGCCGTAATCAGGATGAAGTATCGAATCAATCAGTGAAAAAACCTGCAATGCCAATTATCCAGCTGATGCCACCACCACAAAAGGTTCAACAATTCACCTTGATCTATTCAAACGCAACATTTATTCTAATCGATTGTTTTCAATCAATTATTTTATAGACTCTTAATGAGAAACGAACTCGATTGGAGAGATTCTTGGGTCACTTAATGGACAAACAGAGAGCAATGAATGAAGGAGTTCAACCGCTTGATTTATCATATTTATTGACCGGACGTGGTGCGCGACGACGAACGACTGCAACAAATGTGCCTCATTTAAGTTAATGTTTTGGTGTCAATGAATGAAATTCGATAAGAAATCCACACACTGTTGACACTACAACCAGTTTTCAGTTTTATCCACCCGTTATCATTTAGTGATGCATTTATTTTCTGCCCAAGTTTCAACCAGCACTGAAGCTGAATATGAACATCTTCTTTTTTTTTTTTTTAATCAATTTTAATTTCCCAAGAAGAGTTGATTTTAATGTTTTTATTAATTTGCACATCAATTGAACGCCTGATAGCATTTATGCACAATATAATATTTCAAGTTCGTTGGGAAATTTCGCAAAAATGGTTGGAAATATAACCAAATTATTTGCGGCATTGTTCTGGATCTTTAAAAAAAAAAAATCCAACACGTCTCGGAAATAATATGGTCATATTTTATTACTATTTTGCTAAGAAATATTATGGTTTGTTTTTAGCTACAGGTTTTCAATTAAATCGTGTAAATCAACAAAAGATTTTGTTGGAGTTTATTAGTTTTGCTAATAATTTATTTAAATTTTTTGTTTAAATTATATAATTTATATCGATTCAGCAAACTTTAATGTATCATAATGTAGATTTATTGTAATCATTGATTGCAAAACAATGCAATACAAATCAATTTGGACGTATGTTAGAGAAACGCGACTGAAGACGATAGAACATAAAAGTCATGTGAATTTTTCCCCCCCCCCCCCCAAAACTTCGGATTACGAATATAACAAATTTATTTACATTTTGAAAAAATGTGAAATAGAATCGTTTTAGAATTTAAGTTTCATATTCACGATTTCTTTTTCTACAAGAAACGTGTTTTTATTTTTGTTTTTTTCGATTTTTGCCTTTAAAATCTCATCATAATTTGTCGATTTTCTCTTTGGAATATTATAATGAATGAAAAAAATAAAACACACATTTATGAATAAAGTAAATCATTTCCCGACAATTTGATTAGATACACACACAAAAATTGTTTTGACTAACCATTGTTTTGACTAACCTAGAACCGATTTCGAAAGACTGGTGGCAAATGTCACATGGAATGCTGAATTCAAATGGAAAATCTCATGTGAAAGAAAGAGATAGATCAATTTACACAAGTCTAAAAGCGTTTTCTATTTGAATTATCCGTTTATCTCAACGTTTCTTTCAGAAGCTTAGCAATTAGAGCTATTCAACTAACGGAATATTGTCTAATGGAGATTATATTGATTGAAGAGTCTTTTGAAAAAAAAAATCATTGAAAAATGACTCTGATCATATTTTCTTCCGTAATATCGGAAATATCACTGAATTTACTGTCATTTTAAATTGATTGATGCGTATTATTGACCTATTCAAACATAATAAATGAACGAAAGAGCTCATCAAATTCGAATTGTATGGCCTCACATATCTCAATACGTGAAACCCGCTCATTTCAAAAACATGATTGAATGAAATATAAAAGAGGCGCCCTCTACAATTCCTATGCAAGATTAAAAGTGAAACGAAAAACAAAAAACAAACAAAAGAAACACCAGAAACAGGCACATGTCAATAAGCGGTCTTCACGTAACACTGACAGCTGTACATATCTGATGTATGTTTTCAAAATACTGAACTACTTTACATCATGCGAGTTTATCTGTATACGAACAGTCAAATAATCACTGCATACATTCGTATGAGATTATTGTTTTCAATCAGATTTTGATAATTTCTCCAGGAAATGACAAAACAGAGCAACAATACAATACGTTTATAGAACTCAATCAACGCACATTCATATGTTTCGTGTGGTATTTATTTGGGCAGCTCCAAGTCAATAACTATGGCATTGAAAATTGTCTAATATATATTATGCAGTATTTGATGAAGTCAATCAACAAGTGAATAAAAAGAATTGTTTTTTTTGTTTCGAATGACATAAAAAAGTTGAATCCGAGATTCTGCTATACAATAGCAATAAGTAATTTAGTGTTCAATGAGTGAAAATCGCTTACAATAGCGAAAATAGTGCTGCCAAGCACATTCAATAATGTAAGTAAAATCTGTTAAATTGTTGCGATAAAGAATGATTTTATTGTCAATAAATGACAATCTCTGCATCTCAAAATATCCAATCTTATCATGAGTTTCTAATTGAACAGTTCTACAATTTAATCACATTTCGCTAATTGATACCGAATTATAACTATAGTTACGTTGAAATCTTGTAATTGATAGCACGTCTTTCTTCCGTTCTGTCTGAAAGTATGAATCCGAATACCAACAGAGAGCGGCAATCATGGTTTCAATACATTACCGTCGAGCCAACGATGTTTTTGTATATGTTCGCGTTCCAATTGATTTCAGTCATCGAACAAGCATTATTTGTGAGAAAAGTGTGCCGAGCTAATCTTCATTTCCCGGACGAAATTTGTGATAATCTTACTAACAAAACCTATGCAGAATTTAACAAGGAAGTACAAGTAAGCAGCAATTACCTTTAGTTTAACATTTATGACGACTACAATTACTCTAAAATTTGTGGATTTTTTTTTTTTCAAATATTCAATATTCATTTTTCAAATATTCAATATTTTTTCCACTCAACCATAGTTAAATGTATCGACATTTCATCAATGGAATCATATTGCTGGGAACTTTTTTACAATTGTGATTGCGCTTTTCATTGGTTCGTGGTCTGACAAAAGAGGTCGAAAGATTCCATTGCTCATTGGATTAACGGGCAAATTAATTTATGCATTGGGCATTTTATTGAACATTCATTATGGTAAGATTTTGGCTATTCAATATGCTTCCGAATTGACCAAAATATTGAATCAAAAAATCCGTTAATTTTCACAGATGAATGGCCTGCAGAGTATATAATTTACACAGCAACAATTCCAAGTGCCTTAACAGGTATTGATATCGCCATATTTGCATCAGCCTTTTCATATATTTCCGATGTATCGAGTGTTGAAAATCGAACAATGCGCGTTACAATCCTGGATGTTTGTTATTTGGTTACTTTTCCGACAGGGATCGCTTTAGGTACTTTTTGAATCTCAATAAATTTTATTCACTTTTGGCGCATCTTAAATATTTGTTTTTTGTTTTGTTAGGTTCATATTTATTCAATTATGTTGTGGGTCGATCTTATTTTATTATGTTCAGTATTAATGCTGTCATTATGGTAGCGGCTATCCTCTATTCAGCTTTCAATTTGAAGGTAATTATCCTATGAAAATGGCCTAATTTATTTCAACGGATGAAGTTTTTTTCTCGGTTCGAAAATGATATTTGAATTCGTTTCTCAAAAATCTAAATGATATTTTCTTAACACAAATTTAACTAAATAGTGGAAAACGTCACCGAAACAACGGTCTATAAGAGAAGTCGGATGCTGTGGCATCATTGGGGATTTCTTTGACAGGAAGCATGTTGCCGAAACCGTAAAGACGCTCGGTAAAAAACGCCCAAATCATTGCCGCATGTTCTTATGGATTTTTCTAGTTGCTATGTTTTTCTATACATTTCAACGTGATGAAAGAAGTTACACATATTTATACACACAAAAGGAATTCAAATGGGATGTTGAAAAATTCAGCAATTTTAAAATTTTTCAATCAACATCACATATCCTAATGTTATTCATCGGAGTGCCAATTATGACAAAGATATTTAAATGGAAAGATACAACAATTGCTATGGTGGGTGCGTATTTCTTTGCAACAGCTCGATTGTTCTTCGCCTTAGCAGAGATTCCGGTAGTGTTTTATGTGGGTGCAGCTATATCGAGTGTTGGGCCTGTTGGAGGACCTTTATTACGATCGATGACATCTAAGGTGGTTCCAGCTTCGGAGCGTGGCAAAGTATTTGCAATACTCTCGGTTTGTGATAATGCCGTACCATTGGTTAGTTCAGTGTTGTACACACAAGTGTACAATTGGACTTTTGGTGTATTCCCCGGTTTTTTCTATCTCACGGCACTCACACAGATGATTCTGTTTTTCCTCATGCTGTAAGTAATTCTGTGTTTCCTTACATTTTCATCAACTAAAATCAATTGCGAATAAAATTTCAATTGCTATTTTCACTTCTTACAGCACTGTACACATGGTACTAAAAGGAAACTCTCTGAAACTCAACGAACTTACCTCAGATTTACTGAGCAATGATGTTGCAGCTAATAATGCAGTTAATAATGATACGACTACAAATACTAACGAGCCTTCCAACCAGACACAAATTTTGAATAAAAATTGAAATTCCAAATTTTTATAGAATATTTTTTAATAAAATTTAAGACATTAATTACATGTTTTAGCCGAAAAAAACGGTTAAAATTGATAGTTGTAGCTAAAAAAAACGAGACAGACAAGATTATTCACTGAAAAAAAAGACATTCGTTAATTGTTTTCTATACTTTGTAAAATTGTTGTTTGTTAGACGAACCCTCAATAAAGAAAAGACGAATATTTTTCTTTCGTTACAGCTGTTTTGAAAAAAAAAATGCATTTGATATCCTACGCGATGTAGCAACCCTTTTCGGTTCATTATTATTTTTTTCTTCATCTCTTATGTATGTTTTTTATGCAATCTTTTTATACGATTGCTTGAATGGCCCAAGGATTTCTAATACAGAATGAAATGTATGTCATTTGTGTTTTAAGACAGGATCAAGACGAAAGCAAAGTTCTGCCGAACAGCATATGGAACACTGAACACCACGCACAAGCGACTCAACAACACATGAAAGGACGCTACGAAGTAGAAAATGCATAGAAAACGAAAGCACAAAAAGGAACAGCAAAAAAAAACAACAACACATTCACATCGAAAATCTCATCCTATGTGAAATATCCTGCAACGAAAGCTAGTTTTCTATTTCGCCGATGCGTAGAAATCAGACAATGTGAAGAATTGAAAAAGATTTTTTTTTTATCGAAACGACGAGCAGATGATACACTTTTTTCGAGGATTAAAAACAGATGGCAGCAATATTTATTTTTTTGTTGAAGTCATTTGAGTAACTTAAGCGTTTTTTTTGTTCAAATGTTCTCTTCTTATCATTTTCAATACAAATTCGTCAAAATACGTTTCATATGTCCAGATTGCTGAGAATTAGCGCTTGAAACGAATTCAAAGAAAAAAATTATGATCGTATCGCGATGATTTTTATGTTTGCAAATCAATTTATCGTTAAGTGTTTTTTTTTCTACATTTATCGCATAAAAAATGAATTGTGATTGATTCAACGGGATAGAGCTCAATTTGGGCGAATGTTAAGTTAATAACTTTGATTTTACTTATTTGCCAGCTGCCGGTACAGAGTACATTTCCATGCATAAATCCATTGTATCGTTATTTTTTTTGTTGCCTCTTTTTTTTAGTGATTTTTGTCACAAACACCGGCTAACTAACAAGTAGCCCTCATTTTGTCGATGATCGTTTGCATTGAACTTGCCATTCAACGGAATTGATGCGTTCCACTGTGTTCCAACTTGCGCACACTGATCAATCAAAACATGTGACTGATTTTCTCTGTGTGCGTGTCTGTTTTGTTTTCTTTTTTTTTTTTTTCTTTATTTAGCATGGTGATATTTACTTATGAGCGTGTGCCGGTTGCAGTATCGAATATCGACCAGATGCACATGGATTTGTTAAAAAAAAATTCGGTCGAATGAATAATCTACATACAGAAAGCAGTGACAAAAAAAAAGAGAGAAAAAGAAAAAAAAATAATCGCTAGCATAGCAAATGCATATCAAAATGGCACACAGACGCCGCATATGGAATACATAAAATGAAACTTGTAATTTGCTTTGGTGCAGTCTTTTTTTTTGCATCTTGTTAAAAATCATTCGGTTTTCATTCGGCTGAATTTGTGTGATTGATGCCAGAGAAAGGTGTTTAAATCACTGTGTATTTAAATCTGTATAATAAGTGTGAAACGTTTTCGTTTATCACATGTGCCGATGGTGTGTTTAGATTATGCCAGCAGACAAGTTACAGGCAGAAAACAGTGTTCTCTGTGTACGACAGAAATACCGACCTCAAATTTGACACACTAAAATAATAAATTAATATGGATAACTAGAATGAGTGATGATGCAAAGTTTGTTTGGTGGAAAACATATGCGTTTGTTTGCCTGACAGTCAATTTTCAAGAATCACAGTCAAATCATGCCATTTGCCAGAGCCACAGAGAGACAACAGCTCATTTCCATGATATGTCTCCAGGAACTCAAAAAGACACCAACTGTCGATTCTTTTGAGCAAATGAGTAAAACGGCCCTTGGCAAAAAAAAAAATGTGAAAAATGAAGGTTCGAGAGTCTCAGTAAACAATCGCTGAAGAAGGCGCTTCTTTTTCTTTTGTGTTTCTCTGATTTCATCTGCTAGTTTCAGTTTTATTTGCAGGTATCCTTAAATTGATGGGAAAAAATATATTTTCCCCATGCTGATCTTCGGTTGTTATTTTTTTTTTTAAATTTATTGACTTTTGCACTGCAAATCGCAAATGGTTTCATCGCCAAATGCTCAAATATGTTATTTTTTTCCATTTATTTTATTCTTTTCCGTTTTTTTTTCTCCCAAAGGTGAATCAATGCCAGAGGTTTGATGACTTAAGGTCAGATGGCAATATTCTTGAAAAATCAATGTGTGTGAACGCTTTGATTAAAGTGGACAAACAAAAGACTCCGCCACAACGGAACTACCTGTCGGAATATTGGGTATTCAAACAGAAAAACTCAAATCAAACGAAGTAAAGTGAAACAATCGAATTTCAAAATTGAAAAATTTTCTCGCTTCAAGTTCAGAGTTTGATTGAAAGGCCTAATGAACAAAATTGATCGTTTATCACCTAATCACGCAGCGAATTGAATGAGCTAAGGAAGTGAATCCGTTAGAAACAAAAAAACAGAAACGAAGAATCTGACACAATAAAAAACATGCAATATGCTACTGTTTTTATCGGAAGGAAAAAGCATCGAACGCTCGATCGAACGGCAATAAAAAGAAGGTAGGTAGATCAGCGACCACAAGCAGCAGCTTGCTTCCTCTTAAATGTAGTCGTTGCCATATTTTGATTTGGTTTTCGTGGATTTCTTATGGATCATGTTCGTTTCGATGGTTGCTTATGAATTTCAATAGCTTTAACACGCTGCTCTACTTACTCGTGCACTTTGCCTTGTTCCGAATTTCCGATACACTTGCATCCTGTTAAAATGAATCAAAATTCGTCTTTTTCTCTCCTCTGTTCGCAATTCAGTCGGCTATGGGCTTTCTCTCTCTCTCCCGAATTTATGTGGTGGACTATTTGAGTTTGAGACATCTGCTATACGGTGGTGCATATTCGATGGTATGGTGCAATCGACGGAACATGTTTACCAATTTTATTTTTTCCACTTTATTCGTGGTGTTTTGGCGCAGATTGAGATTTTTTTTTTTGGGCTGTTGGAAATAAACATGTTCAACCAGAATTGTTCACAATTTATTAGAGAAACTATGTGAACAATGTGCATGCCACACAACACACAAACACATCGAACACGATGTTGATGCAAAAGGACGACAATTCTCTTCGGATATTTGATATGTTATGCGCTTGGTGTATGTGTTGATGAATTTCAGGTTCCTATGACTCTTGGCGTTTGTGTATTTTTCACTTTAACCATCGGATTTTTGTGCAAAACAGCAGATGAACACACATTTTACAAGAAAAATTCATTTCCGATTTTGTTTTTTTCGGTTGTTCACAAATATTATTTTACATATTTGTATGGTTCATGTTTTGGTATTTAGAAAACTCACGTTATTACTTTGCTGCTGCTGCTGCCTAAAAAGGTGGAAGTGGTTCTCTGTTTTTTGCTCCATTTCATCTTATTTCAAGCATTCTATTCTTTTGATCAGCTTCTCGTATTTTCGATAATGCTTTACAATGGACCGATTTGAATTGAGAAAGAGAAATAGAATGAAAATAAAAAAAATGAGCGTAAGGTAAGTAAATAATCAACAGGCACTATTCAACAATGCATTAGACCCAAAGCACCGGAAATAAATGTGTGGGAAGTGATGACGAAATTTTGTAAAATTGATGAATTGCATACGACGAAGCCAGCCAATGTATGGTATCGTCACAATGAAAAGGAGGCCTGCTACTCAGCCAAGGATATTAAGTATACTTAGTTATTTAACGAGTTTTACGATTGCAAAACAAAATGTGCATTACGTTATCGTCGATTTAAAAGTAATTTTACTAAATTACCTACAAGTTGTGGTGTGAATGTTCCAAAAAGCTAAATAATTGTCATGTACATCTATCGTTTGATCGAAACGACTTGTGGTCACGCACCAATAATGATTGCAAACGTTTTACGGTGAGCGGTCATAAACAGAATGAGCTTAAAACACTGATTATTCGCCAAAAGAAAAAAAAAAACGAAATTCAATGCACTGTGCTGTGCTGTACACAAATACAGTGCCGTAAATTTGGGATACGTTTTTGGCAGTAATATGCATGGTGTTGTTGATTTTTTTTTTTTTTTGGTTTTAGTCGTACATCTGCTACCATTTATTGGAACATCTTGTTCGGTTGTTTTTTTTCCCGTGTACTTTCTATCATCGCTCACAGCGCGTATGTGTATGGCATATCCGTATTAGTTTTGTTATCACAGCAACTAAAACCAAAAGTGCATGAATTCTTTTACAAAGTGTAGCTCTGAATAAATGAATTTACTCGGTTCACATAAACAAAACAGTTCGTGCTTTTTGTTGTTGTTCAGAACGAAAATGAAGAGAAAAAAAAAGCAATAAAGCATTCGTTCATATATATATGCATATGCACATTGAAAGGAGAACAAATGACAGGAGAGAGAGAGAGAGAGAGAGAGAGAGAGAGAGAAAGAGAAAAAAAAGTATGAACACCGATTACAAGGCAAATGCATAGCATACAACAGCGATGCATATGCTGATTTGTGAGTGTTTTTTTTTGTGCTCATTTCGTACACCTAACCGAATAATACAAACTGAATCCATCTACGCATACCGAAAAAAAGCCTTTCCACCGCTTTGCTTCATTCAGTTTCGATGTGCAGCAGGTGTTGTCGTCAATAAAAACAACACAAATTCAATGCTTCGTTCATTTTTGTTGGTATATTTGGATCTGGTTGGTTTGATTTGTTGTACTGTACACTATATAGTTTTTTCTCTCCCGATCAACATGCTCAGATGCCTGTTTTGGTTCACATCGACGTACCAATATTTGTTTGCCCATTTTTACTGTTTTCGACCATGTGCCAATGAGAGAATCAACCATTAATTTTTGGAACATTTTATGCCAACGCTAATTGCTGTCTAAGCGGATTTCCGCGCGTAAATCCATTTCACTAACGGATTTCCGTTGACTTTTATATTTGCAGATTTCAAAAATGTCCAATACATTGATTTATTGCGATATCGAGTTAATTAATTCGGAAGCTTTATGTTAATAAACGGATTAATTTTTAATATAATGAAATGGAAAATGCAAATGTTTATAACATAAGATAGAGCAGATCCCATTCCGTAATCAAATATAATGGCGAAAAATGCGATCAAATTGAAGATTGAATTGAAAAGATTTTCTACAATTCTAGAAGTAGTGCTGATTCTATGTTGATTTTTATTTTAAATTTTACTACAGAGTACATAGACGAATTTGTATTTCTGTCTAATCAATCGAAGTGCTAAATTGAAGACGTTTTTCCAGTATTGCTAATGCTTAACAAATCCACACCATATGTCACATTTTGACTAAAACCAATTTCCAAAGAAAACTGCTGTGAACATATTGTTTCGTTTGTGACACACCACATAAGTCCACGAATGACTAATAGAAATTCGTTTTAAATTGTTCAAAATAAGGCATTCGGATTTTATTTGAATGACTGAATCATCGTGTATTCTATGCACATGAAAATCGAAAGCATGAATAATATTTGCAGTTCAGTTAGATAAGAAGTTTTTATATTGAAAAATTCGGCACTAAATACAGCCGGAACGGATTGCTTACGATCTTTTAGCAAGCGACTGAATCTGTACCTTAGCTGAATTAGTTTTCACGGTTTAATATTTTTTTTGGCACAACACAACAATGGATCGCATATATGCTTTTATCGCATTAGAAATTTCGCATAGCGTTCCGTTACATTCACAAAGTAAATCAAAAGATTTGATTTAATATTGACATATAACCTCGAATGTCACATTAGAAGATCGATCAATGATGTGAGTCCCTTCTGATGTGCCAATGATTAGAAAATGAAGCATGAAAGCATCTTTTATTAAACTGAATTATGTCAAATATTTTATTCGATAATCGCATTAAATGTGCACTCCCAAGGTTTTTCAATTTTCAAGGATGAAATTAGAACGTTACGTTACGTATATCGTCATGAATGATCGAAATGATAAAGTATACTTATGAATCCATCACAACGATCTTCTTTTTATTATTCTTTTCTGTTGTGAATGCATCACAGAAGAAAAAAAAATGGCGGGAATTGGTTATTTAAAGGGGCAAACGTAGCTCAAGAACGTATTTTTGTGTGTGTATGGAATAATGGATTTGGAGCGAAGTCACACGAAAATTTAAATTCAATGCATTCTCATGCACGACATAATATGCAGATTGTCGATGCTGAGGCAAAACAAAATGAATATAATTAAACGGCGATAATAAGTATACAACAACCAAATACAATGTATCATGCTAACAGGTTCCTAAGGTAATTACTATCGCAGCAAGGAGAACGGAGCCAACCAACGGAGCTACTGGTCAATGGAAAATTTTATGTAATAAAATATGCGCAAAAATTATATGTGCCGGGTGTTTTCTCTTCAGTTCGACAGCACCATCTTCTTTATAATATAACTTGAGTTTCATTCTTTACATTTTCGATGCAAGCGACCAAGGAATCGTATTGCATTTGAAATGGAAAACACATGAAACATTGTTAGAACCATGCAAACGTACACCAATCACTGGTCTACTAACTTTTAACCGTTGAGATAACAAAAGACTTGTATGCACGATTCCACTGATAATGCAAGATGCAATCTGTCGAAATGAACTTGAAACCAATTTAGATAGACGTCTTGAAGGAGCGAGTCAATTTCTAAAAAGAATCATTTCTTTTTTTTTGCTGTCTCTGTGATTTCTTTTTTTCTTTCTCTTTCTTTTCGAATGATGAATATACGCAAAACAAATAGTTCAACTTCAAAACACAGTTGTTGTTTTTCTGTTTGGTTCGTTGTTGTGCTGCTTTGTTTTCGTTCAACATTCGGTGTTTCAACGCTTCGTCTTGAGAGATCGTCGATCACCTTTCTTATTTATTTGTGCAGCATGTATCTGTACGCTTTAAAAACGACAACATCTGCTATCAGCTTTTTTTTCTCTCCTTTTTTCCTTCTGTTCGCTTCATTTCTTTCGACCAAACAAAAAAAAAACAGAGAAGAAAACCGAAGAAGTTTTAATTTGAATAAATCGTGTATGTGGATCATATTCTGACACTTAAAAAATTACTACAGAGTCATTAGGTTAAGATGTTCGTTTTGCTCTGGTTTCGTATGGTTTTTGAAAGAATCAAATTCTAAATATTGAAGAAAATTACACAATTCGGACCAGCAGTTTTTTTTTTCTGACAGGCCAGAAAACAAAAACCAATTCGGATAACATTTTGCAGACGCCTTTCTTTATGAAGATCGAACTAACGAGAATGATGAAGCAGAATGATGCAAAAAGGAAAAAAAAATACATCTTTTCATATTTTCTGGCAGAAAAAAAAAATTGATACCTTCTATTGAATCGCTTCATTTTTCCATTCCGCATCTTATTTTGCGCAAAGACAATTTCGAATCTGTTGGCAACCGTCATTCATCATTCGAGCATTTGTTGAACAAACACACCAAACAATAAATTGTCCACTTATTGTAACGACATGAACAGTAGTTCCAGTTCGATGCGTTAGGCCATCACGTCATCGACGATCAATAAAGTGATTCAGTGGAATTACAGCAGCCATTGATCCATTGATACATATTTTGTTGTGTACTCTGTTTTGCCAATTTCAATCGAACGTTCGATAGCCGTAACAGCTATTAAGGTATTGTTAGCTCACAACATGACATTTGCCATTGTTTGGATCAAGCATCGGAGAAATTCATTTTTATACACACGACGCAACTAGCAAATTCGATTTTAATGCGTTTGATGGTCATTGTTTGGTCATACCAAGGAAATACGACATTTTGAGTGTCGACCCGAAACGTTATTGACATCGAACAAACACCACATTCAACGGCAAATGGTGAATGTGTTGATTTATAAGAATTATTATTGGCATTGTGTCAAAACATCAACCGAGAACAACGACATAAATCGAACCACGCTATGATCCCTACATACATTTCATTCTGGTGTAAGAATCTTAACGCGTGTCTATTTCAAAGCGGATTTTATGAGATGGAGAGTGTTTGAATGTACTTTCGGATTTTCCCCCTGTACAATTTCAGTCTATGCAGATTGCTACTTTATGATGTTTTTAGGTAAATTGACCTTGTAAACTTAAAAAAAACAAGGGAAATTCCGATAATAATAATATAGAATCGGTTTGTTTTACCAACACATTCCTATGAATCTGGTTGCAATAAAATGTGTTGCGGGGAATTTTCACAATTTCAGGAGTTTAATCTTTTGTGAAGGTTCAAAGTTTAGGCAGTTTTTCGATTAAGATCTTAAAAGGTTTGCATTTTAAAAGGTATTTTTGAGCTATGCAAATGTCTTCGCAGAGGAACAATTGCTACTTAGATTATTTTGGTAGTGTTTCCATAGCCTAGGACTTGATGTGGGCGTCCTTTACATGTGAAAAATGAACATATTGAAGGCGAAACATTTCAAACAATATTTTTTTCATTTTCTAAATTTGAAAAAAAAACGAAATCTTATCTCATTTATTTTCACCAAAAATGCTTCAAACGATTGTTGAAAAAAATCATTGTTGCCCATTTACCTGTGAGCCATATGATACATCAATTTTCAATAAACATACTTCAGTTTCTTATACATCCATTGCGAATCAACTATATCCTGTATTGTTCATAGCATATATTGTTAAGACTGAGCGCTAGGGTGCTTCGAAACTCACAGAAAAAATTCGTTCGAAATAGCTCACAACTTGAAGGCTTAATTCAAGTTGATTTTTTATAATTTCCACGCATTAATATTTCGAATGGAGAAAAATTTCACCCATTGAAACGATGCATTTCAAAAAAAAACTTCGAAATAGAAATCAATTTCAAATATGATCGACGTTTGACACCCTAACCATTTTCGATCGTTTCTGTTTTTACTATGCACACATTTTCACATTTTGTTTTGTTGTATAGTAAACGCGCACGTGCTTCCTTTCATTCGTTTCTTACGTTTGAGAGATTTGTGGAAGACGAAAACCGAGAATAAGTGCCAGGTGGTAGTTGTTTTTCTACGTTGAGCATGTTTTGGCGACTATTTTACGATTATTTTTTCGACGTAAAATGTGCATTCCTTATATTTGTGATATTGGATTTAAAAAAAAAAGTCTTTCTTTAAGTTGTTAAAAACAATCACTTTTTTCTCTCATTTCCATGTTATTGTACACATTTTGTTCGAAGCTCGAACATTCATATGCATATATTTCCAATAAATGAATGATTTTTAGAATTAAAAAATGCTAAGCGCACGTTAAACGTGTCATGGTGTATGGCGCTTCATTTCAAATTACAAGGGCGATCTGTGGTTTGTGTTAACGATATTTCATATTTCATAGTAACGTAGAGAAAAAAAAGAAAAAAAAATAAACGTTTAGTTTTGACTTTTGCAAGACGACACCAAATGTGCTCTAAGGATTTATGCATTTCCGTGTTTTTCATTGCCTCGCGCACATCATTACTTATTCTACCGAGAAAAAAAAAATATAATTTTCGTCGATTTTTTGTCACCTCATATTTTTTTTTAACTTAGAAACAACAAGGGTGAGTGTTTTCCAACGGAAAAAACTGGCGGCTGGTTTGAAACATCGTTTTTTTATTCATTGAGAATTGAAACCATATCGCTAACAAATGTTTCATCTAATTAAACACGAAGACAAAAAACCAGCTTTTTGAAGTTATTTTTGGAATATTTGGCCTGTTTTTAATCAGTTTACCGTTTTTCATAGAATTTTTCATTTCATATTTTAATAATTGATCATCTGCTCTTCTAAGCAAAGGTAATCGAAAAATATCGTACTTTCGAGTAGTTTTCCCACGAAATATCGATAAAATTAGATAGATCAATCATTTGCCTGAAACTCACTTGCAATTTGAAGCAGGCGAAAAAAATACACTCAACGCACCAAACAACGCACAGTTCGAATGTTTGATGCCGAAATGCACTTCCTATTCCTCTATTGCACATGTTTGTGATATCGAATTTCTAAGTTGTTAGACAAACAGGAAAGAAATCTTTCGGTGAAAATGATTTTTTGCCTCCATCGAAAATCTTGATCGGAGGGTGCAACAATTGGGAAAAAAAACACGTCGAAAATAGCTCCGATGAGAATTGCATTTCACCGTTGAATCCTGATACATTTACATTGATTCAACATTATACATATTTTTTTTGCGACATCCGGCCTTCAAAATTCAATACCAAATTTATGTAAATAAACTGAAAACCGAAAATTTCATGTCTGAAAACTGCCTTTATATTTCGTTATTGTTGTTGTGCAGACTCAAAGTTGAATGTAAAATCGTCTACGGAACGGGTAAAGAAATGTAAAAAACAAAAATATGAAGAATACGTGCTGAAAAGAGCAAAAAGAAAGACGATCAAATAGAAAAGGTATTTGGTGTATCCTTGGCCTTTATATCGATAAAAAAGAAAAGAATATTCAACCCGAACTTTTATTCTAATTTTATTTAATTTCATATTCTTCCGGTTGCGTGTGAAATCGCATTGAAGAGTTCGAAGCAACAACAGCAGCATGAAGAAAGAAGCAAACGAAGAAGGATAAACACCAAATGCGCTCTTTTTGTTTGGTTCATTGTATTGCAAATTGATCGCTCGAAGGTATGAAAAATGAATTGGTTTACAGATTTGGCGGCGTATGTAATATGCAATTTTGGATTTGAAATTAAGCAAATGCAAAGAAATCTGAATAGATTATGAGAACCAAAGCAGAAACAATTAATTTAGTTTCTGCTGATAACTGATGTGCATTGATAAACAAGAAAACAAATCTGTTTTTACCAACAAAATGGTAAATTGAACAATCAAGCCAGAATCGAGATGTAATAATTCTACAAAAAGAAAATGTCTGTTCTTAATCAACAGAATCAATTATCAAATGGATGTGCTTGAAATCATTTAAACTTGAATCGCGATACAGAGACAAGTCGAAATAAAGACACTAACGCGTGAATGAAGACAAACCATCATTTTGGTAAAAACATATTACACACACACACACACATACAACAAAAAAGTAGCGTACAGCTGGCAGATGCTTGTCGACCGAAGCACATTTTCCATGGTAGAAAATCGAGCGCTTGGTAAACGTTCTCCGTTCCTTATTTTTTGTTTTTTTTTGTACCATCGTCCGTAAAATCGTTTCGAATATGCGTTCGATGTGAGTAAATGTGAATACAGTTGAAATGAGCGCAGTCAATGTGTGGACATAGTATTTCCCCTTCAGCAGAATAGCGGATGGCAACAACAAAATGTAGGCAGCAAGAGCACGTTGTCGCCGCTCCATTGAGTGTCGAATAAGTTCCACACGTTTGTCGATTGGGAAACATTGTTGTGGAAAATATAAAGTAAAAGAGAGCAATCGAAACGGTTTCAATGGTACAGTGAACGTGCAATGCGTTACAGTTTGAATGAAGATCGTCTGCCATGCAACGGTTGAGCGTGCATAAAGTGTGGTGAGCGAGAGAGAAACACGAATAATTTATGCTGTTATGCTGCATGCGACTTCGAACACACACACACACAGAGCCAAACGACAAGAGGGGATACGATCGTCTCTATGTCGGCTATGTTCGTAGTGAGTAGCGTGCGCTCTAATCTCACTCTCTTTTTCTCTTTCACATTTTTCGATCTCCTGTGCTATTGTTGTTGCATATACACACAGCACACAGGCTGTTACGGCTTGTGTAGAGCGCGACGGCGATTCTTACTTTAGTTCTATTTCAAGTGTCCGCGATTCATGTTGTATATCCGTATGACGAAGGGTGATTATTCTGCGTCTGAATTCAGTATCTAGTAATAACCAACGTAAAAATAAAAGGAAAGAAACAAGCGAAAATAAAAAATTAAAAAAAAAAACATAAGAAATTTAACGACCAAACCAATAACGACGACAACAAGAAACGACACACCGCAGAAAATAGAAACGCTGACAATTGACAGGAACTTTAATTGGAATTCAAATAACTAGGCAAAAGTAATAGAGTAAAAAAAAACAGAAGATAGAAACTGAAACATTCATCGAAATGTGCATGCGCTCATCGGCAATCTTCTATCAAATTCAAACAGTTTTAAATTGATGTTTCGTGAATCTGTTCGTTTTTAAATGTGCAAACGCTCTGTGAAAAGATTTTTATAAAAGAATATAGAAAAAAAAGAAGAAAGAACATAGCAAAAAAAAAAGAAAGAAATTCTCTGAACATACTGTTGACCCATTCATTTGACTTAAACGGAATTTATTCTCACCGAACGAATTTGGTGTAATCTAACAATGTGTAAAATTACGGTTCAGTTTGAGGTGTGATAAATGGCACACACAGTTTTAGCAGTGACAATTTCAATTCAGTAAACAGCAACAATAACAGTTTGACCAACTGAAACCGAGTGATAAACGCACACGCAAGATACAAATTGTGTGATTGCAACTATCGAATAAGTGCTCTTTTTTTGTTCGGCAGAAGAGTGTGAACAAGACAAAGAAGAAGAAGAAGAAGAAGAGAAACTAACAAAAACAATTCAATTAACTGAGAATTTAGTAATTTTAGTGTGATTCAATACCATGAATTGGATACATTATATAGCGATTTTGGCATTCGTTGCGAATTGCCTCGTTGATCAGGTGAGTTTTCATTCATTTTTATTTAATTAACAGCCACTTCTGGTAGCTGTACCATCGTGTGATGTATGCATATGAAAAATGACCGGTATACGACTAAGAAAATTGGCATCATTAAAATCGACGGAACATTCAAATTTCAAATGTGCATGATGAAATGATAGTGAACTTGGAAAATGCGGAAACAGCATGAAAATACGTATTTAATTTGTTCTGGCTTCGTAATTACAGTGTATGGTTTGTGAGTGTGTGTGTGTATTGAGAGAACATACGACTTTTCATTCGAAAATATTCTGTTCAACGTGCTCCGTACATTTTTACATCATATGCCATTCGGTACATTTAAAGACAAATGGCCGATAAAAGTGAACCAACTCACAGACCTGATCAATTATTGGTACGCTTATCGGTATGGCTATTATAAAAATGAGCTGGCCCAAACCACCGCTGCTTTTGCACGGAAAATATCAACAACCAAAAACTTGTACATAAAACGTTGAACTCAAATCGAACACAAGTGACAGAGAGCGACAGAGATGGAGTGGCAAATAAGCAAGCAACAAGAAAAAATTCACTAAAAACGGCAGATGTTTTGTGAACCGAAGCGAGTAATTGACTTTTAAATAATCGCCATCGTCTGGACCGGGGATTTTTTTGTTTCGCTCACCATTGCATTCGCAATTTTTATTTCACTCGAAATGCATTGTTCTTTTCATGTGTCGAGTACTCGATAGTACTCGATATGGTGAAAATTGTCCACGAATATGCCCACAACAACAATTATAATTAAATTGCTCATGTATGCGGAAAATTGAGCGCGAGCTAGTTTTTGGTGTATGTGTTCGTTTTTTCTTTTTCGTTATTCCTCCTAATGATTTTGACAGCGGCCCCGATAAAAACCCAAACAATTTTAACTGTGATTGCATTTCAAGTAAAATCCCAGACTCAAGCATCAAATTTAAACGACATTGCACTTTTCGTTTGACTGATTGTAATTAATTTGGCGCATAGAATGGCCATACGATTCCATTTTCAGTTGATCACCAATTTTTCCAAGGAAATCCAAAGGCAACATGAGCCAGACATCCAACTTTGACATAAATAAGACATTAAATCACAGTATCAATTACAATAAATGTACAAATGTACGCCATCAAATAACACTTTATACAAACGACTGTTTGAAATCGTTCCGAAATGCATTTGCGAGGATTGCACGCCAAACGACACAAAAACAATTAATATTAAATTCCAATTCGGTGCAGATTCACAGCTGTTTTTCATCCCCTTCGTTTATGAAATTGCCCGTTGGTCATTTTTCATTTGCACTAATCATCGTACAAACATCAACATTGTCTCTATCACTCAAAGCCAGAGTGATGTGCATGCGATCATTTAGAAACATGAGGGTAGATTGTGATAACACAAAATAAATGATATGCTATTAATTACAAATCCATTCTGAAACCACACATATTTTCTTGAAATCGAAAAGGCATAGCATTAACAGAACGAAAAAAAGAGACTAAAACAAACGATTCATTTCAAACAAACAAACAAAAAAACACGAGAATTTCAAAATAACTGTGTTCTACCAACTGTCGTTCACGGTTTACAGAAGTGAGAGGTTATTTGAATATTTCAAGTGGATTGTGAGCGCGCCGTCACACGATTGCATGTATAGAATACTGTCACCAGGCCAATTTTTGTTTCTTTTGAAACATTTCAAAATCAAAGTGCTCAACTTGAACCACAAGCGTCGAAAAACCAAATAACATTGGAAAAAAAAATGTGAACTGTTTTTTTTTTCAGCGGAAGAAGAAAAGTACACATGTGGTGAATGGAGAACATTGTGCTCAGAATGAGCATCGAATTTTTTTTTCGAGTTTACTCACTTTTTAAAGTAACGACTTATATAAAGTGATTTAAGTGCTTTGTAATTTGGCTTTCAGTTGTTGTTGTTGGTTTTTTTTGTTCGTTTCTCAACACAAATTGGTCAGTCATCGGCTTGTATAAACAATGTTTGGATTATGAGCAAACGGCGGTACACAGTGCCTTCAAACAGTTGCATCATCTCGGCTTGTGATTCCATTAGAATTTGTGGCGAGTGTTGTGGGTATGGTCGCAACTGAAATACATTTTTTTTCGTGCACAATCATGATGTTTCAGAAAATGATGGTCATAAATTTTGCGTTAATTAAGATTAGCTCACAGAAAAGCATTTACTTATCTGGCGACAACATTGTATATATACACTTTATGTGCGTTCGTGTGTAAGTGTATTTTGTCGATTTTGTTGCGCCTTTTTTTTTCTCCGCTCACATTTAATCGATGCATAGATGTTTATAATTACATGCGTTCAATAAAGTGTTCAAAATTGCATTTATTGGTATTAGTCTGCTTCGTGTGCAAGAGACGATTGAAGTGTGTGTGTTTTTTTTTCTACTTCTTCATATTCTTTGGAAATGAATCTTCAGTAATTGTGTAAACAAACATTGGCCGATCGGCTGCAATGCATTTTTATGGAATAAACTTTCAACAAGAAAATTAGCGGCAAATTGAATATTGCGTGTACAATTTCATGCGCTTCTTTTGCCAGCCAAACATTCAAATTAAATTCTTGTCGTTGTTTAAATTACTTGCTGTGACCAAGAGTTTCAGAGTTCGATTCATTCAATAGCCAGTTAATAGGTCTGGTGAAAATCGTCTTGAATTTCCAATTCAATATTGCATTGGTTATTCGCCGAGGCATTTGTTTGCCTTTGTCTTTTCATTTCAATGTAATTGTTTTTTTTTCGTTTTTTTTTTGGATTGCTTTTGCGTTTGTCGAACAAAAAGTCGAACATGCACATTGCATATCTTTGAGTTTGGGTCTGATCTCGGAGAAAAAAATTGTCGATTGCCGAGCAGAGCTCCACAGCGTACAAAGCGAACTCGGTCGAATTGTACACACACACACACATTTGAAATAAAAGAAAAATACGACAAAAATAAAGGAGAGAATAAGAAGAAGAGAAGAAAAAAAAACCACATACATAAGTACATTTCGATACTAAAAATGTGTCCAAATGAAAATGAATAACTCAAGTCGATCTGAGCCAAACAAAACGAATGAACAACTAAACGAACAAGAAACAAAATTGGTAAAAGAATATGAAAAGAGAGAGAGAGAGAGAGAGAGAGAGAGATAGAGAGAGAGAGAGATAGAGAGAGAGAGAAAAAAGTGCACGTTTAACAAAAAGCAACAAAGTAGCGTCAAAAAGACGAGAAGAATGGAAAAGGAGACGAACAACAACAACGAAACGATGAAACAGCGGCAGCAAAGAACTGCATGCCGATATGAGCAGCTGCTTTCATGTATATAGAAAATTCGACTCTTTGGCCTGCTGGCTGACACTGTGTGTGTGTGTGCGCTTGTAAGAGCTGTGGCTTGGTATTGGTGTGCATGTATAGTTCAACCGTGTACCTTTCATTACCTTAACTGAAATCACCATTCGAATCCATTGAGATTTTTCCTCAACAAAAATCGAGTTCTAAATGAGTGTGCGTCATGCACTCAACATGCAATGCACATAGCACTCGTAATAGGCGCATGAAAGTGGTGTACGCACATGTATTTGATATAGGTCTTACGCACACCAGCATTTGCATCGTCTGTGTCGTTGATCGATGCGATGCAATCCAATGCAATGCAATGAAACCGAATAAAGCAGTTGCTATGCAATCGAATAGCAAAAAAAAAAAAATATCATTGCATCGCTTCGTGCACGGGAAACTACTTAAATCTACTAGAGAGAGAGAGAGTGAGAGCCCAACAAGAGACGAACACTGAACAACTGAACAGTTTTCATTGCGATCGATTACTCTCAGTACTCGGCAGTCTCTAAGTGATTCACAAACACACCGTTTCAACATTTGCTGAATCATTCCGGTGTGTGTGTGTGTGTGCGTTTCGATGTTCGCCCATCTCAATTCTTCGTTCGGTCTTACTCTCAGCCAGGCCACAGAAACGATTGTGCATATATGCAACGCTATCGTATGGTCGCTTCGTTAGAGACGAGTACATGCTAAATTATCTACATGGATTTCGATTTTGGTTTTATATACATACACTCTCGTCGATGCTGAGATCTTTTTCACGTACAAAAAAAAAGAAACACATTGAGAGGCAGAAAAATGAATTGACTATAAAAACGAATTGTTTCCCACGGCATGTGATTTGCCGGTTAGTGTAGGGCTGTGTTATCACATCCGACATTACTAAAATGTATACATCAAGCGGGCATTTTTTTCTCTCTCCGGCACAAAATAGTTCGCTCCATTGAGATGAATCATATTTGTAAATGTTCGCGATGTTCGCGATGTTCTCCAAATGTACTTATGCACATACATGTGAAAACGTTCGAAAAATGCATGTGTGTGGTTTGAATCAGCATATACAAATGAACGAAATATTCGAAAAAAAAACTCTATTTTACCCTTTTCAATACATCAAAGGAAGTATTTCACAGTAATGTACTTTGCTTGAATCGATGCGATTTTATTTTTTTTCGGTCGAGCCGGCCCATTGTAAAAATTGAAACAGTTGCGGTTTTCAAATCCAACTTTTTTCCCTTTGAACATCTCTGGCCAAGCAACAACAACACGAACAACAGCAAACAAACAAACAAAAAAAGAAAAAACGAGCAACAACGCAAACAATTTCAACAACAGCAAAAACGTCGAGAAAAATTTATTGGCCAAATATTTTCGCTGGTTCTTCATTTTGTTTGGCTGTTTTGGTTATGTTTTGGCTGTGAGTCCGGCAAGCAAATAAATCGTTGGAAATGCCGGTATCTCTTCGCTCTCTCCTCTTGTTTTTATGGTTGCTTCAGAGCGTATTGCATTTCTTGGATTATTCCAATGCTTTACCCCAACAACAACAAAAAAAAAAGAAAAAAGAAAAAAATGCGCACCGACTCACACAGATTTTGGCCTTCAACAGTTTAGGCTAAAATTATTTCGAATGGATTAAACGATTCGCTTTGACATTATGTCGCTGTTCGATACAACGTCGCAATGGAATTCCATGGATTTCATCGACAGTTTGTGTGCAAATAAAAGAAACAACAAATATTTTACGCATTTTTTTTCATGTGCGAAAAAGAGATAGAGGAACACGATGGATGCGCGCTTTGCCACAATGCATAATCATTTTATCACTTGAATACTTGCATATTTCAATGCATTGTTCGGTTTAATTTCAACCCTGTATGAAAAATGTTGAAGACATGTTAGTGCAAAAAATGGAATAAAACCCAATGATCGCGAGTCAGAAAGAAAGAAAAATCATGTTGAAATTCTTTTCGATAAAAAAAAACGCACAGAAGAAGAAATAACATACAACACACACACACACACAAACACATACATACAGCATCCGAGAGCATACAACGTGCATGGCACTGAGCTCAGGTAGAAGGAGAAAAGTGAATAAAAAATGAACGATAAACTAAATGAAAAGAGAGAAAAAAGCGGACAATTCACATTGCATTCCGGTACCGGTATCCGTATTCGCTGTATTGACGAGATTTATTTCACGAAAAAAAAACACACACACACAACAACAACAACAACAACAACAACAACAACAACAAGAACAGCAACGTTGAAGAGAAGAGTAGAGAAAAAATAGCACGTAATGTTAAAAGTACAAGAGAAACATACGATGGTACAAAATGAAAAGATGCTTTTGAATAAGAGAAAAAAAGCAAGAAAAAGAACAACAACACCAATCCGAGTTACAGTACATCTCTTTAATATACATACTTCGGTGCATTTAGCAATAATAAAATAAAATGCGCTATCGAATGGCTTGTACTGATGCAAGTGAAACACATACTGGCAATCAACATGCAAGTGAAGACAAATTTGCAACGCATCGGTAAAATATTCGCTATAATCTTTTTCTATCTCGCTCTTTTTCGATGCGTTCTAGAGTCAAAATGATCAGCAGTCTCTGGTGCCCAGTGCAGTGAATAGGGAGAGACAGAGAGAGAGAGAGAGAGAGGGAGCCATGTACAATGATGCACATTCACTGTGCAGCAAATGCATGTTTGTTGTATATTTGGTTTACCCATTCCGCGTTCGGCTCTTTGGCTGTGCGTATATGCGCAATGCCCGTGAATTATTTATGTGCGCAATATCATCACTTTCTGTGTGCATTTTTGCGATTCGTTGATTGTTCGGTGTGAAAGTGGCTTTATGTGGCTGTATATTAGTGTGGTCAATTTACCAAGAATCATTGAAACAAACGAAAAATGAATATTTATACAAACAATCTACAAATTGCATATGCTTAATTTAAATGAAGAAGACGATCTGTGTGCTGCTTCTACAGCTTTTTTTTGGTCTTCTACGGCTGCTTCTTCTTCTTCTTCCTTTTTCTTCGCCTTCATTATCTTCACCTTCATTCGTTTTGCGGCACGATCGGCCAATTCATTTCGTTTTTCCGATGAAAAATGGCCAACTTGAGTTATTTACTCTCTATCTCATTCGTTCACCGAAAAAACACACACACACACACAAAACAAAACAAAACAAAAATTATAAAATACATACACCGAAGAAAAATCGAACGAGCTTTTAACAATCCAACAAATTGCTTTATCTCTAAAACATTCACAGCCTCTCTGTCTCATCATATGGGACGGCGATAATGGACGCGCAAAAGGGAACATACAATCCACAAATATACGCACAGCTCAAATGTTGTATCGAATCCAGCGAAACGTCAGCGATTAACTTGAAACAATGCCGCAACATCAATAAATCTTTGAGCGTTTCCATCATTTAGACAAACATATTTGAACTCTCGCGCGGTCCATCGGAAATTGAACAATGGCCCCAACATTTTATGGCGCATTCTTAATTAAGGCTCTTGCTCTTGCGCTTGCGTTTTTTTTGTTTTGTTCGTTCGCTTGTTCCATAAATGCGATATTACTCATTCAAGGCGAACAAAATTGCAATGCCAAAGTTCCATCCGTAGAAAAAACATCCAAAGAAAAAACAAAAACCAGTTCGTAAATATCAACACACCGCATTGAATTGTGTATACGGCACATTTTTATGCATGCATCGATCTTTGGCTTCTAGTTATAAACTCTTCCTCATTTCAATTTAATAGCTGGACATTAAGACTATTCGGATTTCCCATTTTTCTAATGAATTGATTCGTCATCGAGCATCAATTCTAAAATCACTTCGCATTCAGTTCACACGCATGTGGAATCCAAACACAAACAACAACAACAACAACAAAAATGAAAGGAAATTTGTATTCGTCAGAATTAACAACATTGTATTTATATTATATATAAATGTATATTTGTCTAAATTTCAACATTGTCGCGCATTCAATTCGTATGTCTCATATGGTTCACACAACGTACCTGTTCCGTTGTGATTGGACCGCGAACGTTGCTCCGATGTGCTGTGCTGCTGCGGTTTCATTGTTAATCTTTCCGAAATCTCTGGTGGATTTTATTTTTTTGTCTTTTACAAATATATTTTTCTCATAAAATGAAATCCGGCGGGTGTGAAACTAACGAAGAGAACGCACAATGCTTTTCTTTATCGACGATAATTAAAAATGAAATATAAACCTGTCTATCGTTTAAATTTATCTAAAAGAGAAAAAAAAAAACGAAAAAATTCGCCCTTTTTCGGTTGAAATAAATGAGCGCTTCTAGGTAACCCGGTGCGTTCGTCATGTATTTGCTGGTGTGAGCCCCACTCAATGGACTTTAAGTATGTCTCAATTGTTTTAGTTTTTCGTTTTGGCTTCGTTCACATTAACTACTGCTGTTGGTACTGTTGTTGTTGCACTTCCATTTTCAATTTTTTTTTTCTCTGTACGTTTCGTTTGCTGTTTGCTTCAATATCATCGATACATATCGGAGGAACAAAAAAAAAACAATAGAAAATCATGTGGAAAATAAACAAAAAAAAAAACAGTAAATGAATGAAACAAACATGAGAGATTGTTAACGATGCAAACGAAAGCGATTGACGGCTGTAAAGTGAATCAGCGATTGTTCATCAATCGTATTTCGCGAACGTTGTATTTGCATTGTGAAAGAGGACATTGTACTAGTGTACTTGGCTCACCGGTCTCTCTCTCTCTCTCTGCGTGTGTGTGTGATTGCGCTTGTTTGGTGTGCAATTGAAGCTTGATGCTCAAGTACATTGCTAATTTTTGCTAAAACGAAGCATCACTTTGTGATTTATTCTCTTCGATGTGCACATTCTTGCCTCCTGAAACAACAACAACAACAACAACAACAACGAAAAAAAATGGGCAAACGAATGAATAAGACCAAATGAATAAAACAGAACGGTCGAAGTTATCTCTTTTTTGGCATCAATCATGTAATTTTCTTATTGAATTCACCCCACTAACGATGTGACTGTTGAGCGTGAACAATGTCAATAAATCGAACAAGCCGTCGTGGCAGGATTTTTCCATCTGGTTTTATCATTGAACCGTACAATTGTTGTCAATATAGCTGCAGCAGCAATACCAACGCCAAACCGTTTGCTCTTCTCTCGTTTGCGCAAATGCAAACGCATTGCACTGGTAACATCGACGCGGCAATGATGAATTCGTGCTTCGCCTATGGAAGTAGGTTGTCCCAATTCACATACACTTTGCGGTCACTTATCCGTTTCCATTTCAAAGCCATGGGTGGGAAATCAATTATTTGACGCAAAACTCAAAGTGTTTGTGCCATGGCAATATTTGATTTGCATTGGCGAAAAAAAAAATGCATTTCAATTGAAAATTGTCGATTTATTGTCGATGGTTGTTTTTCACGAATTTAACGCTATTTTGTTTGTTTTGTATGCAGCCCGAAAAAAAAAATTCACCTGAATTTTGAGTGAGATTAACGAAAGACGGTTTTTGTTTTGTTGGTGTGGATTTCTCGTTTTTGTAGCGGAATAAAATACAAAAAACCTGATGTCAATCGACGACAAAATGCATGATGCTGGTCAGCGGCAATATTTAAATGCCTTCGTTGTCTTTTCTCTCGCTCTCTCTCTCTTTCTCTCTTTTGATGTTTCTTTAACCTATAAATAATCATGTTGTCACCAATAAATTATTGTTTTATAATATAAACTACAGTAACGAAATAAGATCACCGAACCAATATGCGACACGCGAACGCAAACGCCCGAACCAAACGAATACCAAAGCGTGAAATGACACTCCGATTTTTACGTTTTAAATACAAACATCAAAGTGATATGCAGTGCGATTTAATTCAAGTTTGTTGAGCATATTGTTGTTGTTGTTGGTGTGTGAGCGAACAGGCCAACGAGCCAGCTAGAGCCAATCGAGCAACGAATCAATGGTTGGCGATGGTGTGTTCATTGGAATGCATAATGCGAACGTGAACCAGCTAAAATGAAGAATGCGCTTGAGAGCGCAAATGCATTTTTGCTGTTTTTAATGCAGCAGCAAACAGCGCGAGCAACAGCAGTTAATCCGAACGTGACGTATTTCGTTTGAATCGATGGCCGAGCAATTATTTAAACTAATTCACTTTATATTTTATAAAATTTCACGTCTTAAATGGGTAACCATATGGATGTAGTATATACACTTGCCGAGAGAGTCTCATTGCCTCTCTTGGTCTCTCATTATCGCATTAGTTCACTGAGTCAGACCCAGCCATTTGTTGTTGGTTAATCGTTCACTGCAATTGGAATGTTTAATTTGATAGTTTTCAGAAAAGCAGCGGCATTTCAAGTAAAAATTAAAAAAAAAACACACACACTCAAGAATATCGATTTGAACAAAATCTTGGAAGACATACCGTATGCAAGTGTATGGCATTTTAGTGTGGCTTGAAAATTACCTGTTGGTTATTGGCGTGCTCGCTGTCGTTTATTGTTATTATAAATGTGTTTAAATAAATGTAGACATTGAGGTTGTTAGATTTTATGTTCTTCTACATTTAAATCTAAATGACTTCAAATTTAACACGAAAATCTACCCAAAATCCCAACTGCGTAATTCATGTGCGGCTTTGATGTCTCCTTTATTTTTGGATGTTCGCACACCATCGTTGCATTTACTGTGAAGAGAGCTCTCACACAAACCGGCTATAAAGTTCTGAAGTGTTGGCCACGAAATGGTGTTTGATTGGTGCAGGTGCACAATGCACCTTCCACATGTTCACCTGAGCACAAAACTTTTTTTTTTTCAAAATGATATATATAACGGCCTACGTACGACTTTATCTGGTGAAGTCATTCGTTCGTTCGCTCATTTTCACTGCTCTCTTTTGTTTTACGTAGAAAATGAAAAAAAAATTATATTATTTGTGTATTTCCTTTCTTGCTCATTCTTACAATTAAATCAATTAACCATTCTAAACAGCGCCCAAAACTCAAAGAGACAGATGTAATAAAGAGTTGAAATGACCGCCACTCGTTTTTGTTCCCCTCTTGTTTTTCATTCGTTGGGTTTGATGACGCATAACAATTTAACATCATCACAATCTTATTTTAATGTACCTTTATCAACCAAAAAAGAAACAACAACAACAAAATATTGTCTCTTTAAACAAAAACACACACACACACACACAAACATAACTTCACAGAAATTTCGGATATAATTTTCAGCTCGTCGAAATAGACGACACGAAAATCCATGTTCAGTCTTTTGTTTCAGAGCGCATCACATATAACGAGAGATAAAAAAATTAAATCTACATAAAGAAGATGAAAAACATGGAATGTTTTGTTGTTGTTGTTGTTGGTGGTTTTTATTGTGACAGGCGACGATCAAGCCAATTAAATTTTACAGGAAATTCGGTGTTTTGTGGCCGTTGAGTTATGGGTATTACACATCGAGAGCTCTTAATGTGAAAATTAAAATGAATGTTGACCACATGAGTGGCCTGCGTGCGCCACCAGAGAGAGTGAGAAAGAGAGAGAGAGAGAAAGAGAAAGAGAGATATTGAAATGAAAAAAAAGGCTGAAAAGAGACGCGCATTCAAATTCAAGAAAAAAGCGCTATCTCCAAAGCAATCTTTACAATGGTGACCAGAGCACCAACAAGTATCTCAATCGAACGAGACAGAAGAAGAAGTAAACCGACCAAAATTCAGGTATTGGGGAAACAGACCGACACTTGTTCGCTTTGATTCTATTTGGCAAAACCTAAATGAGCGACAAAACATGAAACTGAAAACGATCTTTTGCGGTACCAAAAAAAAAAAACTACTGCGTTCACCGCCATTTCATTAAATGAATATTTAAATCGTTTAATTGGTCGATAGTCTTGGACGCCAATTATGGAAGGCGAAATAAAGCTATAGAATTACGTCTAAATGAATGTTGAAAAATCATTTAATGAATGAATTGATGGCTTCGCAAAAGTGGAGGCCGAATGAGCCTCTGCCCATAAATTATTATCTTGACTCAAATCATATTAGACGGGAATGGCTTAAGATTCTCAGATCACTTCCCATTGATAAACAAAAAAAATTTAACAACGATTTTCCGCTTGATTTTACACTTTCTATTTCAATTGGCTGTGCTACAAATCACTTTCGAATCGAATTCGATTGTGGCCGTTTTCGCATGGATGAAGAAACAAAAAAATTAGCATTAGCATTAAATTTAATTTTCCAGTGTGTTCTGTGTGTGCATCTTGGCCAGCAATGCTGATGGCATTTTCAATGCGCTGTGAAAATCGAGCAACGTGTGTGTTTTAGTTGGTTTTGCCATAAATTTACTTGCAGAATAGATCAAACAATTTATTCACGCCCTTCGCCAACCCGAAAAAAATGGTATACAAGCCATTCCAATTTAAGCATAGACAATTCGAAAATATCACACACAATTGCGCGGGCTTTACCTTTGTTCCATTTTAAATTGTGTGTTTACTTTTGTTGTTGTTCGATTCGATTGAATTGCTCGATGCCATTTGATTGCACGTAGTGTACACTGCACAACCCGAGTGTACTGTACAGCATTCCAGAGCCCCGATGTTTTGTGTTGGCGACAGAAAGTAACGGCATTTCACTAGTCAATAGCATGTTTCGATGTGTGTTTGCAATTGCAATTGCATTATTTATGACATTAATGAGTAATGACTTAATGTTTCGAATCGAATAATCGCATTCCGAAACAATCGACACGCCACAAAGCAGCGACAGGAGTGAAAAAGAGACAAAAAAACGGCCTCAAATGAAAGAATAAACATTGAGGAATTGCCAAGCGCACAACTAGTAAATGTCTCGTGTTGTTATGTTTTTGTTTTTTTTTTTGTTGTTGTTGTATTTTCATGTGTGGCAGCATGGCTCATATCATCGTCTCCCATGAAATCATCTGGTAATGTTAATTAGATTTGGTAAACGAACGAGCATGCGCCCGCGCACATAGCTCAAGCTTGTTGCAATTCGCGCTCGTTGGGGTTTTGTTCGCTTCCATCAGCCGATTGTCGCCCGTTGCCGTCATCTTGAAATGTGCACGCTTAAACTTACCGATCACGTCGTAGCCAACATATACAATTAAATTTGTCGGCACCAAATCGAATGGCGCATCAAGTGAACGACGCGCCACTTTTTGCCCACTATTTTTTGTTTTTTATTCCAAGTATCCTCTCCATGGCTTAGATGCGCTTAAAATAGAGTCATTTGAAGTCTATGGCATTGCCTCAAGTCTCAGCTGACTGCTTCGCTTCGTTTCGCTTGTGCCCTATCTGTACATTTCTCTAGCGACCGTGCGCGTGCAAATTGTCGCCGATGCAATAGAGAACGAGTGAAAGAGTATACACAACGATTCATCGATTTACCTACACAAAATTGTACCATGACGCACTTCACTTTGCAATCCCATAATTCGGTGTACAATGTTCACTTTGTATAAATAGAAAGAGAAGAAGTTTCTTCATTATTCGTGTTTCTATTTTGAAATTTGTTGAGTTTCTTTGACTTGTTCGAAATGATTTTCGCATCGAATGTGTGATTTTTTGCACTGGAAACAGACACGAATTCTTCTTACATAAACAAAAATATTTATACAACACACCGCTCTAGAGAGAATTTTCAGAAGGACAACAGCAACAACAACAAAAAAGTAACTGCATCAGTATTTTTCGTGTCGTCAGTCGACTGCTGTCAGTGATCAAATCGAACGAAACAGCGTACAAAGAGAATGAACGCAATTCAAAAAAGATGCTCGAATCGAATCGTGTTCTGGCGTAAAAATCACTTCATCCTCGTGTGTACATATTTTGTGCACTCTTAGTAAATAATTAAAATAAAGCAAAAGAAACGAAACGAAAAAAAAAATGAATAAATGCTGTTTACAGAAGTTTTCTTTGTCTCAGCAAACACGAGCATCCTCTTCGGCTGCACTGTTTATTTTTCAAGAGAAAATCCATAAGTGCATTGAATTTTCGTTTTTCTTTTGCTTTTTTTTTGACAAAGTGAATGGTGTGTGCTATTTATCTGCATGGATGCTGTTCACTGACTGTCTGCAAACCGAATGTATAAGAAACGCTTTGATGCAATGCTCCAATGAATATTGATTCAGTTGAACATGTGTCGTGGATTCCATTCGAAACGGAAATGAAACACGTTTTTTTTCTGTATTCCGTTCCATTTTTGTTGTTGTTGTAATCATGTAATTCATTTTTGTGTCTCTTTTGAACAAGGACTTTTTAAACTGACGGAAAACAATTTATGCTTTTTTTCGTGTATGTTGCGAGTGCATCGCAATGAAATCAAATTTTATCAACCGATTGAAGGGCATACCTTTAGAATTATCTGAAAAAATGCAAAAATTTCACATCGTGATGTAATTGCCATGATTTCAAACGGAAATAGCAATAAACCGAATCAAAAAAAAAAAAAAATTGTCGAAACAACATCAAAAACATTCAAAATTTCAACAGACAATTCAAATGGAATGAAAATTAAATGCATGTCAAATTGATGCATCGCCAACCTGTTTTTCACGTGAATTTTAAAAACAGGGGAGAAACCGATTAAAGGGATTGGCGCAACGAAACACGTCTATTACAAGATTATGCGATCAGCCATATGTCGAAATTATAGAGCAAAAATAACCAATAATAATTAAAGTCCGATGAAATGTATAATTTTTTGCGCCATGTTTGAGTGAGCTGCCAATCGTAATGATCGATGATGGCTGGATCATGATCAATATTTGTTGGCTTTGTTGCAAACAAATAAAAGAAAATCAAGTCAATAAAAGGATTTTTTGTTTTTGTTTCGCCGAAGATTTCAACACTTTAATCCGCGCGTATTATGTGGGAACACTCTTCCTCTTCACTTTCACTTAATTCACAGCGCACAATACTATAATTTTGTAAATCAAGCGCGGCTACTATCGATGCATTCCGGCGTTGCGCATTTGCACTGGATTTCATCATTTCCCTTTTTCGCGTTGATTCTCGAATCGACGGCGTGTGTGTGTATGTGTGTATAGTGCGACTCTCATATGACTAGTTTGATATCAAATTCTTGCTGATTTGTTATTTTCTCAGCCTCTTTTTGCTAGCAGGCCATTTTTCATACTCGAACGAAATAAATATAACAACAAAAACAACAACAAAACAACCACAAAAATCCAACGCTGTCTACTCACGTATCTATTTTAATATGTAAATGTGACCATGTCATGGGCACACAACGCAACCCGAATTCCAACCGATGAAAGACATTCGTTTTTGCTAGTCATAATCACATAAAACAAATGTACACTTGATCATTTGATCGCTTGATCCCAAAACAAAAATACACGCAAAAATACCAACAAAAGCGTTCGAAAACGGTCTAAAAATAAATGCAAATGCAATTGTGATATGCAAAATGGACGCGCGAGCGCAATGGAGCATAATTTAGTAGCGCTGTGAAGACATGTGACATTAACCACTTTAAATTTCGATTAAATTAATACTCTCTTGATCGAATGGAATTCGAAGTGTTATGCCGTCTCCGTTCGATGGTTCAACATTGGATATGCAAACTACCATGAACAAAACAAATCTTTTCACCGATTTGCGATGGTGATCGTTTTGTTCTGATGCGTTTTAACATGTTCACGTACGCTTATTGCGTTGAATATCACACTGGATTGCTGAAATCGAATAACAATATTCCTGGAAAAATAGCCGCCATGAAAATGAAATACGTTCGACAAAATGTAGCTGTTGGCTTGCATTCGGTCTTCATGTTTCTATGCTTAACAACACCATACCAAATACAGTCAGAGCTGGATTTGTGCGCATTTACATTCACTCAATGTAACAACAACAAAAACAACAACAACAAAAAATGTGCTTATTGGTTTGCTGTTACTGTTTTGTCGTCGTCTCTTCATTACCGCTCTTTTTTTTTACCCCGGCCATAATTTTGTGCTAGACCAAAACAAACATGAAACCTGTGAATAAATGCAATTATTTGATTTAGTCGGTGTTGTTTCAATGTGTTTGTTCTTTGTATGATGATTTTTTTTTCTCTATGCGCCGTTTATCGCCTGGATTTTTCTTTTATGGTTCTTTTTTTTTTTTGTTGCTCTTCGTCATCTGATGTAATTGCACCGCATGGAACGCGTTCAATTTGTTTGATTTATATGCTTTAACATGTTATATTGATGTTATTGCGAAGTCGTCAAATTCAAGCAGAAATAAAAATCGCGTTTTTTTTTCATTTACTTTAATATTCGATCCATAACTTCTCATACAATTTTAGTTTTTTTCATTTGAATTTTTCTGCAAAAATATGAATATTTTTCGTGTTATGAATCGACAGAATCGACATAAGCCGTTGTTTGAAATGTGTTCGTGTACCTGTTTTCTATACTTCACATTGTAATGAAATAGAAGAAAAAAAAAACAACGAGCCAATCAATTTATTTTATAACATAGAAAGAATGGTGTTCACCACTTATTTACAAAATATATACATCTATAAAATTATAAATGGTTTTTTTTTCTCCGTTTTTGGGCCGAAAAAATGTGCATTTTTTTTTTTTTTTTGGTTCATGTGTAACATCAACCTGAAAAACGTACGTGGCGATAACGCGAACAAATCAAAAATTCAATCAGTTTTGATTCGTAACGATTTCGCGATTTTTCGAATCCATTCTCTGTCTCTCCTTGCTCAATTCGATAGAGGTGCGTTTTGTATGCATAACGAGTTTTCATTGTGCTGCATTTTTCGACTTTTTCGTGTTTTTGCGTTCACTCATTCGCTCACTCACTCAATTTCACGTTTTAAGCGGCTTCAGCGAGCCGTGGTTGTCTGTTTTGCTTGTGCTGCGCTCGCGCGTCGCACACATTTGCAATGCCAAACTGAAATGAACATCGATGGGTGCATGTGATTCGTGTCTTTCAAACCAATTCGAAACAAGTGAATGTACCCGATTACGAACAAGTAAAAAGAAAGAAGTATATAAATGAATAGAAACTCCGTTTTCAAATGCAACTACAGCGCAGAGAGAGAGAAGAGAAAAAAAAACGCGACCATTAAATAGTTTTCATTTTTCACCAATGATCGGGTGCCTAGCATTCAACCAGCCAATTCTCTTGCGAGCGTTCCTCTTTCATTTGGTACACACGCATGGCAAATGCCACATTCATAAATTTATCCAATATTTTCATTTCACAGTTTCTTCTTTGCGCAAATTTGCCAAAGTATTTCTGCGGTGTTTTGTTGTTGTTGTTGTTATTATTTTTTCCTATCTGCTTGTGCTTTTGTGCTGGCCGTGGTGTATTGGGCATTTTTTTTTTTTTTTAATGTTCATTGCGTTACAAAATGTATGTGGCGGTGAGGTCACACACATTGCCATTTGCATCAGTCACCAGTGACTCAATGACTATAAAAATCCTCATGATGGTCCATCCATTCAGCTATTTCCTAAGGTTTTCAATTAATTTCGTATCGTTTAATTTCCAACGATTATTTATTGGATGATTGAAGGCCTAGCGGTGTGTTCGGTTTATAAATGGTTGGCAAGATGAGTGCGAAACAATTCGTCGGGAGAGAAAAAATCGCACACACACACGCAAATACTATCGTGTACTTATCGCTGGCTAATAAGTTGATTTATAATATTTGACACCCGTTTCGAGTGCTATGTTGGCCATCTAACGGATGTGCAATTTTGCGATGCATCTCCGATGCGAATTGATTGTGTGTTGTATGCGAATTTATACGAATGTTTGAGCATATTTTCGAATTATTTTATGAAACTTTCAAGCAAGACTTTAATGAATATTGAGTTTTTTATTGCGAGTTCAGATCTTTTTTTTTTCCTCCGCTCAACACTTAAATTTATTATGTTGATTGAAACTCAATTGCAGCGAATACATTTGTGAATCACTTGTGCCAAGTTGCACAGTCCAATTCCCGGAGAAACCATCCAATTTCGTTAAAATTTCATTAACATCGTTTATTTTGTTGTTGTTGCTGTATACGCTTTGCTCGGTTGCGCTCATTATCGCGATGATCTTTCTGAAAAAGGACACATCAAATATCGTATATCATTGCATGGCATGGGCAATGTTTTAAGATTTCAGCAAAACAAATAATCAAGATAATGAAAACATGAAGAAAGAAATAAAAATAAACACTAATATCAACCAAAATGAAATGAACAACAACAACAACAACAAAAACATGAAAAAAAAAGAAAAGACAAAAGCCAAACCAAGAACAAATCAAGTCTTTGAGTTAAACACATCATTTAGCCACAATATTAGCGCATTTTGTCGAAATGAAATCTTTTTGTGTCGTTGTCGTTGATGTGTTGCTGTTTTTTTTTTCTTTCGTTGGTCGTTTATGGGACCGAAGCAAAACGTATAAATTTAATTTAGATTGTGATTCGTTGGTGATTGGCCATAAACTGTATTTGGTCAAAAATGGACAAGTGGTTTGGCCGTTTCATTTTTGCTCTCTATTGACGCGATCGTACATGTTATCGTTTTGTCTTGTTGCCTCCCCATTTTCGGGCACCAAACTGCTCAAATAATCAACATATCGCCATCAAATTATCAACATGAAGGATACCGAGCAAAATACGTACAATTTTACAATGTTTTATTGGATTTCGTTTGAAATGACATGATAGCAATATAAAATAAATGCTGCACGAATCAAAATTGCTGTCAACAGTAGAATTTAGCTAAATACACTGTGGTCCGATTGTGGTTGGATAAATAAGTGCAAACATGACTTGGTATTTTGGTGACACCATCCCAAAATATTTATATAAATTGACAGATAAATTGATACGGAAACAAAAAAAAAAAAGCAACAAAAAAAATCGCTTACAAAAGACGAACAAACTTGTTGAACGGATTCAAACAAAAAAAAGAAATTAAATTCGAGAATAAATTATGGCGAATATGTCACTTTATCGCGTCGTTTTTTTTTGTTGCTCTTTTTAATCTTCGATTCGTTGTTTACATTAATTTCCATAGATTTGGATTTCTTTCTTAACAATCGTAATTTATTGATCACACAGTCAAAATGCAGACTGTGACCGTGTGAGTGTGTGCTGCTATTTATGTGCTGTGCAGCGCGCATTCGATCACCATCAGCCGCATTAGTATTCAAATGAAGCGAACAAAATATGATGAGAATGAAAACGTTTTGTGGACTACTTGTTCCAGAATGAACATGATAAAACAAAACACCGAAAATGTCCAAATTCAGCAAAAATCGCTCACACCAACCGCGAAAACAACAACAACAACAACAACAACAAAACGATCAGCACACGAACAACAAGTCAAGCAACGGAGACACAACGGATATATTGATAAAAGAAAAAGTTCCCACACCGATTTTCGAATGGTTTGGGTTTTTGTTTGGTCATTGCTGCGATCGCTGTTTTCATTCAATCGAATGTTTTGTAATTTCTTGAAACCGCAACAAACTGATCCATGATATTTTTTCGTGTTTGCTTTTTTTTGTGTGTGATTGTCTGTGTGTGTGTGCATGTTTGTGTTGGGCTGATTCTGAGTCAATTTCATGGCGGCCCAAAACCAGTGCTTATCGTCAAATTTGTTTAGTTAATGCGACGAGAACCGTTGTGTGACCATAAATCATATTCAAAATCGATTGTTTGTGTGAGGCTAAGCGATCGTACCAGCTCAAAACACTCACACCGAGCCCACAGTGCGCGAAAGAAAAATCGATGCTGTCAGATCGTTTAATTGAAATGTTGGTATGCAGAAGCACTATGTTTAACACCATTGTTGATATTGAATATGACATATTCGCCAAGAGGCGAATCTAAAACAACACCGACCATTACATATAGAATTTGGTTGTTCTGTGCGATCAGCATCGATCGTTCACTTAACAAACACTGCAACAGTGCGCACAGGTATCCGTCGTTCTTGAATGCCCGCTTTCAACCGGAGCTATTTCTCAAGCCACTTATTTTATTAGCACCTAAGGCCATTTCAAGCACACACACACACACACACACACAAACTCAAGCTGAAGCTCAATGTTTATCTCGTGTGCTCCAAAATACCACATATGAACTGAGTTAATAGTGCTCTCTGGGTTTCTGGCTCTCTTATTCACTTGCTCTTCAATGATTCTCGCGAGTAATCAACCATTTCTGAACGTCACAGCCTTGTTTATTGTTTATCGTTTTTTTTTTCTTCTTTTGTTTTTGTTTTACTTCAGTTGCTTCTTTCAATACATTCAAATGTCTAATTGAAAATGAGGAATTACACATTTACAAATAATATTGGAAAATTACACGCTACAACATACAATTTGATTATGGTTTTCGGCATCCATTGCAGGCATTGATTTTCTACTTACTGCAATCGAATTTGATTGCATAGACACTAATGACATGGATTCATTGCTTGTTATTTTACTAGGTAGACTCGGATTTCGGTATGTTTTTCACCGAATTTCACCCGAAAAATATTCGTCACACCCGCCAATTCACGATCGATTGCATTTTTCGTCACATTTGGCTCTTTCACTTCGGTGAAATACTGTCGAAAATAATTGACGTAACGCTAGACGAATTCAATTGATTGGAAATATATACGGTGTGTGTACAAGAGAATGGTGAACAACAACAACAAAATTCAGCTTGTATTGGCAAATATCACATCTGCTTTAAGAGCTAATTAGTTTGTTTACAGCTCGTTACCATTGTTTATTAATTGTTTATGGAATGTATTCAAGTGTTTTTTTGTTTTCTTCAGATTTCTTTTCTATATGGCGCTTGTCTTGTTTTTTTTTTTGTATTTGGGTTTAACTCATTAACGAGTGTTTTTTTGTTTTTGTAACGATAGCATGCACTTCAAATCCAAATTGACTCTATGCACAATGATTTTTGAATTGTTTCTATGAAAAATGCATTTTTTTTTTATTTACTGAATGCAACGAAACATAATTGAATGCAAAGGAAAAAAAACGTTATAAAAATCACACATCAAAGCGCATTTTTTATTTCTTCAAAAATTTTCCTTTCAAAAACGTGTAAAATAACTGCAGTTCATAGACAACAACAACAAAAAAACACATACAATTGAATAATTGCTTTAGAAAAGAGAGAGATACACACACATACACGAATATAGTTTTGAAGTACAAAATGTTTGGTTAATGGCATGCCAACGCTGAAAACAATGCATTGTTCGATGCATTTTTTTGGCGATTGTTACTACTAACATATCAAATGGAATGCACGAAAAATTCATAAGAGGAAAAAAGAACACACTCAAAATTAAACACAGACGAAAAAAATATGAAACAATCAACCGTCACTCAACGTTGAAATATTTGTGAAATAATTAACGAAATAGTTTGAATGCACTAGAAAACAAAAGGCCATATTTAAGCAGCACACCACCAAAATGCTGAATGAATGAAACATTAAAAGATCATTTTAATAGATGTGTTAATTAGCAAAGAAATTTGTTCTAAATTTTTACTCTCTGTTATTGTCTTTTCATATTTTTTTTTTTGTTTTTGTTTTTAATTATTTCCATCTTCATATTGTTTCTCTTTAGGTGCACGGGTCAGGTCTATTCGAGCTGCGATTAAAATACTTTAAGAATGACTATGGAAGGGACAAAGATGGCATTTGCTGTAGCGGGAAAACGGATCCAGTAACGAATCAATGCATTGGTACATGTAAAACACGATTTCGTGTATGTTTAAAGCATTACCAAGCTAAAATCGATATGTCATCACCGTGTACGTTTGGCGATGTCATGACACCGGTTGTAGGCGAAAACTCCATGAATCTAACAGCGCTCAGTGAAAATCTCAATTTTGTTAATCCCATCCGATTTCCATTCGATTTTACATGGCCGGTGAGTAAAAATTGTTTATTGCATATTTAATTTTTTTTTTTGAATCTTTAAAATTAAATAACATTTTTCTCTCTTATTCAAATGAAGTTTAAACATTCTAAGCGTACATAAAATAACACCGGAAATTAATTCAACGAGCATTGTCACACGAACAGTGGAAAAAAAACGACGTTGCTCAGAATAAATTTCAGAAAAATCGTTATTGTCGAATCAGACAACATTCATAATCGCCAATAATGCTCAAATTTAACGTCTTCATTTGCAAGAGATTTTCCCAATTTATCACATTTATATTAGCAGCATTTGCATAAGAGTTGATTTCATCATTCCATCCAATGATAATCCAAACGACAACTGCGCTCATACATCCATTTTACTGGGCTTTTCTAGTTGACTCTGATCATTATGCGTTTGTACATCGAACAAAACCAAAAAAAAAAAAAAAAAAATGTGTACACATTTCTAGTGTGTGACCGTTAAAACGGATTAAAAAGACACATGACGAATGTGCAAGAGCATGGAGCCAGAAAGCGTTAGAGCGAGAACAAAACATTGAGAATAAATACGATTGTTTGCTGAGCTGTTCGTACAAGCAAACGAACAAACAGAACGATAAATATGACAAGAACAACCATCATTTTGAGTTTGTGTAGTTTGAGGTGAAGCGATGGCAAAACATCTGCTGTTTTTCAGGTTGGTCAAAGAAAACAACACACAAACAGCACAACACACACACACACAGTTCGAAAACAACAACAACAACAACAACAACAACCATAACAAAAAAGGTTTCCGAAGGGGAACTTACGCAGCTCTGCGTTCTATGCAACATACGCACATGCACGGCCACGTACAACAAAACATGTTCACGTCACTCACCAATTCCACTTTTTATATGAAAACGATGAAAATGGTTTTTCGGACATTGGCGGTGCATATTCAAAATAATCGCCGCGCAGCACACACACGCGCATTCAGTCAGAAAAATAAGCGGAAATTACCGTCAAGGACATTTAAAAGCGACCGCACTTTTATTCGTTCAACGTGCCGCAATTTGGCATCCTTTGATCTTTTCGGTCGGCAAAATTCGACAATTGATTTTGGCATCGTAAAACAGATACAAATTTGGCCAACTGAGTGAAAAAAAAAACAACCTTTCACTAAATTCATTCTCGTAAAATCATTTAGAGAATTACGCACTCGATGCACACTTGGAATGTTCTTTCTCTTTCTGGATTTTTTTTTTTTGTATACAAAAAAAATGAACAATATTTTTTCTTTTGATCAATTGCTGGAACCCGTTAAATTATAATGCCGCTAACATGAATCTCAATATTTCGGTGTTTTTTTTTTCTTTTGAAAATTCCGAACTGTGTAACGATTGACAAAGAGAAACAAAAACAAAGCAAATTCCCTTTTCTGCACAAAACTATGAATAGAAAAGAATTATGCATAAAAAGGGGTTGAAAGAAAAAGAATGTTAGATTCTTTGAAACCCTTTTTTTAACCGTATTCAAATACATGAAAAAAACAAGCTTAGAATATACGCTTCATTGCTCGATGATCAAAAGGATGGAATGGAGAGAAAACCGGAGAACTTGAAATATGCGTCAAACAAAGCCGATGACAATGATGACTCGAAACGGTCGAAATCATCGAAATAAGTGTGTCAGTCAGTTTGGTTGATACAATGCGCCCCCAACTGCGAGTTAAGTCGTTTTCAGATATTTCTCACCGTGTGCTCAAATACATGCTCGGCTAGCATAATATGTTTCTTTCGTTTTTCGCATTTCGAAAATGAACAAGCGTGCGAAAATGATACAGACGAGAAAAAAAAACACGTAACTACTGAGTCCTTCGGAACCAAGCAAAATGTCGAACAATATGGCGTGTAGCTTTGTGCATTGTGCAGAATCTCTTTGTTTCGATCACAGCTCGCTTTTGAAATTGGATAATCGGCAAACATTGCAACGAGGACACGGCACAGCAGTTGTAAAAAAGAGCACGTAGTTTTGGCTGTTTGCAATATTTTGAATGACCCAGCATTCCGTGATGTAGCCAAAAAATATAATACTTGCATCTTGACTCGATGCAATGAGCACGGAGCACTGTTGATATTCGGTCGGATACCAAAATTCCAATCAAAGATTGACTCCAAAAAATAAAATCAAAGCCATAACTCCGATTAATTGATGAATAACTTAATCTTAATGTGTAAAATAGCCTTAATTCAACTGACAAGAGGTCTGACATCAGCATTTCATCGTTGGGCTACTTCAATCTATGGACACCGTTTGTGATTGATGTTCGAATATTTCGGTTAATTGAGTCGAAATTAATTTCGAAGTTCGTGGCTTGTAATTCTCGTTTGGTAAATGGCTCAATTAAAATGCCACATCAATTGAATTCGTTGCCACATCAAGCCGTGTGCGTTCTTGACATTCCCATTTTCCCGTGTGTTCGGTTCGAGTTTGCGTTCTGGATCATTATCAACAATACATTTATTTTTGTTTGACTCTTTGCGCCATATATTCTATATAATGCTCAAATTCGAGAAATATTCCATTGAATGGGATTCACATTTCATTTGCTTTTGTTGGCTTTGATCTGAATCGAGAAAAAAAAACGTATTTGTTTTACATCGAAAAATCGACGATAGCCTTTATAGTTTAAACATATTTTTGTGTTCTTTATCGAAGTGGCAACAGTGTGTGGTATTGTGGGATACAACAACAACAGCAAAAACTTTCAATCGCTCAATTCGGCAATGAGAAACGCCACGCAGAACATGCAATCATAAAACTTTGTATTGAAGAGAAAGAGAAAGAGAGAGAGAGAGAGAGAGAGAGAGAGAGAGAGAGAAAGACAACGAACCAACAACATTGAGTACCATCATCACAATACATAATCCACATTATGACTGTATCATTCATTATCTCTGGTGCATTTAATTTGAAATCAATATCACAAAATGTGTATATACATGCGCTGGTCCGTAGAGCCGAACTAAAGCGTCGAAACATAAAAATCGAATAAACGAATAAACAAACTAAACAGATAACAAACATGGATAAAGAAAAAAAAAATGAGCAGCGCACATAAATGAACGAAAAGAAATTACATGAAAAAGAGAACTTAAAAAGAACAAAATGAGGCGAGCACACAACAGCGAAAAAAGCGCACTGAAGACGAATATTGAAGAGGGAAAAAAAAACACACAACGCTCTCACTCAAACTCGCACACCAAAAACCCGGTGATGATGGAAACAATTTAAATCTTCTCCACACGTACCGATAGTTAAAGATCTTCACTCTTCAGCTTTTTGGTTCTTCATCGTCGTACTCTTTTTTCTTTCTTTCTTTCTCTTACTTATTTCAATCTCCAAGAATTTCGCACAGAAAAAACAAACGGCAACAAGAGAAAAAACAATAAACCGGTTCATTAATTTGACTGCATAAATCGATGTTCGCATAAGGTGCAGTGTAGCAGCAATGCAGATTTTCAATGCAACTGACCAACCGAAAAAAAAAAACACAACACAACAACACAAAGTCCAAAGCAGCTAAAGAAATAAGCACACAAAGGCTGGAAATCTAAAAAAACCCAGACCAATTTATACGGTGCTACATTCAGAATGAAACGAGCATCTTCTTCACAGGCATAAACCATTGCATTCTTTTGGATTTCAAGTGGAGATTTGTGTGTGTATGTGTGTTTTTTCTCAATAAAACAAAAATAAGCAACAACGACGAAAGATGATCGCATTCAGACCAATAGTTTTCGGTCAAATATTTTCATGCATTTCGTGGTATTTACGTTTATGGATTGTTTCACTGCGATCCACCGATGTTGAGAGAGTTAAATAAAAGGGAAAAAAAATCCACGAGAACCGAAAGATTTTAAGATCGAATTCGATGTTTTTGTTTTCGTAAAAGGAAAAATAAACGGAAAAAAAATCAAATGACTGTAAAAAGGTTGAAATTGTAGCCGATGAAAAAGATAAGCAATTAAAAAATATTAATGTTTAAATAAAATAAAATGCTGTACACCTTTCGCTTGATTTTTGGTTGAATTCGAATTTTCTGTGTGAGTGTTTTTCTCTCGTGTATTTTCTTTCAGTGATCGGTCTCTGCGCCTACATAACAATTACAATTTTAATCGGAATGATTTCATTGATAACACACTGTTATTTATAATACAAACATAGAGACAAAAGTGCCATCTTCATTCATCCAACAACAACAACAACAAAAATTCTATCAAATGCACTCAAATATAACGCCAAAGTTGATCGAATAACTTAATTGGATTGGAATGGTGAGAGCATACCCAGAGCTACACACAAACACACATCGTCGATGACACTGGTAAATCGAAAGACATCTCAAACGAATGGTGAAGTGGCAAGGCGTTAAACAGCCCCAAACCAAATATTTGCCTTCATATCAGTGACATTTATGGAAGCATTAAATGGAATGTGTGCTGGTGAAAGCGAAAAATGAATCAATTACAGTGTGTGTGTGTGTGTGCGCGCCAACCGCGACCAAAGACGTGAATCGAAGCGGCTGCGATTCTTGCAATCGTGTTGTCGTTTTTTTTTTCATTGAGCGCGCATCGAATTTTTTTTGCCCATCGACGATTAACCACTTCAATCATAGTGGATATGAAAACCACAACATGGGCTCACATATGTTTATCAATTCTTCATTTCTCTCCCTCTCTCTCTCTCTTTCTCTGGCTTTTCGTTGAGTTTGTGAACTGACTTTATCGAAAAATGCTTAGAGTATCCGTTACTTTGCAGTTGCCGTGCATTTTGTATATTTCATTTTATCGTTTTTATTCGTTTTATTATTTTTGTTCGGTAATGTTTTTCGTTATACGGTTATGTTGCCATCGATGCCAGCCAATGCGACTGATTTGTTCGGCTGTTTGCCTGTACACATATCGTTGTTCGTGTCATTCTATTTGCTTAAGTATCGATCCTCAAAAATATGTTGTATGTAAACGATGATTGTAAAGTGCATTTGACTCGCTCCGTACAGTTTTATGCCATGGGCTTACACATCACATAAAAACCACAGTAAGAGCCATGGTCTACATCAGAGGCTATGATATTTTTTTGTTTTTTTTATAAAGCAATTAAATGTGTGCACCACCTTGCCTGTCAACGGTGTCATTATGGTAACCATGTTAACTTAATGGTTTCATCGTGGTCAAAAAAAGGCTTAATCCCATTTATACCTCTGTTATATATGGTTTCCATGTGACAATGTCGCTAGAGCCGAAACAATTCATCCGAGAAAAAAAAAACGACTCACTTTATTGAGACTTGTGCTTTTGCCAATTCGGCAAAATATATCGGGCTGAATGACCGAAGTACCGTAAAATCACTGCTTTATTCACAAATAAACTGAATTAGTCTTCAAAAATCGATAAACCATATTAACGATCATTTTGTGTGTTCGTTCCATTCTTTGATTTTAGCGGTGGGTCTTCACATATTCATTTGCATGGCAGCATTTTTGCTTATACAGTGTCGTTTCTCGTTTCCATATTAATAGCAAAATAAATGCATATGATTTAAAACTACTTAAGAATACACACAAATGAAAAAACAAAGAGTATAAACATTGGCACAGAGTCTTCTATCTATTATTCGTCGATCGAATTGGAAGAGGAAGTGATTCAGATTCATTCATTATTTTACATTCATTCAGCCAAATACATCGAATGACACATTTTGCCCGTTAGAATTACGCCAAAGTTTGCGCTTGAAAAAAAAAGGTCAGGAGTTCACATTCGACTAATTTAAATATTTGGTTTTTGTGTGTTTTCTTTTCTATTCCAACAAAAAGACATTTTTTCCATCAAATCACGATTGATACCAAAATTGGGTGCGATTTAATCTTTTCCGTTATATCTTTTATTTCTCACTGGTCTCTTTGGAATTTCGATGAAGAATGAAAATAAACACACACACACACACACAAAAATGCCACTAGAACAATTGCTTACTGATTTGTGCGCAGCTCATAACGAACCGCAATGCTCTTTTGGCTTTATTTTCTACTTTTTGTTCTGGTTCTTTTGTTTGCCTACGCGCGCCATATGGAAAGTGACTTAACGATGTGAGAGACAAAAACGAAAACACACATCAAACGATCAGATTTTGTTTTCAATAATAAAAAAAAAAATGGAATCGAAAAAATATTGATGATATTTCACAGTTGTTTACATGAATGGGCAAATAAACGAAGTACGATCGAAATTGAACGTCAGCCAATCGCCCCCTGAAATCGCGTTTGGCGTCAGATCAAAATTGGTTTTCCACATTGTTTATGCATTTCACATTTCACAAGAGCCTGTATAAACATAGACAACACACCACAAGCACTGTTGAATTGTTGGACATCATTAAAAATTCTCCTTTGTGAAAATTGCTCCACACCATTCGGTATTCGTTATGATCATAAACAATTTTTCGTTGGTTCGTTCGTTTCCATCTGTTTTGGTTCAGATCTTTTAATTGGAAAAACTGCATCAATTTTCCAATTTGTCTGAAAACAAAACAGAAACAAAAAAAAAACAAAAACACTTCACTCAATTTAAATCGTTGATTTCGCTGTTGTTTCTTTTGTTATTAAATGCTATCCAATTATACGGTTTTTGTTTTCCATTTGAAACGGTGAGTGTTGATCGTGACATTTGGTCCAATATTCGACTGTGTGTGTGTATGTTTTTTTTCTTCATTTTCATTCTTTCTCTCTCTCCTTTGATCGATTATCTAAATAGATTGCACGCGTTCACGCTGCAACAAAAGCACGAAACAATGCTTCTATATGGTAAACTGTCAGTTGACCATGATCATGATCATGATCATTGATCAATCATATGTTTGAAAATGAAAATGGAAATGTAATTGTGTGCATGTCGATCGATCGTTTGTTGCGTCCAAACATCTCCAACATCAGGTCTCGATTGAACGCGTGGTTAATTGGAAACGAACAAATATCCAATTTAACAATAATACTTTGAACAATTCAACGGTTAAAACCTTTCGTTGTTGTTTGTTTGTTTTTTTGTTTTACTATGAAAGTAATCGGCAGAACAAAATAGCCATTGTTTAATGGGTCTTGACCCGCTAAAATGAATAAAGCAAATGTTGTATTGAAAAATACATTTAACTAATTAACGCAATAATTTTTTTGGCATACCAACCGATTATAAATCAAATATTTCCGTACAAAAAATGGACATTTCATTGACGTTCGGCACTTTTTAAAATTTCAAATAAAAGATGCACAGTATCGAAGTGGCCCACCCACTAACAAACGAAACTGAACAAAAGAAATATTGACTCTTTTATTATAACGGTACGCATTCAAGCCAGACATTTACATCACAACAGCAATTTTCAAGAATTTGATGAAACACAGTGTGCTGTTTTATAAAAAAAAAGTATATCTCTTGAAATTAGGGAAAACACATGCGTTCATTTAGCGTGAAGGCGAAAACAGCATGGGCACAAGCTCAACATTTTAACCATATTCTCAACGGATATTGTCACTCAATGAGCGCTCATTTAAAATTGTCAACAAAAAGTAGCAGCAAACAAAACAAAAAAACACGTCTTCATTCATTTTACAATAAATCTTTGCGTTAACGAGTCTCTCGTTTTCAGAAAAGAAATATGTTTGTCGTTTACGCTTTGATTTCCTTTTATTCGTGCTCACCAAACAAATGACGGTCGTGCCGGAAAATCGAAATCATCATGTGCAACTCGAACGATCTTGTGTGTGTGTGTGTGTGCGATGAAATCAAACGTATGAGTCGTCTGTTTAAAGGATAAGACAAAATTCGTGTCTCAGCCATTCCGGGCGGTATTCGTTTTGGTAGTTTTTTTTTTATTTGACGAATTGAGAATTTATTATAGGTACTTGCTTTCAACTACACCGAACTTTCTCCATTGAGGCAATTTTTCGACAATAATAACAAAAAATTCTCATTTTATTTTTTTCGTCTGTGGAAAATTGATAAAATAGTCACGTAGAGGGAAATTGAAAAACAAAAACGAAAAGAAAAAGAATTACTCCCTTCTTAATTGTCAATTGTTTACCTGTCTTTTTTTATCAACTGTCTCTATTCACCGGCATAAATTGCACATGCGAATGAACCATTCGGTAATCCCATTCGACAAATCGACTTATGGCAATTTTCGTAACGAAAATTGCTTACTCGTAATCTCTTGTTAGAAGTTTTGCTATTTATTTACGTTTAAATGATATTGAATATAAACGATTTGTTTCATTTTATTTTCAGGGTACATTCACATTGATTGTCGAAGCCTGGCACGACGTTAACCAAACGAACTCACGATCACCGGGTAAGTTTTTTTTTTGTTGTATTCTGAAATAAAATTTTCGTTTTTTTTTTGCATTGGTGTTGGGTGAACTGATTTAGGGGATTTTTTTTTTTTCATATAACAACTGAAGTCATTGAACTGATGATTATCCGGTTGTCGGGGATGAAATTGCTAGGTGCTTTGGTGAATGGTCATTATCATTATCAATCGATAGAATTTTCGTTCATGTCTGTCGTTGCTGTGCAAATCGCTTCATTGTTATTCACTGTTTTCACAATTTGTGAATGTACTGGAAATGCCGGAAAATTATGTACTTGATTTGCAATCGAAAGGAACTCATCCATCACGCCCCCGGAAACATTCACAATGATGCGTCGAAATCGAAAAGAACAAGTCTCATTTTTTTTTTGTTACATATTATGAATTGGTCTGAACAGCCCTTGAGCTGTTTTTTTTTTAACGTGAAATACTTGAATTGGTTGTCTCTAGCAACGGCATCACAATTGCAATGCACCGCACACAGTATATAGAGTACATGTAATGGTTTTTCATTGCAACGGAAGAGCAGAGAGAATGTTCCGAAAAGAAATATGATATCGAATTCATTATCATCGTCGACAAAGTTCGATTGGAAGCATAAAAACCTGAAATTTATGACGAAAATATGATCATTTTGTAACCCAAACGGTTTTATAATGAGCGTGTATTTCTTTACGGGTGCGATGGTTATGCAAGTGAACAAAAACGACAACACCAAAGAATAAAGAGAGAAAAGAACAACGTATCATCAGATTTGCTTTATGTTCATTATTTATGAAACAAAAGATGGAAGGAAGTGAAGAAGCGCATCCATAAAAAATTTAATGTGCACTTATTCCAGCTTATCGGATAATTTATTGGTTCGCAAAGTCTGGATCAAAACCATTTTTTCTTGTGAACCGTCCCGTTCAACTGAGTATCCCATTGAGAGCCAATCATACAACATGCGGATAGTTTTGGTTCTAGTTGACGGTTTGGCCGTTTGGCTATTTGTTATGTAAATCTGCTTAAAATATAAATTCTACGTTAGTGTTAATGTCCAAGCACTAGATGAAAAAAAAAACATTGAGCACATGCACTAAAGTTAACCGCATTATTTATGTTTTCTTTCCTCTGCACGTCAACTTAAGTCCAAACGGCTTCATTTCGGGTTCATTTGAAAATGACCAAATGACTCAAAAGCATTAGAATTTCTCATGTCTAATTGTTAAGATGATCAAAACTATCGGCTCATTTAAGAACAAATTAACGACCACAAATCGATACTGATATTGCAAAAGGTTCCATGAATAAACCAGGTACAAAAATTGATTCGATTTCTTGATAAATTATAAGAAATTGAACAGTTTTTATTCGTATTCTTTCCGCTGTTTTGTGTATATTATATATTTATACAATAACAACAACAACAACAACAAAAAACCGTTCGCAAAACGACTATTGAAGACTAGTTAGTCGTGTTAGTTTTTCAAAGATTTATCAACTCACAAAAGAACGAACGTAAAAATGAATAAGAACGTTGCTATTGCGGCTGCTATTCTTGGTTTCGTCTTCAAAGTGAAACGTGCTATAAGCATGCAACCCTCTTCAATTCGCTTCCATTGTTGTTTCGCTTCAGTTATTGTTATGGTATATGGTTCAAACACACAACTATAAGAATTCAACAGTACGCCAAAGTACGTGAACGAGCAAGAAATGAATCGAAGGAAGCAACATCGACTGTCTTTGTCTAGTGGCTTTCGTTTGGCTTGCTCAGCCCATGTTCCAACACTGCCATTGTGATACGTCACGCGTTCGTGCAGCGATGCAAGAAAGAAGAAGCGCACAACGACATTGATGACAACCGCAATAAGAAAAGACGAACAAAAAAAAAGAAAAAAAAAAACAAAAGCAACAACACATAAAGTTCTGTCTGCTACCGTATCATGAGCATAAATTTACAGAACACATCCGATTCAATTGCTGAGTTCGCTCAATTTGATCGCTGTGCGCTCAGTCGTTCCAATTCAATTCATACGCACCACCAAATGCACACACTACAAACAAAGCACACATTTCTTCTCGTGTGTGTGTGTGTGTGTTTTTTGGTTTGTTCCTTCTTTTTTCTCTATCGAAGTTTAATATTCGTCTTGAATACGTAAAAATTATGGAAAGAAAAACGGACGGAACAAAAATGCACACTAAACCGAACCAAAGTTGAACCACTTTGTTTTATTTTTAAGCCATGGATGTTTTAAAATCGGTTGAAAATAGAGTTTTTATTTCGCTCCATTTCTCCATACCCAAATGCTACACAATCCCATGAAACATTCCGAGAAAATTTCCGGTACAATGTTAAAACTTGTGCCGTGCCCGTGGATCGACAGACAAACCCCAGCGAATACGAACTAGCGAGTTCTTTTTTTCATTTCTGAATGAAAGAATCTACTTAGTTTCGTTTCAATAAGTTTATCATCATAAGCTGATTTCACTGTCTAATTTTATTCCATGCTATTTCTACTGCTGCATTCTATCGCCAGAACATCTTTTAGTTTTTTTTCGTTACAATTTAATCATCTTGGGTTATAGAATACAGAAGTTGAAAAATAGATATAATATTCAAATTACATAATTTGATAAATATGCTGTACTTGTGTGGCTCATTTCGCTCAGACATGATCCCTGAAATTTCAAGTTGTATTTGGTTATTGTTGTTGTTCATTTTCACAAGTAGCTGACTTCCGGTGAACGGGAATTCAATTACATTGTGTACAATGTACATGTGTTGTGTGCCTTGTGCCATTGTGTTTTGTGAACTCATGGCTCATGGATCCATCGTTAACATTGATGAGAGTATTTAGCACAGTTTACAGCCGATGCCTATGAAGCAGAAAGCAACGATGGCGGCCATTGTTTTTGTGAAGAGAAAACAACAACAACAAAAAACTCGACTCAAATTGAAGATGAGACAAACGAAGAACATTGGATGGCTGTAGAAAATTAGCTAATCACTTGTAAGCAAGCCAAAATCCATTGTGCTGTCTGATCAGATGACAAATCTTGATTAGAGTGTAATTACCTGGTCCCGCGTATGCTATGTTTTCATCGTGATTACTGGAGACACAGGCTTATGTAAGCCGGTCGATCTTTAACTTGTCAAGGCACTTAGACGCGATCATATCGGCTGCTGTTTGTGAATCTTCTCGATTTCAATTGCCACCAGATCAAGATTTCGAGCCTCATCATTCGTTAATAAGGCCACAAGAGCACCAACAGCACATAATTATAAAATTTATAGCTAAAATATTTGTTTAAAAAAAAAAAGAATGAAAGGCATTCAGAACCCTTTTCGAACACTTCTGATACTCATTCTTGAGTGATCTGATCGGGTATCAAATTGAGTGCAACCAAATGTGTGTGCCATAAAACACGCAGTATGATCAATTTGCGAATGGAAAAAAAAGTAAACAGAAACTCATTGGGAAAACTTTCAAATGAGCATGGTCTGTGTTTGCAGCACACTCCATACGCTCCAATGGCCATGTATTGGGCATTATTATAAGAACCATATTAACTGGAGCTTTTCCATATGCACTCTCTCACTTTAAATTCGTAATTATTATTTGTGCGGAGGTTCATAATTTGTGGATTCTTGTTTCACTTTGCTTCACCTTTCTAGTGGATATTTCGGTCATAAAACGAGCATTTCGTTCGCATACTTTGTGTGACTGACTGATATTATCAAATGTGTTTCAATTTGTTCGATTGGATTGAATTAATCCACGGAATGAAATAACCAAAACAACAAAAATGCACACAAACGATGCAATACGAATTGTGAAATCTTTCCGCGAACAGTTCGAAATAAAAACAAAAACGAATAAAAATTGGGAAGCGTCGTTGTGTGTGCGTGTGGAAAACGTTGAGGTTGGTGCGCGTCAGTGCGGATATTATTAAAATTAATAATGATGATGAAATTATTTGGTTTTTCTTTCGATCATTATGCGATCACATGCCGACTTCAACCTTATTTAAAAAGTAACAAGCTTACGTATTCATTTTGACTTTACACCCAACCAAACACATCATACGTCGCATACACACTTTATTTATTGAAATAATATGGAATATTATTTTCGCCGTTCATATATTTGGAATGGCTTCAAACTCTACTGATTTTCATATGGTCATTGCACAAGCGAGTTTTTCGGTGCATAGCAAAAAAAAAATATGCTCAGCAAGAAATATTACGGTATTGCTTCTGAAGCCGTTGACGAAAGAAAGAGAAAAATGAGAGAACACAGTTTATGATGATCATCGAAATCCAGAAAAAGATTTGCCACGATAAACTCAAGTACGCATCACAATTTCATGGCAGTAAAAACAAAAAAATTTCATTCTATCCTCATTAAGTGTTGGAAAGAAAATAAATCCCCAGAGGCTCATTAAAATCTCTTCTAATTTTATTGACTTGATAATTGATTAAGTTGATTAAGAGTTGACAAAAAATAAGTTCAGCTTCCTTTCATCAAGTGCATCAGTAGACTGAAACTTAAACAGCACCACAATTCGATTAAAATTCTCTCCCCCTCACATTCGCTTCAAAGAATTTTAATTATGCATTTAATATTTGTTGTGTCCAATTTAATCTTTTATGATAGGCATCTTTGGCAATCAAAATGACAACCAGAGCATTCGAAAATGGAAAATGCAAATAAATTGAACAACATGATTAGTTGAAATGGTGATAAAGAAAAGGGGAGAAAATTAATGATTTCAAGTGATATTCTCACCTTTCGCACATTGCACATTACTTTTCATTTCATTTCATTTCACCTCTTCTCTTCTGGGCAAGATTTGCGTTTCGGATTATCTCGCTTGTTGATTTCCAAATGAATGCTTTGGCTTCGATTTTTCAGTACGTGTTTGGTTATTTTTCTTTTCTTTTTTTTTGCTCCATAATTTTGTCGCCCTCCTCTCTTTTCCGCTCTTTGTATTTTGCACATACAGTGAGTGCCGATTATCTTTTAGTTTCAAAAAGGAAACATTAATTATATCGCTTTTTTTCGTGTTCGTCGTGCGCAACAAAAATACACGTATTTATTCAATACACACATATTAAATTCATTACGATGTTTTGCTCTGTCTCTCTCGCTCGCGCTCGGTTTCGTCAAGCATTCAGAGTGTATTGGGAGAGCGGCTGTAATGCACTCACAAAAAAAACCGGCCCAAAGTCAGAGGGAGAAAGAGGAAAAGAGAAATCGGGAAGAACGTCAGAAGATGGCGAAAAAAAACTCACATACACACATACAGAGAAAGATTCAAAACTGCACACACCAAAAAAAAAACTCATCAGCAAATGAAGAAAACAGTGCATTTTTTGTGTGCTTTATTTCGGCATACGGTTTTGCACACGGATGATGAAAGAGAGACACTGCATCACACGCAACACCGAACGACACACACACACACACACACTAGCAAACATCCAGCAAATATGAACGACGTCAGTGCATTAATTTCGTAAGCTGAATTGCATACACATTAAACTGTGGCAATGTTCTTTTCAATCAGCACCAGCATTGTTGCTGGAAGATGATGGTCTCCTGTGTTACTCTTGCTAAACACTATTTGAATTGGCCCATTGTTTTTATGCCAACCATTCAAATTGTTTCAACAATTGACCATTAAATATTCTAGCTTGTACTAGATCAATTTTAGGAATAATTTTTTTTTTTTTTTTGTATGATGGCAACAGTTAAAAACGAACCAACATCTCATGACGAAACAATGAATGAATTCATTTTTGGAACATTTCAAAATTACACCGGGCTACCGAAAGACTGATTATTAGTTGAATCAACGATGTACAAAGAAAACAAAAAGATGTTTAATATGCATTTGCCTTGAGGCTGTTGTTGCCATTTCAATGCCTCAGTTGTTGTTGTTGTTATCGTTTTTGCATGTTGATTCGGCCAATGATGAATGTCGCTGAGAAATTTCTTTCATGATTCATATCAATGCCCACATATCAATGTGGGCAAACAAATAGAATTGAACTGTAGATAAGAATCTGTGAATTGATTAGATTCGGCTGATTCATAAAATGGAATTCCAGATCGCAAAATCTACGGTCTTTTCTTTGCACTTTTGTGAAAACGATAAGGGGTCGCTGGGCTTTATTCATCAAAAGTCGGATGGAAAACGAAAATTGAGTTGGTTGATGAATTTTGACTTGATGAGAAATTCCAATCTATCGACCAAACGATCAGCTCAGGATATCCGAATACTCTCAACGACGCCACCAAAAAAAAAGGCAGAACAAAACAGAAAAAAAAAACTAAACAGACAACGCTGAAACAAAAAGCAATCAGTGGCGAAAATCCGGCAAAGCAAACATGAGAAAATCGAATATTGCACCATCGACTGTATATCGCACAAAGAAAAAAAAAAAGGAAATATAATTCGCAAAATAAATGCAAAAATCACGCAACTATTCATTAAAAGAAACCCAAATCATTCAACCTTTCTCAATTTGTTTGTGCGCTTCGTTTCCCTTTTTTTTCTCTGTTTCACAATCTAATCCATTCAGTTCATTTTTTTAAAACGAAATTAAACGTTTCCACTTAACTTTAGTACCTTTGCATTTATTTTTTTTTCTTCGGCTGTTGCTCTTTGTCTTGCGTTCATTTGTTAGCCACTTTCTTAAACATGTTCGATCCGATCTAGGCTTTGCCCTATCGTGTTGATTATCTTAGCAAATGTACCTTTTTTTTCGCTGTTTCAGTTTTGTTGTGTTTTCTGTCTTCATTTTTCATTTACGCGAGATCGCGATCATTTTGTATGAGTGAGTGCGGTTGCGTCGCGTTCGGTGCCTTTTTTTTCCGCCCCGTTTTTTCCAAGATGATTGCAAGTCAGTACCATGTACGCAGATTATATTAAATCCTTTTTTAACTGTTTGGACATAGCCCGCAGGCATATTCAGAGTACGCCGATTGTTTATTCTCTTCTCACTGAATTCTTCTTGTTTTTTGTTTTTTTTTTTTTCATTTTGCACATTTCGGTAATGTGTTTATATTAACGTGTGTTGTTATTTCTTCAACTTCGTTCGGTGCGCTTTTCTCTCTAGTTCGGTACTGAAAAAAAAAATTGTTAATGAATGACGTGAACAAACAGCAAACTTTGACTCAAGGAGAGAAATATTTCACATGTTTTGCTCATGGAAGTGACCGCGCGCAGTGTTTTTATTGCAGTTTTCGTGCGGTTTTTTTTTTGTTTGTTACTCGCTCATTTCAGAGCCGCACCAGTAATGGCAGCTATTCTCTGTTGTAAATGGCCAATCGGATGTTGGACCGTTTTTCATAGCTACTAACTCACCAGTGTTACATTTAAAAGATTTTGCCATTTAGGTTTCGCGTGAAAACGCATATTGCATTCATGATGAACTTCTGGATCGAATATATGTGTGTGCTTCAGAAGCATTGCTTGAGTGTTTTTTGTGTGTGTGTGTGTCTGTGTGTTGCGATTGTTGCTTTGCAGTTTTTAACTGCATTTATAACCGTTTTGCGCTCCGATAAACAAGCCGTATGCGAGGTGCAGGTGTTTTTTTTAACTTTTTTTGGTACTTCGTTTTTGCATGTGATTCGTTTAAAGAAGAAAAAAAAGATGGTCGACCGAGCGCGAGCAGCAAGAGAAAGGCTTATATCATCACCAACAATACTTGCGATTTTTTGATGAAATAAATTTACGATATTCTTTCCGCGTGGTGTTTCTTTTTTATTCCATTCGCACAACCTTTTGCGATGTGTTCGTTTTCAGTTCATTCGGTTTGCTATTTGGCGTGCTCCAGTTTGTATTTTATGTATCCATTCATGAAAATGTGCCGACATTAACTAGGCAAAATGTCTTTTCGCTGATACATTCGGTTCGGCTGTCTCAAGAAAGGATTTTTCCACATTCAAGTCATACTGGCTGGATTGTTGTCGATTCAATTTGCCTCTTTGCCTTTCCAACAATTCAATTTGATCGTAATGCGTCTGGCTTTGAACTGAGCTGATGTTGTTTTTGTCACTCGAGATAAAAATTACGCTGCCACTCTAAAAATATACAAGCAGACAAGCGTCACGATCTCAGATGAATTGAAATGTTCTTTGTTTTTTTCATGTTCATTATATATTATTCGCATTTGAAACAACATGAGGTCGCATCATGTCACGCATGCAATCGAGAACATACGCAATGTCCTTAGCAACCAAATGTGTTTTTTTCGCACAATTTGCTAAAATAGCTGAATGCGGCTAAATAATTCGCCAACCGTTTTATCGCTGTAAATATGTAAATTTTCTATAAAGCAAATGAGACAGAGACACACAAATACACGAGCGACAAGTGCACATGTCACTTAATTTTCGTTAGAACAACCAAGCGGCAATCGCATTTTTTTTGGTTCGTAAATCGGCGTGTGATCAACAAGAAGAAAAGAATAAACCGAAGCACGAATGCAAATAATGTGAAAATAAGACAATTCTCTTTCAATCAATCGTAGCCATTTCGTGCAACTGATTAATTAAAACGAATTGAAGAGAAAAAAAAGGAACAGAAATTGTTATCGAATACACAAAATCAGGAAGGAGATTTGATCATGAAGCCATTTCAATGGCAAAATAAAAAAAAAAAAAAAAAACATTGAAAATATTTCAATCATTCCGAAGCCACATTTGAAGATGGCACAATAACTCGTTTCGTTGCATTTTGATTTGAATTTGGTTGAATTTATTGAACACTGAACGATGGAAAAATCAGTTGTAAAATTGGTAGCGTGAATTTTGTGAAAACGAAAATGGAGAGAATTGTAATGAGCAACAACAGCAGCCAAAAAGGTTATCAAGAACATTAAAAATAACCACGAAAACGCCGGTGACGACAGTGCGCGCAACCACATGTCTCTGCTGGCAGATGTTTGGCATTAGGTTGATTCAATGTAATTGAACGAAAGAGCGCAAAATCAACAACTATACGAGAGAAGACACACCACAAAAAAAGAACACGTATGCACACAGCGCTGTGCACTGAGAGTAAACAACAAAATGGATAAGCGTACGCACGTCTTGTTGGACGATCGTTCGATCGGTCCACCGTTTCGGGGTGTCTCTTATTTATTTATGAATATTGGATTCCATATTTTTGCAACAACAACAACAACAATAAATACATGGATGATATACAACTAGTATCGATCAAGTACGCAGTTCACCGTAGGCATTTAACCATTGCCACGAGTCAGCGCCATCATAAAATTACATTTTCACACAAAACCATTCATACATGTTCTCAGCTCGCCCAAAAAGATCATTACCATTGATTTCAATAATTATCTATTTTGAGCATTGAAATGCACAGAATGCTTAAAATTCGCCACAATATATTCTAAAAACAAAACCATCACCACAAAAATCGATTAGCATATTAAATGCAAGCTCATAGGACAAATGCACACGCGTGCATATAAAAATTGACAAGGGAAGTGACTGCTTCGTGACTCTATAAAGTACAAACATGTTAATGTATGCAAATGTTTTTCCCCCCCTTGTCATATATTGTATTTCTTATTAGGAACCGTGCAAAATGATCGACCGACCGACCGAAAAAAAAACGAACAGTCAAACGAATGAACAATTAAGTCGTGCGTGCAAAACTGTTGTTTCAGCCAAATAAAAATCTTCCACCTTGATCAATTTATATTGTGTTCACTTCATCGCTTCGAATGGCTTTTGATCAAAATCGCCGAAAAAAGATCGACCATTTGTCATTTGTTTTTTTGACTGGGAGACGGCCAAAGAACAGCACACAACATTCGTTGGCTAGTTTTTTTGCACTGATGTTGCGATGCATAGAAATCGTCAAACAAATGACGATTGCACCGAAAATTTGTAATCTGATCCCTTGTACTTGTTATCATTTCGCATGTGCATGACAAGGTACACACAGCACATGTCCAAATCATGAAACTCAACGAAGCCGTGCACCGTATACATTCTCTCAATATGTATAAGAAAATAATAAAGACACTGACAAAAAACACATCGTTCCACAACAGCAGATGATTTTCGTCACATTAAGCATGGCTTAAATCGTTGGTGTTGTTTATCCAAATGATTTTCCTATCTTTCACTTTTCCCAAAAAAATTTTTTTTTGTTAAAGCTGTGCCACGAAATGCAAACTTCCACAAATATCCCAAAACGATACGAAACGAATGCACGATGAACATCTGCAGTGGCAGCCGTAGAAAATATATGGCTTTACATACGCAATATAAATTGAATGTATCGGTGTTTGATGCAAGCGTCTGCAATTCGGACGGATCGATCGATTGTTTTGTACCGCATATTGCATTCGATCGTACCAATGCGATACCAATTCGAAACAGATTTAGAAATCTCGGTGTGTGGAAATGAATTCGTGCGTCTTATCTGGTCGAACAGTCTCTAGCCGTGATTACTGATCGACGCATATTTTCATTTTCTATTTTGTTTTGTGCACTCGTTCCAACTGGTGTTCACATGGGTTGATTATTTCTACGCACACAGGTAGTTTCGATGGATTGGTTCGAATGATGTTTTACCTACGCATATTTCGAATACGAAATGTTAGCCATTCGAACATGTTTGATACAAGCTGTTGCTGTGATTGTTGATTTATTTAATTTGGTTCCATGGCATTCGAATGCTTATGTCAATCATTTATGCAACATATGCGCGAACAGATGAACATACAATGGCAACACAATGCAAAACAATCGCCAGTCCCACAACTTCGGTTTTTTTTTTGCTGCATTTGTTGTCTGTCAAAAATGTTCCACATAAAATATGACATACATTTCAGAAAATGTGATTCGGATTTTTGATAAATATTTTTCCAAATATGGATGATATTATTCGATAACTCCATGGAGTTCACTCAATTTTATTGAAGCATTTTGAAAGATTTCCTTTAATTAGTTCTAAAATGATGTAATAAATCATGTATCTGAACCAAACATTTTTATTGTCCTCATAAAATATGTCCCTGAGAAAATTGGTTGTTGGTTTTTTCATCTCCAAAACGAAATACATAATGCTGCCAAAGTAGTATAACGAAACGGACTTATTGTCAATGGCTAAAGCCATAAGCCATATAAATGAATATAGAAGAAGTTTTGGGGATTTCTGAAGAACGAAATTCTTTTATGCATCGAATAGCAATTCTTGTGGATTCTTTTTTTCTTTCTCTATCCATTGCCAGTTTTCAATGATGTGCTGCAAAGAGTATTCTTTTTATGTGAAACTTTCATAAAAAGGAGTTGAACAAGCAAAAAAGGAAGATAGAATTCTATTATTCAGCATGTATTATTTCGAGCTATATCCTAGACAATAGCAATTCCATGTTTGTTCGCCTACATTTTATGCTTCTTCTTTAAAAAAAAATCTCATTGATTTGATTTTGTGTGTTCACAACATATACACTTTTTTTTTGGAACGTAGTATGTGTTCAATACAACAGCAAAGTCCAAATAATAGCCGAAAAAAGAATGGAACATATTCCAAGGCATTAACAGAAACATCTGCCTTGGCTTGGTCCCTTTGTGTGCGCACAAACACACTGTGAAACAAATACACATCCAAACTAATGATAGCACTTCGGATGGTTCGGTCTTTTATCAGTACACAAATGCATGCAAACGACGCCTAACGCATCCTTCGGATAAATAATCTTTTGGACGTGCATAATTTGAAAGTCGATCGATGCATTTCAAGATCATTCCTGGTCCATTACATCAAATGATCAGCATTTTTTCACACTCACATTACCACTCAATCAATGGCTAGAAAATCATTACGAAAAGTACATCATTTCATACAAAAATGATTGTAATGCGGTCAAATGACATTCAAAAATCTCCTGCGTGAGGATTTGAAGGCCTTGTGACCTAATCATGTGTAAGATGTGTTGCACACGTACAAAAAGATGTGTCGTATAACGAGGAGGGGAAAACAGTTTTCAAATCAATGAATATATAAATGTGACAATTTTCTGAATAAAATACCATGACATTTTGCCATGAATCGATCATTAACTTGTAATATAAATGCATTTTACATGCAAATGTCCGTACAAACGAGCTTCTGTAACAATTGAAGTGCAGGACATTTGCTGTTCTTTTGTCATGCCAGTGCCTGGGTTTCAATAAACGTAAAATCTCAATGAATGTGTCGGACTGAATATTCATCGATTTAATCTTTATTTATGACATGCAATGTTTACATGATATTGTTGTCGATTGGTTCTACGCTGTAAATTCACCGAGACAAAATTATTAAGTCGCTTTATCCAGAGGGTTCGTTGTAACGAATTCATCATTATGGTTGTTGTTATTGTGCAATCGCTGTAAATGTAATAAAACGACACACACACAGAGTGAGGGAGAGAGGGAGAAACAAAAAGAGAGAAAGAAAATGTAGATTTTCATGAAAATTGTCTTTGTCAGGCGGCTTATTGACATCGATAAACAAACACACAAAAAAAGAAGCTAAGCTACAGTAATATAATATGCGGAACTTCCCTCAATCGAAATTGCATAAAAACATCGAACGACAGAATCGAACCATTTACTTGTTAATACATTTTTGCTGTGAATCCGAAATTGGATTGCAGCCGAACATCAAATTGTAGCCAGACTTTCAATCGAAAATGAAAAAAATATGTGAAACCGAAAAATGCGCGTAACGATGAATTGATTTGGCCAAATGGAAGGGTTCTAGTAGTTTCTTTATTTTCAATTATCATGAATCGCTGCAGTTGAATGTTATTTTAGGTGACGCTATTTTTTTTTTCGTGTGTTTGCCTAACGACAAAACTTTTGCTAAACAAAGAAAAGTCAAGCGACACAGAGACACAGCCGGCACAAAAAACCTGAGTAATATCAAATATTATATAAAAGAAAAGTATATTCGATTGAATTTTGTAGATAAAAGTACCGTTTGTGTACGGGGACGAGTTCAATTTGAGCTGCTCAAGAAAAACGGTTAAATTCGAATAGAATGTTCGAAAGTCTCAATTTAAACAATGAAATTACATTATGAAATTCGACTTTTTAATCGAATACATCAATGCATGTCGAAGCAATTGATTGAACGAACGAGTGAACGAAAAAAAAAAACAAAGAAAGAATCGTTTTCAGACTTTGCAGACAGTTCACGTTGACAGTAAAGTTGTACGTGTCTTTCATTTCAATTTTAGTTTTAAAGCTTCAGTTTTAGTCTAATGGATGGAAATGTTGTCGTTTTAAATTTCGTTGCATAATTGTTCAATTACTTAATTGTAATTTATGGTTTTTATTTTGTTTTTGTTCGTTTTTTTTTTTGCAGATGCGTTAATTCATCGATTATCGGTACAACGTGTATTGGATGTATCATCGGAATGGACAGAGGATATTCAAGAGTCACCGTATTCAAGTATTCAATATGATTTTCGTGTAACATGTGATGCTCATTACTATGGTCAAGGCTGTGCTAATCTATGTCGACCACGTGACGATCAATTTGGCCACTACACATGCTCATCGACTGGCAGCATTGTGTGCCTATCCGGATGGCAAGGAGACTATTGCACCAAAGGTGAATTACATAGTTTTATTTCACATTCGTCACATAACAAAAGACAAAATAAGAGTAATTAAATTACAAGTATATGTTAAGTGTAGAGCCAAATCGCTTGACGCAGAGCATGCATACGGTTCAAATACAATATAAATCAACTGGATTATGTAAAATATGCCATTTCTATTCGCTCGAGTCAGATTCAAACATTAAATTTCAACGGAAAAAAAAGTGTAACGAACAAAAAGAAAAAAACCCAGGAATCCGTGAGTGATTATAATATCTGTGTAAACTGTGGATTGTGGAATGTGCACGCCAACGAATGAAACAAAAACGATCTCACTGTTTTATTTTGATCAAACAATCTTGTATCCGTTACAAGTGGAATGAAACAGAAAATGGCAGAAAACGAGTTGCACACGAGTGATATGAGCATTTGTAGTGCAACCAGACGCTGCAATGTTCACTCTGACGCTGAGAACGATTTAAAAGACAAACAAAACACTTATTTTTATTATACATATTTTCATGTTAGTTTTCTTCTTCTGCGTTCGTTTTTTCTTTTTTTTGCTTTGTGTTCATTCAACATGGAATCCACAAATGGAATTGAGACATTTTCAAATAAAATAAATACATTTGTGCGGCATAGACGTGCCACATTAATGAAATTATATGGAGAAAATCTATTAGATCCTTCACATTCAGTCTAATGAAACACTCGAACTATCATTTACGGTTTGGTTTTTTTTTTCTTCTTCTATTGAGACATATCCATAGAAATTTCAATATAAAGTGGAAAGAGTGACTTTTTCTCGAAAATTGATCGTCTGAATCATGTCTCAACGAATCATGTCGTTGCATAGACAGTGCATAGGCACAATACACATGGATAGTATGTGCAATGTGCATAGTTTTGATTTTCTACCGAGTGAGTAATTTAATTAAATCTTTTGATGCACGCAATCGTTGAGAAAACGCTATCGAATCATTTTAAAATTGAGAAAAAAAAACGAGTGAGAGAACGACACCAACAGTAGCTCTATCACGTTCAACAGATACGATACACGAATTACGTATCGCCTCAAGTCAAAACAATTGTCGGAAGCAATTTAAATAAATCAAATTCCATATGAGCCGAAAAATCGGGTGTCAAATATGTAATGATGTAATTCACTTCGGCCAAGCCCAATAAAATCCAATGAAATCTCTATAAATGTGTCGGTGATAGGTCAGTTCTTCATGCAGCATCTTTTACAACATAAAAAACAAACACCCAAAAATATTATAATACTTCCGTTGTAACATCGTTAAAAACAATTGTTACTCCTTCTCCCAAAATGAAAATCGCGTCATTTTATGTTGTGAACACCAACGATTGCTTTGAACTGTGCGCGCGCGTTTAGGCACTTTGAGACACTACGATCAAACACATTAAAATAATTAAATATGAAATGTTTGATGCTAATGCGAAAAAAAAACACATATACAGACATTTCTGAAGACGAAGAAGAAGAAGAAGAAGAAGAAAACAACAGATACAATAAAATAACATGAAATACGGTAGTGCCACGCAGAGTTATGATTTGGTGAATTGTAATTATACATAAAAGAGAATGAACAAACAACAACAAAAAAAACTACCACAACAACAAGATGTGAACATCACGATGAGCAGCAGCCGATTCGCACAAACGAAACTCGAGATAAAAAATACACATCATAAATAAACACGTCAAATCGTGAATGTGGATCATTTTCCATGGATTGAAATCATGTAATAAAAATCACAGCGCGCTCCACATCGTTGTTGGTGCTGTTGAGACGGACTATTGTTGTTGTCTGTCTCCATTTCGTTTCTCCTCTTTTTCTTTAAAATTTATTGTTTACGTGTACGATAATGAATGAGCGATGAAGGCACACACACACACACACACGTAATGAAATGACGCAAAGAAGCCAAGAAACAAAAAAATACACATCCACCACATCGATAGCAAAAATATGCTCGTGAGCTGCTCGAACTCGAACGAGATGCTAAAGACATTTGATTTTAATGAAGAAGTTTTTATTCTAGTTTTTTTTTTTCATTTAGTTCATTCGTTGTTATTTCGACTAATTCATGGCTTGATATCATGAAATGATACAGTTTTATTCCATTTTATGCATTGTTCTCTCAAATGTGCCATTGTTTTGCCAAATGATGGTTTAAATGTTTTTTTTTAGTTTATGCTCAATGCGTTTTTATTTTTTTTTTCTCTATATCTTGCGCTTCCTTGGCACTCTTTCTCAATGATTGAATTAACTTACCGGGTCCAGTGTCTACACGACACAAATTATACACAAAGTTCATGGGTATGAATGAAATTCCGGCCAACGAACACCAAGAATGAAGCTATTGATTTTTATTAAAAATTGTTGCTAGTTTTTTGTTTTATTTGTTAGTTGTTTTATTCAGTTAAGTCACTTCCGATGAATGATACTGCAAAAATATAGTTGGTGCTGAAGCATCTGTTTCTCTTGAAGAGCATTGATTGTGAAAAATGATTTGAAGGGAAGAACAACAACCATAAATCATAACGGGCTGCCGATATTTATGTCGTTCAAGTCAATGAATGAAATGTGTACGCTCAAGTCGAAATTCAGACGAATTCATGTCAATTAACGTCGCATTTGCTTTCAATTAAACGTCAATTAAACATGCACACAGCAAATGCAAGCAAATGGCAATCAAGTCATTTTGGTTAAATGACTGTAGTAAGTAGTAAGTACGATGTACCGTTCAATCGTTCAACCGTTCAACTGTGCTCCCACTATGCAAATGCATTTTGCTGGTATGAGCACAAGCAACAGCAACTGCACTCTCATTCTCAGCTGAAAACAGACGTGAAAACCAATAAAGAAACAACTCGATTTATCGGAGCATTTAAAAGAAAGAGCATTATCTTAATCGAATTCCGGTGCACGCACACCGCTCATTCTCCATTCATTCGTTCACTCACTCGTTCATTCGATTCACCACCATCATCAGCACAGTGTATGCATACACTGACACAATGAAGCAGCGCTCTCAGGCATACCCACTTCAGTGACTCTCAAACGAAATTAAATACGATAATTTCGTTATAATCTTCTCAATTTATGATTGCAACTTACTTTAATATCACGGAAAAAGACAAACGTCGTCGTCGTCGTCGTCATCGTCTTATGTTCGATGTGTATAAGAAGCGCTTTCAGTAGGGCAAGCACTGAACCAAACCTGGTGAACAACGGTGTATCCACTTTTCACATGCCACATTTAATACGATGAGTAAATGAGACAGAACACAAAAAAAAATGGAATGAAACGAACCAAAAATTGAATTGTCAATAAATTTCTGGTTTTGTCTTCGGTGCATTTTTACATTTAATTTTCAATTTATAACATTTTTTCCACTATTTAACCATCTTAAGCCAATAAATACATCGCATTCGTGATACGCACTGAGCACAACGAAAAACGACTAGTTTTTTTTTCCAATCATCCAACTCAATGGACAATTTTTTTTTTAAAATTTAATATTTGCATTTATTTTTATCGTCTGTGCAAGTGCCGTCAAATGTAATTGACTTGAAAGAAAAAACAATTCTCACATTCATGAAAACCTGTTCAATTTTTCGTGCAGAATCTGTGTGGTTATTTAAGAAAATTGGCTTTGTATTTTTGTTTTTTGAGAAAAAAGTGCTCTTATGTTTAATTATAAATGCTAATAAGTTTATTATTTTTCAAGAGACTTTCAATTTTGTTCGTTCTATTTCTGAAGTCTGTACACCTGAAAGTCAATATGCAGCAGCTATTGATTATTTTTTCACATTGTGCATCGTAGATGAATGATGTTCGACGTGCTGTAGTGAGTTGCACTTACCGAAGAAGGATAAATATGTTGCCTCGAGGAATTGAAATAGCCTAGATTAAAGTGAAGAAGTTGAAAGAAAATGCCATATCTTTGGCATGTAATGTTCCTACTACTACTATTTTATGCCCATAGGGGCAGGTTAGCATCTCACTCATTTGAAAACCAGTGGTCCAATTTAGATGATTTTATTTTTCTTCATCTTTTTTTCGTCTGATTTTTTTTATTTCTCTCGTTTCATCTTTTTATTTCATACATGCCGTTTCAAAACGACGCATACGATAAAAAAAAAGTCTGCGGGTCAGTATGATATCGCATCGACTACACTCTTACGCTTTCGATATTTCAGATCGATGGATAAATAATACCGAAAAAAAAACATATTTGAAAATGATGAAAAGAAAAAGAGAACGATATGTGATTACTGATTATATTCTGAGCTCTCTTCTGTGCTGTTGTTGGTGGTGTGGGTAATTTTTTTGTTTGTTTCATTTCATCGACGTTTTTGCTCTTAACGTAGAGCCAGCTGAAGTATATCAAGACAAAAAGGTGCACATCTTTTTTTTTCGGTAACTTCCCAGGCCAGAAGCGTTCCTTTTTTTTCCTCTTTCTCTTTCTCATCCAATTCTTCGTGTGTAAGCGTTTTAACTTTTTTTTTTCTTTTTCATTTTCTCATTTTTTTACTGCTGCTGCTGATGCGACGACTCTGGAAAGATCACTTTTTTTTCACTTTGTGTTGTGTTTCGTCTTTTGTGAATGCTTGGTTTTGTGCAGAATATACGCATGCATTTCTTGATACTTGATGCACAAAGGATTGTGTTGGTGTATGTGTGTTGTGCCATTGATTTCAGTGTATAAATTGAAATGGTGTTCGTGTGGAGATGTGCGTTTTTCTTTACATTTACCTTCACTGTGCCGATGCCTTCTTTGCATCAACCGTCGGATGGCATAATTCGTTGCGAGAGATGTTAAAATTGTGTGCTTGACTTTATTACGTGAGAACCGAAGAGCCGCACCAAAAACGATAACAGATGATCTTCGATTTTCGTGTTTCATTTCCAAGATGATTTTCATCAATTTCGGGTTTTATAACTCCTTACAGTTTTCGTTCGTTCGTTTTTTTTTCCAGTGTGCGTTTGTAAAGATTTTTTTGTTCCCAGAGCATCCCATCGTTTAAATGAAAAGGAAGCACTTTTTTTTGCTATGTTTTTAAGATTGAAATGAATTCAGCTTCCTTTTCTCTTAAAATAAAATATCGATCATTTTTTTTGCACTGGTTTTGCTACTTCACAATTTCTCATTTTTTATTACTGCATTTGTTTTGGTTATAAATCTGCAAATCATTTGAAATCTTCAACACACACAAAAAAAACATTCAATGATCGCGATGTTTGAGAGATTTCCGAAAAAAAAAACAACTGATGATTGCGTTTTAGTTCTTAAATCAAAATGCCAAAAGAAAGCAAAATGGACCAATTTCAGTGTGATTTCGGCATGAAAATGCCGCCACACTAGAAACACACAAAGATAACCCATTGGAATGTTTCGATGTTTCGATGCACAGGCTCACACAGACAATGAAAATTGAATGAGAATATATCGAAAAACGGTAGTTGAGCGTCTCAAACCTCTTAAAACTGTTCACAGCACACAGATCTGTGCATTTGTGTGTGTTTGTGTGCAAAACACTAAAAATTCACAGCCGATAGCCGCTTCGATGCATGTTTGTTTACGATCGAACGAGAGACACAAAGAGCATGAGCATCAAATGGAAATGGATGGCAACTGGTTGGGCGAAACAAAAAGAGACGGAATAAAATGGCAAGACAAATAGAAATAAAATTGCAGCCTCGCCGATCGATGCAACCGCATTTAAATGTGTTTTATAAACGATGGGAACTTTTAATCTAAAGCTATTTAGCTAAAGCGATGTTCTTATGCTCGGCGAATGCTTGTTGCTTGCTTTCTTTTCTTCGTCGTCTTCTTCTTCGTGTATTTTCTTCTCATGTTTCATTTTGTTCCTTTGTTTGTTGTGTGTCCACTTCACATCGCCCATCGCATTTCGTTGTCGTTTTTCTACACACAGATCTCTCTGTCTCTCTCTCTTCCTCTCTATCTGCGTATTGAGGTTTGTGAGTGTTGTATCCGTTGCGTTTTGCTTCGATCGAACGCAGCTTCACCAAGGCACTTGTTGAACTTGATTTGCTATTTACTTTTGCAATGTGGTCTGATTCGCATTTGCCAAGACGTTTTTCTGCTAGCAATCATTTCATTTTACAAAATAAATTTGTTTATATTCATTGATTACTCACGGTAAAATGGTTCAAAAATCAATCTTCGCTACAACTTAGCACGCTGTGACCATGATATCGCTATCCATGTTCCTTGTTACTTGTTTTGTTGTTGTTGTTGTTGTTGTGGTTGTTGTTGGATTGAACAAAACATGAAGAAAAATCTGTAGAACGGTAACGCATTATACTTTAACTGGCTACTGGTGTAAATCGTCATCGTGTTGTTTGGTGTGCATTCTATCTTGAAATGATGCGGGCATCCCACAGATTTTATGCTCCAAACGTGATGAGTTTCGATTTCAAATTAAATGTAAAGTTGTTGGGTGCCTGCTTTTTGATACGTCGGTTGATTCGGCTTTTTCTTGTTTATTCATTGTGCCCTTATCAAAAATAAAAATTATCTTTAGACACACCAGAAAAATAAAAAGAAAAAACAGAGAAAATAAAAATGATTGATGTCATCGTAAGTCGCTGACATTTGTGGATATCTCCATCATCAATTCATTATTTGATTTCGTTGTGTGTTATTTGTTTTATTTTTTTCTCTCTGTCTCCCATTTTTGTCCAATTTTTATCATCACCGTTCACCTGTATCCGATTGCAATGATCAAACGATGTGTGCTACATGTTGTTCATTCATCGAGATCAAAATACATACAAATAACCCATTGTTTACATGCTTTGTTTTCGATTCATCAGAAATAAAATGGAATATGTAATGGATTTTTATTAACATAAATTATTCAACCAACTTCATTGATTTATCGATGTTGAAAAATGGCCGAGTCACAATTCATAGCCACAATGCCATAGAAATGGTCAACGAATGAAATGAGCATCAACCAAAAATAGTAATAAATAAAATCATTACCCACACATTCCACACGATTTCCATTGTGCTGCGGTTTTTGTTCACATTCGTCACATTCCCGGCCAGTGTTGGCTGTGTCTGTCTGCAACTTCAGCTGAGAAGTTTAGAAGATGCTAGCATTTTAATTTCGTTCCAATCAATTTCATCGTCGCATCAATGATATAATTACCATATTGACTGTGCTGTGTTTCACCATTCAAAATACACATTAATAATGCTTTCATTCACTAATTTTCATGTGATCGAGTGTACCACCCAATTGACCATTGCTTTGAAGTATTATTTCTTTTTTATCTTCACTCTCTCTCTCTCCCAAAAAAAACAAAATTCCGATTCCACCGTTCATTTGTCAAGCCAATTCGTTCTGTAAGCCCAATAACGAATACTTAATTGATTACAAATTGATTATTTACCTTTAGCATTGTTCATGCTACCATCCAACATGGGCTCAATGTGTTCGGTAATTACGTCTATTGTGGTGGGTTGGGCAATCGCTATTTTATCGAATTTAACATTGAAGCGCTACTTTTGGAAGAATCAACCAAATCTGATCAATCAAATATTCGATTTCCTTTTCGCATTATTTTTGTGTTTAATCATCCAGTGAAGAAAAGGCATCCAGTCAACGCCGTAATGCCATCATTTCGGAGGGAAAAAAAAGTAAATTTCACGCCTTTTCAACTTTGTATTTGTATAACCACAAAATAATCAAACCGAATTTTTCCGTCGTCAATTCTGGGAAATAGAATACACGATCGTCGTCATTCCGACGCACCGAAAATTATTTCATTAAAATTTATTTTCGGTTGACAGACTCTTGAGACGCACATGTGTGAAATTGTGTCGGTTTTTGGGCTGCAAACATTCAAAGTCAAAAGATTCCATTGGAAAATTCGGGTGTTTCAATGGCTGATTTATTGCAATCGACATTGCCGAGACCCCGCTCTAGAACTATGTCGTTAGACTGAAATTCGTTATTTCTCTTAACAAACTGTCCACATCTGTACTTAGCCATCGATACATTTTTTGTTTTGGCTTTTTTCGTCTGTCATTTTTTCATTCAAAAAATAGACATTTTTTCTCGACTAATTCTTCCATATGTCTAGATAAAATACAAAATGTGTGCTTGGCGCTCTAATAATAATTATTTGGAATGACATCAAATTGACGATCGACGTGTCTTCGTTTGGTGTTCCTCCTGAGAAAAGGGTTTTCAAAATGTCTGCATTTATTTTATTTTTTATAACAAGCTACGGAAATTGAAAAAGGATTGAACGTTTAACACTTAAATTGCCTTTTCATTTCTACACACACAAAAAAGGCTGTCTAAAACATCTGCGCCCCGAAGTCAGACCGAGCAGATTACTTTTTTTCTGTTCGTTTGTTCTTTTTTTTTCGACAAAAACTTCCAACGTCCAACCAATCGCTCAATTCGATACATAAATTCACAAGCAGATTTTTTATTTTTCAAGAATTTCATTTGAAAAAGAATTATTTTCAATCTACTGAGAATCCAGCAGGCGAATAAAATGAAAAGAGTTGCATATAAAATATGCGGCATTCATTGCCAATGAATTAAACGCTCTAGCGAGTAGAAACATATGAGGAATAAGAGAGAAACAAAATCGGTGGTAAAATGATGGAAGATGGTCAAAGAAATCAGAAAGTGAGGAGAGAAAAACAATTGCAAATGGAATAAATTTGTGAGGGAGAAAGAACACACGGGCCCAATACAAGCAATCCAATCCATATCTAGTACTTGAATCGCATTCAGTAGATCATCATGCGAGCCAGTGCGGTGTAACAGTAAAGAGCCGTGAAACAAAAAGTGTGTGCGGTTGGTGCTGCTATCAAACTATCACATATATATATGAAATTAAAAACAAGTGTTTTTTTTTTGAAAAGAAAAAAGAAAAAACAAAATAGAATAAACAAACCAATGAACGTAATTAAAATGCAAGTCTCATTGGTGTGCTCGTCGCCTGCACACTGGAGCCTGTGAAGATTTAAAGGGAAAAATGGCGTCACACCATGCATTGGAATGGTGCAAAAAAAAATAGCATTACAACAAACTAATGGCGCAAGCCATATTATTCTATGCAGCAGCAAACCGACTAGAAATTATTCCACACGCGCGCACTCTAAACGCATACCACTTCTGTTCTGTTGTTACCTTTTTTTTGTCATTCCATCGGTTGGAAAATAGACAGAGGTAGAATGAAAAAAAAAAGCTACACGTTACAACAAATAGTTTCCGATGCTAAAAGAGCAGAGCTCGAGCCAAAGTCGTAGATATGATAATTGTTAAGCGGCTTGAAATAAGGTAAAAACACATATAAAATGAGGGACAGCTGAAAAAAAAACATATAAGCGATTTTTATAAAGAGTTTTTCGTTATTTCGTTGCACACAATGTCACGTGATTAGCGAAATACGCGCCGATAAATAATCAGGTAAAATGAATTTTGTTTTGTTCTTTTGGTTTTTGACTGGTGTAAAATATCGTAACGATTTTTAATACGTTTCATTCACTGATATGGCCAATAATAAAGTTTATATGCCGTATGCAGCCCGGAATGAATTCAGGTGGTAATTTACGGAAAGGGTCATGGCTATTCAATAAACGATCTCACCTCATTCACTCAACGTGAATGCCACCACCACCATCATCATTTTTCAACGTATCGCCGTTTTTTTTTCTCTCTTTATTATCACTTTATTGTACAGTGTATATATGCAACACACTATTACAGCTCTGCATCTGCTGAAGACCTTTTTTCCGTTGATTTTAAATACAGGCGCAGTCTGCATTTGTCTGGCAGAATTATTTCCTTACTTGAATTTTAGTGCACGCTATTATTCGCATGTGTTTTTGCCATCAATGAAACATTTCGATTTGAATGTACATTGTTCGAAACCCAGATCATTCGATTGACACCCAAAATATTATACTTGAATTGTGTTATGCAAACCCCTTTTGTTTTCGCTCAAGTAATATTGCGAATGAATTCGATAAAATGTATTATTTTCAATTGATGCAACTTTCCCTTTCCACTCTATTTCATTCTATTGATATGGCTGTGGATTTCTCTTGCTTTGTTGACATTCAAATTCCATTTGTTTGCCCGTTGGTTTTGGTCCTGTTATCGCACCGCTCAGCACTTATGCTGGTCACAGTCGACAGCAAATCACGAGTCATTCAATTCAATGTTGCAAGCACATACGGGTGATTTGTAATTAATATAATCGGTTGTTGTGCATGGTGCCGCCGAGAAACAGCCATTTCAAGAGATTGTTTGTTTACGAATGAACAGACGAAGTGGACACAATTGAAAATTAAAAGTGGCAGAAATATTGAAATAATTGATCATTATGCTGGCTCTATCCACCCGAACTGGGTTTTGAGGACGGAATCAATTTTGTTTTTTTTTTTTAATTTTTGGAGAATTCTTATAAAAATATTTATGTTTATGAAAATGAAAATTTTCAAGCGAAGAAAATAATGAAAATTGGCAATACACTTATAACATATTATCAAAACTGTTGATTCAAATTTTTTAATTAAATTAAGAAAACAAAACTTTAATTGAAAGAAAGTTTATAAAAATGGAAAAAATTGATTTTTATTGTTGAATGTTTTCCAATTCAATGTTTCTAATTGGATAAATTTGTTTTTATAGCTCGATGTGCACCTGGTTGTAACACGGACCATGGCCACTGTAATATGCCCAATGAATGCATGTAAGTATTAAATTTCACTCTTGCAATTTTACTCTTTCCTTGATTAATAACTGTAATGAAATTAGAACTTTTATTATAAACAAAAAATAAACTCATTAAAAAACAAACAAACAAAACACAATTTGATGTAAAACACGTGTCTTTAACACAGCACATTAAAATAGCCGCTAATTGAATGCTTCTTTTGCTCTGAATAAGAATCTATTTATTTTAACAAATAAAAAACGCATTAAAATACAATTTTATAAACTTCCAAAATTATAAACGTATGTATTTCGAGAGAGACGATAAAAATAAATTTCCAAACCAAACAAAAATGAAGACGTAAGAATTTCAAAACCGATCATAAAAATCATCCATCCATAATGGTTTATCATGCGACCGAATTCAACTAAATTGGGTTTGGTGTATCGCGTGTGCGCCACCACATCGCCCCAAAAATTACTGTTAATTTTGTTTTCATCTAATTTTGAACATGATCGAAACACAAAAGCCACTCATTGATATTATTTGTGAAGGAAAAATTGAAAGGTGTTTTTTTTTTCTCGTAAAATTCCGTCTGAAATAAATTGAATGATTTTATTGTGTCGGTGCGCAAATGAGAGTGAACAAATACATTCAGTGTGTGTGTGTGGAATCCAACCTTTCGGAAATCGCATGAGTTGAATTTGTTGCCACTACTTCTGCTATTGCCTTCATAATGTTGTTTTGTTTTTCTTGTTTTCGCTCTGCTCGTTTTATTCGACGTTATTTTGTGAATGAATTATTTGTTGTGCAAAATGGAACACAATTTTGGTGTTGATATGCATAGATATTCATGCATTCTACTAATGAATGTGTAACTTTCGTACGAACGCGCGCGCATGAATTCTCTCAAGAAAGAAATGGTTGGTTGCTTCTGGTCCCATGAACACAATTAACCATTATACACAAACATTTTTCTCTTATAATATACTTTTCCTTACATTTTATTATTATTATTTTTTTTTCATTCAGTTAGTTAATAATTTTTTTTGGATGAATTTTTATTCGGCGGTTTTGTGTGTTATTGCGGTGCTCATTTTGAGTGTTTCCATCATTTCTTAACATCGAAATGTCTTTGTACCACTCATTTTGCAGTATATGCTAATTAAGTTTTGGCATAACAGTAAAATTGAATGAGGATCACTTCTCTTTTTATTTCGGGCGAATTTTACATGCAAGCAACATGCTAACGGTTTTTTATTATAAAATGGAGATCGTTTCCGATGAAGGGGAATTCGACGTGCAAGAAATAAGGATGAACGGGTTCGTGCAGCTACGGTACAAACTCACTTATAGATTTTGATAACAGATAACAAATTATGCATACTTAACACTGGCCTTCAACACAAAGAAGATGGAATACTGCAATGTAATGTTTCCCATTCACACGGAAAAAATTGCTCAGAAACGGTCAGAAAGCAAATGGTTCCTGAATTTCTATGAATGCGCATGAACGAAAAAAAAAAACGAGTGCACGTTTTCAATGTAATATGTCAAGCAAACGTTTCAATTACATTTACCATTTATTCAATTTAAAATTTAAAGCCGATGTCCGATAAATGTGAAATCAATTTTACATATAAATGGGCATTTGTCGATCATGCGACAAAATTCACCAACAATCGCCAATCGTATGAAATTCACTCAATTATTTCACATCACTTTAAATGGAAACAAACATTCGTCATTCATCCAGCCAACATTAGCAATTTTATTCCCAAACTTCAATGTAACGATGTTATGGACAGCGACAGGCAACTGTACCAATTAGTATTCAATTCCACGCGCGATGTGTGCGCTGTGCATACGGTGTTTCTACACAACACAAACACGCACACATGCACACAAACACGAGCACACACTCACACTTGAGGCATTGGTTTTGATCGATGTTTGCTTCATTTTATATGCAATTCCATTGGCCAATGGCAACAATTAAATAAGCATAACATTTCAGACACCTGTGAATCGTTTGACAGAAGAGAAACAAAAAAAAATTATGCATCAAACTTGATTTCATTCGGACAAATTTGTGCTTCGAACGAAAAACTGTGAACGATCCAAAAGAAATCGTTGTACACGAAAATGGTGATCAAGCGACTGAAAATAACAAAAAAAAAAAAACGAAAAGAAAAATGTTCAAATTCAGAAGTGTGGGAAATAATTGTGTATTCTGTGCATATTCATCATCACGTTCGAAGACGCCACAATGAATCGTTTTATGCCTGTCAATTGAAACTAAATGCCATTGGCCGAATCAATGTAAGACCAACAACTAAGGTGTAGAACGTCATTCACATTTCACAAACAACAACAACAACGATGACGACGGATCGTTGCGCTTTTCCTTTCACATGATTCAGAACTGGTTGAGTTTATTTGATTTTGGTTCTGTTCTTTGCGCTGAATATGTTATTTTCCATTTTGTTAAATTGTATTCAATTATTTTATCAATAGAACTTTCTACGTTGAAATATTTACACAGTTTTATTCCGTTGCGACTCAAATCAACACTTAATGACTTCATCTGTATGGATGCATGTCTGTTTGCTCATTTAAACAAAGCCATATTGTCACACAAGTAGATGAGCACAATATACTACGGTTTTCCTGTCGAAATTTCTCCAAACAATTTCATGCTATCGAATTTACGGTATTTTTTTGTTTGTTTATTCGGTTTTGTTCGTTAGCAGCCATTTCCAGTTCATTTCGTTAATTTTTTTGCATTCCGCTTCGGTTCAAGAAACAACAAGGGAAATTGAGCTATTTATACTAACTTCATTCTTCTGATTTTAGTTTGCGTTTTTCATTTTTGTGAACGCTTGGCAACAGCTCGAGCGGGCGGGAATGTGCATTTCTTACATTTCTTGGTTTGCTATTGTTCAATGTGATCCAAGAATGGATTCCAGCTTTAATTATAGCATGTGTTTGTATACAATAGCATTGAAATGAATACCAGTTATTAGTTTAGACTATGCACTGCTCAATATTTGCCATACTATTATATGTTTCTGTTTTGAATGTTTGTTTTGGGTTCAATTCCCTTGCCTACCGTCATATTTTTTTTTTTTTCCATCAAATTGTAACATTTTGTTGTTGTTCGGCTCCTTGCGTTGTGGGTCCATTGGTCTGTACCTCTGGCCCAGCTTAATATCAGACAGGTGTATTAGATCAAGATCACCCAATTACCCAAGACGATCACCATTAAAACAAAAAATAAACCACAAAAGACCAACACAGAATAATAAAAATTCATTTTTATGTCTTTATGACAAAAAAAACAAAATGATATTAATAAAGTCTGGGAAAATTGAAATGAAAATATAATCCCGAAAAAAAGTGTGTATGTCAGTCCAAAAAAAAAAAAAACCAACCATCAAACAATATTGACTGAACTAACCAAACGTACCATTCACGCATGAAAAGAACACTGAACCATTAAAATAGTGGAATATAAAAGATGAAGAACAACAAAAAAAAAAACAAAAGAAACCACGTGCAAGGTGCATGAAACCAACAAAGAGATCTAACATGACCAAACAAGCAACTGAAAAGATCTTATAAAATATGAACTAATGAAACAATGAAAACGAAATAGCTGAAACCAAAAAATAAACGTGGTAAGAGCAACGGACGATGCTTGACAGAAAAAAAAACGCTAAGTAGGTCCATCGAGATAAAACAAGAGACCGAAGCAAGCGATTGATGCCACGACAATACAACACAACATAAAAATCTTAATCATTCCTGATTTTGTTTCAATATTTATGTTCGACGAAAGGCAAACATAGGCTGTTAACCGATGTCATTCGATGTTTTTTTAAACAGTTTTGAATCATTCAATAGATTGATGCGCAAGCGATTCATTTTGTTTGACAAGATTTGTGAAAAGAGTGAAAAAACAAAAAAATCTACCAAAAACAGCCGTGCGTTTTGCATTCATTAAATATGAACCGACGAAAAAAAAAAAAAAAAATTAACAACCGCAGCAATTTGTCACTACTGACAAAATGATACAAATGCTGCTTATGTGTGTGCGTTTTTTTTTCTTCCTCTTTAATTTTGGGACCATTTTCAATTCCTAATCGGTTTCCTCTGCTGTCGTCGGAATGTTTAATTTTGTGTATATTTCATTCTCTGTGGATTTTTTGGTTGTTGTTGTTTTTGTGGTCCGTTTTGAAGCGCTTGGTTGAGCGCGTTTCAACCACAAAACCCCTTCATCTTTGAATGGTTACTGGTTACATAGCACAAGCTAATTAACCACATTTTTCGTGTGTGTTTTTTTGTTGTTGTATCATTGTCGTCGCTTCGTTTGACTTAATAAAATCACGGGACATTTTTCATGTATGGACAACATTTTTATGATCATATAATCCTTTTTGGCCAGCGCATTATTTCGCGGATGTGAAATTGCAAACACACTTTTTAGCAACGCGTTTCATTCAACAACCAAAAATACTTGAGATTGGACACCAAACCGAATACAAAAGACAAATTGCTTTTCATTTTTAACTTATTGCACCAATTAATGACGGTTAAAGGAATTTGCTGTTTTTTTTTCTCTGAGTTTTATTGCATCTTGTTGAAACGAAGTGAAACAATCAAATAATTTAAACATTTTTTTTTCTTGATCATGAAATTACACACAAAATATTGTTTGAAATGGTTTCTGAAGCAAAGTTATTTTTATGGTTCAAATAAAAAAAAATATCTCATAGCATCGCTTTTATCAAGTCGTTCAACGTTTACCAGTAAATGAGGGGATAAACACGACCAAAAAAAAGAAGACGATACTGTGTTAATTAAAAGCTTATTAAAATATGAAAACCGTTTCTCAATTTACAAAGAAAAAAACCCAAACAAAATTGACGCCATTTTGGTGTACGGTAAACAAAAAAAAAATACAATTAAAGAAATGAAGAAAAAAAAAGTGGTAACAACATGAATTCTCACATGTTTATGCTTCGCATATTGTAAATTCAATGTCTTTATTATGTTTTCGATAATTAAATATTTGTTTTGAAATTAGAAATTGTTCACTTGTATTGTTGAATTCAAGCGGAAAACACTTGCATTCGACAACGTTTTGTTTGAACTCATGTTATTTTTTGTGGCGCTTTTTCTCTCCCATATTTTTGTTGTTGTTCACGATGAAAAGTGGCCAATTCCCATACAATTAACAACCGATGAATGCATCGCGCGACCATTTTTTTGTTTATTAAATTTTTGTGTAAACAGATACAAAAAACGGTTTCCCTTACAGTTGCAAACAAAAGACGCAACTCTTTTGTTTTGTGTTTGTTTTAATGAGTTTAATTTTATTGTGTCATTTAATTTAATTATCTTTTTTTAGATGCACAGTTTCCCATAAACGTTGCTCTTATGTTGTGATCGAAATTGACCTATGAATTTTTCTTGTTGTTGTTGTTTCAGTTGCCAATCAGGTTGGAAAGGTGCATTATGCGATGAATGTGAACCATACCCAGGATGCGTACATGGAACATGCCAAAAACAATGGGAATGCCATTGCAAAGAAGGCTGGGGAGGTTTATTCTGTAACCAAGACTTGAACTACTGCACAAACCATCGACCATGCCAAAATGGAGGCACTTGCTTCAATACCGGCCATGGCTCGTACACATGCAAATGCCCACCCGGTTATATGGGAAATGAATGTGAAATTCAAATGGAGAATTGCTCATCGGAACCGTGCTTGAATGGAGGAACTTGCGTTGATGAACCATTCCGTAAGCATTATCTATGCGAATGTCCAAAAGGTTGGTCGGGTAAACATTGTGAAGAGAAAACGGTAACATGTGCCGAAAAACCATGCATCCATGGCACTTGCACCGATACTTCAAATGGAATGGTGTGCACATGTGTAGCCGGCTACAGTGGAAAATTGTGCGATGTTCAAATGGATGAATGTAAACCGAATCCATGCAAAAACAATGGACGATGCACAAACACAGACAATGGATTTAAATGTGAATGTCCGATGGGCTTTTTGGGCGAAACATGTGATGTGAATATTGACGATTGCGATGGAAATATGTGCATGAATGGTGGCACATGTGTTGACATGGTAAATCAGTATCGATGCCAATGTATTGCCGGCTTTATTGGAACACGATGCGAAAACAAAGTCGATCTATGCTTGACAAAACCATGCGCCAATGGTGGTTTATGTACGAGCATCAACAATGACTATCGATGCACATGTCGTCCTGGTTTCACCGGCAAAGATTGTAGCGTTGACATTGACGAATGCAATTCCACACCATGCAAAAATGGTGGAACGTGCGTGAATCGCGTGAATAGCTTTCAATGTGTTTGTCCGGGCGGTTTTCGTGGTCCACAATGCGAATATGAAGCATCACATGTTTCAACGACACAAGCATACATCAAGTCAAGTGATGGGCTAAGCAAAGGACAAATTGCCCTCATTGCCATTTTATCGATAGCCATGCCAATGGTTGTGATTGTAGCCGCATGCGTTGTGTACTGTATGAAACGTAAGCGTAAGCGTGATCAAGAAAAAGAGGATGCTGAAGCTCGCAAACAAAATGAACGAAATGCAACGGCCACACTGCATCATGCAAATTCAATCAATTCATCGAAACGTAGCTCCAGCACTGGTTTGACATTTGACAACACCAATCCAACGATCATTAAAAATACTTGGGATAAAAGCGTCAATAATATTTCAAGTTCGGCCAGTGTTGACGAATGCTTAATGAATACAAGTTGCTACGGTGCCAATTACAATGATTCGGATTGCTTTTCATCATCGACAGCCGCAGCCGCTGTTCAAATACCACCATTGCAACGGGCTAAATCACAAAAACAACTAAACACTGACCCATCATTGATGCATCGTGCTTCACAAATCCTACACACAAAAGACTATATGAGCGCTGGAACGAATGGTGATCACAAAAGGATATCGTACATCGGTAATGGCAGTAATCTAGGTAGCAATGGCAACCCATCGAATTGTATGGCCAGCGATGCATTATTATGCAATCAACGTTGGCAATCACAATCGATAACACCGGCCACATCATCACCGCGAAAATCCTATGGTCTTTGTAATCCATCTCATATGTAGTGCTGTGCTAATTAAAATAGTAATATTAAAATTTGATAAATCATCCCAATAAAAAACTGCGTAGGATTTATAATAAGAGAGAAAAAAAATACGATTCGAATAAAAAAAGAAATACATACATAGATAATTTAATGGACAATTTAGTTTTTAAGAATATCATAAATTAAAAGGTGACTATAAATTAATATAAATCGAGAAAATTTGCAAAAAAAAAAACAAAAAACAAACAAAAAAAATAACGAAAATTTAAACAACAGAAAAATCATGACCCATTTCTTGGTCTTACCAAAAATTGATTTTCAATTCATGTATTATTTCGATAATATACATTTCACAAAAGCGATTTTTTTTTGTTCGATCATATATAAATTGAAAGACTTAATACCGATATGAATATGAAAAAAAAATCACAAGACATTGCGATTTGCATTTAGAATAGTTTCTGATACAAGTTTAGATTAATGAATGGAATGAGAACGAAATAGAAACAGAACAATTGTTATTGCTTATTCGAGTAATTGTAAAATGAGTATTGATGGCATAAAGAGAGAGAGAGAGAGAGAGAGAGAGAGAGAGAGAGAGAGAGAGAGAGAGAAAATGTTACGAACAAATGCAAGCTCGTCTTTAGTTAGTTGTTTAAGAAGAAATTAAACTGATTCAGATTGCACCGCAAACAGGAACAAAAAATTGTATATGTTACGAACAAAAAATCACCTTTCAAATTGTATTTTGAAGCAGTTGTAAAACAAAGTGTAGAAAAAATCCACTTAAATCTATAAATTAACAATTCACATAGACACACATCCAAATCAATGACAGTTTGAAAAAATAAATAAGACGCTCAATATTTTCTACCAAATTGATTAGATTTGGTAATGATAAAATATTGATGCGAAAATAAACAAACAAAAAAAAACAATCGTATAAATTCGAAAAAAAAAAATATTTGGTCGAAATATTAATCATTTCATTATTTCGCGAAAAAAAAGTCAGCGGCATGCATTTAAATTTGTTTTATGGATTAAGCGAATAATACAAGTATCTCTATGATCAAACCAAATTTAGTGGATAGAAAATTGAAATAAGATTTAAAAGCAAATTTATGCGAACAAGCACACACACACACACACACACAAAAACATGATTTAATATAACAATCGATAAAGTGAAGACCAATCGAAAGTATATTTTTGTTGCATTTTCTGGTCCATGAGTCAGATTAGCTGACTTGATATTTAAAGAAGGAAAAAAAATTAGAAAACTATGCTGTGAATACGGGCATTCACACCAATACAGTCAAGTGTTCAACGGAATAAACGTTTTGATGATAAGAGAAGTGGAAAGAAAAGTACGATCAAAAAACGAAAAGATAACGAAAAAACATTATTTAAACGAATGTATTTGACTTCTCGAAAACGGTTCTACATATTAAGTCATTGTCAGGTTAATTTATTTCCTAATATATTTCTTATCTCTTTTTTTTATATTTTAACTTAAATTCAATCGCATTATGTTTTTTTTTTATAATTTAATCATCCGCTTTTATAAATTACTACTTTGCCGCAAACTCTTAGGGTGTAAGCATGTAAATACTATTTGCTAAATTTTATTATGTCTGAAATAGTATTTTGAAACGTTTTTACTTGGTTTTATATTAAACGGCACATAATTTGCTCAGTGTTTATACCAACACTTTTTAAATAAAATGCAACACAATTGAAGAAAAAATTGTCGTCACAAAAAGGTTAATTATTAAGTCATTTTCTGATAGTACGTTCATTTGTTGATTTGTTAATAATTTGGCAAAATGATGAAAACAATCATAATAATGCTTCTCTTTCCCAAGAACTTTTTAAATTCATTGATTTTGATGGAAATCCAAAGAAGTTCTTAGGTGATAGAACACAAATGCGCCTACTGTAAGGAAATACCACAACAAATGAACAATAATACCATTATGACGGCGTTTTTTTTTTTGCTCCATTCGTGTATGCATCATCAATTGCCAACATTCAACGCAAACTGATGCTGAGAAACCTGAATCATATTTTTTTTATCATTGTGATTATTTTATTTATATTAATTCGTTCAACTTCAATAAGAAATCATTGCCGAAGTACACATTCAGCCGCTAATCACGTATTCCCCTTCAAAATCCGCTCTAAATAATAATTTAGAAGAACAATACAGTTATGAAGAGAAAATCAGACATCTAAGTCAGAAACGTCATGAATCATAAATATTGTCGGTTGGAAAATAAATTTCATTAGAGAGAGAGACTAAAGTCGTTTTGTTTAATGCGATCGGGTGTTTGAATCATATTGCACTGTTTGTTAATTATTTATTCAATCATTATGTGCTATAGAAATGGCCATACATTTCCTCAATAGTTAAAATTCCATATTCAATTTGATACTTGAATGCATTGAATCAATAGCAACCATTAGTAACTATTCGAATACTAAAACTCAGTTAATTGAAGTCTTTGATTCACTCGATTCATCAGATTCAGTGAATATCATATTTTTTTTTCCACGATTTAAAATGCGTTAATTTTAAGATTTAAACAATTTCTCATATGAACTACATTACTCATTGACTAAGCCGAACAACCACAACTCTTTGCGATAAAACCACACGACTTTATAAATGTAGACTAAAAAAAATGTAATCAATTTTGCAACATCGCAACTCATCCGAACAGTAAATTATTCATGTTTTGTACCGATATTTCAATAGAAATCTCATTTACAGCAAATGACATTTACATTTGAGTATTTATACTTCAGATTAAAATGCGATCGAGGACCGATTGAAATAGATACTCTGTAAAATATATTACATGTATGATATTTATGCACTTTATCGAATTCTTTGACATGGAATTTTATTTAGACTTTTTGCAAAGTGTTTTTTTTTCTCCTCTCAACAGTTTTTTTTTAAGAACTTTTTTCTAATTGTGTAAATAGTAAAATGGAATAATAGTAATCTTGAAAATATGACATCAAATATATTCGAAAATATTGAAAAAAAAAATTGTGTGTATTTTAATTGTCTTAATTGTTAAATCTTTAAATTTTTCAGCTATTTATAGAGATGATAGTCTTTTTTGTGCTGGAATTTTCATCATTTTATCCACCATCTTGTTTTTCATTCTTAACATTCTGAATGGTAAACTTCAATTATCGGAATCCTTTGGATTGCTTCCAAATCTTTATATTGGGTATTTTGAATCCGATTTTCAAGCTTCTTGCAATCACCTAACTGAATTTATGTCCATCAATCAAAATGTCTTAAAAGGAACTAAACGAATCTGAAAACGTAAGGTAAATGGTTAGGATACTTGTTATGTTAAAAATAATGAACATGTCAAAACGAATCTACCTTTTTGTACGTTTTCGACGGAAATCCACATGTTTGAGCTCTAGCTATTCTTTTAATTTTTTATACACTAATTATAAAAGAGACAATGGTTCGTAAGTATAAATATATACTGATACGTATTTATACTCAACGTACAACCGCAACGCAAAGTAATTGCAAGCGTAAGTAAGTTGCGTCACATACAGCACAGTCGCTTTTATGAACCTGTTGTAAAATATATAAGATGAAAAACCTCTGAACGAGGTATAAACATAGTGGCGCACTAATAGTGTAAACAAGTGATGGAAGAGATACCACATTGCCTTGAATTTTTTGTCATGCCAAAATTGAGTTTTTATCTCAATCTTTTTTTCACCAGAAATATAAATTCTGGCAAGAACATTATTTTGCGACGAAGAAAAATGTGAAAAAAGGAACTTCACATGAATAAAAAAATACGATATTGGATACTATGTTTATACCGTGGACATTTCTTTTCATACTGAACTGATTGGACTGGACCAATTATAATTAATCGGATTTCGATTTTTTTCTCTAAACTATCAACTAGACTGAAGAGATCAGTGAATGTTTATTACTGACGAATTAGTCGCGTGTCAGCGTTAGCAACTAACGTTAGGTCTAGGGGTTAGACACAAGGATTCGGATTCATAAGATTCTTAAGATTCTTCCTTTTATTTCAATAGCATTGTTGTTGTTTCTCTCGTCCGCTTTGTTCGAATATTCTTCATATGCTTTGTTTTGTTGGTGGGATTCGTGGATTCACGATTTTAGTTTTGGACTCGTGGGTGTCCAGCCCCTAGCGTTAGGTACTAATATGTAGCGTCAACCGATGCTCGTTTCGATGAAATCTGAAATGAATGTGAATGTGTGATTATACGCGTCTCTTACTCTTTGTTCTCGACTACACTGTTCTACAGTGGCCGCTGTGTACCGCTCAGTTTAACTGCTTTGGCTCTCTGTCGCACCACAATCGAGCATCGGTTGAAGCTACATATTAGTAGCTAACGTTAGTTGCTAACGATAACGCGTGACTTATTCGGCAGTAAAATACATTCACTGAAATATATTGAATTCATATATTTGTTCACCAACTGTAGTCTTTACAGTGTTCAATCAATGATATCATTCAATTTTATAACACTAATTCATAAATAGTTAACTTTAGACGTCTCAGTTTAAAATGATTAATATTTTGTAATTAATCATATGATGTGATAACGGATCGCATGGTGTAATAACGGATTGAAAAATTATTATCAATTTGGACCAAAGTTCTTATTAACGAACGAAAAATCAGCGAATTTATGTTGAATATCTCTCATTTTTTCTTTTTTCTCTTCCTTTTGCAAATTCTTTAACACTGACGTTTCGGGCGTATCCTTTGGACTAAAGCGTTGTCGATTTGGTGAATATTTCTACAAATCAAATTATATATATATATATATATCAACAACTATCCGAAAGGAGAATCAGTGAAAGAATCAAACATTTGATACGTACAACTCTTGCTCTGAATGGTGGCTTGATGCGACGCTGTTCTAATGCTTCCCAATCCAAATGCTTGAAGAATGCATGGCCTCTTATTTCCAATTCGTTACCCGAACATCCCAGTCGAATCCGCGGATCTTTTTTCAGAAAGCCTGTCAAAGAATTATCAGCATGTTTATGCGTACAAATCTAATCAAATCTAAGTTTTTAAGTATTAGGTGATGCAGACCTCTTAACATTGATACGGCTACAAAGTCCAGCCAAAGTGGATAGATGGCGGTGTCTTGGAGAATCGATTCGAATAAATCAGCTTCATTTTTTTCCTCAAATGGTGAATATCCGGATAGCATTTCATAAGTCAAGACTCCAAATGCCCACCAATCAACTGAAAAACCATATTCTAACTTTTGCAGCATCTCTGGCGCAATGTAATGTGGCGTACCACAAAATGTGTTTGTCAATACACCATCCGTTATTCCATCCTGTATTCACATTAAGAACAATTCACACTATTTATTAAGAAAAAAACTGCAAACAGCTAGGAAAGGCTAGAAGTCTTGCAAATGAATCCACATGCATTGAGCATGAATATGAATAAAATTTATCATTTATAATTAACAATTAAAACTTACTTTGCACATGCCAAAATCAGTGAGCTTACAGTGGCCGCCTTTGTCAAGTAATACATTCAACAAATTTAAATTACGATGAATGATTCCATTGCGATGCAAGAATTGTAATGCAAGTGTGATTTCGGCTGCGTAGAATGTGGCTCGGGCCCGATCGAATTTTCGAAAACGTTGAATTTGAGACATTAGATCACCGCCCCAAACATATTCCATGACGAAGTACAAGCGATCCGACGTATGAAAGCACGAATGCAAAGCCGTTACAAATGGATGATTCGATGCTACAACTAAAGCACGCTTCTCAGCCATGGCATAATCGATCCTGCAGTTCTGCACAACCGTAGCTTTTTTTAACACTTTGATGGCATATAGTTCATTTGTTTTTTTTCTTTCGGCCAACATCACTTTGCCAAACGATCCTTTGCCCAGCAATTTCATAAACGTAAAATCCTTAGCACTGTATCGTTCTGATGGTGTATTATTCATATATTCACTCTGAGTGTTGAGCGATACACAAAAATGTCGTTTAACACTTGTGCGGCATCGTTTGTGCACATCCATGTAACAACCTTCGCATTGTAACCCTCGCCCATCCAGTGATGAATCACAATAATCGCATAATGTGGATTGTATATAGTTGTGCGCTTGAAAGCGGTGACAATTCTAAAATAAATAATTTTTAATGCAAATGAAATAAAATTGTTGTGGTTCCAGAATATAATATTACGGCTGATTGATGAGGGTCGCCATTCATCAAACAAGGCTTAAACAAAAACATCTTTGATTGATTTTTTACTACAAATTAAACTGAGACCAGAAACATCTATCTTTCATCACATTTCAAACTGAACTGACTTCAAAAGTAATCATCATCAAAATAAATACTCTCAAAATTGCAAATCCATTGAAAAAAGAAAAAAAATGAATGCTAAGAAACGTAAGAGAGTCTTACTATAATAGCCGCCAATCTGAAGTATGAAGTCTATGACTTTAAGCCCAATTAAAATTATTAAGTATTTTTCCAACGAATTATAAGAAAAACAATTACACCTACAATCATGAATTTGCATATATTTTGATGATTTAGTACACCTACATTGGTGGATGAACATTAATAGCAATAATCATTGCACTTGAAAATGTGCAGTATTATAATATACTGAACATTTGTATACTAAAAATCAAACACAAATGTCGGTCGGCGGCATCTGGATGGCGCATGATCAAACATCCAACTGAGAGTCTTCTTTATTTTGTAACAAAAGAATTAAAGAAATTCGGTTTCTAAAAGTGCGCTAAAATTCAAATCTCATTATTAGCTACATAAAAAATGGTGCTCTGAAAATAGCCAACAAGCAAAAAGTAACGCCTACATTCGGACTATATTATTGAAAATAACGAGCCAATTAGAGAGAGAAACAAATTAAGCTGAACATCCACTACACCTACACAATATTACTATTTTCACATGATATAAATAAGTAAAACACTTCTTCTTCTGGTGTAAAATTGAGTTTTATTCGCGAACGTTTTCAAAAGCCATGCTTTCATCATCAGGCGAGCTGAAAAACTGAGTTTGAATCAAAATTACATCAACAAAGTCTACTTTGTTTCAAATTGAAAGAAAAAAACAATAATGAGTTCAACAAAAATGACAAGTTCAATGGCACAAAATGTGAACATTAAAGTTGAAAGTACACATTGATTGACAAAAAAAAATGTATGGAAGTTAAATTAAGCAAATGAGTATCACGTACAATTTCCAAATAACTTGGAACTAATAATTTACACAAAGAATGATGAACACTTTGGAATCATTTTACGAATATATGAGAAATACATAAGTGTTGCCACTGTTTTTACATAGTGTTTATACATGAACTGTCAAATGATTCCAATTTCGGCTAAAAATTGAACAGTATTCTTTAAAAAAAACAAAACTCACACAAACTCAGTTCGTCAAACTGTTTATTCATTAAACTCGTCGATTTTATAAAAACAAAAAAAAAATCAATTTATTCTTTTTCGAGTGGGTTAAAATGGAGTATATTTTAAAGCCAAAAATAAAAACGTATAGGATCGAGCAAATGCGCCATGAAATGAAAAAAAAAACGATTTGTGTGAGAATCTGCAGATTTTTATGAGAAAAACAGCACAATTTGTAAAATTTACCGAACTTAAACTAAACACGTGTATTTTGTTGTTGTAATCAGTCACGGAGTGAACCTGCTGCGATGCTATGGAAAGCTTGAACTCCTAAACCAAAGCTTTAATTAAAATAAATTAATATTCGTTGGAAAGATATTTTTATTTTAAATAATTTTGCTGAAAAACTTATCTTATTTGAACAACTAGTTCCAAAGTTATTGACAACAGAGTGGATGAGATGTTTATGAGATCCATTCGAGTCATACAAAATATATATGGCAACTCAATGGGTCCAGCCAGACTCATGACTATCGTATAAGACATCAACACCATCGTCATCATAACTCAACTTCTACTAAACGGATTCTTTTTATTTTTATTTTAAATTAAAGTATATAAAATTTCGGGAGAAACCTCCAGGTTTATCAGAAATATGTTTGACCCTCTAGTGCATGAATTTTTCTCAGTGTTTTGAGGTATCGAATTAGGATGGTTTTGTTCTAATACCACTTTTAAAAAAAAGCGAACATCCTTGAAGCTGCATAGTTTTCTTGAGAAATGCATTTGACATCGAAAAAGAATGATGAAATCCAGTTTTTTGTCAAATAGGAAAGAACATACAATCACATTGGACTGTCACTGAGTCTCAGTGGAAATGAGACTTCAAATTACATAGAAACAAAGTGACAGTCCAAATATGATATAACATTGAAACGCTGTTCTTTTTACACGCATGCTTGTAACTCAACAACCACTCAAGATAGAATCATAAGATTTGCAGCAATTGAACGCCTCAACATTTTCGAATGCTTTTTATGTCATTGTTTAAATTAATAGCTGTTTGAAGTACGTTTTCACTTCGATTATCTAAATCCGCCAAAAGGCGGATCTATGTACTAGAGGGTTAATATCCAATCATCCAATCAAAAGGCCCGGCCAGACTCATGTATTCCACGGAGGGTTAAGGTAAAAATTTAATCTGAATATTTAAATGTTTGGGATCCATAACATCAACATCGAAAAACAAATCGTTTCACATTTTTACAGATGTCAGTAAATTTACAGCAACGCAATTGGAATCGGCATTAGTAGGAATCTTACTGTACACACTTTTGTACGGTAAAAGAAGAAAATGTTTCTAAAATTACCACCAACTTTCAGAGGCCAATAAGAGCTGTCAAAGCCATGCAAAGATGCCATCTTAGGTTTAATGGGAAATTAGCTATGAATGAATTTGGAGCATTGATTTCTTATGCACCAACCACGGTTTGTGACGTCATTTACACAGTCTCCTATGGAACCGTGGGCGCCCTGTGCCAACTTTTTTGTGCACGAGATTTATGTCTGAAATTCACTCGAGCTACGAAGAATCTAATTAAACACATCTGTTATATGCGATGCAATAAGTTTGAAGGAAGGATACTTATGGTTTATGGTAGGATACAAAATTGAAAAGCTCAAAACGAGCTTTACTTTTGGCGCGTTTTGAGTAAACAATATGAATTAAATCTAAATTTTAAAACGATCGTTATTTGTTTACTGCAATAAGATTCCATCTATGAATCCTTCAGTTCAATATAGTTGTTTTTTTGTTGTTGACTAATTTGGACCAAAGTTGTTATTAACGAAAGAGAAACCAGCAAATTTATCTTCAATGTCATTGGTTTTTTCAATTTTCTCTTCGTTTAGCAAAGGTATTAATTTTGGCTTTTCGATCGTTATTTTTGTACTGAAATGTTGTCCATTCGTTGGATGGTTCTACAACTCAAATGATATGTTTTAACAATTGTCTGAAAGGGCAGTGAAACATTTGATACGTACAACTCTTGCTCTGAATGGTGGCTTGATGCGACGCTGTTCTAATGCTTCCCAATCCAAGAGCTTGAAAAATGCATGGCCTCTTATGTCCGAGTCGTTACCCGAACATCCCAGTCGAATCCGCGGATCTTTTTTTAGAAAACCTATCAAAAATTTACCATTAATCAAATGTCTAGTTTTTCAAGTATAGGTGATGCAAACCTCTTAACATTGATATGGCCTCATTGTCCAACCAAAGTGGATAGAGGGCGGTGTCTTGGAGAATCGATTCGAATAAATCAGCCCTATAACTTCCATTGAATGGTGAATATCCGGATAGCATTTCATAAGTTAAGATTCCAAATGCCCACCAATCAACCGAAAAACCATATTCTAACTGTTGAAGCATCTCTGGCGCAATATAATGTGGTGTGCCACAAAATGTGTTTGTCAATACACCATCCGTTATTCCATCCTGTAATAAGATTAAAGTTTATTAAATTGTATAAACAATATCGCAAAAGACAATGAATGTAAAGGGGCCTAGTGCGGCTTTGGTGGAGCTCGTCAAAACAATAGAAATGGTTATTTTGGTACTTTGCCGTACCGCCCCAGGACCTCTCGCTCGCCTTGAAGTTTGGCATGCCAATCTCTTTGGAACCATCGTGAGGACACAAGTGTACCACACGCTGCTTCTTCTTTTTCGAAACTGCTCCATACATTTTGTACCGCATGCCGGCGCCATATTGAAAAATGTCAATAAGAAACTATAGTGAAAATTTAGTTCATTAGCTGTGGCGCTGTCTGTCATTGGCTATCTATCATCACTGTATATTTGTATGGGAATGTCCTAACGATGTTTGGAACATTCCTATTTTATTTACTTAAATCACCCACGACGTATTTTGATAGTTTTCATCATTGAAACTATAAAACACATTTATTTGCTCTTTCTCGAAAAATCGTAGAAAATGCAAAAAAAATACACGAAGATTTCAATGTCTAATACACATCAATATATCTCCTAACAGGTGAAGAGCCTAAGTTTGATATCTTTTGCAAAGTTGCAGATTGTGACACGATTTAAGCAATTAAAATACACGGTATTCAAAATGAAATTTACTGGTATCTATCAATCGATTCCAATATAAATTTGACATGTTATTTCTCTGTGCTCGCCTCAGTACAGCTGACTCACAAATATTTAGTCAGCCGACTCACTAGTTCAACATTAATGAAATTCTTTCGGAATTTTTGATAAAACCAGCTAATGAACTATAAAAAAATATATTCGAACTTTTGACGATTGACAACTTGACAACTCAATTTTTGCGTAAAAAAACAGTTATGTTGAATCAATATCTCGACTATTCACTGGGATTGAATGCATGAATATAATTTATTATTAACTGTTCAATCTAACCTTGCACAAACCAAAATCAGCAAGCTTACAATGACCGTATTCGTCGAGTAAAACGTTTGACAACTTTAAATCACGATGAATGATTCCATTGCGATGCAAGAATTGTAATGCAAGTGTGATTTCGGCAGCGTAGAATGTGGCTCGTGCCCGATCGAATTTTCGAAAACGTTGAATTTGAGACATTAGATCACCGCCCCAAACATATTCCATGACAAAGAATACGTGGTCTGATGTTTGAAAGCACGAATGTAAAGCTGTAACAAATGCAGAGTCTGATGCTAATACTAAAGCACGCTTCTCAGCCATGAGATATTCGACTCTGATGTCCTGCACAACTGTAGCTTTCTTTAGCACTTTGATGGCGTAAAGTTCGTCTGTATTTTTTCTTTCAGCTAACATCACTTTGCCTATTGATCCTGTGCCCAATAAATTAATGAAGTTGAAGTCCATTACACCCAGATTGGCGCTTATATTTAAGCCTGAAGCTGTAGATGAAAGGTTTGGAGTCACATCTATATTCTGTGCGTTCGCACAATCTCTTTCAACACTTTCTTGACAGCTTTCGTGCACATTCAAATGACATAGTTTGCATCGCAATACTTTACGGACCAATAATGAGCTACAATAACCGCAATATGTAAATGGCTTACAGCTGTGTAACTGAAAACGATGACATTTCTAAAATGAACGGATTTATTTCCATTATAAATTTTATATTTCAACAGTCACTCAGCATTGAATATCTTCACCTTCAATTTCTGTTCTTGTTCATTCACCAAACATGCACACATCTTGAACAAAGACATATTTTATAAATGACTAATGAATCTCCTAACACCTGACTTTCGCCACAACTCAAATTGAACTGAACTAAGAATTTGCTTCTTGAAGCGCGTTGCCGCCAAACGATACAGCAAAACAAATATGCTCAATATATTCGCATATATTTTTATTGGATCATATGTACTGTTTTTATATCGGAACATGTAATCGAAATTGATGAGGAGGATCGCATTAACGAAAGAGCTCTTGAGCTCACGTTGTTATTAAATTCAAAATTGATTTCAATTTATCTTTATCGGATTGGATATCAGACACCATTGTAACACGGATTAAACCTACTAATCGTTACATGCACCTCATATTTGATAATGATTTCCACTGAAAGCTCTCAAAAGGCGTCCAAAATTCATTGAATTGAATGTTAATGGCTGTGAAATGTATTATTTCCATGTTTAAATTGTGTTATATTAGTGAGGTGGCCAGGAGATGGTTTCTTTTTGAGGTTGCTACATCATTCGATGATTGTTGATCTATTGGAGAGAGACCATACGAAAAAATATCAAAACCACAAATATAGTTTTCCAAATCAAATTTATTTCAATTTATTGTTTGTAAACATAACAAAATTTGATATAAAATATCGGTAAAAGGTTATTAGATTATCATAATTGAAATCACAATACAATTTTCAACTTAACAGTTTTGAAGATCATAGATTACTAATACTAAGTTATGCTAAAATAAACTGCAACTTTATTTAGTGTACTGTTTTGAATGGCGGTTCCTCAGATGAATTTAAATCCTGATACATAACGCAATTATATGATGATGATTCTGATCGCGATTCGGTTATTTTCAGAATGCTTCCTACTAACCCAGGCAAAGCTCGGCGACAGATCGAATTGATTGCCAGCGCCTCCACGCGGTTGCCGACGAAATTAACAAAAACACAACTTAAACTTTGGCAATTGGCACAAATTTGGGACAAAAAATTGGCAACTGGCACAAATTTGGGTCAAATGTGTTGCCGAGCTGTCATTGTAGCCGGGGTTTGAACCCAGGTTGTGAAACCGAACAGACTCGACAATTTATTTTTACTGCACTATTGAACTAAGTCGAAACTTTGAATGCATTTCGCATAATTTAATGTGGATCATCAGCAACACGTCTGGCAGAGAAATGTGTAAACAAAAACAAAACCAAAATGGCAAAATAAAAAAAAAATACAAATAAACAATGTTTGTCAATACGTGAAATGTGGCAAATTTATAAACAAACGAGAGAAAAAAAAGAGAAAAAATAACAATGTTAAATCAAAGTGAAATTTGGTTTGTGGGTAGTACGGGTATTATTCAAATCTGTTCAATTACAAAACTGTGATGTTGGTGGATGAGCGCATTTATTCCTATTTTAAATATCGCCATATTCCTCTTCACTTTATAATGCCAATTCTTAAGTTGATTTGCTAAAATTACAGAAATCATAAGCGAAGTCTTACGCCCTTCATCACAATGGAAAACATATGCATCATTAAGTATTTTGGCGATCATTGAATTAAGTGGTTTTCTGTCGAATAATCAATTTCCGCCAAAGATAAATTGGCCAATAGAAGTATTGGTAAACAATATGTACAGCATTTAAATTCTGGTAATTGTTCGCATGTTACAATCATTACACAATTAATTGGTATTTTCAACATCTTCCACCCAAACATTGATTCGAATATCACCTAATGATCTGAAAATATACTAATTGAATGAAACGAGTTTAACTTAAGTACAGATTGAACCACAACAATTTTTTCTTTAAATTCAGGTTTCTTAGTAAATGCGACTGGAGTCTTGAATATTCCGCGTTTTAGCCCATAAAATGACAATCGTACTTAAAAATGTTGCATTCGGCGAGAGTAACGGGAATGTTCTCTCAAAACCAGTGATGCGAGATAGACTGTATATTATACAACTAATGTATATACAATGGTAGACATACATAAATATACAGTGACTTTTTAACTAACACAAATGCAAGCGGCGCTGTCACTCATGTCAACTTTTCAGAATGAATTCGTTCAATGGATTTGTTTCTAAATTCATCAAATAAAATACAAATATTGTCATGTGAAGTATAAATCTATTAAAGACAAGCATATAATAATGATTAAACAATCAGAAATTTAGAAGAAATCTTATTATTTGAAGGACAAATTGATACACATATATGTGAATATACCAAGTCTATCATTTATTTTTCAGAAGTTCAGATATCTTTATTCAATCGAATTAATAAAATATTTTGTAAGCATTCATCACCTAATCGGGTTCGGTGTGAAGTTAAGATTAGTGGTAAAGACGAAAATGCCCTCTCAACAGTTGTTTGAGTTGGTGGTATCGAAAACACCGTCATAGCTAAACGATGCAGTTCATTATCATATTTTTTGCTGTTCCAAATGTCCCAAATTGATGATTTGATTGGCTCCCGGACACCTTCGAAATTGTTTATTATGCCAATGATGAATTCTTGATCATTCGAACTACTGCACGGTTGGGCTACGTGTGTTGTCATGGCTGAGCTGCATGCATTCAAATAAGAATCCATATCATCATAAGAGTTGCTTTCGCTATCGATTTCATCCTCCAAATGATTAACAACAGTCTCATTTTCATTCTCTTGGAATGCTTCCACTTTTTTCATGCGAATATACAAGTTAATAAGAAATTGTTTAGCGATTGGCTGTTTATCTTTTAAGCCACGTTGATACCGTGGATCTAGGTAAACTGCGCCAAGAAGTGCTGGATTGTCCATCAATGTGTTGTGGTACTCATTCATTTCCAACAAAAGTTGCTGTGAAAAACTATCGCTTGATTTGGCTAACTTGATGCGTAACATTGTCCAAAAACCGAAGAAATCGGAAAGTGTAACATTCTCTGATTGAAGACTTTTCATGTATACATTGAATGGTTTTAAGATTGACACTAAACACTCAACCTCTTTCCACTCGATTTCCGATAGTAGAATGTTTCGTATATTTTTATTTTCTTTCACCGTGTTGCAGAATGATTTTAAATCCAGCAATCGATTCAACTGAAAAAAAAATAAAACTTTTAAATGTGAAAACATGCCATTTATTTAACTTTATATTTACCATGGAATAAATGGAATTCCATCGAGTGGCTACATCCATAATCGCCAAATTGAAACCATTTGCCTTAAGCATTGCTCGGAATGTCGGACAACGCAACTTTTTGACTAAATCACGACACTTCTCAATTAAATCCAGCGTATCCTTCGATTTTTTTATGGCGTGTGTTACAACCAAATGAAGGCAGTGCGCCCCACATGAAATGCCATGAATTAAGTTTGTTTGATTTATTTCCTGGAACATCGATTCAACTTCGACAAGAAGACTATCATAATATTCGCAATCAAATATATCGTGGTCAATGTATTCATCGTCATCACTGTCAACATCCAACGTCTGTATATTTTGGACATCAGAATTGAGGCACGCGATTGATTTGATCATATTCTTTCCATTGTCTGTTGTGACAGCGATTATTTGTTCCAAACGGATTTCAAAATCGAGCAAATTTTGTATTATTTTGTCTTTGAGATTGATTGCAGTGTGGGAGAAGTGGAGAACGTGCATTCCAATGGTCCTAATCCGAATTTTTCCGTTGTAGAAATATGAAACATTAACACCCAAAACTGAACGGTTATACCGACTGGCAATGTCTAACATCAAACACACCATTTGGTTTTTGGTTTCTGATATTATGCGTTGTTTGATTGACTGTGCTCTTTCCGCGATTTGTTTTTTAATATTTTCTCTGTTCACAATCAAATCAACGCCCTGGCGCTTTAGAGAAATTACGTATGGCTCCAAAATTTTCTTGAATGCGGGATATTCCACAGCTGAAAGAGGCAATGCATGAAGTGTGACCAAGTCAACACAGGCGTTCCATATTTCCTCAGGACTAACTTTTACTCGAATTTCAAATTGCCTGTTAACTGGTAAATCATCCACTGAACTCCCGTTTTCCTTGTTTGTTTGAATTGTTTGGTGAGCATCCCGATGATTTAAACGCAAATGCCGGATCGATGCCGAACTGCTATTATATTTGTGTGCACAACCTTCGATCTGGCAGATATAAATTCCTTTACCACTTTCATCAGTTTCTGTTTCAAAGCACTGGATTGCTTTATCGTATCGATTCGCTATAATATGATCCAAACTAATTGTCATTTTCGTTGAATTTAAAGTTGATCGAAATAGAATTGTTGAACACGTTTCAGTATACTAAATCTATTGATTGCAACCATTTGCGCTAAACTCACCATGACAAGTGTTCAAAGCTGTCAATGTGCTTTGATTTTGGCGGCAAACCGCATTGCTATGTCCAAATAAACCTGAGACAGAAAGAGACAACGAAAATCAATACTTGTCAAATGTCATTATTTAAAACCGTTCGGTTTCAGCAACACACCAAACATCACACAAGTAAAAGGTCTATCAATTTAACGATGTATTTTCTGGTATCGTTAAAGGAAACAAATCAAAAGGCAATTATTCCACAAAAGTGGATCTTGAATTTGGATTTCGAAACACTTTTGAACTATGGATTAAAGTTTGTTAAGAAAAAAGTGTTCAAAGTTTTCATCTCAAATGTATTTGGCGCGGAACCTGATTTTCATTTGGACGTGATATCTATTTTGGACACACAGCGGCCAGCATGCTACAATGCTTACATTGTCAAGACTTTTGGTAATTAATAAATATTTATCGATTTAGTGAAACAGTCAATCACATTGAGCGATGTTAACATTCAATTCATCAAATAGATACATTGGAGCTGGGCTTGGCACATCGTTCGCAAGTGGCCCAAAGTGACCGTCAGCTGAATATTGCTGAACTGGATGATTCTGATATTGATGCAATTCAACAAATACTAGATGATAGCGACGACGAAAATGAGGATGTAGTCACAATCTGTCGGAATGGAGAGTTTGCATGGCCTCTCAAACCAACTATTGAATAGTTGATGTCATAATATTTATGTCTCAATGCAATTTATATATATCTTGCAATTATTAGTAAATGTATCGTGCTCATAATCGTGCATACTTCAAGAAAAAGTTTCAAATGAAATTTATTTATAAATGTTCGTAACAAAGTAATAAATGTTGAAAAAATAATAAAAAGAAATTATTTTTCTTTGTGAATGAATGAATTAATGCCACATAGAGAATATATAGAAACGAATGATGAAAAAAATATAATGAAATTTGATTGATTGATGAATTTATCGTTCTTTAAAGAACACATGAAGATGATCCGTGCACTCATTGATTTTGATTAGTCCTTTTGCGAAGTTGATCTTTACGCTTCTCAATATATCCAGAATATCGCATTAACCGTTGAGCATCAGATCCAACACGCATCATAAATGTGTCTGTGAATTTAAAGCAAATTTGTAAGCTCAAGTTTAAATATACTATTAGTAAACGAAATAATACGATCTTTTACAAACCTTTGATGAATTTCATTTTGGATTTGTCAAGTCTATTAGCAATCAAATTGTCATTTCCGATGACAGCTGTGAGCATTATGGCAACAAACTTTGCATCATGAAAAATTGAGTTTCTGTCGAGACTTTGAAAGCCACGGATCAAGTCCACCACTCCATATTTCAGCTCAACATTGTATTCCGAGAACAAAAAGTGCCCGTTATTCTGCAGGAAAAATGCAAATTAATTTTATAGTACTAATAAAATAATGTGCTACTGTCTTATACTCACGAAAGTGCATTGGCCAGGAAAATGCAGGTGGTTCGTGTTCATTGTGTGTTTTAAAATAGAATCACCAATCGATTCTGTTTGTTTTGGGTTTTTATGTGATTGTGATGTTCCAGCAACCATTTCTTTCTCCTGTTTTGACTTTTTAGATGGTGGACAAAGCTGTTGACCATAGTTACTTTTATCAGCAGTTTGCTTACGGATTTCAGCATACATTTTTGGCTCGAGTATGCGAAAGAAATGAGGAATTGGTCCCTGAGCTGAACCAGTTTTTCCACATTTGTTTGGTGGAGAAAACACAGGCAATTCATCAACTGTACTCATTTTACCGTCAGTTGCATGCCAATTGGTATTGAGTTTTGAATCCATTGGATAAATTGTAATATCTGGAACGAATACAATCTCCTCTGAGGACGAAGAATTTGAGCTCATTGAATCATTGTGGTGACGTTCAGAAAAAACATTGACTTGTGAGTTGCAATTACGATCATATTGAATGGATTTCGATGTAGTTGACCGTTGAACTGTTGGTGTATTTTCTTTTCCCATCTTTTCGCTTTTATCCAAATTGTCAACATTAGATTTATCAATCGATTTAGTAATCAGATTTTGTTCACGAAGCGGCATATTGTCCAATGGACCATCAGCTTCATTACAACTTTGCACAGGATCAGGATCTACACAAAAAAAGAACCACACAAAAAGTTTGAATGAAACCATCTGAATAAAAAAAAATCCCACAAAAACATGTATGTTGATTTGTAGAAAACTTACCTGGATTTAATGATGATAAATCTGACTCATTTGGTTTTTTATTTGAATCAGATTGTGGAATCAAATTGATTTGATTTGATGATCTTGATTCAACCTCTCCGCTATTGCCGACATTTTTGTTGGCAGCCCAATTGATACCATTCGCATTATTGAGACCTATGGCAAAAAATCAACAAAAAATCGTGAAACTTTGCTATATAAATGTTCACATTTCATTGGTATGATAAATACAACTGTTTGTTAAATTTACCTTGATTTCGTGGGGGCCGATTCAATTCATTTTGCTCAGTCGTGTTTTTGCTGAGATCAATTTCATCGAAATCATCTTCATTTGATTTGTTGGCTCCAGTAGCTCCACTCATATGGTTCGAATCATCAGAACCTATGAAAACAGAATTTAAACAAAGTATTTGTGAAATGATGGAATCTAATGAGTGTAAAATGTGTGGGTATAAATGCAGCTCGAGATTTTACCTTGATTTGGTGGTATCAAATCGTTGTTCAAATTATTTCCATCGCAATCATTTTCATTGGGTTCAGTGATTGAGTCAATTGTTAGCTGACTTTGCTCAGATTCATCGCTGAGACTATCATTGTCTTCGTCATCACTTTGTAAAATTCCTTGATACTGATCGATTTCTTCGACCGTCAAGTCGAAATGAAGCTGATTCATCGCGCATAGCTTTTCGCGAATATCATCGTGTATGCGTTGTTTTTCAGGGTCGATTTCATCCATGTCATTCACTTCATTTGGGTTCAAAATCAGCTTACTGTTGTGTTGTTGAGCTTGTTTTATTTTATATTCACTGTATGTTTTCGGGAGAATTGTCCTTTGGTTTTGGCAAAATACCAAAGCCGCCTCTTTGCTTACTGAAAGTAGAATTTAAGGTTAGGAAAGAGGTACTTTAATAATAATACAAAAAACATGGGATTTACTCACCGAAAAATTTATTGATACGTGCCAAATAGCAGGAATCATTATTTGGATCAAAGAAATTAGCAATTGGTAAACGGAAATCAGCGGTTTTTGTTTCATTTTTTGAGTGAAACACAATGTGTGTTTCGTCAGAATTCACACCACATTCTGCATGTGTGGCAAAATTCATCTGATTTATCCAATTTATGGGCAAAACCAAATGTTTTTTCGATAGTTCCAGAGTTACTACAGCGAACATGTTGTTATTCAAATAAATTTTACTAACAAATGAATAAATTGTGTAAAATTTTACTAAACTAGTTGATAATTGTTAATTTTTAAACTAGTTGAGTCTGGCAAATGACAAAACTTTGCGCGGTAAAGTTTCTGACATTGTAGTTTAGCGTTTGAACGCATCCATTCACACGCATACAGTATTTTGTATATTGTCTATATACATGTATATACAATTGATGTGTATAGACAATTGTATTGTCTATTGATGTCTATCGATTCGCATCACTGCTCAAAACTGGGTTCACAACACCACGAACACAAAAGAAATGTCTAATTGAGTGAAATAAATGATATTTTTTTATATTTAAAGTCAGAGTTCCTTAGTTATATATCCATTACGTTCAATTCAACATGAATATCGCTGAAAATATTTGAAATAAAATATTCTAAAGAGTCATTTTCTGACTTCATACTTCACTGTGCACCGTACTGTCAGTCAGGCAAATTCTCAATTCATATATAAAAAGAAAACCCCTGCCATATAAACGTTCTATCAATATAACGTTCCCTTTTATTACACTCCTTTCACAAACATTGGTCTCTTTCTTTTTTATAGATATATGATATAGAGATTTATCTATCTCTTTTTCGCACATTATTCCTTATAGAAGAACATTTGCCTACAAAAACTAAAAGAAATCGAAAAAACTGACAACAAGGCCATTTTTAGAAACTTGAATTAATTACATATTACAAAATCGGATTATCCAATTTGATCCCATATTTTCACTTGGTCTGCACTCGATTAACCCTTCGTGGAACACATGTTCCAATAGTCATGTACGGAACGCATGGGTCTGGCCAGACCCAAGCCACATTTTCGCATGTATCTCCAAAACTACAGATTGTATTTAGATAAATGAATATTCGTTGGAAAGATAATTTTATTTTAAATAATTGTGCTGAAAAATTTATTCAAATTGAGCGGCTGGTTCCAAAGTTATTGATAAAAGAGTAGAGGGATCAAGTTGTCTGTCATCTTGACATTTCTTATTTTTTCTGTTTTTTGTCGAAAAATTGCATATTTTCACATGCATCTCCAAAACTACAGATTGTATTAAAATAAATGAATATTCGTTGGAAAGATAATTTTATTTTGAATAATTTTGCCGAAAAGTTTATCTAAATTGAGCGACTGGTTCAAAAGTTATTGACAAAAGAGTGGATGAGGGGCCATGGCTAGCATCATTTCGGCCATCGATTTTTGCCGTTTTTTGGGCCGAAAAGTCACACATTTTCACATGGATCTCCAAAACTACAGTTTGTAATAAGATAAATGAATATTCGTTGGAAAGATAATTTAATTTTAAATCATTTTGCTTGAAAATTCATCTAAATTGATCGACTGGTTCCAAAGTTATTGGCAAAAGAGTTGATGAATGTCCATGAAATGCATTCGGTCCATACAAAATGTATGGGAAATTCAATGGGTCTAGCCAGACTCATGCGTTCCGTATGTGACATTAACACCAGAACGTCATCATAGCTCAACTTCTAATCAAAGGATTCTTCTTCTTTTTTTTTTTTAAATAATAGTCGATGAAATTTTAGGAGATGTCCTAGAATTTCAAGTCGCTAGCTCAATCGGAAGTATATTTGAATCTTAATTGAAAATGAAAAAGGCCTGGCTAGACTCATGTGTTCCACGGAGGGTTAAGCGTCAGAGTGAGAATTTATTGAAGCCGGAGCTAAATTCATGGCATCGAAGAAACGCTTTGACAACGAATCGTGCGACAGTGAATTATTCAACCAATTTTCATATTAAAAAAAAAACATTATTTTCTGATGATAAAATTCAATTGTGCAAGCAATTATGCGAAGAAAACAATGTCGCCAATGCGACTCACCATTGATCAACGATGCGTAGAATCGGATCATTTTGGTTCATTAAGTAACAATGTATGATCTGTCGGAAAAACTCAGTTGAATATATACTTGTTTAAATATCAAACGTTGAAAGATGTTTTGTAAATCAGATATGGCGCCACAACATCAAGATGGCTTGTTTGGAGTGTTCCGAATTATTAGAATAAATCGAATGACAAATATGCTTTCAAAAATCTGAAAAATGACGAATAAAACATAATTTATTAAATAAAAAAGAAACAAAATTGTGAATTAATCTGTTTTCTCAATGTGTACCGAATTTCATCAGAAAAAAGGAGCTCACCATAGGCATACACAACAAACACAAATTTTAAAGCTTATGAATTAACTGAATAATTCTAATACTCTAAAAAGTCGGAATTTCAATTTTTTTTTTTTCAAAAAAAAAAGAACAATACTTTGATCAACGTATCAGTCGTTACTTTACATAGTAAAATAAATCTTGTGGTCCAAAATCTGTTACCGACTGATGAATAAATGAAAATCTGTTGCGCGTTTACGCCATTTATATTATATCATATAAGGTTCTTTTTGGACAATCTGTTCTACAGATGCTCGGTTTGCTTTCAGTAGTTTTTTTTTTCTCTACATAAGTGTAGTTATTTGTTAGACTCTTTCGCGAATAAGCTGCATATTTGTATTTTTTTTTCAACATTTTTCTTTTCTTTCGGATGGGTTATTGTTTAAACAACTATCGCAATCGATTAAATTGATCCGAAAAATTAACAAATCTTTCGTTCTGGACCAAAGTTTTTATTAACGAAAGAGAATCCAGCGAATTCATCTTGATTGATGCAACGTATCACATCGTTTGGTACCGGAGTTAGTACTGGCTCCTCTTTTGTGAATTCTGTATCAAAGTTCAATGCATCCTTGGGACTTTTCTGTAATTCCAAATAGAAATGGATGAAGAAAAGCATTAGCAGTGAGTGGATGGAGAAATTCAAGGTTGAACACTAAACACCGATTGAACGTGAAATACGTACCACTCTGGGCCTGAATGGTGGTTTTACTCGACGTTGCTCCAATGCTTCCCAGTCCAAATCTTTGAAAAATGCATGGCTTCTAATTTGTGCTTCATTTCCAGAGCAGCCCAGTCGACGTGCTGGATTTTTTGTCATAAAGCCTGGCGAAAACAAAACAAAACAAAAATTACATTTATGTCAAATGAACCTTAAATGAACGCTGAGGATAGTCGAACTGCAGCATTTTACCTTTTAGTATTGATACCGCTTCACGGCTAAGCCATACCGGGTACAGAACATCATCATGAAGAATTGATTCGAATAAGTCATCTTCATTGTCAGCTTCGAATGGTGGCTGACCAGCCATCATTTCATACATTAGAACACCTAATGCCCACCAATCAACCGATGGACCATATTCGAGCTCTTGTAAGATCTCTGGCGCAATATAATCTGGCGTACCGCAGAATGTGGATGTCAGAACGCCATCGATGATTCCCTCCTGTAAATTAAAATCGGAATGAATTTAGTTGGACCCTTTTTTAAGTCGGAAAGTTTTACACCATCCATGAGTTGTTCATTTACCTTGCACATGCCAAAATCAGCGAGTTTGCAATGGCCTTCTTGATCGAGCAAAATATTATCCAATTTTAAATCACGATAAACAACACCGTGGCGATGCAAAAATTGCAATGCAAGTGTAACTTCGGCTGCATAGAATGCGGCTCGTCCCTCATCGAATTTGCGTGCCCGTTGAATTTGGAACATGAGATCACCGCCATTAACATACTCCATCACGAAGAATAAGCGATCGGGTGTTTGAAAGCAGGAATGTAAAGCCGTTAAAAATGGATGCTTTGCAGCTAGGGCGAGAATACGTTTTTCGGTCATGGTGCAATCCACGTCATCGTCCTGTATGATTGCGTCCTTTTTAAGCACTTTGACGGCATAGACTTCGTCGGTGCCTTTTTTCTCAGCCAACATCACTTTGCCGAATGAACCTTTTCCCAGTACTTTGATAAAGTTGAAATCATTAAGGCCAACTTTCCCACTATCACCGACACCGGCAAGGGCAGTGCTGAGATGTGTCAAATGTTTGCCACCTTTATTTTTGCTACTTGCATTTGGTGATTTAACATCGTCTTTTGAATCATCCGCTTCGCTCGATGAACCAAATTCCGATGATGCGGCTGATGATTCTCCGGTTGCCTCGCTTGTTGCTTTGTTCAAGTATTTTGAACTTCTTGGTAGGCCTTGTTTGTCCGGCAATATGCCAATTTCATTCAAAATGTCTACCATTTCTTTGGTATTAATGCCACAATTGTTGGCCACATTTTTCTGACATCGCTTGTGTACATTCAAGTTATAAACTTCGCATTGTAACCCTTGCTAAACAAATAATCAATTGGATTGAAAATTGGAGATGAATTGTAATTGTCCAAATCTATATGATTGAATTTACATACCTCATCTCGCATACCAGGACATTTTGTTACAACCGAACGGTGGCATCTCTTGTGCACAACACACGTACAAACTTTAAATAAACATTGATCTGATTAGTCTCGTTATAATGAATTTGAATCATGATTTGAAAGGAAAATATTTTGATTAAGCGTGAGAATTGCGAAAAACATAAGCCCTAAAAATGTGCTATTTTTGGAAACGTTGAATTTTGAAATTGGATCACCGCCCCAAACATACTCCATGACAAAGAATACGTGGTCTGATGTTTGAAAGCACGAATGTAAAGCTGTAACAAATGCAGAGTCTGATGCTAATACTAAAGCACGCTTCTCAGCCATGAGATATTCGACTCTGATGTCCTGCACAACTGTAGCTTTCTTTAGCACTTTGATGGCGTAAAGTTCGTCTGTATTTTTTCTTTCAGCTAACATCACTTTGCCTATTGATCCTGTGCCCAATAAATTAATGAAGTTGAAGTCCATTACACCCAGATTGGCGCTTATATTTAAGCCTGAAGCTGTAGATGAAAGGTTTGGAGTCACATCTATATTCTGTGCGTTCGCACAATCTCTTTCAACACTTTCTTGACAGCTTTCGTGCACATTCAAATGACATAGTTTGCATCGCAATACTTTACGGACCAATAATGAGCTACAATAACCGCAATATGTAAATGGCTTACAGCTGTGTAACTGAAAACGATGACATTTCTAAAATGAACGGATTTATTTCCATTATAAATTTTATATTTCAACAGTCACTCAGCATTGAATATCTTCACCTTCAATTTCTGTTCTTGTTCATTCACCAAACATGCACACATCTTGAACAAAGACATATTTTATAAATGACTAATGAATCTCCTAACACCTGACTTTCGCCACAACTCAAATTGAACTGAACTAAGAATTTGCTTCTTGAAGCGCGTTGCCGCCAAACGATACAGCAAAACAAATATGCTCAATATATTCGCATATATTTTTATTGGATCATATGTACTGTTTTTATATCGGAACATGTAATCGAAATTGATGAGGAGGATCGCATTAACGAAAGAGCTCTTGAGCTCACGTTGTTATTAAATTCAAAATTGATTTCAATTTATCTTTATCGGATTGGATATCAGACACCATTGTAACACGGATTAAACCTACTAATCGTTACATGCACCTCATATTTGATAATGATTTCCACTGAAAGCTCTCAAAAGGCGTCCAAAATTCATTGAATTGAATGTTAATGGCTGTGAAATGTAATATTTCCATGTTTTAATTATGTTCGGTGATTTTTGATCTATCTCAACGACTTCTTACAATGTACAAATAGAAAAATGTTTAATCTACAAACCTTTGTAGAATGTACAAGACAGTTTTGTAAAATTTTTACAAGTTGGGTAATTGATAAAACTCAAGTGCAAGATAGTGCGCACCCTTTCGATGAATCCTTTATACAAAGTTTAATAAGAACATGACGAGAGTGTAGATCTTATTCGATATCTGAAACAAGTGGACAATTATTAATTAAATAAATTGAACAAATGCGTCTTTGGTGCGTTTGTATCGAAAATTTACAACTTGAAAGAGGTCACGGTCGATTAAACGAAATGGTCCTTCAGTGAGTGTCGCTCCATTCTGCTGGCGATTTAACAATAACATTAAATCCAGTTGCATTTTCACTGGCAAACTATACCAATTACTGTCATACAGAATCAAATCAAAATCATTGTTCTAAACAGAGCAGAGAACGACAGATTATTTTGGCAGATATTAAAATTTGATAATTAAAAATATAATAAAAATAAATTTCTCAACTACTTGAGAATGCGTATGAACTTGCAGAAATATCGCACAAATACACAGCGATACACACAAATAAATTTAGCGTGATTTGGCGGGAAAAGTTATAGGGATTTCTTTTGGTATTCGCATTCAAAGGAATTCACAGGTAGTAATAGTTTGAATAAATAGGAAACCCCATAGAAACTGACGCATTACTGTGAATGTGAATACCAAAAGGAAATCCCTGTAACAATTCTCGATGAATTCATTTGTTTGCTGCATTCAAATATAATATCGTGAACTCGTGCGAACTCGTTGATCGCAGTGCGTTTAGTGTTATGACTTTTATATTCTCATCAAAATTATACATCATTTGCATAACCACTGAACGCACTGCTAGCGATGCATGCATCTGGATAAATTGCAATAGCAGTCGTATTAGATTTAAATTCATTTTGAAATTTTAGTTTATATTTTAATTTCAATTTTACCGCAATACTGTTACCAAGCTCACAAAAGAAAAATAATTGACAGTAAGATATCAAAGCCAGGCCATATCCAGCTGCAAAATTCATCTAAAATGAATTTTGAACAAATTTTGAACAAATTAATGGTAGGAAGAAACAAAAGTCAAATGAGGCATTTTTATACAGTGAATTGACAAAATATGGCTATTCCAATTGCATAGGTGAAAAGCATCGGTGTTAATAGATTTCTTCCATACAGTAAATCCCTTACGCCAGTCATGTACCTATCATATATAGCAATGACAACGATGCATGAATGAAAAACGAATTGTAAGTACCAGGTATGAATCATATATATTATATGAAAGAATCGGAAAGAATGATATTTACTCATCATGGTCAGACACTTTCTTCACAATGTTCACAAACATTACAGCTTGTTGTACTTTGGTAATCTCATTTTTTTCAATCTTATCAGTTATCTCCTTTAGGTCAACTTCGATAAGCTTTGGTGTAAGATGGGCCATATTTTCAAATATGGACATAGTAATTTCGATTCCAAAATATATGAAGGTTCCGATCAAAAAATATCCAAATTGACAAATCATGTTGGCTCTGAATTGGTGTTTCGAAGTTTCATCGATTAATGGAAATTTGAGTTCTATGGTCGATGTTTTGATCTCTCCAGTATAATAGGCATAAACTGGTCCTACAAGTGCGGCACTAGCTCCCATCAGCATGATAATACATTTTACCAAAAAACGTATAGCGGTTTTATCCATTATATTCGAACAAACTCTGTTGTGTTCCGTTTTTTCGTTACTATCCTGGTAAACATATTGACCAGCGAAATTCACCAATGTGTGATACTTATGACGACCTTTCGCGAGCAAATTATAATATAACGGTGTATACTAGAAAATTTATTTTATTGAAAAAAATGATAGAATATTGAATTTCAATTAATGGATGGATTTTGTTGAAACTTACAGCAAGAACCAAACAAAGATGGCAAGTGCATGTCAAAAATGTAAATTTCATATCCTTCAGGTAATATATTATGGTGAAAAATGCACCAAGTACATATATTCCCAGGTACGCAGGTATAATGGTTGTATACCAGTACAATGTCGGCTTGGATCGATACAATGGGAGACCGATTCCATCTATAAATTCAGACACACACAAAATTTAACTTTTACAGTACTTTTTTCATTTTTTTTTCTGGGATTGTTTTCTTGACATACCAAATCCAATTTTACCAACGCCATAAAAAAAGTAAAATTTTTCCAATGGAGTCTTTTGTGGCCACAGTTTTGTGATTTTCGGAACTGTTTTAAGTATTTCGAGCAGTGAAGGTACGTTAGTATTTTTTTTTAAGTCCATTTCAAATCCTGTAATTTGATCAAGTGTTTAACTACATTGTTGTAGTCATTGAGACCAAATAAAGTACACTATAGGCTTCTAATAGATATCAAATCGACGAATATGAACGGGGTTTAATTGATTACAGTTTATTATTGTTATGTATTTTTGTACGCATACATCACGATCCTGCATCTTTGTCATCTCACTTCATTCACGTTTCTTTGCTGTGCATGTGCATGTTGCTCCCAAACGACAATGCTGCTGTCGCTGGTGAACAACACGCGCTTGCTCACTCTCGTGATTCAGCTTCATCGTTGTAGCTCACCAGCGACCCGAAACCATGATAGATATAAAAAAAAATGTGTCGATCGCATGTAAAAATTATGAGGTTTCGCTATTAGTCACAAAGATATGAGATGTTGTCGAAAAAGTGTTTAATCTAACGAGTTCTATGGTTCTCAAGCTCCCTATGTATTGGTCATACGGTCATATTGTACCCAACTGTAATCAATTTTATTTCTGAGTTCATTGCATTCTAAATTTCTCAATAAGAAGTCCAAAAAATAACTTTTGACCCGCCTTAGGGGCTTCTCGCAAAATCTTCAAACAATAAATTCAATTGATTTCCACACACAAAAAACAAATTTGGTAGTATTTTAGTTTTATGTGGCGAACAATCATATTACCACATTATATTGAAAAGTTACCGCAGTATAATATATATTCTTACTACTAAAATGAGATGTGTTTCGTATCCGTATGCGACGCGATTTTTTCCCGACTCGCAAATATCGGCTCTCCGAGAGTTTCATAGTGAATTCCCATGTAGCCTATGCTTGTCCGTTGCATACGGGAAGAAAAAAAATCGCGTTGCATACGGATACGAAACACATCTCATTTTAGTAGTAAAAATATATATATTATGTTGAGGTAACTTTTCAATATTACGTGGTAATATGATTGTTCGCCACATTAGACTAAAATACTACCGAATCTGTTTTTTGTGTGCATAATTATTCGATGGTCTAGGTGAGTTTGACATGAAACAAATGAATTCGGGTTGAATTCGTACGAATTTATCAAAACTCTTTAATATCCATTCGATTAACATGTTTGAAATTTCGTGAGTTCATGTTGAGTAATGTGAGTTTCAGTATGAAAGAATTGATATTACTAAATTTGCATCAGTAGTAGTTTCTCTAGAATGAGTTTTTGTGTTCTGCAGTGAAACGCCGTCGATTTTAACTTGGGTCCATCAAACATTCAATTAATATGTAAACATTGTCTAAGGGAGTAGATTAGACTCTACTTGATGATTGACACTTGCTCTTACAAAACAAGAATTTTATAACCGACACACACATACAACACGAACGAAACTAGGAAGATTTACGTTATATACATTCAACAATTATTCTACACAGAAACGATTTCTGAAGTTGAAAATAGTGTCGAATTTACACAAGAAACGGACGCGAATTAATCACATTTTTTTCGGCCTTAATTGTAGATCGGAACAAAATTATATAGCATTTGGAACCAGCCTTGAAGAATTTTTGTTTTAAATGTATTTAAAGGAACAACCGAAATATACCAATATGAAAGAAAATGCGCAATTTTCTTTAGGAATATAAAATGATTGAAAATGTTTTTAAGCTGTTTTAAAACTTACTGAGACACACAAATGGGTCTTTTTGTTTATTTTCTAAACTGTGAAATGTTCACCTGTAGATATCGAACTTGACTAAGCATTCCATATGATTCATTTCTCCTTTTATATTGGAAGCACATCCTTGAGAATGCATATTCTTCTTATATTAAAAATGCATGCTATATAAACAATTATATGAAATGTCGTTTTCCCATTGTTAATTGTTAGAAAATGAAGTTGAAAAATTCATAGATTTTAAAATGGACTAAATTGGAAGAAGCCAAATTCATTTTGATGATATGGATACGAGTCTAAGTATTCAAAATTCAAAATTCAACAAAAGCATATTGCGAGAGATTTGGATTCATTTTCTATCCATTTTTAAAGCAAATACAGTGCCAATTATAGCCCGGATGTAATGCTTGATGTATTGAATAATATTTCTGTCTTTGAAAATTCATGGAAAAAGTCAATAAATAAAAATCCATCGCATTGTATTAAAAATGAGAATTTCTGTTTGTTTTTCCAAACTTTGTTCGTGTTAAATATTAATCTGATTCTCCTCTTATGTTGAAAATGGATAAGATTTTGTTTCATAAAAGATGTGTGCACGTGGAGAGCACAACTATTTTAATTGGGTAAAATAGCATACCATTCTTATTCAAAATGCACACTACTCATGCATAAAATTTTTATGAAATGTCGAAAAGACTTCGTCATTGTCAATTGTTGAAAACAGATGTTGAAAAATTCATACGAAGATTGCGATTTTCAAGAGAAAATGTCAAGTTTTATGTAAATGTTAACATCCGATTGACAAGTGTTTTGGATTCCACAATTAATTCTAATAAGTTATTGGCCAATTTTTATTTCCTTAAGAAACTGTTTCCTTTAGTTTAATGATGAGACGTAAATCGAAAAATATAAGTTTACAGATTTTACAAAAAAAAAAAGAATAAAAAATTCGGAATAATTTATTAAAATGTTAAAAAAATACTTGTTTGGGGTGCCAGAGATGTGACTTTAACCTTAGACCTGTCCTCTGGGCACTCAGTGCCCGAGCCGATATGTAATTTGAAATAAAAATGTAAATATGTAACCAAACATCATATGGTGATGTTTTTCGTAAAGAACACTTCAATCTCTACCTAATTTTGTTGATATTTTTCAGCGTTTGGAATTGTCAACGATTATATCATCAGTGTTCGAACATTTATAACATGTGAAAACAATGTTTATTTTGATTTTTTCTCAAATGAACAAACCCAAAATTCTGTCTTTATTTCTGTTGTGAATTAAATTTGAATTCCAAATACAGTTTTGGAGGAAGTTTGTTCGATTTACGAAAAGAAAAAGAAAAATAAGAAAGCTTTCACCAAGAAAGCTAAAAATAGACTTTATCATGCTCGAGCGTATTTCTCACTCCTGACAACGAGACTTCATTTTCAATTGCCTTGGTATTATCATAATTTCGAGAAAATGGCTTAAATTTACTGAAATAAAATTCAGTAAGTATTCTATGAATCAAATGTAAATGTATTTATGATGAGTTTTATATAAGCCCATTTATCTTCAGATATCGATTAGTTTTGTGGCGCGTGAATTTTGAGGTGGGTAGCATACCAATTTCAACGGAAATTTTAATTTGTTTATCATTTTTACTGTCGAAAAATTGTCGTTTCAATTTCGCAAAGTCTCATATTTTTTTATTACGTTGACACTCCGACATCTTAAAAATGTTACATATCATAGATGTGCTAGAAGGAGACGAGCAGAATACAGATGGATATCGATATTTAAAAGTTAATAATTTATTAACATCATACATGTTAATATTTGATTTCTTGGAAAAGTGTTGGCATTTCTTGGAAGTTAATATTCAATCTTAATAATGATTAAGATTCAATCTGCAGTTAATAACAAGTCAGTTGATAATCAAGTTAATAAATTATTCTACTTGATAAATATTTTTATGTATCAAATTATTAAGATATTCCCCACTCGCAAGAAGTTTCCATTACAGTGCACTGTAAAAATAAAGTCGCCATGGCGGCGATAAAGCACAAACGCCCACTAATGCAATTCCAATGCTAAGTGGAGGATGACTCCAAAAATGAGGCAAAATAACTCAAGTACTTTGAATTTCCTGGACAGTTTGGTAGAAAGTTCAACGAGTCTACACAACGATGATTCTCAAGGGCGTTCAGCGTTCACCACTCCAAATGTTATCTAGATGAGATAAAAGATGTTGTTTTATCTTATCTTATTATCTTATCTAGATAAATTATATTGGAACAACACTGTTCAAAAGCAATTGGTGAATGTTCAAGAGACATTTCCTAAATGCTACTTTACTGTGCTGTTAGTCAGTTAAATTCTAAATTCATAAAGGAAAATAAAACGCCTTCCATGTTTACATTCTTTCAATATAATATTCTCTTTTATTACACTCCTTTAACATACACATCTCATCTTTAGTTTATACTATTAATTTTCTTTATAAGTTACCAATTAGACAGATCATCTTTAATCATAATAATACACAATGCTTATTTAAAACTATTTTTATTTTAAATTTAGTTTAAATATATTTCTAGAGCTTAGGTTTATTTGTTTGTGTGTGTTTGTGTGTGTGTGTGTGTGTGTGTATGTGTTCTAATAACTTTTGAATGATTTTAATTTTTTTTTTTCAAATTTATTTCACACTAAATACTTTAAAGTATTTTGTTATTAGTTTGAATTTAAAATTCCAATCAGAAATCGGTTATTTGTTTGGGTTTTTGTTTTGTTTCATAATTTTTCTGATTTGATTAAATTTTCTCAGTTTGAAAATATCATTTCTCCTTGGGTTCATAAATTTTTTGGACCTTTAACTGTTTCTATTCTAATGAAAAATAAAATATTTCGAGTTGAATTCGCACAGTAGCATGAACGATTCGAAGAATCAAACATATGATGAGTAAGTGATTGTGCCTAATAAACTGAATGAAGAGAATGTATCCATTTCCATTGAAGAGAACACTTTGATTTTCTATCTATATATCAGAATTAAATTGTCTAATCGTCCATTACTGTCACACACAGACACACAGTGAAATTAATAGAAACAAATCAAAATTCAGATTTGCTAAATGTTTGTTACAGCTGAGTGTGTTGAATAGAATGTCATTTGCATCATTTATTTATGAATTGACTAGGACTTTGTATGCATCAACGTTTGATTCACCAGCAAAATATGTGTATACCCGTACCATATAAAAAATAACGATTTTTTTTTCTTCAAATTTTCAAAAATACACATTTCCAGCTATTTTGTTTTGTTTATTTTGTATTTAGCAAAGTGTGCCGTTTTTAATACCGTATAGAATCATCTCTCTTTGAAATTCTATCCTACCACTCACACACTACTTGCAATGTACTCCACATTTTTCATACTTGTATTTTTCAACTGCTTTATAACAGCCCATGACGGATGGCAAAAAAACAACTCTTTTCTATCTTCATCTCTATTTTAGCTATAGAATTTGTGCGAAAATCAAAATATTGATTCTATGATAGGGTGAGTGAATGTGCTTCGAAATATTGATAGTTAACTAATAAACGATCACACATGCTCGTTTGCTTTCGGTGCCGTCTCTCACGAATTCAAGCCATTTTTTTTCTTTGTTTGTTTAAATCTCTCAATAAGCCAAGCTCTTCACATTGGTGCTACTTCATTTTCGGGTGCGAAATGACGATCGAGAGATGTATTAAAAAGTGCGAAATAATCAAAACTGGATACGGTTGCTGCTCTAGTTTGTTTGGTTTTGCTATGTTAAGATGTGAATCGACTAAATCTCAAAAAAATGAGATTTCTTCTATAATAATATCATATTTATATGAAATTTGCATGGTTGTGTCTATAAACTCCAAATATTTAGAAATGGCTAGCGTTCATCAAAAACATGATCATATTGATTTCCGTGTATTGTTTTTGTGTGTTTTCGTTTACAATTAGATTTGGTTTTAATAATTTAATTTGATTCTTAAACATTATCAAGTTGTTCATAATATTTCTATTGACCTAGAGACAAATCGTTCTAATAGTTTGAGTGGATCCATTGTTTTTATGCTCGTCTATAAATGTCTCTTGCTCTGACAATATATGTACAAATTGGATAATTATATCCTCATAGTAATAACTGTCAAAAATGATAGCCACACTTCCCGTCAATATTAGTTTTGGTTTTAGTTCGTTTGCTGATACTTTTTTTTTCCCCGATGTTGGCACATAAATAAAATAGGTTCAATATTTGTCTCCCATTAAATGTCATATCAACATATATATTTCTAAACTATGATACTGATTTTAAATTGTTTGGTTTTGTTTTTCTCTATTGATTTGAATTTAACTTTTCCACCTATTTGATTATTTATGTGTGATGTAGTCCGGTATTCTATTTCGATATATTATTGTTTTTGTACGTGAGACATTGCATTTTATTGCTATGGTCATCACGGAAAACCAAAAGTAAAACACCACAGGAACATATATTGAATGTACTAGAGGGAAATGTCGAGTTTCGAATTTTCAAATTCCTTCTCAAATTGACGATTTTTTTTTCGAATTGACAATTTTGTTTCAAATTGCCCAATTTTTCCTCAAATATACGAATTTGCTGCGAATTTTCGAACTTCACATCGAACAACAAATTTTGAATCGTGTGCATGTTTTTATTTGCATGCAAAATCCGTGAATTTGCAGCATTCGTGCATTTGAAACCAATTCGCCAATTTGAAAACAAAATTCAGAATTTGAAAAGTTATTTGGACTTTCTTACAATCAAATGCTAATCAACTTTTGTTTGTTTTCACCTTCTCCTATACGAATTTTCACATTTTGTTTGAATCTGTACGAATTTAAACGAATTAACCAATTTTTTTGCGAAATTTCCCCCTAGGTAATATATTTAGTAGTTTTCAGGTTGACTAGTTCATTTTTTTGTGAATGATCTTTCCATCTAAATTTCTGTTGTTTTTTAATTGAATATCTTGGAAATCTAGATTGAACTGTTGTAATTTTTTGAGGGGAGAAGACGACGTGAAGGTGAAAATGACAACCCATCTGCCATTGGAAACGTTAAAAGTACTTTCAAGTACTTTCCTAATATCGAAACTACCGCCAATCGTATTTCTCCAGTTGTGTAAATGATGCAATGTTCTCATTCTCCTTCTGTATGCCTCTATCTTTCGTATACTATCGCTCTCTCTCTCTTTTTTTCAAAGACGAAGAAAAGAAATGAGAGAGAAAGAGCGATAGAGTATACGAAAGATATTAGGAAAGTACTTAAAGGTACTTTTGATATATTCAATTGACAGAAAGGTTGTCATTTTTCCCCTGGGACGATGCCGAAAAAAAAGTGTAGATGTGTTGTTATGCATCGAAATATCGCACATTTCTAATGAGTTCATTGGTTTTATCTATAGTTCTAGGTTATATTCACCTATCTATTACTCTAATATTTAGCATATATTTGATGTTTTTTTTATGTTCAGCATAAATGAAGAACTAAAACTGTTATTTTGCTATAAATTTACATATCATAACGAAAATTTGCGTCACTTGTATCAATTTTGTCTTTTAATTTCCGTCTATCATTGGCAATCCTTCAAAACGGTCTAATAAGGATTTTACTTTGCATCTTGTTCACAATAACAAATGAGTTATATCATTAACGATGTTTTAATTTTAAGAAAAGAAGAATGACAGACAAAGAAGAAATGGATGGACAGTTTCTAATAAAAATGACGTGGAGTTGAGCGGAGTGGAGTGGGATGCAACACATCAGATAAACAGTTGCATAGCCCACACCCAGGCCAACAAAGATTTGAGATGCGCGCTCAGCGAATGTCATGGACAAGAAGGAGAAGCTAAGAATAAAAATAGGAAAGTTGTTCGTTACACTGACAACGAATTAAGCGGAATAGAAAGTGTAAACGATTACACTAATGTAATGAGTTATGAATTGCGTCCTCCATTTCACTTTTGTGTATATAAAAATGTGAGTCTTCTTTATTTCCAAGGGGATTATTTTCACGGTGGGCCGTGTAGTAAAGCTATTTGTGTGCTCCGATAAATATTCAATTTTTGTAATTTATTTCAGAGATTTCCATAAAACTTTGGACAATTTTCAAATTATATCCAATAAAATGAGCCGATCATTGTTTTTTGGTGTATACATTTATTTGTTTTGAAATTTATATAACATGATCTTCTTCTAGTCTCGAAAATATAATCAAGTTAATGACATTTTATCATGGACTGTAAATTTACCGGGCTGTGTTTTTGTTAAATCTGTTATTCATTCATTCTTTTTTTAGAGCGATTTTGTTGAAAGAAATGAAAAAAAAATGCATCAAAGTACAATTCATTCGCACAAATAAAATGATACCATTACAAGCATAACTTCCAAAGAAGTTGTACGCGACGACAAAGCTTAAAAATGGACCAAATTGACCAACTGTCAAAGATAGTTTAAGGTTTTGTACTAAATGCACCAGGTTTTGCGTTGTGGCTTTCAATGTGCCCAACAACAGTGTAAAATGTTCTTTGATTTCACCCGATAATTTTCTGTGTGCACTGCACTGTCTATTACGTTTAAGCTATGACATAATGTGTGGATAGTCAGAATATTGACAAAATAACTGTTTGACGCTGTTAAATTTTAAATAAACACTAAAACCAGAATATCTAATGCTGAGTTGTTGTTTCACAATGTGGTTGTAGTTTTTCATTATTATTCACTCTCTGTTTTTGCTATAATATTGTTTGCATTCATTTTTTTTCCATTCATTATTATCAACTACAATACATTGTGTATATATATTCTTCTATAGTTTCAAATATCGTTAGGATATCCATTTTGTTCAGTTAAATCTACGGTTGTTTTAATTATTTGACAGGTATAACTTATTTTTGGATCCATTTTTTTATTCGGTTTTGTTTTTATTCCATATTTTAATGATTATTATTCATTTTTATCGTTAAATTACTGTATTTGCTAGTATTTGTGTTTAGTAATTCTGACATTCGATTAATTTTTTTTTTTTTAACAAAACCAATTAATAATTTCAACGCAATGAATCAAAATGTTATTCATCACGTTCATTTTATGGTTATTGACTAGAATTCATTTAGTAATTTTCTTTATTTGTGTATATATCTGTTATGTTTGTTTGTTCTCTTTCAATGTTTGATTGAGATTTCTGTAACTTTTGAATATTCTCTGTCTATAAATGTATCTTTCATTTAATATTTTATAATTTAAATAGATTTTACCCTTTATTCATAGTTTATTCGTTTAGACGCCATTATATTTTCTAAATTAGTTTTTTATGTTGTTCGAATTGTTAATTAAACACTAAATTTGTTCATCATTTGTTTGAAATTAATAGTTTAAAAAAGAAAAAAAAAAGATGTTTGCACAAAAGTGCAATAGAAAATCTCCATTGTTCTAAATCAGTACTAAATCCACTATTAATCAATTTATATTCGGAGAGACAAATGTCAGCCTCATGGGTGAAATGTGAACAATTTGATTGATTCAGCATTAGAATTTGTTTTTTTTTTATATAAATTATCTCTTGGAACATGAATTGACCAAAATGTATCATGAACTTAGCTACACATTTAGTATAAATTTATTATTAAATTGGGCAGATTTTTGCAAACACCTTTTACAGCTACCAGTGATACGTGTATAAGGAATACACATTTTTACACATTCCCACAATTCTATCCCTTTCATAGTTAAATATCAATTTCATCAAATTGAAAACTGATATTCAACTGACCAATCAGTTGATTTTGTTTTATTTTTGGTTTTTTTTTTCTATTGACATTTATGATTCCTATATGTATATGGTTGATTTTATTGATCTGCATTTTCTCGTGGCGAAAAACGATGAGAATGTTTTTTGTTCATGTAAGGTTACGCTTATGGAACCATAATAAATGTTGTGAAATGTTATAATCGAACCGTTTATAATTCTTGCGAGAACAGAATTTGATTCAAATACTAAAAATGAATAGAAATCGTTAACAATTTATGTATGGAGCATTTGATGTGGTAAATTGGTGATAAATGTAATGCATGGATATTGATGATTTTGAATGCGGTTACAATAAACGTGGATTATTTTTTGGGGGAAGGAGTTGCCAGACGACTTGAATTCTGCAACATTTATTTTAGTCCATTTATGGAGAGATACGGTTCATTTATTATTATTTTTTTTTTTTTGGTTTTGTTTCTTGTTTTTAATTACAAACATTTCGGTTCGGAAATTGGTTTCGTCGTCAGAAAGAGGAAAGATGTTGTGAATTCTGTGTAACTGTTTTTCACCGTATAGTTGACGCATTAAATTTGTTGTATCCTATAAAAAAAAAAAAATCTGTTTTTGTTTTTCTTTAAATCATCTAGTCATATTTATGTGCGTTTCTGTAATTTCAATTTGTTTTTTTGGAAAATTGAATCCCAAAAAAAGAAGCTTGAAAAAAACTTCATTCTCATTGTGGGAAGTTGTCCTCACTTAGATGGTTTTCTTTTTGTTCTTTTGTTTCTTTTACGATAAATCCAGTGGTTTGTTTCAACACAAAATATATATTAAATACTACGCTCATATATATATTTACATAGAGAACAAACACATTTTTCTATGCAATGTTATTCTAACAACTATAATAAACATATCGCTCTGAATATTATTTATATTTTTATTTTGTATTTTTTTTGTTTATTATTTATTTATTTATATTATGTATAGATTTTTCTGTTTCATATTGTTGGATTCAATAACTTCTCTTGGGATATATCACTCAACTGAGTTTTTATGCACATGTGACATTTATAGAGTTTCCGACATCGGAAAGGACTGTTTGCAAATGGTATTTGCTTCTGTCAATTAATAATCGGCAATAATGACAATTAAATAAATGTTTAAACACAAAATCAATAAAAATAAATTAAAAGTGGACAACTATAAATTATTTCGACTAAACAAAAAACAATCTCACTTTCCTTTTTGAACTAAATAGAGATAAATATTCGAGCTCGAAGAAAAAAGAACTCAAAATGTTGACTATATTTGTAATTTTTGTTAGTGATGTAACAATAAATATGGCTTTTATGTTTGTGTTTTAACAATAAATTTTCTCACATAACAATAGTTTGCATTGATTAGATTTGAATGAAAACAAAACATAAACAAACAAACAAAACAAACAAAAAAATAAATTTAATGTTTAACATTGATCACAAATTAGACTTTAGCGGCTGAGCGGCTCAAAAATCGAGTGCATTGGCATACACAACAAATAAAAATTGTAAAGCTTGTGAATTAACTGAATAATTCTAATACTCTAAAAAGTCGGAATTTCATTTTTTTTTTTTTTTCAAAAAAAAGAACAATACTTTGATCAACGTATCAGTCGTTACTTTACATAGTAAAATAAATCTTGTGGTCCAAAATCTGTTACCGACTGATGAATAAATGAAAATCTGTTGCGCGTTTACGCCATTTATATTATATCATATAAGGTTCTTTTTGGACAATCTGTTCTACAGATGCTCGGTTTGCTTTCAGTAGTTTTTTTTTCTCTACATAAGTGTAGTTATTTGTTAGACTCTTTCGCGAATAAGCTGCATATTTGTATTTTTTTTTCAACATTTTTCTTTTCTTTCGGATGGGTTATTGTTTAAACAACTATCGCAATCGATTAAATTGATCCGAAAAATTAACAAATCTTTCGTTCTGGACCAAAGTTTTTATTAACGAAAGAGAATCCAGCGAATTCATCTTGATTGATGCAACGTATCACATCGTTTGGTACCGGAGTTAGTACTGGCTCCTCTTTTGTGAATTCTGTATCAAAGTTCAATGCATCCTTGGGACTTTTCTGTAATTCCAAATAGAAATGGATGAAGAAAAGCATTAGCAGTGAGTGGATGGAGAAATTCAAGGTTGAACACTAAACACCGATTGAACGTGAAATACGTACCACTCTGGGCCTGAATGGTGGTTTTACTCGACGTTGCTCCAATGCTTCCCAGTCCAAATCTTTGAAAAATGCATGGCTTCTAATTTGTGCTTCATTTCCAGAGCAGCCCAGTCGACGTGCTGGATTTTTTGTCATAAAGCCTGGCGAAAACAAAACAAAACAAAAATTACATTTATGTCAAATGAACCTTAAATGAACGCTGAGGATAGTCGAACTGCAGCATTTTACCTTTTAGTATTGATACCGCTTCACGGCTAAGCCATACCGGGTACAGAACATCATCATGAAGAATTGATTCGAATAAGTCATCTTCATTGTCAGCTTCGAATGGTGGCTGACCAGCCATCATTTCATACATTAGAACACCTAATGCCCACCAATCAACCGATGGACCATATTCGAGCTCTTGTAAGATCTCTGGCGCAATATAATCAGGCGTACCGCAGAATGTGGATGTCAGAACGCCATCGATGATTCCCTCCTGTAAATTAAAATCGGAATGAATTTAGTTGGACCCTTTTTTAAGTCGGAAAGTTTTACACCATCCATGAGTTGTTCATTTACCTTGCACATGCCAAAATCAGCGAGTTTGCAATGGCCTTCTTGATCGAGCAAAATATTATCCAATTTTAAATCACGATAAACAACACCGTGGCGATGCAAAAATTGCAATGCAAGTGTAACTTCGGCTGCATAGAATGCGGCTCGTCCCTCATCGAATTTGCGTGCCCGTTGAATTTGGAACATGAGATCACCGCCATTAACATACTCCATCACGAAGAATAAGCGATCGGGTGTTTGAAAGCAGGAATGTAAAGCCGTTAAAAATGGATGCTTTGCAGCTAGGGCGAGAATACGTTTTTCGGTCATGGTGCAATCCACGTCATCGTCCTGTATGATTGCGTCCTTTTTAAGCACTTTGACGGCATAGACTTCGTCGGTGCCTTTTTTCTCAGCCAACATCACTTTGCCGAATGAACCTTTTCCCAGTACTTTGATAAAGTTGAAATCATTAAGGCCAACTTTCCCACTATCACCGACACCGGCAAGGGCAGTGCTGAGATGTGTCAAATGTTTGCCACCTTTATTTTTGCTACTTGCATTTGGTGATTTAACATCGTCTTTTGAATCATCCGCTTCGCTCGATGAACCAAATTCCGATGATGCGGCTGATGATTCTCCGGTTGCCTCGCTTGTTGCTTTGTTCAAATATTTTGAACTTCTTGGTAGGCCTTGTTTGTCCGGCAATATGCCAATTTCATTCAAAATTTCTGCCATTTCTTTGGTATTAATGCCACAATTGTTGGCAACGTTTTTCTGGCATCGCTTGTGCACATTCAAGTTGCAAACTTCGCACTGTAACCCTTGCTTGAACAAACCATACAACAATGAACCGCAGTGATCACAAAATGTGAACCGCTTATAACTATGTGGCAGAAAACGATGCGGCACATTCACACTGAACCGTTGAGACTCATTCTTCGACTGACAATTCTAAAAAGACAAACAGTAATCAATTGATTGGATTTAAATTTCGAAATGAATTGTTATTGTCCAAATCCAAATGATTGAATTTACATACCTCATCTCGCATACCAGGGCATTTTGTTACAACGGAACGATGGCATCTCTTGTGCACAACACACGTACAAACTTTAAATAAACATTAATCCAATTAGTCTCGTTATAATAAATTTGAATCATGATTTGAATGGAAAATATTTTAATTGAGCGTGAGAATTGCGAAAAACATAAGCCCAAAAGTGTGCTATTTTCGATTTATTGTTTTTCTTAACTGAGCTCATCTCAATAGCACATAATCTCCAAGCAAATGTAATTCGAATCTGAATTTCGTTGAAGTTATTCAAGAACCAAAAAAAAAGATAAGTGCAAGAAATATAAAAGCTTGTAAATAAAAATGAAGAGGCTGTAAAAGAAATATAAACAAGCAATTTTTCCACTGAAAACAATACACGCCGGATCAAAAATAAACCAGTTGAGTGGCCAAAATACAAGTACAAATCGAAATGTGAAACGAATTCTCAGCTAGTTGACAGACAAGAAATTCGATTCAAATGAAAATCAACAAGTAATGTAGAATGCGTTTTCGTTTAAATTTAATTTTGTTGGAAATCATCAGATTGATAATATCAATATAATTGATGTTATTTTCTTAAAATACAATTTGCACGAAAACATATCTCAGAATTTTCAATTTGATTCGGATTAAAGTCATTTACACTTGAAACTGACGAAAGAAATCAATACAGTAGAGGCTGTTAGTAGAATTACGTTGATTTCAATCAAATGAAAGGTTTTTTTTCCCCTATGAAATATGAGTTGATCTAGTGTGATAGTGTGTTGTTATTTGGTTGTCATTTCCAAAACAAAAGCATCAGAACTAAGGTCAATATATAAATCAAAGACTTTGACAAAGACAGGCCAAAAAATTATTGGTTAAAAATGAAAAATTAGACTTTAAATTAAAATTGTGAAACAAATAAAGAATAGAACAAAGAAAGACAGCAGTGTGACTAAATTAAGCGTCAATCATAATTGAATATGTTTTCTTCAATGGTAAAAGACATACCTTGACATTGATAGCCTTGCTTACCGATACCCCTGGAATGGTTGACGCACAAAAAGGGATGAAAAAAAAACACAATGATACATTCAATTAAATTCTACAAACAACCGTTTGGGCACTTAATTAAATGAAATGTCCATTTCTTAAGTAAGGGGTACAACTGCAACATTTTAAATTCCCTCAAACTGAGCCGGATACTTTCGTGAGTGCTCTCGTTTCAAGAGACAAAATCAACGCCATTTAACATTTCAATTCAGAACTAATGTAATTTATTTTTGCGATGATGGCGAACTATGGATGTCTTATGTGAATCTTAACATTTTTTAAACGAAAACTATTATGTTTATTAAGACAAAAAATCATCACTTATTTCATGACCACATGATGACATTAGTGTAATATACTGAAAATGCATTTTATTGTGAAAATTATGAAAATCTATGCGAACAGGTAATTTTATTCATGTAACAGGAGCAAAACGAGTTGTCGATTTATGTTTTGATCTTCGATAAAATAATTACTTTTTGATTCGCATTGTGTTTAAATTTCTGATATTAAAACGTTCAAATCAATTCGTTTAAGTGAAAGTAGAAGAAATTCGCTCATTAAAATTCAGTCATTTCAACGGTATTCGCTAAGGGTTCCGTTTAATTCCAATATTAAATTTAAGAGGAGGTGTACTAACTGATTTTGATGTAAAAAAACCTTCGTCCTACATCGAAATACAAAATTTATCCTTGAACAAAGTGGTCTCTGACCAATACAATAAAAAAAAAAATAGGCGAAAAAGATGATCATTTGTTGTTGATTCGCATATTGAAGAAGGGAAACCTCATTTTGGAGATTCAGTTAGTGTTCGGGAAAATACGTTTGTTTGATAACTATTTAAATGAAATGAGTGTCAATTACCAAATAAATTCTTTGCAGTGTGAACAAAATGTTGGCTGACGCAAAAAAGTTGCCATGAACTTGTGCCCATTGACCTGTGTATGAAAGAAAAATTCCAATTTTCAATTATTCTCTTTTCAAATGTCAAATATAACATCCGAATTACCTGATGAACGCGTCTTCGCATAGCACCACGCCGCCGATTGAATGCGGCACGCTCTTTGAACTCCGCACCGCTCACGGTTTTGGTGCTTGCAACAGCGCCTTGTGTATTGCTTTGATCTGCAAGAAAACGGCGATTTATTAATTTTTTGTTTGTACATTTTTTGCGACATTTTTTTCTATTTCAACTCTCAACCTAAAACATACCGTGCCATTTTAATTCGACTATGACGTGAATTTTTCCCTGTGGCTCTAAATCAACCTGAAATAAAAACAAATTTGTGATAAAAAAAAATTAAGTTAGAGAACTGTTGTAAATCACAATTCTAGAGTTATGTCCTTAAACATTCAACAGTTAAATTGACTTTGTTAGCGGTGCAATTCATCCAATTAAGATCATGATGCGAATAACATCGATTGCAATGCGATGTGACGACGTGATTGCTATTATTTGCACAGTTCAGCTTAAACCGCACAATATCTACTGCAACCGTGGATCATGCGATGATCATAACAATGCTATTGCAACTGAATCAAAACGGAAATTTGAATTAAATTCGTCAACATTGACTCAACAAGACCACCTAATGAAAACAGTTCAGGCAAGCTTCATTCCATGTGTTTGTAGTTAGCGTTAAAGTGAGATAATTGAAATAATCTATGGAGATAATTTGCGATTATATGATTCGCAAGATTTGAATATATATATTTTGTGTACGTATGTTCGTCGGTACCTTACAGAAGCACACAAAAACTGATTCTCTCTAAAATAACAAATGTATTCGCATTTTTATCATTTCGCTATCTTTATTTGATTTTGGTTGCACTTTGGCAACACAAATCTAACACTGATAAGCATTTTAACGTTTTATTTCAATACACGAAGATATCATTTTGTGAAGCAAAAAATGAATCTCCAAAAATGTTGATGTCATGTTGCTAGTTATTGCCCAATTTTGACCCAATTTAAATGAATGTTTTCGTTTAGTTTAGCCAGAGTTAAACTGTATGCTGTCAGTTTTGATGGTGGTGCGCTCCAATTGTATGGCATCAAATTAAACATTTACACTTACCCAAAAATCTTGTTGCTCTTTATCACGGTGTGCTAAATCCTCGAATGCTATTGTGCAGTTGGCAACAAAGTCGTCCGGTGGTATGGCGGCGTCATGGAACACTGTTAAGCCGATATTTTTTGCATTATTTACTTCATGAATGAAAATCTCATTCCAACATGGATCGAACGTTTTCCCTTTGGTCGTTGAACGGTCTGTAAATGCAATTAAACGATTAAATTAGCTATTTTTTGATACTAAATTTCTAAATTTTTTGATACTAAACATCGATCACGATTGCATGTGCGAGTGATTGGTTTTTTAATTTTCGATTTTTTTTTTTTTTAAATTTTTGTCATTTTTCGACTAAAGCCTGCTTTACAGTTTTTTTTTTCGTCAAACGTTTAACTGGAAAGGAATGTTAAATATGGCAACAGCTACATAATCAATACTAATTTATTTACGATCAATTCCAAAACATTGTCAAACGTTGCATCTAAGATATTCATGAATTCTCAAATGTTTGCAAATTTATTTGAATGCTGCCACAAGAATGGTGTTTGTGAAGTTGCCACCGATCTGAAAACTCAATTTCGATAGTTTTATGCACTACATGGCACATAGAGCCATATTGTACCGGTTGAGAGTTTCAAAGTGTTTCACTTCAAACTTTTTCTAGTTTTAGTGCTTTAAGCAAAAGCATAACTCTTGATAACAGAGTAAATAGAGTACCTCTTCAGGGCAATTTGGACGAAGTACGACTTTCTATAGGACACTTTTACATTTCATACATTTTATACGATGTTCAAACACTGAATTAATATAAACAATTTGTTGATGTGTTTGACGGAGGATGGAAACAGTGAAGCATTTGGTGCTTAGCATCAAATCAAATATGTTATAAAGTTGAAACATCTGAATTTGAAAGTCAAGCAACCACAATGAAAGCAAGCAAACGAGCATGTGAGTTTTTATTTGATTCTCGAATTTCGACAGGAGCCAAAATAATCATGAACAAGTTTCATAGCTATATTCCAGATTAAACTGAATTTACATTCGAATCACTTTCATCATTTAGCATTTTTATTTACATTTTTCGGATGAGAAACCAACGAACGAAAAAAAAAACGTTGATTTTAAAATTAGTTCGGGCAAACAGTATTTAATACACACACAAAAAAAATCATAAATAAACGAGTAGATGTACAGAGAGTAGCCCGAGTGACCTAATTCGAATTTTGCCGAACGAGAATCGGAAAAAACTAGTAGATATGCTTGAACGTATGGTATACACCCGTACACTCTTCGCATCTACACCCAAATAAATGAAGATTGCACAGAGTCCGTGGTGGTGCATAATAGGGTGGCTCTCATATGATTTAAACGGTTATTTACATTTTTGTCGGCAACAAGCTCTATTTTTCAAGGATCGCGCTCAATACGAAAACCCCTGTGACACTAATGAAAAGGAAAAATAAGTCTCATATAAAAAGTGGCCTAAAGATGAATAAATGATGTCATGGTAAAAGTCTGAATTGTCATACAAACCAAAAAAAACGAAACGATTTTTCAAATGCAATTTTTATTGGTTGATTTATTTATAAACACTTTCTTTCACGAAGAATATGTTTTTTTCTTACATGAGAGAGAGAGAGGGGCAAGCGAATGAAAGCCACTCTAGTGCATACACACAGAACATTTTATTAAACCTAACATTCGTTTAGGTATTTCGGTCTTTCAAGTTGAATAAAATCGAAACATTGACCATTTCAATGTAAAAACCATGTCCGGCGTTGCAGATTGTATGAGTGCATCAAATGAGCTTTTATTTGTGAAAAACATTTAATAAGACATATTATTATTTTGGAAATTTAAACAAAAATCGAGTAATTGTGAACTTCGATTCGGGAATACGACGCTGTATGACGACCGGAAAATTCAACCATTTATTGTCTATTACACTTTTGAGTGCGCCTGTGAATGGCAAAATCCAGCAAATAAACCGCATACGTTTTTCGATGGGGAAAATTTAATTGATTTTGCGGTCTTTAGTCTGATTATACCAGATGGTATTCCATTTTGGATACGCGATTCATTGAAACATTTATATTTAAAATGCTCTGCATCATATTGTTTCTTGTTTATTAATTGATAGAACGGTCAAACACAAACCTAATTGCTAATCGAATGAACAGATCATAAAGGAAATGTTCCATTCAATCAAGATAATGATGGTTTTATGCCGTCAAATTAACTTTTTGTACACGGACCAAATATATTTTGATGCTTTCAAAGTATTGCTTTGTTATTTTAATTTCTTTTGTCATTGTTTCCATAAATCCACAGTGTATTTCATTTGAAAATCTGTATTTGCTTGAAAATTGAAATATAAAAATCTCATCTTAAAAGTCAAACAGTTCGTTTAGAAAAACAAAATGAAACCATGGTCAGGCACTTGGGATACTTCAATTTCAATTGTAAATTGATGATGTTGAAATTCATAATAAAATTGCATATATTCATGAAAACACGATATTCCGATCAAAAAGAGCACAGAGACAAATTGGAAGACAGAGAGAAAGAGAGAGAGAGAGAGAGAAGAATTAGGTACGTTTCGCGCAGGACAAGTACTTCCCACTCACACATGTTAATGAAATATCTGATTGATAGATGGAATATATCAACATGGGCTAAAATATCTACTCTATTCGACGAAATGCTAAATTGGCCCTACATGCCAACACTCAACATCAAACGAAAGTGCTGGCTAATTTCATTTCATATTCTTTTATAGTTGTAGATGCATGTTTCTGTCGAATGGCCGAACGGCCGAACGGTCGTATATTAACAACGACTATATTGAATATCCGTACAATTTGCGGAGCATTCTGTTCGCAACAAAATTGTACACTTCGAAATGTACTTGGTACGAAAGTTGTGTTCAAGCAACGTTTATTCTGTACTCTTTTACAGGTCGAATGGAAAATTTGCATTGCATTGTTAAACACTATTTTGAATATTTATTGCACATGCACGCATCGTAAATTATTGTCTGTATATGCCATTGAGAATTAATTTTTTCATCCTCTTTGCATTTTAACTGGTTTTTCCCTGAGTGAGTTTTCTCTCTTTCTCTCTCTCTCTCTCTCTCTCTCTCTCTCTCTCTCTCTCTCTCTCTCTCTCTCTCTCTCTCTCTTTCTCTTCCCTTCACTCGGTGTGTTGCTGTTCGATCGGCTCAAATTCCTACAGATTGTGTCATACATATATATTCCAAGTGCGAAAATTATCTCCTGCCTTACACAATTTTCGTCAAGAGGTCAGTTTGCACACGAACAAGAGGCAATAGAAATCGCACATGTATGAGTGTTTGTGCGTGTGTGTGTGTGTGCTTGATTGTACGGTGCACATTTGTGTGAGTGTGAAAATCCACTCCATATTGCACGGATCTATGCGAAGTCAAGACGGAGAGAAATGTTGCGAGTGTTTGCCAGTAGAACAACAACAATGAAATTGGGTCTGTCGCTGTTTGATTGAATTGAAAATAACTAACGACCAATGTTTGCACATGGATAACGCAATCGCTACACACGCACAACCAATACGCGTATAAAGCGTAAGCAAGTTGTGTGTGTGTGTGTCATAGATCGAAGCGAATGCGAATACATGGGCAATAATGAGCGTGTGAGCGAACCTTGATAATGTAATTGTGTGTTTTGGTGTAAGGCATTAGCTCACGATGAAAAGCGAGAGCAATTTTCACTCTATGCTTTCGCATTCTTGTGCACATACTACCCAAACACACTCACCGAAAGGAACAAAAAAAAACGAGCCTCGCGTAACGCTCACACACTCTTTCGCATTTTCCCATGTTTGATCCGCAATCTATACCGTGCTGAACGCCTACGAACGAAGAAACAGTCAAGAAAATGACTGGCTCACGCGAAAAGTGGAAAATGCAAACGGAATAAAGGCAATAAAAAAAAAAAACGGGAATATGAACGACTAAATACATATTCACACTGAGGCAGCATTCGTTGTGTGGGTTTTTGTGTTCTGCTCCTGAGTGAATGTATGTGTCTCTGTGTGTGTGTGTGTGTGTGTGTTTGAGAGCTGGTCGATGCACATGTATTGGAATTTTTGCCATTGGTACTGCTCTCGCTCAACATATTTTTAACTGGATATGTGGTTGTGCATATCGATGAAAAATGGGTGAAAATGGAAAAACTTTTCTCTACGAATTTTCCGTACATGGAAAAAGGCGCTGTGAGTTACTCGCTTTTATGGTTGAGCTTCGAGCGTTTTGTGTGTCGTTTTTATTTTCTCGATGCAAGAAAAATGAGAAATGTATGCCATTTTGGATTCGTATGTTTGGTATTCTCTTGGCCTCTTGCGATGAAAACGTTTTTTTTTTTTTTTCATTTTCATTTGTTGCCTATCGATTCACTTCCCGATTAAGGCGAAAAAAAACTGTATTCGCGTTATGCTATTGCCCACAAAATTGGTGCAGTTCATTTCATCGATACAACAACGGAATCTAACTAGACTATGCCACACTATTTCATTGACCAGAATTGAGAGCAAAAGAGGAATGGACAAAAATAGACGTTCCTTTAATAGATTGGATATGGGGTGTGTATGGAATACAGGATATCGAACTGTTTGTATGATTTTTTTTTCATTTTTTTTCATTTTTTTTTTCTTTCACGCGAAATACATTTTTTTATGTTCATGGATTTTATCTGGATCATTTGCTACGGTTTGTTGCACAAGCAATTTTTTTTTTTTTAGAAATGACGAACAATTGCAGTGAAAATATTCACTGACAACTTACCAAGGTGATTTTCATCAACATCAATCGAGACATAAGGATCGATTGTCTGCTCATCTGGTTTACCAAAAGTCATATTGTGTCTTCTTTGGAAATCGGTGGGTCGCAGACCACAGGCTTCGCATATTTTTATCCGCACGGTTCCCGTAAACATTTTCGCTGCCATTGACTAATTCGGACACACTATTTTTTTTTTTTATCAAATCGAACGAATAATTTCTGCTTTTGTATCACTTGTTTCTTTGACTAAATTTCAATTTTTATCTCAATTTTTGGTTTTCACTCACTGCACGTCTGTGGCTCGTGCGAAAGTGATTTTGTATTTCTCAAGATGGAACTTCACAAATTAAATCAACATTTCGGAAAATGATAAAACTGAATTGTAGATGCGAAAATGAGCTACAGATGATATTGACGATGGTAGCGATGGTTTTGCACCAAACCAGCAACGATGTTATTACTTTTACGTCTTCTTCTTATATTTAGATTTGAATTCTTTTTCCTCCTCCAAACCACAAATCAATGCACTGATTTATCACTTGAGTACGCACGGTGTGTCGAAAACTAAGAAGAATATGTGAAATTTAAATGAAACGAACAAAACAACAACACACATTCGATTTTTCAGTGATTCTTGTTGCTCTGAAAATGATATACGAAACAAATCAAAGAGCACCATAAACGGTTCGACAACTTATTTTTTTTTTATTATATTTTTCTTTCACACACACACACTATTTTTCCACGGTTTTTTTTTGTTGTTGTTCTATTTCACACAATGTCCACATGAAAAAAATTAAAATAAAATTGGTTGATTTGTTTAGAGAATGGATGGTAATGTATTGATTTGAATGCAAGTGATGCCAATTTTAGTTGTTGTTGTTGGTGTTTCTTAATGAAATGATTCCTTTTCAGGCAGAAATAAACAATTTGAATACATTCGACATCTTTTGCCTTTCAGCGTACTTTTTCTCTATTCACCTTACAACCATGTACTGCTTAGTATATCGTTCTGATATCAATAACGAAGCTATTCTCTTCACCCATACTCACCAGCACATTGACATTAGACTCGCGCATACAGAGCACACACTCGCATGCCTTCACTCATTCACAATACATGTACATTCACCACAGCACACGCTGTCGCTGTATACGCTCTCGTTAATGAAACGAGAAGCAAAACGCACACATCGATGGGAGCGCTCATCTGGCGAGCATATCTACTCATCTCGTTCGCGTTTCAGTTTTGATTAGATGAGAGGATGGTTTTCCATTTCAATGGGAGTGTAGATTGGAGCACAAAAATGTTGACACTCAGCTAATGCCGAGGGGGGGGACTCAATTCAAAGACATTCGCTATGTTAAAAGTTGTTGCCTTTAATCATACGTCAAAATGACTGAATAAAATAATACGCAGTGTTCTGTTTCTAATTGTTTTTTTTTCTATTTTTTTTCCCCTAAAAACACACTGAATCACATAGTCTTACTTTCTACATGCCTTTTTTTTGTTGACTAAATGGCAAACACATGATAATTCATACGTAATTTTAATCTAATTTTATTGAAAATGATGCACCACAACTGCATCCCTGTTCAGCTTTTGGATTGCCGACTATACGAAATCCAGACCGAATCAATTCGGTGTGATAATCAATCGTTGAACCGGCACAATATTCCAGTGACACGCTATCAATGACCACTTGACTGTTATTTTCACCAATAACAATATCGTCTTCATTCACTTTATCGTCTAAATCGAATAAATACTGAAAGCCCGAACATCCGCCGCCATCAACACTGATCCGTAGATATTTTTTATTTTCATGCGCTGAAATCTCTTTGAGTTTTTTAATACATGAATCACTTAAAATCAATGTCGGTTTATTTAGCGGTTGACTGTTGGTCGACGACGGTGTGGATTGTGATGCAAACGTACGCTGAACTAAACTTTTAGTTTGTCCACTGTAGATATTTCGTAATCTATTGAAAATAGAATTGCGCATAAATTAGAGTGAAACGAATCATAAATGGAAATTGATTTGTTTGACGTCACCGTCAAATCGTACCTTGGTGCTGAACACACAAAATGCTGAACAACTCTCTGCATCTCAATTGTATTGTATATTGTATTGTCTTGAGTCTTAACAACTAAATTGTGGAATATTTATTCAATTACCAACTAGTTTTGTGATCATAACAATGGAGATTGAAAGACAGAGCTTTTGACAGATTGTCTATTTTCAGCACAATTTGAAGTGAAGTGAATGCGTTTAAGCGCCAATACATATGACTCAACGTCTTTGTATCGGGCAATACAAAATGAAACGTCAAACACACAATAAACTGAACAAAAGAATTAGTGAAATAAAGTGTGTGTAGCTATGTTGTTCATAAATCTGAATAGCAAATAAAAGACAACACAAATCAATTAAATAATCAAAAAAAAAAATCATTTTGTACAGTTGATTTTAATTTATATATTTAGTTAAACATTGTCGTATTGAATTCAGTGTAAAGAAAATTTCGAGTAAAATGTCGCGGCATCGTAATGTGAGGACTATGAATTATTCGGATGGTATGGTGGTGTTTTTCTTCATTGACTGTGCCTATCTGGCAATTTGAAGGTGATGTCTAATAAAATTGTTTGATTTTATCTGTACGTAGCATACGACGAATACGATGATGTGTATGGCCATTCGGTGGACGATGAATCGTGTATATCACCAACAGATGCCCAACAATGGATGTACGACCGAGATCGAGGCCAACAAAGTATTGCATCATTTATTACGAACAATCATGACATTAAAGAAGAGACCGACGAAGAAACCGAGGCCATGGCCAATGAACTGCACACAAAATTGCGCAGAGATTCAGACGTAAGAGCAAACAATTTTATAATAAACAGTTCTGTGTTTTTTTTTTCATAAATTTTCGGTGTCGTTTTTATAGAATTTTAAAATGCCAAATCTTAATGAAACTGATCAAGTGCTGTTAGAATCGTGTATGGATGAGATTCGAAACGTTGTTGGCGATAGCATATCTGAGAGGCAATTGGTTGAGACAATAATGAAGCATAAATTTGATTGCGCCAAAGCATTGGATGCGGTACTCAATAGCACAACCGAAGCACCCAATGTATCATCATCAGAACTAAGCTCTGTACCAATGGAAACAGGTAATAATCAGATCTATTAATGCAACATTTTAAAACAATGACCTTCAAACCGTTAATATCCATTTTCGATTTTCATCGCCGAACCGATATTTATTTTCGTGTTTTATCGCATTATCTTTGTTTTCATTTTTATTTCCATGTTTTTAACCACTTCACTTGAATCACCCTTCATTCATGTTCGATATTTGCTCTCTCTCCCCACCCCGACAATTCTGCCTGGTATGCGCTTAACATTTTGGCAAAGGTAAGATTCAAAACCATTATTATCTCTTACGGATTTGTTAAAGCAGCGCAGTTCAGTGAATGGTGTGCAAGAGAAAAAATTCAAATTGCCCAGTATTTTTGGTCAAAAATCGCCCGGTGCACCGGAAACCACGCATCGTCCAATCAAATTCAATAAACTTTCTGATTTAGCAAATGCGCATCTGTCAACGACCAAATTGACTGATCAACCACCGAAAAAACTTTCACAAAACATTAATATTCCACAGCAATCAAATCAGATAAAATTTGTTTTACCAAAGCTAAATGGAGGAGGCAGTGGATCGGTGTCACCGAATTCATTTGGTGAAAGTTTGACGCCACATGAAATGTCATTAAAGAAAATTATGGACTTGAAACGTTTACACATTTCATCGAATCGTTCGATGAATGATACTGAAAACAATCCACCGGACACTCAAGTCACCACTTCAATTGAGAGTCCAACGGACAAGCAACCATTCTCAATTGATTTAGCGTCAGCCTTGAATGGGCCGAATTTTAGTAAATCCATTATTCAACCGATCAAAACTGTTGTTGAAGAAATTGAATTTAAATTTATCGATTGCGATATTGCCGAAGTATCAAATAGTCAACCTCTCGTTTCGAAAGACTGTAACTTGAATATTTCACATGTATTAGAAAAACATTTTGAAAATCGTACCAAGTCAACATCGGCATTTGGTAAAATATTGTGTTCAAAATACAAGCACAAACGGCAACCATCGATACAGCATGGTTTTGTGAGCAAACATCAAATTAAACCATTCAATTTTGATATTAAAAAACAAAAATTCAAATAATTGGTGGCAAAGTGTCTGTTGAACTTCCATAAAATATTCTTGCGATAAAATGTGAAAGGTCTTTTTTTTTTTTTAAATTAATATTGTTCACGATGTCGATTTTTAACGGTTATTTTCTGTACAGAAATGTGGTTGCAAATGTTTGCATGAAAAATAAGAACAACGATCAAAATAAATGCTTATTTTTGCAAATTTTTTATAGTTTTCAATTCGCATTTACTTGTTTCGAGTTTGATTTACAGGCAGGAAATTTAAATACTATTGAGTTTATATTTTATTCAGGTATTGGATCGAGATTACTTGAAAAATCACAGAAACAAAATCAAATGCCACAAATAGCCGCTGTTAAGGCAACACTCGATGTGCCAATAACGAAAAAACGGTTTGACATCAATTCACCGCGACTTCAATCACCTGCAGCATCTGGCCGAAGTACACCGGTTAACCTGTTTGACGACGGAACGAAACAAGCACAGACAAAAACGAAAGAGCAATTAAGCCAAGAAGCAAAGGAACTGTTTGAAAAGGAACGAGGCAATGAGAAACCACACATCCATTTGGTAGTGATTGGGCATGTTGATGCTGGAAAAAGTACATTATTAGGTAAATTGATGTTTGCTTTAGGCCATTTATGGATTTGATTCGGCTCAATCCGACTTTCTTCATTCATGCAAATAGGTCATACTTTATATGATTTGGGTTACGTTTCACAAAAAGCAATGCACAAACATGAACAGGAGAGTAAAAAAGTGGGCAAACAAAGTTTCATGTACGCATGGGTGTTGGATGAAACAAGTGAGGAAAGAGCACGCGGCATAACAATGGATGTGGGTGTTCTAGTTTTTGAAACCAATTCAAAAGCCGTTACACTCTTAGATGCACCAGGCCACAAAGATTTTATACCGAATATGATATCGGGAGCTACTCAAGCGGATGTCGCTTTGCTTGTAGTGGATGCGACTAAGGGTGAATTTGAAACTGGATTTGAACAAGGCGGCCAAACAAGAGAGCATGCTCTTTTAGTGAGGTATAACAGGACCGCCACTGTCCATTTGACGGTTCCACTCAATTTGAAGCATTGATTTCGTTTAATGCAGACTGATTTTATCTTAGGTCTTTGGGTGTGAGTCAACTTGGCGTTGTAATTAACAAAATGGACACTGTAAACTGGTCGAAGGAGCGATTTGACGAAATAGTCAATAAACTTAGGATATTTTTACGTCAAGCTGGTTTCAAAGAGTATGACTTGACTTATATTCCATGCTCAGGCATGACTGGTGAAAATTTGGTGAAACCACCTACTGACCCAGAGCTACTGTCTTGGTATAATGGTCCAACACTGATCAGCGTAATTGGTAAGAATGTCAATTCTTAATGTCATAACATTTCTCGTAGGTTGATTCGATTTTAATTTCCTCCATGCAATTTTCCTCCATAGATCGATTCAAAGTACCTGAACGACCGGTCGACAAATCGTTGCGACTGTCCGTAACAGATGTATTTAAAGGAATATCCGGCTTATCCGTAACTGGTCGCATTGAAACTGGTGTTCTTCGGCGCAATGACACCATCTTAGTTTGCCCGATTAAAGAGCAAGCAACGGCAAAGCAAATCATCATCGACGAAACCAATTCAATATCGACAGCATTTGCTGGTGATCAAGTAACAATAGCACTATCCGGAATCGATGCGACGAATATAACTGTTGGTTCGGTTATTTGTCATGTAAAAGATGTTGTACCGATTGCAACCCGTTTTCAAGCTCGTATTATTGTGTTCAATATAAAGATGCCAATTACAAATGGTTATCCAGTAATTTTACACCTTCAGTCACTTGTTGAAGCTGCTGTAATTGTCAAACTTAAATCACAATTACATAAAGGAACTGGCGAAGTGATTAAAAAGAATCCACGGTGCTTAAGTAATAATTCATGTGCAGTGGTTGAGATTGAGGTTAGCCGACCAATTTGCATTGAAAAGTATGCCAAGTTTAAGGAACTTGGCCGCATAATGTTACGTGTTGGCGGTATTACTGTTGCCGCTGGACTTGTTACTAAAATTATGAAATAAGGACATTTTGTATAGAAAAACAACTCCCCTTTGTTTCCTAGCAATAAATACATTAAACACTTCGCTGCAATTTTCGACAAAATAAGTAAAACATTTTGTTTTGTTTTTTTTTTCTAAATGTAATTTTATCACATCGAAATTTTTTAATCGAGATAAAATAAAAATTTGTTTATTTTCAATTTTAACAACAAGGAACGTGCAGTAGTTTTTCCTTTAGGTTTGATGTGTTTTATCATTTGATACAGAAATGTAAAATAAACTGGATTTGGTTTGAGTTAAAGCAATCGATTCGTTCCTTCGAAATTCCTTTTCGTTGAAATTTTATTTTAGTGCAGCCAATTGATCACTCAGTGAAATAACTTGCTCAGTGAGAACGCTGATTTGCTCTTCATAGTTTATTCTTGTGGTTGCCTGACGAAACCGAATATAGAAATAATGAAATTGGAAAAGAATAAAATCATCAAATTTCAAATGTAAATCACTCACCAAATCTTCGTCTGCTAATTGCAAGTTACGTTGCGACTCTCTGAGTTTTTGTTCTTGCTCTTTGAGATCATTGTTTATAATGGATACATGTTTTTGAAGTGAATCACACTAAAATAAATAGTAAATAAGAATTATCGTCAAATTGAATGGTACGAGGGATCAAATCAGGTTTTTTTTTACCTCTTCCAAAAATATCGCCAATTTTGATTCAGCTAAACATTTGGCCAATAGCAAGTCTTCAATCTTTTTCGAATAATTATCTATTAGCAATTGTTCGCCAGGTGTCAGTGCTGTGGTTTTTTTCTCATTGTCTGAATTGTTTATGTTGTCATTTTCAAATTTATTTTGATCGATAGCATTCGCATTGCTTTTGTCTAATTTGCCTTTCATCTGTAGTACTTCGCATTGTGTTCGCCAGTGTACCAATTCCTTTTCCAATGTCAATAAGCGCTCCTCCAGTCTACTGGTGCCGAGATTATTTGTGCTACTAATTGATTTCTGTTGTTCCAAATCCGATGCGAACAAAGTATCATCACTACCAACTATACTCGTGGCATCGGCCAATTTTGCCTCCAATTCGTGCACTTTCACAGTCAATCGCTCTACTTCTCTACGTAATTTGGCTTCTGTTTCGGTTTGTTCGGCATTCATTGATCTCACCAAATTTTCTAATTCTTCAATTCGATTTGCTTGCAGCTGAATTTCCGTATTTTTATCCGATATACTCGATGTTAGTTGAGCGCATTCAAAAATTTTCTTCTGAAATTCTTCGCTCAGCACTGATGATGGTTCGGTTGGCATTGGCGCTGAATGAATGCTCCCTGTTTTATCTTTAGATTTGGCATTTTTTCCACTCTTTTTTGCCGCATCTTTACTCAAATCATCTTGTAGGCTAGCAACACGATGCTCTAATTGCTTATTACGAAAACCCAAACTATCGACTTCCTGTTCAGCGCGTCGTAAATTGGTCTCTTTCAAACGTACCACTTCGCGTAGCGCAGCATTTTTATTTTGTTCTTCAAGCACAGCTCGTTTTAATACTCCAGCTTGCGCCCGCAACTATAGTTTTAATAAATTCAAATAATGTTAACATTTGTCAATTTCTTTTTGTTGTTGTTGTTGTTGTTCAAGTCAATTTATTGTAAAAATTTTCTGTTTACCTTTGAATATTCCGTCGCTAATTTTTTATATTTCTCATCTAAATTTGATGCATCCATTATAACACCAACCAATTAGAGCAAGTCCAATTTCAATCACTACTTTTCACTACTTTTACTTCTTATTCAACACTAATACAAATGATGAGTTGTAAATGTGATTGGAATGTATGATAATTGACGTCCGAAAATTGGTTTCGCCTGCTCAAATTTCGCAAAACCAAATACGGATTGAAACAGAAAACAAAATGATGAAATGAAATGTGAGCGAGTGAAAATAGGAGGTGGTTCAGTGAGTTTGATGGATAATTAGGATTATGTGTCACAAACACAGTACAACAACAAATGATTTTGTTGTGTATATTCCAATGGGATTATGAACGCGTTCCGAAAACGCATCATTTTGACAGTTTCATTCGAGGCAAAGTGACTTTTTTTTTCAGAGTGCTTTGACATTTGCCCAAATCGTATGGTTACCAAAGTTAAAAATCATACCGAAAGAAGATTGATTCATTCTCTCTTGGGTTGTGGTTGAAATAATTGTTTCAAAATCAAATTCAATCTATTCGTATGAATATAATGTAATAAAAATGTTCACACGGAAACTAATCAAAAGTGTGTATCAGTTCAATATTTGTTCAAATCAATTTAAATTTTACATTTTTCTAACCTCAAACTAAAATTCAAATGTTATTTTATAGATATTCCGAGGATTGGACAAAGGTTCATCCAGACACCATCTTCAGCTAAAATCGAATCGACTGCTTTTCACTTGCAAAACGTTTTAGTCAATTCGAATAATCTCACGAAATTATCGGGGAATAATATCAATTTATTAAAATATCGATTTGCAGCCATCAACATAAACAATGGTAATTTGGTGCCGCCATCGATTCAACCACCAGCACCAAATCAACGCATCGAAGAGCCCGGAAAGGATGAACGCAAAAATATTGATACACCCGTTTCGACGATCGTCAATGAAATTATGGAGAAAATTCATGATAACAAAGGTGACATGGATTTGCCACCGCTAGAAGGTCAAGATGAGACCAAAGAAGCAGCTGTTATGATTGAAATACGCCGATTGAAAATGAAGAAGCACAAACGCAAGAAGTTGCTTAAGAAAATGAAATTCGTATTTGCCAAACGAAAACTTCGACGTCGTATGCGCAAGGAAAAAGAATTTCAGGCCACATTATTGGCACAGATCAAAGATGCGGAAAATTTTTCAGCTGAACAATATGTTGCTGATAAATTGGCCCGATTGAGAGATGTGCCAAAACCCAAACCAAAATTAGTGAAAATCTTTTGAAATACAAATCGAAATATAGAATTAAAGACACCGTTATGTATGAACAGGATTTCAAGTTAAAATAAAATTCATACGCATTTTAAAGTATGACGATTTTTATTCAACAAATATGATTAAAATTCAAATGACAGATTGAGCAATTTGCTATGTAATGATCATTTAACTAAAACATTTGGTCCGATTGATGTGAAAAAAATATCAACGTTTACACATAACTGAATAAAATAAGAGTATTAACAAATGGAAAACTGAAGGTAGGAATTCAAAAAAATATGTGTGTGTCCTAATGGTCACTGGAATGTCCACCTTGAGCATCGGTTGATTGCAATTTTTTCTCGCACAACTTTTTAATTTGAGTTTGATTCGTTTTTTCGGCATATCTTAAAATGCGGCGTATGTCAGGTACACGCTTGTGTTGGACTGCCAGTAGGTAAGCGGCTTTTAGTTGACCAGATAAGATATGACAATCTATTTGTGTGGAAACATCGCTGATCAAACGAATTAAATTTTCGATGGCCGCCTTAGTGCGTTGGGCACATGCATGATTGCTTAGTGCACTTTGAACAGCAAGAGAAAGAATTTCATCGCACAATTTAACATCTCCTTGATTACTGTTGCTTTTGATACAGCAAACTAACTTTTCAACATCAAGCAAGCGATTGTTAAGCGCCAAGTACTTGGTTGCAATTGCATAGATTTTGTCACAATTCAATCCCATGTCCTGGATGATTCGATAGGCCAGTCCAAAACCTTCTTCAATATTTGCTCCACAAATCAAAATGAGCGCAGTCAGCACAATTTTATCCTGTGTATTTTCGAACAGCGTTGGAATGCGTGTGCAAGGTTGCAGCGAAATCTACAAAAAAAAAAAATATTTTTATGTAGCTCAATTATGGCAATTTCAATTACATTGGAACTCGATGAGTATTACCTTTGGTATAAGACTGACAGTTTCTTTTCTGTGTTCTTCGCAACTGGCCAAAAATTTGGATGCATCGATCTGTAGCCAAATGGTGTTAATGTGCTGATTAAGTGACTTTGAGTCCATTTTCATAACAAACGATTGATTCTCCTCGGTGCGTTTGGTCTGAGTCTTAATTTCTTCCCACTGAGATAGCTCAAGTTCACTTTTCAAATGCTGTTGAGCATTCATCAAATGATACACATTGTTCCGTAGGTCTTGATATGACACACAGCCCATCGCATAGAATCGTACGCATGTCATGCTGGCTCGGATCGTATCCTTCAACAATAATTGCACCTGATACAAGCTATTTAAGAGATTACGTTTCTCCAGCATCAAACAAATTTGAATGATATAATCTTTCCACATCATTAGCGTCGCATCCATATCAATCATTTGCTGTATAATCACATTCAGTCGACCACTTTTCAAATATGGCATAATGATTGTTTGAATGAATTGATCGGCGGAAATGAGTAAAAACAATGAGTACTTGAGTGCTTTGGTAACTTGTTTATACTTGATTAAAAATCGCAATATATCGATGTGTCGTCCATATCTAACCAGATAGTAAATTGATTCCGTATAGAAACGTGAATGTAGTCCATGCTGTTCACTGTCCGATGCAAATAACGAGCTCATATTTTCCATGTCAGTCAAGCCAAGCGTTCGATGTGTCTTCACGGAATATTTACCATGCGAAATTTGCTTTAAATTCGACAACGTGTGTAAAATATTGACAGCCGATTCATGAACCGGATACTTTTCTTTCTTGCCGAATTTTAACGATAACAATGAACGATTCGATTGTGATATCGATGAGGCTTTTTGAAGTATATTTGAGCTAACCGGATGACATGTTGACTCCAATATTGCCAATATTTCGAATAGAAGCGGTTGAATTTTTGGCGAACGATTTGTTGATTTGAAATTGAAAATTTTCCCTTGATTTTTAACCGTTTGATCGTCGGTTGTAAGAAAATGTAAAATTTGTCGACAATCTTCGTCACATGTGGTTCGGACGAGACAATGAACAAATTTTTCCCGAGCTAAAATATCGGCGAGTCATTTTAATAAATAAATATTTCAACAATTAAAGCACACATCGATTCGAACCTGTTTCAAAGCATCCGGCCTTAATGCAAGCAATTCCCCAAGCAGCCATGATACCAGTTTTTTCTAGCCCAGATTTTAACGATATTTCAATGGCCAATCCAAACTTTTCGGCTACAAACAAATTATCACGTAACGTACGTAAACTCTTCATATTGATCGATTCCATTGGCAATAGGGATTCACAACCATTTCGCACAACTGAGTTGATAATTTCAGCATGTTCACGTACTTCCACACATTCTGATGTACCACCATGAACCTGTTTATCAAACACATAAATTGAATATTTTCTTAAATAAAACTTATTGCAATGGTTCATTTTAATGTTATTTACCTTAGCAGCAAAGGACAAGCAGTAGAGAATTCGAGTTACAAAAGCATAATCTACTTCTGGATTGGCATGACCCGGTTTTAGAGGTTTTAGTAGCGCTTCAAATGTCTTGCAATGGCTCAGCAGAAAGTCACAGCAATCTTGACCGGGAGTGTGCATGGAAATCAGAGTAAGGCACAACGATGCACTTGGTGCATATTCAAAAGAGAATTCATCACGTTGAAGTGTATCATGCTTAAGATTGCCAGTAAAACGATAGATCCAACCACTTCGGCTAGCAATGGGCTGTTCACTAGCCTCAAGCAACGATGCTATTAATGACGATGACGTGTCAACAGTTTGGCTCGTAAAATGTTCGGTAATCATATTTTGTGCTTCGTGTGTTTGCTTGAAACAATCATCACAAACGCGAACCATTACGTTGTCATACAAATTTGGAATGAGTAAACGTTTCGATGAACATGTATGACAAACGACTCGTCCACATCGACGACAGTGATGTCGTCGCGTGAGCATAGTAAACACTGATCTTTTGCAGCACATACAATGTGTGGCCTCAAGATCTTTAATCCACTTGGTTTTATCAGGTGCTTCTCTTGGCATTATAAATGTTCCACAAAGTGACTCCAAACTAACGGTTCTGCTTGGTGTTGAACTTTCCGAAATACCGCTTCCAATGCGAAAATCAAGTGCTTTGGCTGCATAAATTTGTAGAATATGATCAATACACTGGATACTTGTCGTGTGGTCTCTATAATTTATAACATGAAAATTTCGGCTCATTCCACGCTGAAGTTTAATTTCATCATGGTGTTCCGCATGTTCACCGAGCTTATGCATTTTTGTTGCATTTGTACATACCGAGCATTCATTACTTTTCAATTGTGGTCGTATAACTTGAAGAATTTTTGACAATGTTTCAAATTTAGAGTTAATAACGTATTGTTCGATGATCAAAAGCGGCATTTCAACGAGATCCCACAATGTATCAACTTCTTTGGCATCAATCACATCAAAAATGTTCAACGTAATTTTGTAGTTGATGTAAATTTGATTTTTGATTGTTGAATTTTCGATTAAGAAATCCACCAAATATTGTAATAATTTTCTACTTCTCAATTTTAACAGGAGATCTGTGTCCGTTTGTGTAGCGATAATTTTCAATAGCATTTCACTCACTTTAATGAAACATTCGTTGTTAGTGTTTCGATGTTCATTGATTTTGCTCATAAATAAATCGATAAATGTTGCTTTCATTACAGTTTCTTGGAGTGACACCGCTTGCATCCACTCGTAGCATATATCAAATTGATTTCGTTCGATGAGTGAATGAAGCAATCGTTCGGGTTCCAAGCGTGAAATTTCCATGACTTTAGTCCATGTGTCGCATGGCAACAGCTCCGTCATTGTCGTAGCTCGGCCAATGTTTGCGAACAGTGTAATTTGAGACATATAATTTTGCAATTGTTGAATTTCAGCTTTGGGCAATTCATAAGCTCTGTTGTGAAGCAAAACCGTTCGAATTAAGTGCGAAGCGAGCTCCTCATCACTGATTCGATTAATATGCTGCAGCAATGTTTTTGACTTCAGCCGAAGATCTTTTATGTGTTCGATTAACGTAAATGTTGACGTAGCTTCTTCGTTGTCATCATCATCATTTTGAACGGTTTTATCTTCTTCCAAGATTTTTGTAATCAAAATATCTTCGATGTTTTGCATTGCATCCTTGTATCGGTTAAAGTGCCGCTCTGGACTGAATTGGAACAAACGTTGTGCCCATCTGAAAACAAATACACAAAATGAAATCAAACATTTTGATGAATGTGGCTTGTGGAGTCAATTTCAAATGATTTTACCGATATTTTCCTTGCAGTATCAGCTCCCTAGCAAAATTTAAATTGAATGTATCGAAGCTCAGTGCAGCTAGCATACGATCACCTTCTTCATGTGATTCAGTTTGTATCGATATTTCTTCCATTTGCATCATATTATCGAGCAACTGACAATTCAACTCTGTTTGAGTCTCACAATTCGATTCCAGTGGCTCTAACCCATGGATTTTCTTCAGAAGATAGGCAATCAATTCGTTGTGCTGATGAACATAATCGAGAATATCATGTCTCTTAATTTTAAACGGTTTACGTGATACGGTTTTTGGTTTGTCATTTTCATCGTCAGTTGCAATATCTTTATCTTTGGTTAGCAATTGAAGCATTTCGTTCAAATCATCGTTTCGATTCGAACAAAATTTATCACAAATCGAAATGATTGGACAGGTATTTTTGGTAATTACATGTATGAGATTCGTATTGAGATTGCAAACTATCGCCTCAATATCACTGAGAGTAATATTGGTATTTTCATCGAACATAATGTCACCGATCAATGAAAACAGATCGATTTCTAGTATTTCTTGAAGACAAGTGCGATCAGAATCGATATTAAATGCATTTTTTAAATTAATTAACCGATTCATATTCATGGAATAGGTGTACACATGCTGCAACCAATTCTCATTTTTTTGACTGTAGTTTTCAAAATTGATGATATTCTCAATGAGACCTGCACGTGTATTCAGGCTGCACAATTCAACTTGCTGCTGCTTTTTAAATGTGTCTTCTTTGTGCAATCGTTGAGTTAGCTCTACCGTATTGAACGTATAGAGTTGAGTAGATAGTAGATCTTTGATGCTAGTTGAATCATTACGACCGGCATTGTAAATCGAGAACGTCGATAGAATTTGACGAATAAAACCATAGTAGCCGATTCGATTTTGCCATGTTTCTATTGATTCATCTTTATCCCAGAATTTTGGTAACATATCAACTAAAATTGATGTAGTGTCCACAGCTGATGGAAAGCTTAGTGCATAGTCTACAAGGACAACGCCTTGCAATGAACGACCTATGTATGGTTCCAAATATGGATAATTCCCAACAAAACGATCCAATAATATTTTAGTGTCTTCGGATTCGTGGATAGGCACTGTTGTTAGAAACTGCTCAATTTCATGAGTTATGACATTTTGAAGATTTTCCAATGAATCGTCATCTTCTGTAGCGTTTGGCATAGCTTTGATCAATTCTTTGAGTGCATTTTTTGTGGCATGGAATTTTTCCAACAGTTGCACCTCATTTGCAATCGCTGAATCTGATAGATTGTGTGTCTGGAAAAGTTTTCAATTTTGAAATTATACTTCATATATATTTTTATAATAAATTTGATGACATTTACCTCAATAATGTTCTTGGCCCCGGTCAGATCACCTCGAATCACCAAAATTGCAACCATATCAGTCAGTTGTCCCAGCATTTTGGTCATAAATCTTCGTCTGTCGCGATGATTTCCATATCGAGTTATCGAAATGTTTGAAAAGCTAAACCAGTCTTTGACTTTCCCCTCGAATTCTGTTGATTTAGCAACTGTATCATCCTTGGTGATTTGCAATGGTTTTTTACTTGCATTACGACGGCGCGGTTTTCGACGAATAGCTGAATGCCCTTTTCTTGGTACCACTATATGTTTGTCATCATCATCAGAGCTGCTAAACACTTTTGAATACACTAGTCGGCATCGTGATGTAAGCATAACCTTTAAGTCTGATGATGCTCGTATACAATTGGTTGCAGTATAATACGAATCGATCACCTGAAGGCGCCATTTAGCGTCTTCTATTGCATCGGAGATGCGTTCAAAACGTTCATTCAATGCTTCATTTTGTTTGTCTATTTTTCGATTAGCCATGGAAGAGCTCAATGCACTCAGCATGTATCGCACAACTATGAATGTACAGGCGAAGCCATTTTTCACATTGGACTGTGTCAAAGCTTTTTTCACTGACGCATTACCAGTGGATTCGATTGTTGTATCCGATTCATGTGTTACTGATGTTGTTGTTGAAGAATTTTCCAATCTTCCGTTACTAAAAACTCTGGATTTGACATGCTCGAATCGTAAAAATAGCAACATAAACAAATATTCAATTGACTCAATGTAATCGCGTGAATCATCAATATTTTCAACAATTTGTTTAATTTCAGCACTTTTTGTTCGAATGATATTTTCATAATTTCTTGTCATCGGTCTAATTAAAAGTACCTCAATCATTAAATAAATCGTATAAAATTGATCGTAGATATTCACTTCGGACGGCTTTGAAGTGTCTTTTGGAATGTGTGGATTTATTGACTGATTAAATATACGATTTTCTACAAGTTGTTTACGTACAAAGGGATAGTCACTTGTGTTGGTGATCATGCAACCTTCATTGAATTTAACAAAAAAATCCAATATATTGTATTTCGAGGCAAGCACCTTAATAGCCATCGAATCGGAAATGCCTTCGTATCGACGATTCGAACGCACAAAATGATGCAGAGAAAGCATACGCGCAAATTCATAATAAAATATCTTTTGATTATCACTTAAATTAATTGGATTGATTTGTTCAAATTGCTTCCAAACTTCATCGTAGAAATTGAAATCGTTGTTCGGTCTGGTTGGTTTGTTGCTAATCAGTGTCGCCAATCTAATTAATCTTGAAGCACCATTTATGAACTCTGGTTCGACGGTGTCTTGACCATTTTGAATGAGTGCCTCAAAAAAATGCATATTTCGATTAGTAGCCATAAAAAATGCATTTCGTTTAATGTATGGGTTTGTGTCATGACTGTGATTGAGATAGTCATTAAATGCTTTAATGAGTGGCATTGATTTACTAGCCAACAGCACCAAAGGCAGCTCCCAATATTCTTTTCCATCAATTTGTTGAAAAATCACATTGAAAATATGAACCTCACATTTTTCCAGCCATTTATCCGACATGTGAATGTTAATTAAAAAACTGTACAAATTAAATTTGTTCGCAAGCATTTGTTGCGGTGTGAATTCGACAAATTGTTGTAACGTTTCATAAAATAGCTGCATATAAATTGACGGTGGAAAACAGCGAACAATTTGACACATTGGATATGGATGCTCTAGGAGATTCGACAAAATATATCGATGCGTAGACGTTTTAAACAGATGCGAAATATCTGTTTCACAGCCAGGGCTCTCTACGTAATTTCGCAGTTCCTATAAATTTAGAACAAAGTACAAGTTTTAAAATAGATCGATTGAGATTTATCAATAGTTCAACTTACAAAATAAATATCAGCATCTTTCTTTGGCAACAAATGCCAGAATTTATCAAAATTGTCCATTTTCACTAAATTTTATATGAGTTAACAAAGTCTAAAATATTAAATGCACCATGAAATTAAAAAAATGTCGAACTTGGTTCGTTTCCATATTTTTTCTTCTTATTTGTTTTTTCTTCTCTCAGTAAAAATTGTTATCAAAACAGTTGGAACAGTACGGGTGATGAATACCATAATAAACTTATCAACATTGAATATTACAAAAACAGTTTCTTTATTTCCCTATCACAATTCATTGTCGTCATATCGCGCTTGAGAAACCGTTTCGACGCAACTGATGTCAAACACGAAAATATATGAATTAAAAAAAAAATTAAAAAAAAACTTTTTAGATCAATTTTACAAGATTAAAACAACTCGCAGAATTGAAAAAGAATCACACGAATATCACGCATATAAAAACATTGTGAAAATAAATTAAGATTTGTTGTTAAATATTTGGGTTCACTGATTGAGTCATGTATTGTTATTGTTTGCTTGAATCGTAATCAGTTTTTTTGTTGTTGTTCTATCTGTTATCTGTCACTTTGACAATGCCGTCAGCTGCGTTGACAGTTGCTGACTGGTCAGACATGCCCCACATTTGTTTGAATTTTTATGTTCAACATTTCAAATCGCCCAATAAAACACAATTTATGATTTTGAAATTCATACATTTTTATTTGAATTGTTAGTTTTAAGTTCAGTTTTACATTCTTAGATAAATGTGTGTTGTAATTTGGTTTGTGTTGTTGTTGTTGTTGTTTGCATTTGAAATTCATGAAGCTTATATGTACATGTTGTTGACTGTGTGCATCATCTAACATTTAAAAAATGAATGTTCACGAATAACGTGCATCGATAGAATTGAGCTCGATAAATAAATTGTTGTCGATAAGATCAAAGATGTACGAATACAACTGGCTGTAGAATAGTTGCGTTTGATGAATTATAAATGGAAAACAATAAATGAAAATGAAAACTGTTTAACCATTCCGATATACCTAGGCTAAATTATCGTAATTATTTTCTGGCTTCATATCTTCAAAAATTCGTCGTTATTAATTTAAAATGTTGGTTTTTATTGCATTTTCAATGCGAACGAGATAATAATGGGCTGTCTATATTTTGATCTTCGACTTTGGTCGATGCAATCAATCGATCAATCCAGGTCAAGCTATCGGAAAATTCCCTATCAATCAAATGTGCAATGTTTTTTTTTTTTTGAAACTTTCATTCTTAAAATGTGTTTAATTTATGTCTATTTTCTTCTTGATTCACTGTCATCATACCTAACAATACAATACTGTGTTTACTAATGATTTATTTATTATAAATCTCGCATGTCTATTACTTTTCATTTGGTCGTTACGTCGTTACAACAATTTCTATGGGATGATTAAAAAAAAAAAAAATAATGAAATTCCTTAGTAGACCAAGTGAGATACAATTAATATGGTAATGAGATACATAAATATATAATCGATGGCCGTAGGCCATTAAAATGAAAAGACAAATCAAGATCGCTTTTCTTTGCGACTTCACTTTTTAGGCTCTAGATGCTTGTTAGATCGTCAAACTCAATTAAATATTGTTTTTGAAAGTTATTTTAGATTTGTAGATTCTCTACTACTTTAAAACTATTCGATATTTTTGTTTTGTTTTGTTTTGTTTTTTTTTTTCGTTTTATACACAATTGTAAAATCGCACATTAATCATTTGAATAAGATTGAAGACCCATGAAAATGGCATATTTTCCATACACGTTTAGAATTGGAACTTCAAAATAGCTCGATTATTATAATATAATTGTTTTCACCATCCAAATTTGAATTCATTTTTGCTCATCTGTTCGTGTTTTCTTTTATTTTTTTTTTGGTTAGTTAGATGTTTTCTTTTGTTGTTGTTAACAATCAAAATTGAATTCTACTGATACGACAAAAGACAGTTTTGATTTTTTTTTTCTCATTAAATTGGTGTATTGGTTTGTGTATTTGTTAATTTGTTGTTGTTTTTGTTGTTGCTTATTTTTGTATGATTACTTTTGGCAATTTTACGGTAATATGTTAGTTTAATTTATTTAATATTGAATAATTTGTATTATATCTAAATGAACACAGATATTGAGCGCTTTGTTGGCCTTTTGTTTCCAAAATTATATACCGTTGAATAAAAGCATACAGTTTGGAATATTTGGTTTGAAGTATACGGTTTGAGAGAAGAATAATCTCAAGATGATAAATTTGTATATTGACCACACACACCAAAAAAAAAATAGCTCTCATTGTATTCGATAAAGTAGTTTATAGAGTTCACTAGTCATGTTAGTGCTAAGAGTAAGTGTGTTGTTTTTTTTTTGTTGGTTGTCTTTTCTTCGGAGAAATACTAAACAGATCATTGATAAGATGATCAATTGCATCGAACGGTCTGTTTGGTTGGTCATGTGTGAATAAAATGAATACGATTCAATAAAACTTTGGCTTGATTGCGCTTATTCTGTTAAACTATATCGTTATGAACAGTAGTACATAAAGAACAGAGATAATATAATTTATCAATATTTTGTTTGTTTGTTTATGTGATACAATTTTTTTTTTGTTCGTCCACGTGAAACTGTTTTGTTTTTTGTTTTTGGTGATTTTAGTTTTACAAACTTTAATGTTACGCTTGAATTCTTAATAAATATAAGTGCTTTGATCATTACAACACATTAAAATTAACACACTTTTATTTTGTTTGTTTATGAATATGAATTAAATGAATATGTTTTGTGTTTTGGAGCTTATTTAATATTAAATGCAATGATTTGTTTTGGTGAATAGTGTCAAAGAAAAAAAAACACACTTTCTATTGACAAAAACTTTCAGTTATAAGAGTTTAGCTGCAATTTGGACCAATAATTAATACTTGTGTCAAGATAACACATGTGCGTATGGTGTTTACAGTTTACAATGTATACCTCTGTACTGAGGTGATCTGCACACAGTAAAAAAAAAACAAACATTATTTCAAATCAAACCTAAAATATCTTCCAATTAATCCAATATATTCGAACAGTTCGAGATTATCTATCGCTTTACAATAATTTTCAGTTATGCTCTCATTCAATTTAGTTTAGATTTAATTTATAGTTAAATACTCTAGTGAATTTGTTTCTATGCTCAAATTTTCGATTAAATCGATTGAATTTGCATGAATATTGCATCGAAAAAAAACGAATACAGTTTCAGAATGAAATTCACAAAAATGCATTGAAATATATCGATTTCGATAGAGACGTTAATATTTAATAACACATACACCGAATCAAATTAGTGGTGGCTATGTTAAAAACGATTCTTGGATAGCGTGTCGCTCGCAAAAGTATTCCGCCATTTGTTGTTGTTGTTGTTCTTTTACTTACTTGTCCAGTAAAATTCCGATATCGTTTTTGATAAAATTGCAAACTATTTACCTAAATGTTGATAACTTTGAGTTTTAAAATTAGCATTCAAAATGCGGATTAAAATCCGTTTCCGATTTTCTTTGGCCTTTCTGTTTCAAATTTGTGTAGTTTTTAAATGTAATACTGGGGTACAATTAAATTGTTACTTAGTCACACCTTAAATCATCGACGATTGAATTAATTCTCATTCAACCGCATCCTCTTCAGATGACGAACTTCCTGGAATGGTGCTAAACCATGGTTCGCGATTCTTTATGACCCTGTTTTTTTTTTTAAAGATAAAAAGATCATTTAATCAATTTCGAATTAATTAATTGAATTTAACACTTTTGAACTTACGTAGTCTTTTGTTTTGTATTGGTTGGCAGTGTTGATGATGTACGATAATACGGTTGCTCATCACACTCTTTCTCATCCATTTTGCGTTGCAAGGTCATTGTCTCTTGTGGCTGATCAACATGCTCTTCATCGAGATAATAACGTGATCCATGTGCGGATTTACAATTTTCGCATTCACTCAAATAATCGTCATCCAAACTAGTGTCGTTGGGTAAAAAATGTTCTTTTGGATTTGAGCAATTTGTAAATGTTGTGCACACTGGCAACGGTTTATCCGTGTCAGTTTTTCGTAATCGATGTGCATCGATTGGATTGGTCAAATGTTGGCTGTCATTCGATTGCATTTCGGTTCGTAGGCCAATATCGCTGTGCATCGATGGCATGATTCGTTTGGCCTTCGTCGAGCTACTATGCACTTTTGAATTTGACATAATCGAATTGATTGCCGTGCTTGCATTGATTCCGTGTGACTGATTTTTTGCACTCAATAGAGTTTTGGCAGCATTTGCTGGTTTCGGAAGGGTGAAATGATTGCTAGCAATCGTTAAATTTGCAGTCGTTGGATAGGTGGTTTTAATATGGTTGATCTTTTGATCAGTGGCCAAATTCAACGGTGTAACCATCGAATAAGTTTTATCGGCGGCCGGTGACTTGCTACGTTCACGTCCATTCACACTTGAACGATGATGATTGCTGATTGAACTGGTCATCGTCATACCATTCGACGATATTCCCGACGCAGAGCAATTCGTTGTTGCTGTTGACTTTGATATGGTTGGCACACAATCAGCCTGACGATTAAAAGTCTGTGCCTTCGATAGCTTTGGTGGCAGTATCGGATTTACACTAGGAACTAATGTCATATTAACGCTTTCAGTATTACCACCAATTTTGTGGCCATTCAATTGATTCGAATTGGTTGCTTTGCTATTGTTGATGCTGATTGGTAGCAGCTCTTGCATTGACTTTACATCGCTTGTGTCGTTGCATTGCTGTTGCACTTGAGCATGAACAATTGAATTTGTCAGTTCATTGTGGCCAATTTGTTTTGAGATCGTTGAAATTTTTGATGGTGTTTTCGGTTGAATCACTGCACTCGTTTGGGTTTCCGTCGATGTTGTGGTGCCACTTGATTTTAGTGGATTTGTCGCACTCAACAGACCAGATGCTGAATTACGATTATAACCGAGTACGGTCGATGATGATGAGATGACACTTGGTGTTGATGTAAATGATGCGGACTTTGCAACATGTGATTTTTGGGTGGGCCATTTTTTCGTCAAGGTGCTCAATAGCATTTCATTGGTCTGCTGATTTCGTGTTAAATTGAGATAAGCCGATCCCATGTAAGTCATTGGAACATGTTGCACCGGGCATTGACAAACTGATTTTTTATTCAATGTTGCTGTTCCAGAGCAATTCTGAGCGCTCTTATTTGTATCATCCTTTGTCTTTAAGTTTAACGAATTGGTTGTGCTGGAATTGTTAGCTGCATCATTGAGCGTAAAATGTCTGGGAATGGTACGATGATGACGACGTGATTTTAGCTGACGAATTGAATCATTCGGTAGAAGTGGCAGTGTGGCTGTAGACATTGTGGTCGATTCGTCGAATAATGGGGGCGGTAGAATTGTATTTGTTGGCTGATTTCGCACCAACGCTAAGCTCGCTTCACCATTCTTTTTGGCACGATTGTGCTGCGGAGTTTGAAAAACGACCTCATTTCTATTCTTTGGCTTGGTCAGTGAATTCGAAATTGAGCAGTTTTTATAATTGCATGATAATGCATCCGTGTTAGTCTCCGAACTGGTTGTAGCTATCGTTGAAATGGCGTTTACGTCTGAGCCGAATACCTCAATTTGGTTGACATTGGCCGTTAGAGGAGATCGTTGCTGCTGTGGTTGTTGTGGTTGCTGCTGCTGCTGCTGCTGTTGTTGTTGTTGTTGTTGTTGTTGCTGTTGTTGCTGTGTATCAGTACATTGATTAGTCGGTAGTGGCAAAGATGAATATTGTGGTGAGCGTGGATTCGACTGAAGTCTCAACTGTGCGTTTGGATTTATTGCACTGTAACATTTGTTGATTTGATGATTCTCTCCTGTTGCAACGGCCGTTATATTACCCGAATTGCTTATGTTAATGTTAATCAAGTTTGTTGTGTTTGTGGCAATGGCCGCGGGTTGAACATCAAATGAACTTTCAACCATAGTCGTTCCAGTTGATATCGGTGCCGAATGTGTTGTGGCAACACTGTAAATTTAAAAAAAAAAGAAGAAATGAAAACGATTAAATATTTGTAAATTTTGGGGGTTTAAATATTTTAAATTGATATCGATTCAAGGACAAACCTAACGGTGCATTGTGCCATTGTATCAGTCTGAGCAACAGCCTCTTCATAAGGTGGGGGAGCCTCACCACGCGGATAATATCCACTTGCTGGTTTCCACAAATTGTATTGATTCGAATTTGAATCGTATGGATATTCAATGTTGACATTTCCACCAATGTATCCGATGCTTGTTCTCGGCTCTTCGTTGTTTTGTCGATTTGCACTAACACGAATCTTTCGTTGACGAAAGCGATTCACAATCAAAAATAGCAATGTTAACGACAGAGTGGCTGTTACACCACTCGCGATTAGTCATATGCCAAAATCGGGCGTTTTATCCACGTTGCCCGACAATGTATCATCTAAACACATGAATTCACAGCATGTACTTCCGAGTTGGAATGATTTACATGCTTTTGGTGGTGTACACAACACATCCTTGCAGCCTTTTGTATGACCATTGTCACAGATACATAGTCTGAGAAGGAAAAAAAAAGAATTTAAAACTAAAAATTAAAATCTCTTCTCATTTTTCACAAATAAATCGATTTAATGGATGGAAATGAATATATTTCAGATTTGCATTTGAAATTGAAACATACTTGCAAATATCAGGCCCAGGTACATAGTAACGACCTTGTTCGATTGTTTGCCCATGCATGTCATGGCATTCACCAACCAAGCTTGACGTCTGTAGAGCACTCGAACCTATATATATATATATAGATATATATCAATGAACACCAATCAATAAATTGCATTCATTTAATTAAACTAAATGACCTAAAAACTAAAACGTCTCACTAAATGCAATGTCCATAGGGTTCTTTTCACAATATATCAAATAAAAAACGAATTCATGTTACTTAATTGATTTTTCAACGCACCAAAAAATGTATTCTTTCAAGTTAGTTCACACGTTCTTTACATTCATTCCTATTCTCTCAATGTTATTGTAACTCGTCTTCTTTTTACTTACCATAAAAGTTTCCCATCAAAGTTAGAGCAATAATTGTGTTAAAGTTGAGCCTAAATTTCACAATAGTTATGCTTGTTCTATCCATTTTTGTTTACACTTCAGTAGATTTTTGTTATACAAAAAAAAAAAAATGATTGGCACAGTGATGAGCGAATGGAAAATATTGCCAATTTGCACAATTCACAAAAACATTGGAATTCGAAATGCACCTTTTAATTTTATTTGATTTTGAAATAGAATTAAAACTTATTTTTAGTAAGAGCATCAACTAAAATTTTTTTTTTAGACAATTTGTAAGTCCATGTTTTTGTTTGATGGAAAAATGGCATAGAAAAATATTGTTATCTGTCATTGAGCACATACAGGAATACACTAACACAATCATACGGATGAGCATCATGAGTACAGCTGTTGTATTTGATGCTCAAACGGGCCTAGAATAACGCACGAAAATTATTCAATACCAACGCAACAAACTCCAGCTAATATTGGGCTGGTTTACTTACTTGTTCTAGCTGTGCAACGCAACATAACGCATCTGATGCTCAGAACCGAGCAAATCGATATATCGTCACAAAATCGCTTAGTTAACGCATTCACATGATTCAAACGGAACTCAGCAAGTAGGACAGTAGATTTGTTGTGGAAATTGGGGACCGTTAAAGCATTTGCTTTATTTGTATATGTATGTATCATTTGCATTAATTTATATTTTTTTTACTTTTTTTTTTTAAATAAATAATCACCAATTCGATCTTCTTTGTGGTCAATAATTTTATTGGAAGATTCAAATATTTTATTTTGTTCAATCGATTTGAAAATATCAATATCAGATATGGAAAAATCTATATCTCGTTTGAATAAACGTTTTTTTTTTTTGGTTAATTCAACTTCAACTAACTCTATATTTAACTTAAAATTTATAATTTTAAATCAAATTTCATCATTTCAAATATTTTCAATCGCTTAAAAAGCAATAAATTCAACTTAATGTTATTAATACGAAAAATATGTCTTTTTTTCTGAAAAATAAGATTTGTTGGTTTTTTTAGTGATTCGGGAAAATTGCAACCTTCATAGTGTTCACACCCAAAAACACATAGAAATCGACAAAAATGCGTCTGGTTCACTAGGCTATCGACAATGTTGACTCTGTTGACATTCTTTTTTTTCATCACATTTCAGAGGATACAATGCTGATCGATTTGGAATGAAGACTCCACGTGCTCTGATGAATTGATGGAATGACGCTCGCTCTTCTTTGTCTGCACCACATGATGGGCATTTCATATTGACACCGGAAAAGAATGCCTGCTTTCGAATACATGCTCTGTGATACCAGCCCTGGTCACAACATGATTCGATACAATCAACGGGATCATTATTCTCGAACTTTTCCAAACATGTTTGGCATGTCCATGATTTGAGTGGCCTTTCGACAAGTGCATGATGATCGTGGCAAAATGAATCAAATGGTTGAATGTATTTCAACAAGCAGTGATTCTTTTCACCACATACCAAGTGATATGTTCGTCCGCACATTGGATGTGAACACAAAATGGTGGCATTTGTTTCATGGCAAATGTAACACAATGATGATTCAAAATCCTTGATCAATCCCATGAGTCCAGGTAAAATATCTTCGATTGTTGTACCTTTTGATTTTGCCAACAAGAGCTGTGAAAAGACATGGATGATGAGCTAATTTTCGCCTTGTTAGAATTATACAGTGCTTCTAATAATAATAAGATAAGCATACGGTATATTTTTAAGAAATTTACACCGAAATTTCGCTAACACAAATGTAAATATCTCCGAAAAATATTCGCATCCAAATAAGCAGTTAGCTGATCTTATTCTTGAATGCTTTTGATAACAAAAGATGTTTTTTTGTTGATTAAAGATATGTGTATAGTTCCGGCAAGCAATCAATGGATGCGTGTTTTCGCATGAAAAAACCTGTTGTAAGTTGACAGAATTTCAATCAAGTTTTTTTTTTCCATTTTTTTTTTCAATTTTTTTTTCGTGACGAGCAATTTCACCAGAGCTTTACACATAGCTTAAAGCAACAATAAAAAAAACGAAATTATAATTGAATTCATACCAAACAAAATTGATGAGCTGTGCATCCATCGAAATGTTGCCACTCGCCATAGGTCATGTCGTCCGAATCTGTTTTATTGCAGATGCAACAAACATTTGCACATGCTGATGTACTCATGTCTATGATTTGTTTATTTATCGAATACGTCTATTGTATTGTTGATGCTCTTTCTGGCAAAAAAGTAGTTTTTGATTATTTCAAAATTCTTCTTAAAATGTTGCATTATTATCATGATACTTACTCTGTCCTTTGTTTTCTGATTGAAATTCAAGTCTGTTCTTGATTCAATCAATACAAGACGTAATTTAAATTGTTTTCCCGATAGGGACAATGACAGTTCAGAACTGTCAGCTACAATTCATGACACAAACTGGTTGATGTACATTCAACATCAAGTCGAACCAATCGCGCGAATAAAGTTTATAATACGGTGTTAAACGTATTACAACAACGATGTCGTTTATAGAATTTGAAAGTGGTTGGGATAAGGAAAAGGCGCGCCAAGAGCTTCGCGAAGTCAGAGCCGAACTGCTAAAGCGGGTAAGCTATACAAATGTCTTTTTAAATTAAAAAAAAAAAAACGTGTCATTGTTTACAATTTCATTTTGATAATGTAACAGGCTGAAGAGAATGCAAAACGTCGTGATGAAAAAGAACTGCAGAGGAAATTTCGTGGTGAGGACCAATGGATGCTTCCATCGGTATCGAAAAAAATAGATGGAACCGCCGAATCATCCAGTAGCAAAAAGAAAGAGAAAAAACAAAAAAAGACGAAAAAGTCAAAGAAATCGTCAAAAAAACATAAAAAGGAGAAAAAGAAGAACAAAAAAAAGAAACATTCATCGTCAGGCGAATCAGATGATAGTTCAGATGATGAGGAACGAATCTCCAAAAGAAAACATAAACGAAAGCACTTTAGTGATGCAAGCTCGCCAAGTTCATCGAGCAGTGAGAGTGATGAGGATACATGGATTGAAAAGGACAATGCAAATGAAAAAGCTGATGCTAAAACTGAGCCGAAAAAAGTGTACGAAGCGCAAATTCAGCGTGAGGATTGGCTCGGTGGCTTTTCATCAATTTCCACATTTTCGAAAAATTCCGAACCAAAAGAGCGTAAAAAAGAGGAACGTAAAGGTATTGATTCATACAATCCGGGCACAAGTGTACGTGAGCTCAATCCATATTGGAAAGATGGAGGCGATGGCCTACCAAAAGCATTTGCAAAACCAAATTATGACTCTGATGACAATGAAGCTGATTCAAGACGTTCGCTTCAATTGAAACACAATGAAAGAGATCGAAAATCAAATTGGAAAAAGAAATCGGATCCCCAGAGTCATTCGTCGACTTCAAAATCAACACAAGATCAAAGTGCAAGAAGAGAGTTTCAGAGACGGAGTCGATCAAGCTCTTCATCTTCAAGTAGTAGATCTCCTTCACCAGTACCAGCATCAGCGTCAACCTCAAAGTCAAATGAACAAAACAAATCAGAGGCATCAAGAGAAGACTTTTTAACTGACCAACAGATGAACGAACTCGGTGCCAAATTAGTTAAAGCTGAAATAATGGGTAACGATGAATTGGCGCAAGAGCTTAAAGAGAAACTTGATCGAGCAAGAAAGTTCCGGTCTGAGCACAAGACTGAAGTATTAGCGAAATCGTATGAGCGACGTGCTGGCGGAGCACAGAATAAACGTGAAAAAGAAGAAAATGTGGTGTTAACAGCTACCAACAGTAAAGGTCAGAGTCGGCCACTTACAGCAACTTCATTTCGTGATGACAACGATCTATGGGGCGGCCGAGCCGGTCGCAAAGCAAAGAAACAGAAAGTTGAAACACATGCGGGTGGTGAACGAGTACGGTACTTTGCTGATGATGACAAGTACGACATCAAGCGAATGGTATGTTTTTTTTTATATATAGATTTCCGTCAAATGACCAATTTACTAAGTTGATTACCACATTTATTTGTATAGTTTGAGGCCGAGAAGTTCACATCAGCAGCTGATCAAGATATGCAATTTGCGGATATTGCTGGCAAGCACAAGAATCCAAATGATGATTTAGAGGATATATTTGCCGATAAAGTGCGTAAAAATATCTCTGAGCACGATAAAGACAAGAAGGAACGAGACCGTGCGATTCGAGGTCACAACGAAATGGAACGAACACTTGATGCTTGTAATAGATGCTTTGATTCTTTAAAGTTGGAAAAGCAACTGATAGTTTCACTGGGAAAGAATGTGTACTTGGCATTGCCATGGCATGAAGGTTTGACCACCGGTCATTGTCTTCTTGCTCCGTTGGCTCATGTTTCATGCTCCACACAATTGGATGATGACGTTTGGCAAGAGATGAAGGAATATATGACGGCTTTAAATCGAATGTTTTCCTCGCGAAAGCAAGATGTGATATTTTTTGAAACAGCACGATATTTAAATCGTCGACCACACATGGTAATCCATTGTGTGCCCAGCTCTGAATTCGAAATGGCACCATTTTATTTCAAAAAAGCAATTCAAGAATCAGAAGCCGAATGGGCCACAAATAAACAATTAGTTAGCCTAAAAGATCGTGATGTGCGGCGTGCAATTCCAAAAGGATTGCCATATTTTTGGGTAAATTTTGGCATGGATAGCGGTTTTGCTCACGTTATTGAAGATCAGGATCAATTTCCCAGCAATTTTGCTCAGGTAATAATTTTACTAATTTAAAATGTTAATGCCAAAAAAGAAAAAACATATTTATTAATTATTTGAATTTCAGGAGACAATTGGAGGATTGTTAAACTTAGACGCTAGATTATGGCGGCGACCCCGTAAAATTCACAATCCAATACCAAAAGTGAAGCAATTTGCTGATTGGTGGAAACTGTTTGATTTCACACGATGATCGAAAAACAGTTAATCGACAAAACTATCAATGTAAAAATAACAAAATCATAATAAACTAGATGTATTTTAGTTCGTTAAATCGAATTTCAGTTTGATGTATGTTGTTTCATTGAACAATGTTCAAACGGTGTGAAGTTGGCTCTTGGTGTTTGTGACAGATTCTATGTTTGAAAAGTGCTCAATCCACTGTATAGCAACAACAACAACAACAACAACAACAACAGCAGCAGCAATAGCAGGCAGCAGCACCAATTCAAAGATAAAATTGTGTGCATACCTTCGCAGGTACACAGAGCTACCGCATGTTAGCGCTGGTTCAAATTTAAACGATACAACGATTTCTCACACATTCAAACGCAATCGTATGCCTCACACTCTCTCACACTGAAAGTGATCGCACGGCAACAGTGTGGTGGTTGTTGTGTCTAATTCAATATTTCGTTGTTCTTTATTGCATTCTCTCAGTTCGTAGTTGCCGCTTTCGATGTCGGACGTACACGTACATAAATTAAAAATGGTGATTTGAAGTGTGTGCATCGAAGGTATCTTTTTTTTGGGTGGTTTTTCCATTTTCTGTTCATTTTTAGAATTCTAAATTCAAAACCCGTACCAATCACAACAATTGGTTGTAACATTTTGATTGAATCGATCAATTCATTGTTTGTTTGACAGTGAAAATTGTGCTCATTTTCTGTTAATTTGATTGCATTTTGAAGCGACTGAGACAAATGTGAATTATTTTTTGTTTGTTCTGAATGTGATTTTTTTTTTTATGTAAACAAAAGTAAAGGCGAAACAACGACAAAAGAAGAAAGACTGATCATAGCAATTAAATTGACGAAGAAACAACATTTTAGTTGGGTGTTTCGTTTAAAATCATTGAAAATAAACAAACAAACCGAAATTCGTTGAAAATTGCATTGTGAATGAATGCCAAAGTACAGATTAATGAATTGAAAACAATTACAGATCGGAGAGAATTTGTTCGGAGTTTGGACAGCGCTTCGAAAAACCGATTTACAACAACAACGACACCAAACAGCACCATCATAGTGACGAGTCGCATTGGTATGTGGTTTGTTTGTCAAGTAACAAGATTCTTCGAACGTGCATATTATTTATTAGCAACCGTATTCTTTTTCGTATTCTGAATACGTTTTCGGTGTGTTCGTGCGCTATTTTCTCGATTATTTCGTTTGGAATTTAGTTGTTTTTTTTTTTTTTATTGTTTCGATGGAATTTGTGGAAGGAAAAATTGAATTCATTGAGAATATGAGCAGGCGCTAGTTATATCGTGGAACGAATACAATATCGAAAAAGTTTTATCTAGCCCATAAAGAGTGAAGAGAAGAAAAAAAAACAGCACAAATAAAAAAACATTCATTAGCTTGAAGCCTGTATAAGTGAATGCAAACGAAGTAAAAATAAAACCCATAGAAATTCAAACAAGCAAATAAACAAACAAACAAAAAACGCAAGTGGAGAGTTAAAAGTTAAATAAAAAGTAATTGGAAACTTACTTCGGTTGGTGAGTCGCTCTTTGGACTGTTTGATCGAAACGAAGCAAGTACTGGCAGTTTTTATACGGGGATTTTTTTTCCTCTCTCGTATTTGTCATTTGCTCGGACTGAGCTGTTGTATGCGTCGATTAAATTACTCGATTCGGACATCGGAAACGGAGACGAAAAAAAAAACTGTATCATATAAAACAAAAATTATATCAAATTTTTGTTTCTGTTGTGTTTTGTGTCATTTTTGCTTGACACTGTGTCCGAACAACATCGACACGTCCAGAAAATGCGTTTTACAATGAAATAATACAAACGAGTGATGTGAAATAAAAGTTAATTCAACATTCCATTGTGTTTATGAATGCATTTCGCTTGTATGTCAGTTTTGCATTGAGCAAAAAAATAAAGACAGGAAAAAAGTGATACTGCAATTTAATCTGAGTTGAATCTACTGGATTCCAGCTGTTTTCATATGTTTTCGATTTTCATGCAGATTGAACTTTTCACATTTTAAAACGGCGGAACATGGCTTAAAACAATCAATAAGTGAAGTACAGCACAAATAATAAAAACAACAACAACAACAACAATCATAAAAGTCATTTTGCTAAATGATGGAATGTGAAAAGAGAAATATATGCCAATAATTGCGCTCATACGACTCTCACCGAAGAAAGTATCCGATTGTAATAAAGTCGCTCATACTTCTAATAATATTGTATGTGAAATTTACGCATTAAATACGCGTTGTATAGCAAAATAGAAAAATTGCTGTGAAAGAAATAGAAAAATAAAAAACTGTCTATTGATGATTGGTGTGTGAACCGAATTCAGACAAATTGCTCGCAGCCAATTTAAGCGCGTGTGTTTGTGTGTGTACATTGAAAAGATCCCGTTCAATTATTCAATAAAAGAAAAAGTTACAAATAAATAAAAAAAAAATGTTTTCGAAAAAGAAGAAAAAGCCACAAATATCGATGCCAAGCAATTTCGAGCATCGTGTTCACACTGGATTTGACAAGCGTGAAGGTAGATATGTTGGTTTGCCATTGCAATGGGCATCAATCGTGGGGAATAATCAAATTTTAAAATCAACAAATCGACCTCTGCCACTCGTTGATCCATCGGAAATCACACAGACCGAAATATTGGACTTGAAAACCATTGTACGCCCACATTTTCACAAGCCAAACGATGATACGGCTTCGTTGAAATCAACACTTAGCAATAGCACAGCAACCGCTGTCGCTGCAAATGGCATCGTTTTGCCAAAAACATCGCATGTAGCGCGTTCCAATTCATTACGTAGCTCAAGTCCACCACGTGTACAACGGCGATCGGCCAATGTACCACCATCTGTGCCCGAAGAACCATCTCAAATTCCAATGTCAAATGCTACAATCCAGAATCCAAATCTTACACAAATGCCACCGTATCACAATGCACCAGCAAATCTACAGACACAAGTTAATTATGTGACGAAACCGGCGCATCCGATGCAAATGAATCAGTACAATAATGGCATGAATGCTGCCGAAATGAAAGGCTTTAATGGCAATGGCATGGCTCAAAATCCGATTTCAGTGCACACCGAATTTCCACCAGCCGCACCTTACAGGTAAGCATCGTATTCAATTTAACCCAACCGCTAGCTATTTTGTTCAACTTTTTGTGAATACAAGCATGAGGTAGAAGCATTTGGAGTTTGTTTTTAATCCGCCATAAATAAATAAACCAATTAATTGCGTCTCAAAAGAATGAGATTCGGGTTGATTTTGTTGGTACCTGTTTGTTATTCTTTTAAGCATGCGCTGTAATGTTTCACATGGATCGACTACAAACGTTGTATTGACAAAAACAGATAGCAATGATCATTAATGAGAATGAAAAGAAAATAAATGGAAGATAACGAGCAGAAAGCCTAACTATATTGCACCGGCAACGATGACAACGTCAAAAGACCGTTTATCTAATGCTCGTTGTATTTGTTTTTTTATTTGTCGGATTTATGTTTTTGTAATTTCTCATTTTATTCCATTTTGTGTGCTTTCTTATTTCCGTTAATTTCAGCAAATACATCGCCAACAGACTATTACATACAATTCCAGACGTTGAGCACCGTATTTTTTTTGCGCTATTATAGCAGTAGTTGTAGTTGTTACGTTTTTTTTTCTTTCAATGTAATGAATGTATGTCTTTTTTTACATCTTTGCCCGAGAAACCGTCTCCCTAAATTGAAATAATTGCATTGACATTAACGACAACGACATGGTTGATGATTTTTCGGTTGGGCTGTCAGATTCATGATTTTACTCATTCTTTTCTACGTCATGTTTTTTTTTCTCTTCTCTTTTATTTTGTTTTTTTTTTTTATTATTATTATTTTCATCATCTTGATTCAAAAAGTAGGGACCAGCACAACGAATTTCATAAAAGAGTAAAGAGTTGTTTATGACTCACACACAAAATTGTTGCCAAAGTAACGTTCTTTATTGTTAGTGTTTCTCACCATTTATTGTCGAAAAAGAGTGTCGTTCTTCATTTTGCTTGCGTATCTTTGTAATAAGTGTGTGTGTGTGTGTGTGTGTGTTTGTGTGCGTGCGATGCAGATAATGTCGTGCAATTGTTACCTACAGTACGTAAATTCAATTTAATTAAATGGAATTTCTAAAGAAGGTAGACAAATGTATTTGTTTTTCTTGTTAAATTTGAACGCTGGCTGCTCATTCAATGAGGCAAAAGGGAATGGTTGATAAAGTAAAAATGAAAAATAAGCTAATAGAGCACCAATTGAAAGAGGTGATTGACTCTTTTATGCGGCTCTCTGTATATGTGAAGTGAGCATATCAATTTTGTCATATAAACGAGTTAAATTAATTAGAGCATCTCGCGGAACCAGTTCTGCGGTTCAGTGAGTTTTTCAGCTTGTTTTCGATAAATTTATTCGATTTAATTTAACGCGATGGCATTTGGTAATCGCTACTAATCTACATTCAATTTTCATATTGTATATGACAAAACTTGCATTAGATTTGATTCATTTGAGATATTTATGTAATGTTTGGACTGTACTAATTTAACAATGTGCAGTAGAATTGCTTCTTGTTAATGACATTTAATGATTTGATTCATTTTCTATTCGTGATTAGACCGCAACAAACATCACCAATGGGGCCAATGCAGGCCAACAATATTGCGCAGCGTCCAAATTACCCATTGCCGCATTCCGCTCAAAATCAAATGGGACAAGGACCGGTGCCACACCATCATCACGGTCATCAAATGATGAATTATCAACATGCTCAATATGCACCGCACAAGCCACAAGGAGCTGCACCCGTTCAACATCAAATGCCAAACCCACAAGCAGTCATGCAGTACCAACAACAACAACAACAACAACAACAGCAGCAGCAGCAGCAGCAACAACAACAACAACAACAACAACAACAACAACAACAACAACAACAACAGCAGCAACAGCAACAGCAGCAGCAACAACAACAACAACAACAGCGGGCATCGAGCTCAAGTGGCGGAACTAGTATTGGACAGAATCAAAACTTTGCTCAAAATCCGAATCAAAATGCAAATGCTCTCAATAATAATGTAAATACCCAAAATAACAGTACCAATAATAATGGCACGAGCAGTAACAACAGTAGCAACAATAATATGAAACAAGAGCAACGATTAACACACGAACAGGTTTGTACACTTGAGAACTTTGACATCGATTTAAGCAATTGTACATTAATTGTTGTTCTGTTTTCAGTTTCGAGCTGCATTACAAATGGTCGTATCGGCCGGCGATCCACGTGAAGATTTAGAGAATTTTATGAAGATCGGCGAAGGATCAACTGGAACTGTATGCATTGCCACATATAAATCGACTGGTAAAATACATTTATTTCAATCATTTGAAAGCGAATCAGAATTTCACCGATTCCTAATATTACTGACTTATTTTTTTTTTGGAAATCAGGTCGCCAAGTTGCTGTCAAAAAAATGGACTTACGCAAGCAACAACGCCGTGAGCTGCTATTCAATGAAGTGGTTATCATGCGTGACTATCATCATCCGAATATAGTGGAGACTTATAGCAGTTTTCTGGTCAACGATGAACTTTGGGTCGTTATGGAATATTTGGAAGGTGGAGCATTAACCGATATTGTAACACATTCACGAATGGATGAAGAGCAAATTGCAACTGTTTGTAAGCAATGCCTGAAAGCGTTGGCATATTTGCATTCACAGGGTGTGATTCATCGTGACATTAAATCCGATTCGATATTGTTGGCCGCCGATGGCCGTGTAAAATTGTCCGATTTTGGTTTCTGTGCCCAAGTGTCACAGGAGTTGCCGAAACGTAAATCACTTGTCGGTACACCGTATTGGATGTCACCCGAAGTGATCAGTCGATTGCCATATGGGCCAGAGGTTGATATTTGGTCGCTTGGAATTATGGTTATTGAAATGGTTGATGGCGAACCGCCATTTTTCAATGAGCCACCACTTCAGGCAATGCGCCGCATTCGAGATACAAAACCACCAAATTTGAAAAATGTTCACAAAGTATCGCCACGCTTGCAGAGCTTCCTTGATCGTATGCTTGTACGTGATCCAGCTGTTCGAGCGACAGCCGCCGAATTGCTGGCACATCCATTCTTGCGTCAAGCTGGACCCCCGTCGCTACTTGTCCCATTGATGCGTAACACAAGGCAACATTAATTCACTCACTCTCACACACACACACACACACACACACACACATGCAAACAATTCAATGCACCCCGTGAAATCTATTCATTTAAATTGGCATTTAATTTGTATATTTTGAAAAAGAAATGTAACATGTTTAATCAATAGGCCAGATGAAATGTGGTGACTGTGAATGTCTAGATCGGAGATTCGATCGAGTGAATGAATCGGTGCCTTACCAACATAGTTATGCCAATGGAGATACAAGTGTATTTTTTGTTTGTAATTTGCAATGAAAAGATCAGTTTAGATGATAAGACAAATCAATTGAATAGATATGATAACGATGACAAACAATAATGCGATACAGTAGATAGTAAAATCATTCCAATTTATAGTCTTTGGATTAGAAAGAGTCTTAAACTTCCAGCAGCTAATTGTACATATTTAAAATGAAAATGCCCAGTTTTGGTTTCCACTATTCTGTATTGACATTAAGCTTCCGATAAGATCTTGAACACCAATAAACACCGACAGTAAATTGTAACGAGAGAGAAAAAGTGTGGTCGAAACAACCGTACTCCTTAATTATTTCAATGGACTTTTAATATTAAACTGAAATGTATTCATATTCCATTTATGTAATGATTCCATTTTATTTGTAGAGACGATTAGCATTCATTCCATTTTATTCAATTAAATGATGTAAGATTTTAATTGATCTTGTAGACACCCAAGAGAAGCATCTAATTATCGTTGAACAGCATAATATTTAAATAAAATGAAATAAATTGAAAGAGAAAAAAAATGAAATACTCACAAACGCATAACATGAACATGACCAAAGCCATAAAAAAAACAGTATCAAATAGAAGCTTTTTAGCTTTTCGCCTACAACAATTGTAGTTATAATAATGAGTTCGATCATTGTTATGACTTTATTTTTTTTTATTATTATTATTTTAAATGAAGGTATTATGGAAATTAAACGTCCGAAAATGAAATCCAATCCAACTCATTCGACAGTAAAAAAGTATATTGAGTTTGAAGTAAATGGTTTTTTATAAACTTTTAATTCACTTTTTATTGATTTATATGCCTAATTGAATAAGCGGCCTTATGTAACAAAATGACAGACTTTGCTTAAGAAACAAAACATCAAATTTTAGCTCATTTCAGCTCGAATTTGATAAAAACGTGTTTGTGGCGATACGTCATTCAACATATTTTAACGACACGTTTTTATTTTTTATTTTTATTAAGAAATTTGGATTTGCATTTTATTGTTTCTCAATTAAAAATATTGAGACATTTTCTTCTAGTTATGAATCGATAATAAAGAAAATCAATTCAAATGTGCTGATGGTTTTATTTTTGAATTAGAATAAAATGATTCAGCAAATAAAGGTGTTTGCGATGTACTTTCTGATAATAGGTAAGGCAATTGATAATTTGATTTTACCAACAAAAAAAATTACATCAACGAGTTTAATATGAAATTTGAAAAAATAGCCTCATCTGATTTCCCCAATGCACATTTCAATATTTAAATTCAGAAAAATAAATTCGGGCGACGAAAATTCATCTTTCAAAAATGAAACCCACTTAAAGCTTGAAATTTTCATTTCTTTATTATTTTGTTACAAATTGAAAAAAAACTCCTAAAGTGAGGGTTCTTCAGTCCAAATTATTTCAAAATAAATGCAAATAAAATGAAATTTTATTAATTTTTTTAAAATCCCATGTTCAATGATTGAAATACAAGCTCAAAAATATTCGTGTATAAATTGAAATTCTAACGGAATTAAGATTTTAAATTAATCAATAAAAAATTGAACACATTGTATTGTGAATTAAGGAAGATGAAATTCACCATCGCTTAGAATCTCGCCATCGCTCAAGTCACTAAAATGTTGATTCCCATTCGCAAATTGTTTCTGCTGATGTGATTTTCCATTTGGTTTGTAATTATTAATATAATGTTCAATTGAATTGGACGTAAAATCTGATTGGGTTTGATCAATCCAATTGTTGCATTTGATTGTAGAGCGAGTGCATAGCATGCGCGCACTTGGTAGACGTAGCTGTAACGATGTTCCATTACTCGATGATGAACTGGTACAATCGCCATGATCTGACTTGACGTTAAAATTCGATTGGATAATTTGATCGTCGACAATGTGATACTTTTGCCGCCCCATTTTCAAATGAATGCGAGAGCTGTCTTCACATTCTGATGCACTTTGTGGCATATTTGCGTCGGCATTTTTGAGAATTGATTTTAAAAATTTCTTTGCTGCTTTTTCAATTTGTTGACGCGTTGGATATTCTTTATTATTTGTGTTGAAATCGAGTCGTCGGGCTGACGAACGTATACTTTCGATTGTTTTATTGAACTTTGGCGATTCCATTAAACTTGAATCAATACACCGCGGAGATGATCTGATTGATGGCGAATACTTTGCTGATTCTCTCATTTGATCTTGCCTTTCTGCAACATCCAGAGGATCAATTAACTTTGGTGGATTACCACACTGAATTTGTCGATCGATCATTATACGTGATGGTGATATCAATTCTGGAGGCTCCGATACATCTTCTAAAGCCACATCTAATGTGGTTTTATCGTTACGAATTCGACGCAAAATCTCACGTAAATCATCAAAATCTTGTGACCGATTAAGAGTGGTAGACTGCGTTTCAATACATGTTGCTGCTTGAACCAAAGTTGGCTTCTCATTGGACTCGACAACACTATCTACCTCCAATATTCGGTCGATGACAGCTCTAGCTGGAGTTTTTAATTCATGTTTAGGATAAGTCAAGACATGTCTGGTTGCAGCTTTTTTATCTGAATGGAATTTTTCATCGTCAGTCAAGTGGGAAGACGTTGACATGGTCAAAGACAAATTGCTCGTTTCATGATTTTCTTCGGCCGTTTGATTTTCTCCAGATGACTTTTCTGACTGGCGTTGTTCGTCAGTGAATGGGGCCATATACTTGTTTTTGGTTCCTGTGTACTGTGTTGTGGGAATTTCAGTCACAATATTGAACGGTATTTCCTCGTCTGGTGGCTCATATACAAATTCAACAACTCTGTTTTTTTCCTTAACAAATAGTTCGTCTGGTCTTCCCTCAGTTGGCTTTATTTCAATCTCATAAATATTTTCAATTTCACATTTGGTTTGGGGTCTTATTGAAAGTACTGGGAGCTGTTGTAGCTGTAGTTCTACCTTCTCTTGAATTTTCTTCTGCGGTTGGAATTGTTCAACACTTTCAATTGGACTCTTAATTTCCAACTCATTTAATGTGATTTTGCTTCTTTCTGTGCTTTGTTCCTTTGATTGGTTCGATGATGTCTCCGACCTTTTCTCAGGTGAAGATGACTCTTTTGAGTCGCCTGGCTGCTTCAGGATTCGTTTCGGAAAAATCGTATTTGACGGAACCAGCTCAATCGATGGATGTAAATCGCGGAATTTTAGCTGAGATCGGCACAGATCTGGTTGTGATGCATTCAGGTCACGATATTCAATATCTTTTTCTTTTCTATGAATCAAACACGAATGGCGTTTAATTTCGGTTCCTTTTCGTGCGACCTCATTCAAAATCTCTTGCGATTTCACCGAAACCAAACGATACGGCGAACCATTTCGTCTCAATGGAATATCATTTATTGATTTTTTTGGTGTCTGGCTCAAATAACGGGACGCTACCGAAGCATATTTGGAATTTTTCTTCGGTTTTGTTGTATCCGTTTCATTTGCAGGTTTATTTGTTGTTTGTACTGATTTTTCATGTGATTGATTTTTAGTCGATGGTTGCTTTTGTTTTGGTGATTCACTTAAATCGCTCTCATTTTCAGGTGGCCCATGAAAAAATCGGTCAACAATATCAACACAATATTGATGGAGTTTAATTTTATCAAATAATGGCGGTACATCATCAACATATCCGCATGTGGTTCGATGTACTGTTTTATTATTAATTCGTGTTTGTTTACGTTTTACATGTGGCGGTGTAACGTTGGCAACGGGATTTTTTTTTATTTGACCACTGCCGCATAGTTTTCCGCGTGCTTTGTTCACATTCGCTTCATTCTTTTCACGTTTTGTAATGTTGGTTGGTTTTTTTATTGATGCCGGAGGTGGTGGTAAATCATCACGTGAATCCGATGAATAATGTTGCAGGAAGAATTTTGATATATTTATCAGTTCAGATACATCATTGGCCAGTTCAGCACGGCGTCGACGATTCGCTTCAATATCAAACTCAAAGTTTGTGGACTGGAGTGCGTCAATGTCAATGGCGGTCATTGTTTGTTTCAATGATGTTTCTTTTTAAATTGCGTTTAATTACGAACTAGAAATGAATCGATTAGATGCAAACTGCAGCAAGACTACACCGATTTTGTACGGACAGCCGATATTAATACATCTGTAAATTTGTTGGAGATATTACACACCACTTTGATACAACCGTCTGGTTCAAATTCACAATGCCTACTGTTTTACCATTTGTGATACCATTGCTTTCGACGGTAAGTTTAAGGGGTAAATTGGTTTTTGTTTACTGAATTTTGTGGACTCAAAACTTCTACATTGAACAGTGAACACTGAACACCTGTTCATATTCAGTATGTCACGCTTCAATTATTCCCCTTTACTTTTCCTGGTCCATTTTTTGTGTTCTTATGACAAATGACACATGTAAGTGGACTATGATAAGGTGGATAAACTTTCACCTTTGCCTAAAAGTATCATCAATTTTGAATGAATCTACACAAAGTACTACTGAAGCTTCTCAATATTTATATTGAAAATAAAGTTAGACAAGTGCTCTTTTAATTTTTTTACAGTAAAATATCTTGAAGCAATTGAGACTCAATTACTTCAAATATCAAAGCTTTAAATAAAAAATTGTTGCCCATAATTACTTTCCTACCAAAACAAAAAATGTTGTTGCCATTTAAAAATCTTCCTGAACGTACATAACTAGAGTTCAAAGTAATTTCTATTGCGTTGAATGTTTCAATACACGACATACGTTACTAGTGAGAGGAGAAGCAGGTAAGAATTAAGGGGAATGTTAAACTCTATTACAAAGTGCAATAGTAAACGTGATGGTTGTGTTGAGCGGTGTAACTTTATACTAACTCCAAGTAAATGGCCACTGAACGTGAAATGTGGAAACATCGATCTTCATTCACTGAATATACATCCAATAGCTTGGTATCTATTCGCATCACATCGTAATGTGAAATCGTCATTTTCAATGTCAAATGTTCGGTGTAATGAAAAATGTTTCTTTATTAATATGCTGTGAATTCTCTTGTTTTTTCATATTTTTTTCGAAATAATCACATTCTACGGGCTAAACCCAAGCAACCATATGGTTCTGTATGTTCAAATTTGCTCACAGTTAAAGAACAACTTCAAAACACACAGCGCCCAGGTGAATACGACTGCAGTAAGATGTGCGTGCCTAACGATTTCTGAATTTGGGACACTGCAATTAGTGCATTTATAAATTGAGATGGCTAAATGTAAGCAGCCAGTAAAATAAATCAGCATTTTTTTTTATCGACATTTTATACAAAATTGATCATTAAACTATTAAATGCAGTTTGATTTGAAACGTTGTTTGTAAAATGAATTCGCAACGCAGATTCGCAATCATTTGTTGAATTTTAATGGAAGACTCTTCGAATCAAATTGGTAAGATGAAGAGATACAAAAAGAAGCAGCAAAATTACAGTTGCGGAAATGTTGCCATTTCGAGTGACGTAGAAAATCGATTGCGTTATTTTATAATGTAAAATCAACATAATTAGACACAATTTTTGCACGAAGAATATGGAATGAGGCATAAAATTGTTATATTATTTGTGCGTAGCCTTGTCTTTGAGAAAGACACTCTTGCCCCGTCATGCAGCCTATAGATGATTTTTCTCTCTTTTGTCTCAAATACATCCACATACTAAAAATGTGTTATGGCCTAGCCCTAGCCAACCATAGTCTGTGGGCCACAGTCAATAACGTTGTGTAAAGTGAACGAGTGCTTTGTTTTGGTAAACAAATGATTTTGTATATGGCAAAACCGCTCCAAAGATAGAAACAGATTTTGTTTGTTTGTTTGTTGATTCCTCTTTCGCTGGTTGAAGCCACTTCAGTCAGCATTTGCATGTCGCGTATGGCGGAACAAACAGCTCATGATTTAAATCGATGTTGTCACCCGTTAAAAATTGTTATCGTTGCACGTTTCACTTCACACATCCGTTGAACACTTCGATAAATTGTGTGTAAATTACATCGTAAAGTAAATATAATTTATTAGTTGTGTGTGTGTGTGTGATGATACATTTGTGAGTTAGCGTAGTTAAGTTGAGCGGTTGAGGCGACTGAGCTTTTGTGATTAATTTGGCAAACGGAAATGACGGCAATGTGAATTGCGTTTGACAAATTATTTAACATTGCGTTGTATTTTGTAATGGATGTAATCTTTGTCGTTGCATGAAATTGTACGCTTGAGCTCAATATCATTACTATGTGTGTGTGTGCGTGTGCGCGGATATACAGATGTGAAATGAAGTGGTTTTTATTCCCAAGTTCGGGTGGTCTGATTTTAATAAATCTGCGATCAACCAATTACACTTGAAAATTACAGTACGGCAGCTCAAAATAATTACACACCGCAATAGGCACAGCCAAATGCACTTCGTTCGATCGCAATTTTGAAGAAAGTACAGCATAAACCAAATGGTGTATATAAAACACATTGCACAGATTTGTCTGTTCTCTGTTTGCTGCCTCTATCACCCAACACACACACACACACAACCAATTACACGTAATTTTGCAATTTTGTTATACTAAAACCAGAACTTGTTCTATTGCTCGATGTGCTCTAAATTCTTAATGGTCGCTTGTAGCGTAGATTTACCCACTTGATAACCGCTTCATGTATACGCGAAACACAACATCGCGTACACTGTGTACAGTAAAGGCCAATTGAAATAGTCATCACAACACAAACAACAAAAATAGATGAATATCAAGTTTTGTGCCAACGTTTCATTTCCATTTGCAAAGGTAGATACTGTTATTATGCTGTTGCACATTGAATTAAAATACGATCGGAGTGCTAGTGTAATCAACCTAAAAGCAATCTCACAACCATCTACTTGAAATAAATTGTCGATCGTAATGACATTATGCACGGAATCGTTGGACATTAAGTTGAAGCATTGCAAAGTAACAGGTGTTTATTCGTCAATGATGCTTATGAGCACATGGAAAAGTACGACCGAAAATGTGAGTAAATAAATGCAGACGTCTATTGGTTGTGTTTAAAGATGTTTGGTCTGTTTTCGGGTTGAACAAAAGTCCACGTGACGTCACTCCAAATGCCGTATATGTGCTGGTCTAGTAGGTGGTTAAATCACGTTGGATTTCAATCAAACGCTATCGCTATACAGGTACACGCTTTTACGCGCACGTTTACGTGCATACACACAACACCGAAGCAATCAACAACTGAAAGCCTCATTTTTTTTTCTCCCAATGGCAAACAGTTTCATCGCAATATTCATCGTATAAATGTTCGCATGAATGTGTGCATGAAGAAATCGCGTAAGCGCGTAAATACACATTCAACGCTTAAAATAGAGCTATGTGTGTGTGTGTGTGTGTGTTTGTGAGAGCGGCAATATAAAAGAATTGAATATTCCAACCGAAAACGCGGCCAACACAGACGCTGGTGAGGGACGAGAGATAGGTAAAGCTGTATGCGCACTGCGCACTGAATCGGTTTTTTAGTTTTCAATTGGCAATGAATACGGAATCATGCCGTGTGCATCAGATTGTATTCGCGTATTGTGCCCATAGCAAAAGCAAAATCAACTAATGACACAAAATTGAGTTTGAAAAGTTTTTTTTTTAGTTTTTTTTTTTAAACCACAAAACAAAGCATTGTCTAGTTGATGAATAGCATTCTGAAAGAGCTAATGCAATTTAGTTAGTGCTTTCGATTTTGACTAAAGTTTCTATATACAAAAAAAAATTATATTAAAAAATAAACTCAGCAATCGTAAAAACAATTCGTGAAATTAGTTTCAGTTTGTTGAAAATACAAAAGCGATCGACGTGTGGCTGTGATCATGCTAAATCGAATTGACATACAATGTATTAAATAGATCAACATTTCTAGAACATCTGTTGTCAACCATTTTGGCGCGTGATCTGTGAATTTTGGGAGTTGGTTAATTGAAACAATTCGTTTTTTTTTTCTCGTCACTTATATTGTCAATTCAGCGAACGAGACGATTCGATTTGAAGTTTGATATGTGTTTGCCGTTTCAAAATTTATTCTATATTCCAGACTCACAGTGTGCATGTGTTCGTTATTTGCTATTTAAATTAACGTTCAAACAAGTTATATAGAACATCCATACCGTGCCATTAGTTATGAATAGAATTGAGAAAACAGAAAAATTCCCGCAAATCTTCAAAGAATGAATTGACTCATATTCAACCGACTGACTCACGCCCAACCAGTAAATGTTAATTGCAATTTTGAAGCTGCGCATTTATTCATTCATTCATTCTAACAATAAATCAAATTTAATAGAGTAACACATTAACTCTACGATCAAAATCCACATTGTAACACTGGCCAGAGTCAAATGTTAATCAAGTAAAATTAATTGATGTGATAAAAAGAAAAAAATTGACAATTTTCTATTGTAAAAATCAGTTATCGCATCTATTGGTCGTTTGAAATCCAGTTGAAGTTTAAATCGCGATTCTGATTGTCGACTGACTTTTGGCACTCGCAGATAATAAATTGTGAAATCATTTCATTGATATCAGTTGAAACCAAAAATTTGATACGTGTGCGCAAAAAAAACAACAACAACATTAGCCAAGAGAGTTAGATGGCTTATTAGCTTGTATTACACACGTAAAGTGATGCGAACAGAAAAATTTCCCTTTTTTTATAGTGCGTTTTAAATGTGACAAATCAACGGACTGTTGCAGGTTGCGTTAAATATGAATTGACATTTTGTACATAATTTTGTGTGAAGAGATTTTTGTTCGCGTGTACATTGGAACATCATGCATCAGTAATTTTTCAATTCATTTGATACATTTTATATATATATATATATATGTGGATAAAAAAAAACGGTTTGCGAAGCCGCAGCACAATAATTCCGAAATCCAAATACAGTGAGAAAGAAAATAATCGGAAGAGACTATAATAAAACCAACTGTGCGACACCAAAACTGTCTACGAACAATAATAAAAAATAGTAATTAACAGCTGTATATAGCACCTCGTTTCTTGTTTTATTTACTTCGCATCGGTGAAACTTTACAAAACATCAATCATTCAACGGCAAACCACAAACATGGCGCAATTCAAAGATAATTCTTGGGTAAGTTCTACAGCCAACACACTTCTGTTTTTTTACCTCCATGTCAATTTTGCATTGAACTGAGCTGAGCTAACGCTTTCATTTTTATTTTTGAATTTTTTATACATCTGTCAAATGACTAGAATATTTTAGATATGCCACTAAAACAAGTTTTACCTTAAAAATAGTGTTATCTTTCTCTTTCACTTTCGATGGCTTCTTTCCAATTAATATGCATTCTCATTTTATTTTTTTTTTTCTTTTTCATCAGAGATTTTTTTCTACGTGATTTAGACATTAAAATTTGGGTTTTATTCATTTAAATAATTTTGATGACATTTTGAAGATGTAGAGTTGCATAATCGAGTCGAAATAGTCAAAACACGCGTGACTTTTTACTGAATTTTTGTGGTCATTTTAACCTCAAAATGCAGTAAATTGTGTCAAAGCAAGAAGAAAAAAAAAACGAGAATCATGTAAGATTAACATAAAATCCCGATACACACAAAAATGAGATACTATGCCATTTATAAGTTAAACATATGCGTTAAAAGTTGTTCAAACATCCATGACCATTGTGCTGGAGTTGGTACAAGACAACCAATGTTTACTTGAATGAATGTAATTAATGAAAAAATCGTGCTTACAAATTTACCATCGAAAAAAAATAGTATTTGCAAAATTTACAACCACGTTTCATTGTCACATTTGTTTTACGAAATGATCAAGTAGCAGTCTACCAGCAGCGATGCATGAAAATGTGTGACAACAGGTTGCCAAAAACAAAACATTTAATAATTCTGTAGGTTTCTGTTGAAGTGCTTGAAGTTGATGCCAAAAAAGGGTTTAAACACATTTTTAAAAGTGAGAAAATCGTTTCGCCAGTCCAACATTTGTGTGAGCAGCATTTTTGATTCGAGACCAATGTAAAAGCGCGTTCATTGGCTTTCAGCTTAATCAGCATACAATCAACTAGCAAACGAACTGAGAGTGTGTCCGTTTTTGTTCAGTTAAAGCATATGAATGCGTTTAAGAAATGGCAACGTACAGAAATATTGTCAAATGAACGATCACAAGATCACAAAATGTTTGCATGTACTCAAAACCATTGTTGCTATAAACAATAGCAATGAGGTGTTTTTTTTTTGTTTCTGTTATCTCAATCCGTTTGGCATCAAGCATCTGCACAATATAAATAATGAGCTTGTGTTTGAACCGCACGAACACAGACACACACACCAAACAACCGTTTTGGCGTATCGCTGGGAGCTTAAGCCATTGTTAAATGGCTTTTTTTCAGAAATACATATTAATTTCATCTCTCATGGTTCGCGAGTGTCGGCTGTGTGTATGTCTCTTGCTCATTTGAGGTTTCATTCATGCATCACATATCACGAGAATCTCTAATATCGTGTTACGATTTCATGCTCTCGATGGTGCATTCCAAATACCTTTCCCTTCATCTTTAACATTCGTTTAATTAGCAACATTTTTTTTGCTTCAAATTTTTTTCGCATTTCGAACCAAAAAAAAAAAAAATGGAAATGGCGTTTTACACACAACAACAACAAAAAACAGATGCCATAAAAAGTAAGCTGGTTTACAGACGAAATTATTTGTTGAATTAAATCATCATGAATATGTTGGAAAAAAAAACAACATTAAGGTGCAGAAATGCGAAGAAATGATAGAAAGTGTTAGAGTTTTGCCATAGCGGATGCATTTCGAGAATGCAATCATGTTGGCTGTTACCAAATGCCACCCGATTTAAAATTTAAAAAAAAAAAAATGGATCAAATTCGTAATATTTGTAGATGATGTTTTCGTTTCGGTTACCGTAAATTGAAATGGATTTGCTCATCTTGAACGGAGTGTTATAAAACAGCAGCCGAATGAGAAGACTCTTGTTAAGATGATATATTAACGATAAGCACGGTGTTGTGGCGTTACAATGCAAATTATTTTTAATGCATCTGTAAATTGCGGAAGCATCAAAAACGTCTTTTTCATTCATGATTGAAACCATTTGGTATATTTATATAAGCTAACCAAGAGCATCTCACCCAAAATGGATCAATGGGCGGATTGATTCAGTGGATTACATCATAATTACAGATTGATTTGTGGCGGGATAAAACCGTTGTTCTGAAACTGATTACAGTTGAAAGAAAGCAACTGATTTGGAAAGCAATGGACGCGCATTACCGTAGTACCGCTACTTCAATATAATCGAGGTCCAACTATGGCGATTGGAATCATGTCTAACGGCCACTTTTACATTCGATTGGATGAAAAGTAAAAAAAAACAAAACATATAAGTAAATCGATGAATAAAAATTACGTGCGGATGGCAAATTATCGGGCAAATGGCAATATCACAGTAAAATTGTCCATACTCACTGCTCGATCACAACATATAGCCAGTCCATTTTGAATGGGCAAAAAAAATCCACTTTGGAAACTCAAAAAAAACCTAACAAAAAGCAATCGATGTTGAAAATGCACGAATGTATGCCGTTAATTCTCGTCGGTTCTGTGCGTTGACGTGCATATGTAATCGACAGTCGTTGCTGTTTTTTTTCCACTGCGTGCATGACAAGCCTATATTGGGCATTCGCGTGCTTTTTTCTCTCTTTCTCTCTTTCTCTCTCTCTCTCTCTCCCTCTCTCTCTCTCTCTCTCTCTTCAATTGGAAATGGAGTGCCATTTTATGGCTAGTGAGCAATTATAATCATTACATTTATAAAACTGATTTTTGTTGATTTTTATGGCGTTCAATTGTCAAATGGCCAAGGCACAGTTTCTCTCGCTCACTCTAAACGCAAAGCCGGTTGATTGTTGTTGTTGTTAAAAACAATTTGTCAGTCGGTTCAATGATCTCGCTCTTTTTCTCTATGTAGTCTATCAAATTGTTAAATGACAACCAGCAAATGAAGCTACTGTCGGATTAGCACACATAATGTATGCAATCACTTGAATAAATGTACATGTGAAGTGTATTTTACATCCATCAATAGTTAAAATTGTATTTTTAGTCGACTAATTTTGTGAGTTACATGGCTAATTTACTAACATCAAATCAACAAACGAAAAATGTCAAAATAAGAATGCTCAAATTAAAGAAATTGCCTGTCAACTCGAAACCTAGTTGACTCAAGTCAACTCAAAATGATATAGTTTCATTTGAAACGTTGAAAAATAGCGACACGCATTCTACACACTGCACAGTAGCTGGCAGATGAATGACAATTTCACATGTAAATCATGTGAAACGAAAAATGTCTTTTGACACATTACGCCACACATTTTGCTTCTTTCACTTTCGCCCCGACAAATTTATCATTACTTACCATATCAACATATAGATAAACATCGATATAAAATTTAAAAAAAAACACGCGAATAAAGATATTGTATTTATTTGAAACTATACCCAAATTTCTCTACATAGATCATCGATTGAATTAAGATGGGGAGATTTTTTTGCTTTTGTCTTAGCAAACATCAGTTAAATTTAATTTATTGTATTCATATAACAAAAGGTGGTTTTTTACATCATAGTTAAACCAAAAACAGCACATTTGATGGACTTAACGATTGAGTTTAATGATATGAACAAAAAGAGATAAACAAGCGCCAAAGCAGCAAGTGAAATCGGAGGCGTTTACAGCACAATAAAATCGAAACCGTAGTAAATGCACGATTCGAGAAAAAGAAATAACATCTTCATTTAATGTTTAGAGATTAGTGTTTAGCTCATCACTTTTCCTATTTTTTGTTTTTTGTTTTATTGATGAAGTGTTTGTTTGCTGTCTGCCATTTGCTTTTCACACACTTCAATAGATTTTCACTTCAATTTTTTTTTGCTCTTCTGCCTTTCGGCTGAATATATGTTGCACATTTCTCTTGCTCTCGTTTTCATTCGCATTAAAAATGCAAACGGTTCGCGGCCGAATGGAATCAGCGAAAATGGAAATGATTGGTTTGGTTGATTTAAAATGTAAATTGTTTGGCGTGCTCATGTTCATGAATGGTTGGATGGTTTGATTCTTTTTTTTTTAGCTACAGCAATCCGTCATTAAATGTTGATTCAAGCAGATCATTTACCATTAACCATATATACATTGCTGCATATATCATCGAATCAATTGTTAAAGCTAATTTTCGATAATTTATTTCGTTTTTTTTTTAATTTTTCATCATTTATTTTCTGAAATTTTTAATTGATTTTGAATTCGTGAAATTACAAATATATAAAATACAATGTTTATTGACTGATGAACAATATCCATGAAGTACAAACTCTTCGATCGATATCTAATATCTATGACCATGATGTAAATTTTGACATCGGCTAAAACGAAATCAAATATTCCTAGAATTGTAGAAATTCTGAAAAAAAAGTTGTATTGAGCATTTTTCGTGTTGCGATATTAAATGAATTTCAATTCAAATCAGCATGATGACAATAAAAAATGGCCGGCAATTTGCTTCGCATATGAAAAAAAAATTGTGTTATTCATCATTATTATCCAGCAGTAAAACTGGTTCAACTCAAGGTTATGCAATATAAATGACTAAATGAAAATTGTGTTGTAAATTATTTAAAAAAAAAGAAATACTTGTCGAGAAGTAAAGTGCAATACAAAGTATAAACGTTTTGTGCAGCCGCCGAGTCGATTTAATGATGGTTGCATGACGATATAAGTCAGAATTTATATAATTTTTGTTGCCATTTTTAAATCGCGATTGACTTTTGCGATCGTATGAGTAATCAATGATTTAAGATCGGCACACTGTTTTCTGTACTACAGCCAAGCGACGATTGGCTGCTTTACGAGTTTTCTTTTGTTACCATGTGCACATTTAAACAACACCCGGTACTTTTCAATGCAATGATGAAGAATGCTAAATTACTTTTTTTTATTTTTAACAAGAATGCCTTTCTTAAATCGTTTCACTTTTATCAAGGCCGAAGACTCGACACCGCACACGTTCACACTTTAAATTTTGCAATAATCATCATTTGTTGTTAGATTTGTTGTTCTTTAATTTCACGAGTTCATCGCGCATGCTCTCCAATCCTGATTTCCATGTTTCCAATATTCTACGATGTGTTTGGTACACATCTATGTTCTTCTCGTGGCAATCTTTGGCCGTAGCAAATATGTTTTTGGTCATCGTCTCATATGTGTCGTGGCCAAAAATGTTTCGACTACGTCTCGGGCCGGTTGAGGTGCTGGGCTCAGCTTGAGCTGTATTTTGCCGGGAGCCACTTGGTCCGGGTGCTTCGTTGTTCATGTTTCTCAAAAATTGATTTTGACAATCTAGAAATTTGGAATCGATAAATTTTTTGTTTTTATTGTGCGCATTAATTAAAATATTTCAATAAAAACTGAACTATTGACATATGCAATAAAAGACACACTTACTGTTGCAACGACAGGATGATCCACAAATTCTTTTTTGATCGTAACACTGACAATAGTTCCTGATACAACCAGATCGCTTACATTTGCAATAAGATAACTTTTCCTTTGATGTTCCAATTGTATTTGCTGACCTACGACAACATTGTTTTTATACAATACAAAATTGTTGCAGACGGAATTTGACGGAATATCAAAATTATAAAAATGCCATGAAAACTTACATTTTGCAACTTCGATGATCGTCCAATTTGTTCAAGTTCAATAAAAACTGTGCTATCGTTAACTTCCACAATGAACATTTTATAGGCATAAATCGAACTGAAATTTGAGAAACACCAAAATAAAAATTTATGTTCATAGGAGTTGCGTTCTATAAACATTATTTTTTTTATTTTGATGTCTCTCAAATTTCAGTTGTTCATCGATCTCGAAGTTTTAAAATGTAAGTTTTCATGACACAAATTCGTATAAATATCGTACAGCAATATCAAAAATTATAAATATACTTTTTCTGTGGAATTTATGTGAAAATTGAAACCGCAATTATTATCTCATATCATATTGATTTATTATGTCATATGCAATTTATTTCTCTATTTGCAATAATATATCAATTATAAAGTTAATATAAAGCAATACAGAATGTATGAAGTGAGAATGTATGAAGTGAGTCGAGTTAATTCATTTAGTGGTTTATTTAAAATCGTCAATGTGTTGATATTTATTCAATTTTCAATGCGGAGTAAAATCATTATTTGATATATTTTAAATTACCTATGTATTCAATTACATTCAGCTCTTCAATTTGACAATGAGATTCAATACTGCACAAAACACCCGGGTCACCTGAACTATAAATAAATGAATACTGATTGTTAATGTTTAAATTTTAGGCGATGATTTGCACGTTGTTCATTGACATCGATTTAATAGCGCTCTCTGAAAGATGAAATGAATTGTCCCCTTTTTGGGACAAAGGCGGGATATTTATGTGCATTGATATCAAGAGGGCGACACATAACTTTAAAATTTGTTTTATGAGTTATTGCTTCTATCAATACTTATTTCGGCATCCGGCTGACAGAGAGACAAATTTAGCCATAAATAAATAAAAAAATCTATTCAAAAGATTTGCTAGTTCGTTCAATTTCTCTATCTTTTTGAATGTCCGATGATCGAAAAAAAATGGTAAATTTCCCACTTGAACACAGACGCACCCATTCAAAACCCGATGACAAATTTCCAAATAAACAAGATGACAAGACCTCAGTTTTAATATTTAAGTGACTTGTTTGTAGTTTTTATTGCTCTAAACGCTCTTGTTAGCGTGATGGAAGCGATTAGCTGAAAGTTCACAGTATTTTTCAGTAAAAATTGAAACAAAAAAACACATCATTTTAAAAAGAAGGTACGAGAAGGGGCATCAATGTTTTCAATGTCTATACATCCAGATGATGATGCAGTGGCAAAAATTGAATGCCATTTAAATGCAAAGACATGTTTGAAAATGAAAAAAAAAACATATCGTGATAAATTTTCCACGTAATTTATGACTACTCGTGATCATTTCCAACATAGTGTAATTTATGTGCACCAAGATACACCATGGAAATGAGACGGATTGCATTGAACATTGATGCAAATGCCTTCAAGTTGATTTGAGAAGACACAACAGTGGCTCAATGAGGCTAATTATTCATACAATAATGACATTGAGACACTTGCTCGCTTTCTGGGTGCATGTTGTTGTTGGTTTTTTTTTTTTGGTTTCTCGCCAGTCATCCATTCAACGGTATGAGTAGCACAGTGCATATATTCATAGTCATCGATGAGTGATTAGTTTTTCAATTTTAATTGAACTTTAAACGTGTGATGGATAATAAAATTGGATCGATGCTTAACAACAAGAGTCGGCGGTAGATAAAAATGTGCGTCATTGAATTAGATGTGCTGCAAAACAAGTGTTCATACACAGTGTGTATTACACACACAGCATTCCAACAGAAAAAGAAAAGAAATCTCTCGAAAAAAATGTCTCAGTTGTTGTTGCATCTTTTTTTTAATTTCTCCATCTCTTTTTGTCTTTTTTCGCACGCAGCGGACAAAAGAAAATCACTGGCATTCTAATTTTCTTGCGTATGTTGTTTTAATGCAATTGCTATTCCGCTAGCGTATGTGCTTCTACTTATTTGTGATGCCGCGCATTTCATTCGTTACTTTTTTTTATGTGATGCGAATGTTTTTCACATATATGTGGAGAAATTGAAAGGCAATAAATAAGACATAGTTCGAGTGCAAGAGATTGAGCGGCTTTGTTTTTAACTCTTCCATGACACGATCGGACGTAAATTAGTCGATGCTGCGTAGTGATTCGTCAATTATTTTATTTTTATTCCCATCCTGTTTCAACTGCGGACATTTCGTGTAAATCTTAAGAGAAAAACAAAACATTAACAACCAAACACCCATACAAAAGAAGAAAAAACAAACATGAAAAGCGACACTCGAAGGAAAAAACAGTCATACATTTGTTTACGGTTAATCGTCGTGGAACGAGTAAAAAAGAATTATGCTGGGATTGCCGTTCGCATTCTGTAGCTCGCAGGAAATAAATGGCAAAGTGGTAAACATCCAAATAATGACAGTAAATAGAAATAAATCTACGGAATTGTAACTCGACGTTTCATCGTCATACTTCCGCTATTCCGAAATTCACTTTATCGTAAAATGTTCCACGGTTTTCTATGGAACGCAAATTAAACTGTGAGTATTTGGTTTGGTTTTTCAACAACCGAATGTTGATTGCATAACCAGCGGCTCAATTCAATGTACCGAAATGTGCTTGCCGATGGGAAAATATAAAATCTAAAATCGACACATATCCATCATCTGATGTGATTTGCAGTTATTTGTGTGCCATTGTCTTGAAACCATACTAGTTGCTCCCATTTCACCGAAAATTTTTCCATTTTTCACATTTGTAATTGAATCCGGTGATCGAGTATAGCTCTGTGAGTATCTAATCCAAGTATAGTGTGTATTGTTTACATCGATTTTATAGCTTGTTTTTATTTTCTGTTTATTTCTTGTATTTTTGTTCGATGTTTTCAGTCACAATACAACTTGCGAATCGCGAATCGCATAAAAATCAAGCTCCACAATATTTCCGCCAATAATAAATAAACCACTTGGCTGATTTATATCCATTGTGGATATAAAATATATGCAAACATTATAAGAAAAATCCGATCCATTTGGAATGTGAAGCAATTGAAATGTAGCACAGAGTGGCTTCTGTTTACTCGTTATACGTTATTCCTGTACATTCCAAGCCGATGAATGTATCAGTACAGGCAAAACCAAATTGAAAACCAAAAAAAAAAAAAAATACACGACGCGATAATGAATACTTGAACGTAAATAAGACATAACATGATTTATGGATTCTACACACTCAGATTTGCTCATATTATTTTATACACGTACTGATGTATCACAGATACAGCAGACACACGTTTAAATTGAACGAGAAAGAAAGTCGAACGATGCACTCGATACAAACCAAAGAAAAACCACAAATTTAATTGACAAAATAGCAATCTCAGTTTAACGTCGTTAAATGTTTGTTACATTACAATTGAATAATGTGTTTTTCTCTTTTTTTTATTTAACATAACTTGATATTGAAGAACAAATACACAACATTTTAACGTATTCACTATTTAACGCAACCATGAAATGATAAACATGAAGTTCAGTGTGTTTTTCATTAAAATGACCCAATTGCTTTGTTTTAAACCGTTTCTATTTGGCTCTCATCGGCTAACATTGTGTTGGCCGTTTTTGTGTGTGTGCTAAAAACCATTGACAAGAAAAACGTGCACTATAAACAGGCGGCTGATAGCCTTTCGAGACAACACCAAGCTACATGACGCGACTGGCATTTTTTTTCTCTCTCCATTATTTAGATCGAATTCTCGTGCGCGACGAACACCGTTAGACTGTTTTTGTTTTGTTTTTTTTTTTTTTTTCATTAAAAATTACTAACAAGTGTTGAGCTATAAATGATTTGTTTTTGTTTGAGCTTAACACAAATGGGCCAATAATTTCGCTCATTGTAATGACAAGAAAATATTTCCCATGTGATCGAACTAAATTACATGTTCTACTCGACGACATTTTTATCCATTGACATTCATCGGTCAAGAATAACCATTCGCAAGTAGAATTTTTTTTTTCTTTTAATTGTCTTGAAGAATAGGAGGAAAAAGGCATATTCTAACTTCATTCATAAAACTCACATAGCCGGATGCCGCCTAACCAACGTGACACAATAACATCGCCCATAATTGTTTATTCACAATTTGCTCATGTTCTATTTTTTTTTCTATGTTTTTCTTTTTTTTTTCTTTCTTCTACTCCCCAAAACAATGCGAAAAATATTTTGCAGGCAAAAAAGAGCGTTTTGCCGCGATCCGGTTCTGTACTACGAAAAATGTCGTGCACGCCGATTTACAATCCATTTGTGGATGTCGCGGTAAGCAACTTGTTAGTGTGTTTGTGTGTGTGTGAGTGTCTTTCTTCATATAGGATTTAAACTTAAGCCCGAACCTGCACCATACTTTTCGTTGTCAATAAGATTGAACTGTCAAACAAACGCTTTGCGATTTAACGTTGATATTGTTAGTGTACTCGATGACAGACGAAGTTTGACGACTTGTTGATGTTTCATTTGTGTATTGATGTGGTACAGTTGATTGAATTCTTTTTATACGACACGCCATTTTCATTTCATTCTCAGTGTTGTACCGATTTGCCGCTCAACATCGCTTTCTTTAAATCGATGTTATACGCTGAATTCACATTAAATTTAAAAAAAAAACTCGATTGCAATTTCAGAAAAGTGAAATGTTTGTGATTTCAACCAAGTGTTTCTAATCAATTCAAACGTGAAAAATATTCAAAATTTCACATATTTTTGGTTTTTATTGATGTGATTTTTTTACATGCAAATAAGAGAATTCAAAAAAAAAATGCGAGAATCATTGCAAATCACACAAATGTCAAAAATTGAACCAAATGGAATGGATGGAAGTCTGAAGAAAGTTGAAAACGGTAACAATGCAAATGAAACAGATCAACTTGACGAGAGCACAGACAAAATGTGTAACGAAACAATGGAAATGGACACACCAATCAAACGAACCAAATATCAAATGCCCGCATTTGTACAAAAGAAACCGGCAACAGCCGTTTGGCGTGCCGCTGATCCACCAAAACCAATAAAACGCTCAAAATTAGGTATCGAAAATATTTGCCCAAATATTTGCTTCTTTTTTCTACGTGATGAATGTGTTGAGGGTGACAATTGCTATGATTCACATGAACTTCCAACTGAATCGGATGTTCGGCAATCGTTGGCCGAATGCAATTTAAACGAAGCCGCCATGCTATTGCATGTCATTGTTGCACGGTGCCCAAAAGTGTTACAGCATTGTTTCACCACATTTGTCGCATTTTTTGCCGAACATAATTTGAAAGATGATTTAATAAAAGCGGTTGCAATTTGTGAACGTGAACAGGATAAACGAAAACAATTCGAATTTTTTCAGCAATTGATTAAGGCATTCATCAGCATTGGAGAAACATATTCGACGGCATTGGAAGCAATTTTTTGGCATCTACAGAATCCACGCAACAATGTGGTTGATACGCTGCTAAATATGAATTTGATGGATGGCATTGGTGTTAGCGAATTTTTAGGCGTTTTTGCATCGCTCAATGAACAACATTATCGCTTCAGTAAAAATATTATCGATCGTTTGATGTATTTGTGTACACAATCGGAAAATGTGTTGCCCACCGACAAACTCAACGAATTTGTACGCTTGATTAATAGCATTCTTCGAAGTAATCCGCATGCGCAGAAATTTTTGGACAAAGATTATTGCAACAGCTACATTCAACTGTTCAATCGCATTCGAAATGCGCACTGAATTCAAATATCCATTTGAGCGCCAAACCAATTTATTGTTATAATTGATAATTAATCAATCTCTCTTTTTTTTTACTGTTGTAGACAGAATACAAAATACTTTACAAATACTCAAAAATTTTCACTTTGTTTTATTTGGATCATAAATGAGATTTAGTGAATGAAGTAAAGGTTCTTAGAAATTAAGCGTCATTTGATTTCAGCCAACTTTCATCACTCGCAATTGACATTAATTGTTTACATTTTTACATTCGAAATAATTCATGAATGTAAACGAATAAAATGGATAACGAAAAAAAAACAAATCTTTAAACTTCCCTCTAAATGGAAATTATGTTTATAAATTGATGTAGCAAAACTGTCATCTGATTAACATAAAACAACCGCTGACCGCTGGCAACACAATTTTTATGAAATTGCAATATGCTGATGTCAAACCATTCGAGACGACATTGTCCACTTGCTCCGTCACCATTCTTAAGTGTTCAAGTAAACAATCATCGAATATTTAAATTGTCAACTCACACGAAAAAATCAAAACACACATAATTGAAGCAGCAAAAATGGGTCTTGAAGACAAAGAAACGTATCAACAACAATTGAATGCCATCGATAAACGGTATTTGATCAATAAATTAGACGACGAAGAAGCAAAATGGCATGAAAAATTTCTGGTCTATAAAAAATGGAGCAACGATATACGAATTCATCTCGATCTAACCGGTCACAAGATCAAAGCGTTACGAATAAAATTTGAAATTTGGGAATGTGAGAGTCAACTATTATACGAATCGTTGCACAAATTTAATGAAAATTTTGATTTTTGGATGAATAAATTGCACAATCAAGACGATTCAGGGATCGGTGATGTATTTGCAGTCGATGAAAATCCACTAAGTTTAGACTCAATTCTCGAACACCGTTCAATCCTTCAGCAACGTGTTGATCAATTGATACAATCTATGGAACAGTATGCTATTGAAATGGCCGAACTACAGAAGTTAAAAACCAAACAAATCGACAGCCTCAACGATTTACAATTAAAATTCGAAGAATTCGTTGCAACCACAAATGTACAGCCCACAGAGTCACCGGAATGACCAATTCAATAAGTTTAACACCATTTTCATTGTTTCTATTGTCGGCTAGTTTTGTTATCAGTCATTGTGTTACAATAAGTTTATTCGAGATATGTTTCGATATATCGACAGTGAAAGAAAACACAAGAATGAAACAAAAAAAATGAAAGAAATGTACAACAAACATAGCAACAGGAAACGTCATAAAGTTGAGCTCAACCAGCGTTAAATTTCTCATGCAGTTTTTTTTCCTTTATTACGGTTGTTTTTTTTTGCTTACTTTTAATAAATACGAATAATAATAATTTTATCAGCGCCAATTTTCAATTGTTGTGTTTAATCTTTTATTTCATCTGCACTGGCGAACATTAAATAATATTTCATGGATTGCACGTTTCGCCTCCTTAAGACATGAAATATTGTTCACAAACGAAAGTGAACATTTTTATAGGCAAACAAAAACGAAACAAAAACAAAAATCATCAAATTGCATTGCACACAATGTTTGATCAAGATCGAAATTGGGTAATGTATTTCTGTGTGTTCAAAATAAAAATGAAGAAAAAGAAGAAGCAGCAGACGAAGAAGTAAAAATGTATACTGAAATGAGCTTGGATGGGCGCGGAATGAATTGACAGTATAATTTAAATTTCTCTTTGATTGAATAGAAAAGCAGCTATAATTTCCCTACTCGTACTGTGTTCGATGTACGATATGTGCATTTTATTAGTAGGAAGCATACTTCTTTTCCAACAATACATTGAGCATTGAGCAGTGAAGTCTTTTTTTTTATTGCTTCCACGCAAATTAAACAAAGAAAAAACTAAATAGAAAATCGTTTGCATTGAGTTGAATTGGTTGAATTGAAGTTCTCATTTCAAATAAACTCGTTCATTAAAGGCGGAAAAAACATAAATTAAAAGACCATAAACCAAAAACTTAGCTTTATATTCACGCTCATTTGACCATTAACAAAAATTGTCGTTTTGTAATTTCTCTAGCTTGTGTACGGCATGGAATGATTTTCGGTCCGAAAAATATTCTCAATTTTTTTTTTTTTCGTTTCCACACACATAAACACACAGCCGTACGTATTTAGATTGTTTTCATCATGTGCATCGTCACTCGTTTGAGAAATGCATCAACTTTTCTTGAAGCGGTTGCCGAGCCAGCCAATTAAACAAAATTCATAGAAGCATTATGTTGACTCTTGATGTTATGTATGAAGAGATGTTGATGCTTTTATGATGCAATTTCAGAACATTTTTTTAACACAATGTTGTTCAAACGGCTTTAATTGCATCGTTTTCCACGGATTCAACACCACAACACCACACCAGCGAATCAGCCAAATGAGTTTTTTTATGTTTTCAAGAATAAAGAAAGAATTGCTTGTGCGTTCTGACTAAGTGGTTTTAAGTTCACTTGAATGCTTGAATACCATTGCACACTTTAATTGAGCGCAAAATTACACTAAAATTGAGCTGAATTGTGGATGTAAGTGTGACAATTCTTGCTCACTTCAATTCGTACCCAATGAATGTTGTTCAGAGAACCCATAAAAAAAAGAATAAATGAAAAGAAAAAATAGTTGATGCTTTGTCCAGAAAAAAAAAATGCTCATGTTGCTGTGGCGCATGTATCGATATTAGAAATCGATTGGAAAAATTATTTTTAAACAGCCAATAATATGAATGGCACCTAAATTTTAGTGTATCTTGTATACAGTCTACATATAAGACATAAACTGAAAAAAAACGCCTGCATTTAGGCAATTGTCCACATTTCAATGGATTTAAAATATACCAACACTAGTGTCACAGCATTCACAGCCGATGTAACAAATATCGGCTGAATGGTTAAAAAATAGCTCAATTTTCTTGTTTTTCAATGAAATTTTCGTAAAACAATTCATAAAAAACAATATTCCTGTGTGAAATGGAAAAGCACTGAGTCGAAAAATAAATAAATGTTCATAAGGGAAGACAAATGCCATAGCCAAACAGCATGTATATACCTGAACACATATTCAATGCAGATGAAAAAGCGCAATGTCTATGATTCAGCATTACATTATCATGCTGTTGGTAGTTTATTTATTTATGTTGTTGATGCCGGTTTAGATTGTACTTGTAACATATATGAGCATGAGCATGCCATTACATTTCATGTGAATCATGCACACTTGAGCACACACACACACACACACCCATACAGACTCGCATCACATTGTGTGTCTTCCATTCAACGAATGAGCCAAGCTCTGTTCGTTGTTGCGACTATGTGTTTGTGTGTTTGTCGATATGTATCGCACCGACCAACGTTGTATGTGATGTGAGAGTGAGAGAATCACAAGACTGTCTGGTGGCGCATACACAAAGCATATGACCGAATCAGTACAGTTTGTATATCGGCCAGAATCAGTCGTTATACGTTGTCGTTTGGCGACACGCCACATTATCCAGTGCACAATAGTTTCAGACGTATTTTTATTGTTTCGTTCTATTTTGTATTGTTATTTTGGCTCCAAATCCATAGTACATTTGTAGTTGAAATAGACGCGTACGTGTTTTTAGTTGTAGAACGAAAAAAAAAATCGATAGAATCGTTTCTAAATTAATTTATCGACTCTATTTACATCTCATTTTTAGTGCATATTTAATGAATATGACAATTGTTGAAGTGGACAGTAGTGCAAATAAAATCCGATGAATAATATTGAATAATATTGAACAGTGTACATATTTGTTTTTGTCTAAATTGTTTTCGTTTCACACATTTTAAATTATTGTTTTGTTAAAAACTGAAACAAAAATGAGACGTTTTTTTTCTGTTGTTGTTGCGCAGTTGGGGATCCACATCACACGATGACTTAATGATGATGATTTGAAAATAGAAACAAGTGTAAAATCGCAAATTCACTCTGTCGCAAAGCGATTTAAGTTTAAAATTAGACCATCCAATCCGTTTGTAAATCAACACCTTAACATAACAACCAATTTTAATTATTTAATACGATTAGTGGGAAAATCGATAAAAGTTACCATTGAACACTATGAGGCAATAGCTCAAATTGAAAGCTAGAGATTTCATTTGGCTTTTAAATCACAAGTACTTTAAGCCATTTTACTATCGCAGAATGTTATCACGATATAATATTGACTTGATGACGTTTATCTTAATAAAGATTTATACGATTTTGAGGTGAAAGATACCATCAGAAAAAAAAACACAAATGTTCGACTTTATCCTCGGCAATTTTATCTCAACCCGCCTCGTTTGTAACGTTTCCAATTCTCTTTAACCGAGAAAAAATAGCTATTTTTGTTGCAATGTCACGTTGAAAAGCGATGAAAACAATGACAAAAAAATGTAAAAAAAAACCAAAATAAATACACACAAACACAATTGCATTATATAATTACCCAGTTGGTCGACGATTTTGATCGTGTCGGATCGTGAGTTTTCAATGAACAAAAAAAAAATGAACAAAAAGAGAGCCCGCAAGCTTCGACTTTTCGTTATGAGCATCCACGATTTGAGCAATTGCAATTGCCACGATTATTCAAATAGAGCGCGTGCGACACACATTAAAATGGGCATGGATGTCGATTGAAAAATGAAGAGAGAGAAGAAAAAAACAACACCTTGCAGCACCTTCTTATGATATTATACTTATATTACTTTATTTGCCAATTGGCAAACAGAGAGTATTAATAAAAGAAGTGTCAACATGAATTAAAACTAAGCATAAAAAAGGAGACAAAAAAAATAACCTGATTGAGATAGAAAAAAAAAACACATCCAATTCACCAGAAAAACTAAATTCGTTATTGATATATGAATTTCGCAAGTGCTCATATTACTGCATATTCACACATAGTATAGAATGTGAGAATGGAGCGATTTAATTACCCAGCTAAAAAGCTGGACTCACATAAAAATGCCACGAAAAGTGATGACCTAATACATCTGGATTAACTGCATGTTCATTTGCCTTGTGCTCAATTTCATCGGGTCAAAAGCCTCGATGGTAAATTGACGGAAGCGTGAAAACTTCATCCACTGTTATTATTGATTTGTGGCCAGTCATTTACAATTTACCATTATACACGCAATTGAGTCAACATGAAGTCATTCTAAAACTTATTTAATCCAATTTTCGATTCTCTCGCTGGATTAGCGTGCCACTTTTTAAAACTACCCCTCAAATAAGCTAAAAAATAAAACAGGTAGATTGAGAATATGTCATTTGAAGAATATGTCAATTGGCTAACTGATGAATTTTCAACAATGACATGGATACTGACAGACCGCTTTAATCACTGTCCCGTTCCACCTGAATTGCTGTGCAAAATTGACTGAGAATAAAACATTGTTAGCGTTTTTTTTTGTCATTCACGAAAAAAAGCACGTGAATTTAATATGCAGACTAGAGAATTGATGGTTGCTTCAACAGCGCTATCATTTGCCATAATCACATATCTACGGTTTGTTCGTTCAGTGAGTTTCTCAGCTGGCGATTTGAAAACATTGAGCTGTGAACAGAGTTGTTTGAGGCAGAGGGCCTGTGAAAAACGAAACAACCGAACGTTTGAATAGAGTCAATCAAATTGTTTGTGAATCGTTTGTCAATGTGACCCATGAATGAGTACGATTGTTTCCAGTCATGCAACATCACAAACTGATTACAACTCTCAATCAAAATCTTAATTTTTTTTTCTTCTCCACCTAATTCACGGTGATCACCATAACTGGCTGGACATCGATGCCAAATTTGTACTTAGCCCATTTTCATTCCTTTTGCCAATATGGATCTCTGGTGCTTGAGTCTTGTGTCACTTGACTCGGTCTCTCAATCTCCCGCTGCAACGATATTTTATGCAAGGCGTTCCGATTACTGTTATTATACGCAACAGTAAATAATTTCAATTGAAATTGAAAAAGAAATAAAAAAATAAAAAGAAATAAGTAATCGCAGCAACAGATATATACATCACAAGCGCAGACTGCGTCATTATAAAACCAACCGATAATTGATAGAGAGAAAAGAGATGAAAAAAAAAATGTAAATAAACAATGGCAGTCAGAGATAAAAATACAGAGCGCAATAACAATGCACTAAATTATGAATGAAGCAATAGAAAAGGATGGACAGAAAGCACACAATTCACCATGAGAGATTGAGCCCGCCGTAATGTAACGGACAACGATTATAGTTCTTTATTTTTCTCCATCGTAGCATTTATAAAATGAATACCGCATTGAATTCAATACACTATCAAAATTGTTAGCCTTTTAGTCTCGTCTTGTTATAGTTTTGTTATAGAGTGTGTATCAGTACGATAGTCTTCGTTCATCGGTTCAATTGAATGGATGGATCGGTACTTATGTAATCCCGTTGTTTTATCGGTTAATTCTGTTGCCCGGTTAATATTTAGTTAACGACATTGTCTGCACGTCTTTTTGTTCATCTCGTTAAGGTTGTTTTTTTTTCGTGTGTATTTGTGTTTGCGTGTGTGAATTGGAACAGATGTTGAGAGCACACACACATGATTGAACAGCATCATCAATGGTCATTTGGTCATCAGCCATAATCCAATATGGATTTAAAAAATGCGATCGCATCCAATCACCTTTTATTGAAATGTCTTATTCTTCTGTCTGTCTGCAAACACATTCATTGTGTGACGATTAAGAGCGAATGCATTTCAGTTCCTGAACTGTCAAATGCGTGAAAGAAGTAGGTGCAACTTCTTTATTTCTGATATATAATTGCTCCAAAATGTTCATGTTCTGCATTTTAAACGGATTTCATCTATAAATTTTGAAAAATTTGCACGCGCATAATGGCTGCGCTGAATCAATGCTGACGTTTTTTTTATCTCTTCTCAGTCTTCCATTGAATAGTTTGATATGTTTTTTTTTTGTATTCGAATTCGTAATTGCATTGCTTCGCACATCGATATACATTTAATAACGGTAATTGTTGGCTTTTGTGCATCTTTCTCACATCTGAGTTCGCATAATAATCGAGACACTGAATGGAATTTCTCGCGGAATTAAAATCGATTCTGTAGCCCATTTGCGCGAGATTGCACTTCGATACGATTCAGAAATATATATGAGGAAAACGTAAAAAAAATAAAGGGCTGCTGCTGCATGCAAACATAAACAGATCTAAAATGTGAGGCGAACATCTTCCGTTGTTTACGTTTGCTATCTCTTTTCCTCTCCGTCTTTATCTTTCTTTTCGCTTGTCTCGCACACATCAATCGAATGGCGCGAGATGATGTGGTAAAAATATAAAGCAAACATATTTATGAACGACCGAAAAGTCTAAATATAACATCGACAAAAAAAAAACGTCGAAAATGCCTCCACTGACTGAACTGATTCAAAAAAAAAGCGACTGTATCCATTTTGAACGATTGTGTGGATTTCATTCGTTTGGATTTGATGTTGTAACTTAAAAATCTCTTTCGCTCATCTTTTATGCTGTTGCAATTTGCCACAGACGCTGTGGATTCAATTTGGCAAGCATCCGCATTCAGTTTGAAACCTGTGGATAAATTTGAATTTGTGCATTCTGCAGAAAACCAAACAGAAAACAACACACAATTATATGGTTCAGTCTTATTACGATGACGAAATGGAAGCTTTTATAGACTGTCAAGAACTGCTTACTAACGTGCAATTTCTTTTCAACACAAAATCAAGCCAAGTCAAACTGAACTAAAAGCCCAAGACCTAGCAATCTCTTAGCAAAACATTTGCGTTGGTTCTTTTCGTGTGACTTTAAAACAAAATAAAAATAGACCATCAAACGAAAACAAAATAATAAATTTGTTGTTGTGTATATTTTTCATTGTTTGTGACCGCATCAACACGACGAAATTAACCACACACAAAAATGTGTGCAAAATGCAAAACTATTTGACACGCTGGATTACAGCGGAAAATATACGAATGCCTCACACACACTCACATTCGCACACAATTAAAATGTTAAAGAAGATAAACGGCCGTCTATTTGGAACGAATTTTTGTTCTATTTTTGAAATGTGGTTTTAGTTTAGAGCGTTTACATGACGTTAAAATATGAAAATATGGGACATGAATTGTGTGTTTAGTAGTTCATTAGGTTCACGAGTACATTTATGTTAATGAGACACATCAAATATTTGGGGAAGAAAAAATGGTTGAACTTCCAATTCAAACATAAATTTGAATTTAGATACCAATTTTAATGGCACTGCATTCCATTCATTTGTCAAGACGTCAACTGATTCTCAACGCATCATGCATTTTAACCGAAGAATATCATGTTTCATTCATTTAGCGTATCATTATAGTTGTATAAACTTTCGTTAATTACAGGTCCGAATTTTTTTTTCTTGATTATTTATACGCTTTCTTGGGTTTTCGCTTATGATCAGAATTCCATGCTAAAGATGATTTCCATCGGTTTTTTTTTTTTAACTTTTCACTATGATGCGGTATTTGTGGTCATCTTTTTCACTTTTTTTGTGTGTGCATAGAATTGAATCGAAAATGGAGGAAACAAAGAAAAAGTCAAAGAAAATTGAAAGTTCGAACAAAGTAACAAAGTTTACAGCGCGAACAAGAGCGATGAAACCGTTTCGGATACAGAAATCATAATGTTTAATGTTCATATCTCACTTTAAAGCGTGATAAATCTTGACAGCCTATTATTTTATTTCATTCATTCGGAAAAAAAGAGGCGGTCAAAATAGCCAATTGGTTCGGAATGGGTTTGCTCATGCCAAACAGAAGACGCGTTACGGAAATATCATACAAAATTGATGAAATCTTCAGTGAAAAGATCTCTTTCACATTAAAATATGTATTTAAATAAATCCATCAAATAGAAAATTAGAAAAAAAAAATGATAGAAGAATAGAAGATGATGTAAAATATTGCGAGCAATATTTTGTTCACGCATATATTTTTATACCATTTCATCTTCTTCTTTTTTTTCGTAAAAGTGTTTGCTTTTCACAAAAATGAAATGGAAAAAAGCACCGTTTCGGTTCCAGTCTATAATCTAGTGACCTGGTTGCTTAAACATCACCAAACAAATAAACAAAAAAATGTGTGGTATTTTCATTTTTTTTTTCTGGCCATACATTTTTCAAGTATTTATTATTATAATGACCCTCGATTTTTTTTCCAGCGCAAGCAAACAATCGTTGATAGTCGAAAGTGTTGTTGGAAACAACAGACGAAGAAGGTGATGATGATGGAATAGAATGCTTCTGTACGCGATCATTAACTGAATTTGAGTGTGATTTGTTCGGAATCAAGTTAATGAAATGTTACGATCGGCAAAAAGAATGTGTCGATTTAAATGACAATGCTGCATCGAACCGTTCTAATTTCATATCGTTCTGATTTCGTTGCTGGAACATTTCAAGCCTTTTGGTGATTGTATTTCCCACTTTTGCTATGCTATCGTTTGGATAATCTCGTAAATTCATTGAAAAGTGCTTGAAATAAAGTGGCTTTCGTTGAGAAATTGCGTTACTGATCATGTAGTTCAAGTGCCATCAGCTTCACCCAAAAATACTCGCTCTTTTTATTATCTCTCTCTCTCTTTCTCTCACGCATAATCAATTTCAAGCATCGCATATTCAAATGAACGTGCGATACAATCGACATGCGTGAGCACATCAGCACAATTTCTGAAAATATTGTGACAAACGAAGAAGAAGCATTGATCAACGTGATCAAAGGAGAGGTTTCCTCTCAGCATGAGAGCATGATGAGTACAAAATTTTCAATTTTAACCTCATCGCACACATAAACACACTCCAAAATCGCATTTCGTTTCGATCAATAAGTGCCACTCCTCCCAAAAACCAACCGACAATCGAATATCATAACGTTTGCTCGTTACGGTACACAGAAGATCCAAAATCATAATGAATGAAACGAACGAAGAGAAACACAGTTATTGTCAATCGTTATTATTGCTTATTAAAGGGCACAAACTGAATGCCAATTTGCATTTGAATGATACTCAAATGATGAACATTGATCAAAGAAGCAAATGATTGCTGCAACAACAACAACACCAACAAAAACGATTCGATCGACTAGGCGTTAAACGACGTTACGATCATCACACATCAATTGTTCGATGCGAAATACACATTATGAGACTTATCAAACTGTGATCAATTAATTAAATTGATCGCTTCGTTTGATGAAGTGTAGCTCTTTCAACACACGTCATTTCGCTTTTTTTTTAGCAAACCATTTAAGTCTTTATTTTTCTGTTCGTTTTATGCATTTTTTTTTTGTTCGAATCATAACTGATTGTTTAGTGCGTATCTTTCAGCGCCATCATTATCATGACTATTGTTTGGGATTGCGTCTACATATGATGTTGACTGTTGAAATCGAGATCTTTTTATGATTGCATACAAATATATATATTTAAAGAAAAAACCATTTAAATGTTCGACACATTGTCATCACAAAAGATTGGTGCGTACTTGGTACACACAACATCCAACAAACAAATGGCACGTATTTCACCAAAGGCATAATCAAATAAAAGAGGCAATTATTTTAAAAATAGAAAGAAAGAAATAATAAAGAAACGAGTTGTGATTGTCGCAACCAACGTCGTGTGTATGATATTTTCTCGCACTATTCCAATCATATCACAGCTTATTCGCTGCACATTGTTCGCGGTTCACACCATTAGTTTTGCGTTATGTCTAAAATACCAAGCTTCAAGCAACGAGAGTGAAAAGCCAATCATTTCTTACGACACACAAATTAGCTGTCGTGTGCACTGTGCAATCGATGACAAAATTAATGAATACAATTGAAATGTAAAGATCTCTCTTTCTCTCTCTCTCTCTCTCGCAGCTATTAATTACGGATTGCTTTCAGGCAAGAATACTTGCAATTTGGTTGGATTTCACCTGAACAACAGGCAACAACAATAAAAATTGATAATTAAACCTTACAGTATACGATGTGCGATGCACGAAAATCGAATTAAAAAGAAGTCACCTTGATCAATAATTAAGATTCTCGCATAAATAACATGGTGCCATCAAAATTGTCAGAACGTAAAACAGGTCAAAACCATAAAAAACACACACACACACACACACCATTTTTATGTGCAGCCAAAGAGTTTGGCCGATGCAACGGTCTGTTTGACCATATACTAAGGTCAAGCAACTGTTTATCTGCATTTTGGTCATGAAATCAACAACTCTCTCTCACGCTGTGTGACAATCAATATGCGCGATCGGCAGCGTTTTAACTTCATCTCCTCTGTGTTGTTTCTGTTTTGGTTTTTAATTGGAATGTTGTAAATTACAATTTAATTCAATTTGGTTCGGCATTTCTTGTTATTTTGCATTTACTTTCGGTTCGTTTGGTATTTGTTGTCGTTGTGTGCTTTTGTTGATGATGTTGTTGTTGTTGTTGTTGTTGTTGTTGTTGGCTATTTCATTTTTTTCTCTCTTTCGTTTCTTGTTGTTGTTGTTGGGTTAGAGCCGTTTCATTGGCAATGACCAGGCAAAGCCGCGCCAGTAATTTGATGTTTTGTTTTATCGGAATAGATATAATTAAAGTCGATCACATACATTTAAATACGATGTTCGATGCTTTCTTATCGAACTATGACTTTGCCGATGAAAAAGAGAAAAAAAAAAAATTGAAAACATCAAACGTGTTTTTAAATGGTTCGGCCACGGAGACGATCAACATCGGCCAAATTGGTGCATAGAAAGCCGTAACCAGCATATAAATTACATGATCGCCAGCTTAAGCTTGAGTCAAACAGCACTCGACATAGTGGCGATGTGCATTTGCCTAATGTGATCGACACTAAATCGAGTTCATTTTCTATATTTAGCCACCTTTGGGTCTCTCTCTCTCTCTGTGTGTGTGTGTGTGTGTTTGAGTGCATAAACTCTACATTGTCTACATAGCATTTTATGCATAGTCATTTATCGACTTAATGTGTAGTCGGGCTGAGTTCGCACAATTCACTATAACCACTATTAAACATAGCATTTTAAATAACAAAAAACGCTTTGAATTCCTTGAATAGCCGAAATCCATCGAAACAATTCTCACTCGTAATTTCTATTTGTCTTTAAACCAAATAATTAACAAGATTTTAAATGCGAAGCAAACTCTAAGGAAAGAATATTGATTTGTGTTGCAGGTAAAATGCTTCACACCATATTTTCAACCAAATATTATTATGGTTTCTTATCTTATCCACTTTGTTCATTTTGTTTGTTTGTTTCTTTGCCTTCAAATGATTATTCTCTGAGTTGGCAAAACAATTTGCTGACAACAACCTAGACAGCAACTAAGTCACTGCATATGAACTGTGCTGGAGTCGAATATGAACGTATGAAACCCATTATATTGGATGTTGTGTGTTTGGTTTTGCAACGAAAGGAAAAATCGACAAAATAATTTCAATTTCTATTCAATTATCATTTTGCTTGTTTCGTTTATTTTTCTCGCCATTCATATAAACATTTATGGATCCATTGTTAATTGTTATAACAATCGAAATTATAATCATCCGTTTTGTGCGCCAATTTTGAATGCACGTAAAAATCACGATTCGCAATGGTAATTGCGTGCACACACTGAAAACACGATACATTTATTGTCTTTGCGTTAATTCACTTTAGGTGTGAACTACATTCAGTGGCGGTTCGTGAATGCGTCGACACCAACCAATAAAAAAAACAAAAACGCCAAACAATCGACTGTGCTTCAATCCGTATTGCATTTTATCGTTGCGATTTGTTTGTTTTGACGTTCGATTATACGCGAAACGTTTAAACCAGCGGCTATCAAACGATTTATCAAATTTTCCATTTCGGTTGTTCAATGTTTGTTTAAATTCAATCATATCCGATTCGTTTTGTGTATCACCGTGCGCACATTTAAACGTCCATTTCACCAAAAAAAAAAACACCCAAGTTTTCAGCTCAATGGAATTTATTTGAATGGAAATATTTCGAAATCTAACCGGAATATGTATGAGTCAACAAATGGTTCGACTGTTGATTACCTAGAAACCAGAACACTCATTTCTCTGCACCGCACCGCACGAGTTCAACGTGTTGCTTCTATTGTTGTTGCTTATAAAAAAATTCCCTGGTTTTCTATGAAATTCAATCATTTCATTTTCCTGATATGGTCACATGTTTCGTTGCAACGAGAAAAAAAATGGAATTTTAAAGAAAACATAGTCAAAATGCGATAGAGATACAAATCATCGTTTGAATTGATGATGTATTCAATGTAAAATTACGAATAGTTGAGGCGTCAGTTGCATTATTATTGAATTGAAATACGTATCTGCAAAAAAAAAATCCATCTCATTTTGCCCGTGGACGATTTGTATCTCAACATTTGTGCCTGGGCTGCATTTGCAAATGAAAGAAGAGAGAATAACAACAAAAAAACCAACGATTGAATTTGCTCACTGCAAACGTATGATTATGGAAGCGCCATTTTCACATGTGTTTGTTATTTATTGCAAAGTGCAATATTCATCCTGCGAATTGAAAATGGTTTTGCCGTTTAGATGCGATATTTTCAGAATGATGAATGATTTGCTGTGTCTGTCTCTCTGTTTGTGTGTGTGTGTGTATGCAAAGATGAAAAGCAACCCAACAACGGCAACGTCATCGATAAATCGTATTGTCGATGATGACTTCTAGGGCCTCGGCCACAGATTGTAGCTTGTGTGTCGTGTATATTTACCGCACACGTTATGCAATCTCTTAGCCAATGCGATGAAACAGAAAACGATGTCGAAATCGTACAATAGTCGAAATAAGATGAAACCAACGAAATTGAAGTGAAGTGAAGCGACTGCCCTCACAGTCAATACCAACAACAAACACCAACAACAAGAATTATGATGTAAATCTCAATTGGTTTTTTTTTTCTCGCAATTTTACACGCGATTTAGCCATTTTTATTTACTGCGTTGCACATTCAAACGATTGATGAGTGTTGTTCTTTGTCTGGTCAAGAGACCAACAAGATTCCAACTTCAATCTACCGAATCGCCACAATATCGAGCGAAATATAAGAAAAAACGATCAAGAAAATTGAGAATGGCTCTTAGGCGTTACACGATCTACGTTTCGTCTGTTAGTCAAGTTGTAAATTATAAGTCGCATTTGTTTTATATCAACATCACCGACCTATCGGAAGACGCTTGTCGCTGGCTCTTTTTTTTTTCAAACGTGGCATTTGCCGTGGCGCATCGCGATGCATTCAATGTGCACCGTTCCAACGAAATGAATCAAAACAAAATGCAACAAAGAAAAATATATAGTTCAACTTTCAAGAATGGTGTGATGAACATCATAAGCATATTTCTCTCTCGCTGGGATTCCTATTGAAATCGTTTAATTTATAGTCGGCTTAAAATCTCACAAACACGTTTCATTTTAAATTGCCGATTGCATCGATTCCGAGATGCATTTAAATTGAAAATGTGTTAAATGCATCATATACACACAACAACAGACCGGACCGAAGGCGAACAGAATCAACTAAGCAGCCGATTAAATAGATTTAGAATGAAATTAAAATCGAAGAAAATGCCGTATGCCGATATTATATAGATTCTGTTTTTTTTTTATTGAAGCGAATGAAACAACACACGGGTGAAGTTGCGATGTATGTTTATGCTTCTCTTTATAGATCGTATTTTATAAATTTATGCGCATTTGGTGTGGATCGCCTCTGGGCAATAATCATCTGTGTGCTTCACTGCATACGCGTGTATGCAGATGGGCATCGCTCTGGATGAAATTTACGTCAAAAGATTCTCGACTCTTTTTTTTTTCTAAATGTTTACAATAAGACCGACACAGGCTAGTGGATTGGAAACCTGTTAGTATTCATAACGACTGATTAGAAAAGATTGGTTTCGAATTTTCTGTTCTGTTTAGTTGCACTCCATGGCTCAAGTTTGTTACTAATTGACCAAAGAAATAATTGCATTTACCAGCAACTGATAGTCTAGATGTTAATCTTATTTTAATGACTTGCCATGGCTTGGCTTTGCGAGAGCATCAACAACAATCCTCTTTCGTTTTCTATTTTTCTTTGTGACAAATAGATTTAACGATATCCGCTTGAGTTATTGTAACATGACACGTGATAATATCATACTTCCTGAGTGAATTTCAACTGTGCAATGAAAATTGAATCTGCTCAACTCACACGCGTCTATTTACCATAATCGATGTGCGTATTAAAAAATGGTCGTTGTTTGAAAATTATCGACTTACAGTCTACAATTAGAATTGAGATCACAAGTCTCAATTATAGTTGTTGTGACAGTCAATGTGTTTATAAAACATTTTTGCTTTCAATCATACACAATGTGAAATGGGAATTATTTCTCCGGCCACAGCAACACTTTAATTAAGTGAAGATCAATTGTAAACACACAGTGGGTAATTGGTGTTGCTTTGGTTAAGTCAACAAATTTATTGTAATAAAACCAATGCCAAGAATTCACTTTCCAACGGAAACAAAATCTGCTTTGATTTTATTCAATGATTGTAATGTATGGCCACTGTCCAATGCACAAAGTCCAACCACTTCATCATTCCACTACATCAACGTTTGACTGTGTGATCGTGTTGTTTGTTTCAAGTTTCACTAGAAGTTGAGTTTATTTCTTCTCTTTTTTTTTAATAGAACACATCCCACGCCAACGAAAATAGATTCTTTACTCCCATGGGGTTTTGAGAGTGCCTACAAATGAAATTGAATTAAAGTAAATGAACGAGTAACGAGTGAAGTCTATTCTATTTCTCATCCAAACATTCTGAAGCGCGTGCATTCACAGTACCGAGAGTGTTTTGGTATTTTGTATGCGATTGGGCGTCGATTGCATTGAATGCTCGCGCGCAAACACACACAATCCGTCCACGTCAAAACATGAGAAATATTCGATCGTTCATTGAACCGCCGTACAGTTGCAATTTAAATCAATTAATGCAAATTCTACTGTGTATTGTACTCGAAATATTTACCTATTGCTCGTTATTTGTCGTCTATTTGAAATGTTGCCACTGAGTTTTAACTTCGATACGATTGGTGCCCACCAATACACACCTAAATATGCAGCAAAAATAGATGGAAAATAAAACCAAACTGAAAAAAAAAACAATTTCGACAAAAGACGTGAAAAATTATGCCGAAATACACCTTAGCATTAGCAAATATTAGGTCACCTTTGACTTAGATTGGTGGTAGAACGAACGAACGAACAAATGAACAATAAAAATGTATCAATTTTCATGAAATGCTCGCTTAATGCTTTGTACAAAATGCCAAACAATAAAAATTAAACACTGAACCGGAGGCTATAAACGATCAACAGCAACTGTTTTTTTTGACGGATTATTACATGTCAAATCGAAGCGTATGCATTTCAATACACAAATACATGATCATTTTGGCAATTTTCGGCATTAAAATACACACCACATTGCCGCTACCAGTGCGGCAAACGCCACAAGGTATCGTATATTTCAATTTGCAATTAAAAAACAATATTCATTTCGACGCTTCATTGATCGACGTGTGTGCATGTGTGTTTCATATTTATCCGTGATTGCGCGGAAAAATGCCAAAACAAAAGCCATTCTTTTCTTTCAACTCATTTCATATTTTGCTCTTCGTCAGTATTATTTTGTTTTGTATAAAAGTAAATAATTGTTTTTTTTTTTTGCTGAACTGAGAAAAATACATAAACAGTGCATATAATCATGAGTCAACTGGACTTCGGTGTAATCGTTTGATTGATGTTTATAAACGGAATATTCCGTTTCGTGAAGTTTGTTAGTTACTAACGAAAATGGTCTTTTCAAGCTCCAAACAAGCACCATATTTTTTTTTTATTCTCTTCATGTTCATAATTATGCAAGTAGGTTTGTTGGCGATCTTAAACAAACAGAAAACCGATTTCAAGTGAACCAATGGTCTGTGGCAGCACCATAAAGCATTCAATGCTTTTGTTTCCACCATTCTTTCACGTTTTTACAATCGTGAGCCACAGCAAGACCCACTTCAATTTTAACACACAAAAAAAGAAAAAAAAAACTAACAAAAGATTGTTTTTTAATGAATTGTTTGCATAAAAGTTCATTTACGTTGGTAGACAGTGGACACTTGGCTTATTTTGAAAATTGATTTCGCTTTCACGGTGAATTTCAACCGAAAATAAAGAAAACCACCATGAAATTGCACTTTACATACATCATTTCAATTAGTCAGAGAATTTGTACGCTTATACAGGTTTATCTTAGGCAAACAATCTCAATTGGGTGCTTTCTATGCAAATATTTTACTATACATGATTAATGCGATTCACTCGTTCTCTCTATGTTCATTGAGAAAGAAAAGAAGAAAAAAAAGAAGTCAATTTATTAATTCAATTAGAAAAAATCATTGTACACATAATTTGGAGCATGCAAATCTCTTTCGCTCTCGATCACCATGAAACCATGTATTCGCAACAGATGGTTTTCATAAAATTACCCAAACTGATGAATGATATGCTATGGAAACCATTAATTGATGGTGAATGTTCTTCATTGATGTTGAAAATGGTTGAAATCTTAAAAGCGTAACGTCGAGCATGAGCATGAGCTACCTCCCAACGATTCTCATCAAATGAACATTTGATTTTGCGTTCTTTTCAAATCATTATCATAAAAAATCATTGCCCCAGTCAAATAAAATCTTAACTTTTTAATTAGTTGTTCTCATAAAAGTCTCGTTTTTTTCGTTTCAATTAAAAATCAAATTAACATTAACATTTTTCATGAGCTGAATTTTCATCGGTTCGCGAGTTACGATGAAAATAGCCCCCCCAAAAAAAAACATATCAAAACCTCAAAAATATAACTGTTTGTGGCATCTTCATTTCCTTGTAGTTTCATCTATGCGCAAACGAAACAGCAAAAAATGCTGAATCAACGTTAGGCCAAACAAAACGAACGCAAATTAATTGGAGTGCAAAGAAAGACGATTGGATCGAGTACAAAATTAAACGATTGACAAGTTTAGTTTTGATATTTGGCGTGGAAAATGAACAAATTGAAATCGACCAAGTATAAAACGGACGATGGTGCCCATGACAATAGTCTCTTTGATAAAATCACCAAACGCTATTCAACCGTTCGATTTGGTCTACGAAAATCGGCCAATCGAAAAGATGCTCAAGCCAATTCAATCACTGGCAGCTATGACATGAATGGACGTGATTCAGATGATCATAAACTCGAGATTGGAGCACCGATTTTAATTTCAAAGACAACCATTGACACGGATTCAATCATCGATACAATTCGATATCGGCACAGTGATTGTAGCCAATTGCAACGCAATTCGGATCTATCGGATAGCTATCACGATGCAAATAGCTCATTAGATACGCAACAATTGAGCTTTCATTCGTCCGTATCGAGCAACGGTGATCGAATCGATGAAAGTGCATTTACCAAACAAAAACCACTGCCAATCACAGCCGAAGTAAATAATAATAATGGTCATTTTGTCGCAAATCGCTCAAAATCGGCAACCAATTTGCATAAGACCGAGCTAAGCGTCTATTTACAACGTTCACCCAGCATGGAAATATCAAATCACTTCACGCAACCGCTGTCGGTGAAAAGCAATTGCAACGGTTACAATGGTTTTCGTACAATATCGAAGCACGTTAGCACGGAAAGTAACAGCAGTTTTCACAATAGCCGAAACAGTATCACCGTTAATGGGTCGGTTATCGATGAGGAAGCACTTGATTTTGATATGAAATCAGCCTCATTTCAAAGTCTTGACGCACGTAATATATTTTTATCGATCGAAGAATTGAATGAAATCACACGGCAAATTAACGAATCCGATGAATTTCGTTCGCTTGACAACAATCAGCTGGAGTATCAAATTCATCGTGATAATTTGAAGCCATGCGAACGACGAGTTACATTATTGCGGAATAAAAATCAGAAATTCCTAAATATCGCACCGAAACGTGATAAATTGACGAATGCCTGGAGCGGTTTTAAGAACTGGATTGGCGAGGAACGCGGTAAAATTAAGGAAGTGGTCAATAAACATGCAGCTATGCAACGTGTCGGCGCCAATTCAAAAACAAACACGGCTGAAACAGTGACCGTCGACGGTGTGACCATTGTGAATGGAACCGCTTTGCAAATCACTCAAAATGTCACCGAAACCAATGGTCAAGAGGCCGATGATTTGAATGAACGCAATAAAAATCACACGCGATTTGACGGTGTTGACAATCAACAGCGCCGTGTGATTGGTTCCGATTCCAATGATTCGAATCCAAACGGCGCTATGAATTCGATGAAGGGAAAATCTTTACACGAAATTGAGGTAATTTTGAAGAACGAAATCCATCTACTTTTTTTCTCTTTAAGTTTGCCAAACATGCTTCATTGAATTTTGAGAATAAAAAATAAAAAAAAACAAAAAAAAAATCTGTAAATCAAGCAAAAATAACGGAACATTTAAAAATAACATTGGCTAGTGCTGCTAATGCTCTTTTTACTACATTGTTTCGAAAATGTATGCTTCCATTGGCAAATAATCTTAAAATAATCATTTTATTCACGAGAGAGAGAGAAGTCGGTTATAAATTACGACCGACACGGCATTCTTACGCGAACCTGTTGTATGCACACAAAAAGAACGTAAATGGATGGTCTGTTGAATAGCTGGTTTGAAAATGTGTAAATTCCATCTCATTACAAGGTGATACATCAAAGGCTAGTGCGCCCATGCATTTTGAATTGACAAACAACAAAAAAATACACGAGCAATTTGTGTTTTGTTATTGATTGTCTTTGTGTGTTTGCGATACATGATGGTTTTTCGTTCACTTGTATTTGCTTTTCATATTTTTTGTTTGTTCTTTTTTTTTGGTTTCGATTTATCTATATTTTCATTCATTTTATTGAAAAGACTTTAATGGTTTCATCGGAGAGAAAGAAAGAAAAAACCATCACTGTGAATAGCCTCTTACATAATTATCATCATCTTTTTTCCACATCACATTGATAATTGTGTTCTTTGCATGTCCGATAAAATCGGTTTTTCACCGCAAGCAATTCATCAACGAACAACAACAACAAAAAAACCGCCATTATACATCTTTGTTTGTTGGTTCAGCTCAGTTCAGAAAAATACACAAAAAGACAATGTGCTCAATACAAAGTGATTTGTGATTGAAAAATTAGCTGATGACTTTCTTTAAGTAATCTCTATCGTTTCTCTTTCTTTCCAATCAGGGTCAAAATGGTTTCGAAGAATTGCGACGATATGTTAAACAAGGCAGCGATTTTGGTAAAGATTTGGTTGCGGTTTTACAAGAACGGTAAGAATTTCACTCGATGAAAAAACAATTTCCCAAACGAAACGAACAATTTATATAAATATATAATGGCGAAAACAAAAACGACAACCAACCAGGCAATCAAAGACATATATGTAAAATAATGTGAATATTGATTATTGTTATTATTCATTCAGAGTGGAATCGGAGCAATTGTATGCCAAGTCATTGTCAAAAATGGCATCGAAACTGAACAAAGCATGCCGTGAAGTACCTGGTACACTGGCTGAAGCATGGCGAAATGTGGCTGCTGAAATGGAAAGTCGAAGCGAAGTGCATCGCCAATTTTCCACCACGATGACTGAAGAAATCGTTAAACCATTGAAGCAATTACTGGACAATCAGCATAAAACGAGAAAATCGGTAATTTAACTGACGTGTTTTTTTTTCTGTAAATCTTCTCTCTCATGTTTACTTTTACGCACACTTGAATTATAGTCATTGTTTATGTTTTGTTAACTGCAATTGTTGTGCCTGTGAATTTCGATTTATTTTCTTTATTTTCATTAACAACAAAAAACGGTTTGTTTGTGTGTGTGTGTTTTTTTTTGTATCGTCAGATCGATGGTAATGTGGATAAATCATCGCGCATTTTAGCCGAATGGCGAACCACCGAGGCAAAAGCAAAGAAGACATCGCATTCAGCAGCACGTGAAAATGAAAAACTTCAAGATGCAATGCTCGATGTACGAATTCAACGCTCACCATCCATCGCTCATCACAATTCGAGTGGTGTGTCAATCATAAACAATAATACGAATAGTCTGAACAGCAACAAAGATGGTAGCAATGGAACGAATTTGTTGAGTTTGCATAAAACTGCCACCGCCGATAAGGAAATTAAAAATGCGGAAAAAGATTGCGCCAAATTGGATAACAAACGTCGCAAAGCTGAAGAATCGGTAAAACGTGCCGATGTTGAGTACTATACACTTTGCATTCGTGCTGAACGGGCTCGCATCGATTGGGAGATTTCTGTGTTGCGCGGTTCATCAGTGTTTCAGAGTCAAGAGCATCAACGATTACAAAGCTTAAAAAATTATTTAACCACCTATTTAAAACTATCAAATGACATGAATCCAAACTTTTCGGCAATCGTTGAACGACTTACACCGCACGTGAACGCATGTAATGTGCAAAAAGATTTGGCTGTTATCAAGAATATTCGACGCGTTTCGGAAGGTCCAAGCGAACAATTGCTACCCGATTTTTATTGTGAACATACAACGCTGGCCATGAATCGAGATAGGAGGAAGCATGTTAGTATTCCATTTTGAATGATTTTTTTTTTTTTTTTGAAATGAAGAAAAAACAAATCAATGAATAAATTGAAAACTTTGAATGTGAAAATTAAATTTGATTTCATAGGCGCTGGTTAAACTACTGCAATTGGTGCGAACTGATTTGGATCGAGAACGAAAATCACGTATTGGTCTTAAGGGATTATCGCAATCGCTAAATACACAAGAAAACCAAAATGTTACGGACAAATTGTATCATGTGAGTTTATTTTCGATATATTTCAATTATTGTGAGAAATAAAGGTAAATAAAGAAAGAAATTATGATTTAATATTTTAACCCAGATTCGATCGATGCTCACGTATTTGGAAGGGGCTCGCTTCAAATTGCAGTCAGCACTGTTGGAATTGGATCACAAACCAAGAGGCTCTCACCCACTTGCACCTCACATTCAAATCACTCGTGATCGCACCGGTTTGCAACAGAGCATCTTAAAAGTGCCGCTCTGGCTTAAGAATGCAGACGAAGATAAACCAAATGGTGATATTGAAGTGGTTAACGGTACTGAAGATGATGCCGCCCCAACAATTGACGGTAAAAATGATGTAGTCATTAAGAATTTTGATCGAAATTTTGGACGAAGTAAATCGACTATTGATTACCCAGTGGCAATAACAACCGGCGCAGGAACAGCAAGCACGATTATTGTTGATTCTCGCAATTTAGAGAGTATAGACTTTGATCGTGGCATTGCTGATGGTGGTTCAAATCAGCATGACTCTGATTTTGGTGAGTACAGTATCACATTCAGTCGCATCGTTGATTACTGGCTTCGAATGATTGAGATGGTTTGAAATAATTGTTTGTTTACATTTCAGATGAATTCTCTTCACTAGATGAAGATGATGAAATCGGGAGCAGAAGTTCCGTTCAAGGAACAAATCGACGATCCACACCGAATCCATCAACGCCTAAAATTATTAGCCGCTGTAAGGCGATATATGCTTACTCACCGAAGTTGGACGATGAATTGGAAATCAATCCAGGTTTGTGACGAATGTCATGCATTTTTCAACTGCATTGCAACGATACAACTTCAGATATTTGGAAAATTAATCGAAATGTTTTATTTTTGTTAGGTGATTTGATCGATGTCCATATTAAACAAGAGGATGGCTGGTGGGTTGGTGCAATAAAAGATCGTGTTGGAATCTTTCCTGCCACATATGTCGAAGAAATTGCTTAATAGCTTTATGTAATATTGATGCGATTGTTTAAATTATTTACGTACGCCTTTTGTTGAACCTTATCGAAATGCGTTTTCTTTTAATTGTCTTAATAGAGTTTATTGAATTATATACGATTTTAGTCTTCCACAATTGTAACAAATGGCGATTCGATCATATGATATAATGTATTTTTTTGTTTCATTTTTTTTTTTGTAAATTTATTGAAATTTTTTGATTTTAGCTCTAAACAGTAAAAGCGTAATTCAATTAAACCAAAAAATCAATCAATAAACAAATAATAACTTTAATCTGTATACTTCAACATGATTTTAAACGTCATTTTACTGAATTAATAAGATGAACAATGGACATATTTTTATGTTGATTTCAACTGCAATTTTACTATAAAGAACAAAAAAAACATCTACGTAATAAACACATTTTATGAACACGATTAATTCTTTGAGCATAACTTCTATTTTTTTTGAATTCCTTGAAGTGATGAAATCGTAATTTTTAGCCCTGAATGACAGAGTTAACAGCATGAATAAAAGCATATTGAAAATAATGATCTTTTGTTTTATTTATAACCGAAATAATATTGAAAGCAAGTCGAAATCAGATTGTTATAAAACACTTGAAGTTGAGCTTAACAGCGATAGTTCCTTCTATGACTAGTTTGTTCATTCTGAAGATGAATTCGGCGACAGACCGAACATTTCTAGGTGTTTGATATTTCGAGTGCCATACTGACATGTGATGCAGTTCGCAGCAGTTTGTTCTAGAATTTGCTTTTTTGATACTTGAGTTGTGTAAATCAAATTAGCATTAGCCGATTCAGGCTCAATGGAATAAAATATTCGGCAGTGGTTTATTCTGTACGAACAAGGATATTTAGAGGGTGCAACAAATTATCATTAAACGACGTTCTCAAATAAGTCATTCTTGAGTTTGATTGTTTTATCCATTCATTTATTTTACACAAATATGTTCATTGTCAATATACAAGTTTTACTCATCGGTTGTTGAGTCGATACATTTCTGAACGTTCGTCTGTTTGATTCGCATCAATCTATTACACTTCAATTTTTGAAAAATTCAGTTAGTGTCGATTCTTAACCGGTCAATGACATGTATTTTGCTCTTTTTTCTATCCTATTTTCAACTTTAAAATTCGTTTGAAGTGTTGAAATATCTTGACCGGTTCTTTTCATAAGAGCTATGTGCAAGGCCTTTATCCTTTTTTGACGAAAATCTTTGAGGATGTGCCAAACTGAGCTGCTCGAAAAATTTTGAGGACCAAAAAAAAAAAATGAAAAAATGTCCAATGCTCAGAAAATAACAACAGGTTTCTCTTTCGCTCTATCAAACCTATTGCCATGGACATTAACTACGGCCAATTATTTATTGCTTACGCTGAAATTGATTTGTGTTTTTCTTCCGTGAATTTCAAAACGTTAACAATAGATAATAAATCACAGGTCTAACAAAAAGAACCGATCAAGAAATTTCAACACATCAAACGGATTTTAAGGTTAAAAACAGGTTAAAACAAATAAGAATAATACGTATCGTTGACCAAACAAAAATCAACGCAAAATTAAATTCCTCAATGATTTTAATGTGATAAATTTAAACAATTCATACAATCGAACGTTCAGAAAGATATCTTAAGAGTTTTGTTACGTTTTAATAAATTTGGTTTTTTTTTTCGGTGTACAGACATTTTACTTCTTAATGAAAAGATAGATGGCTACAATAAGTCCGTATAATCCCAATACTTCGGCAAAAATGAGAATCAAAATCATGCCGACGTATAAACGTGGCTGTTGTGCTGTGCCTCTTACACCAGCATCACCAACAATACCGATAGCAAAACCAGCAGCTAGTCCAGAGAAGCCTACCGCCAAACCGGATCCCAAGTGCATAAAACCTCTGTTTGATGGAGGGAGATAATATTTTAGATGAATTAAATATGTTGTTTATATTTTCGAATTGAGACACTGAACATCACTCACCTATATAATGAGTACTTTTCATAAGATTCCACTGCACCGGCGACAAGCACAGACACAACCAAACCATAAATGGCAATGATACCGGCCATAACAACTGGTAGGATTGATTTCATAATGAATTCAGGTCGCATTACGGACATGGCAGCAATACCCGTGCCAGATTTAGCTGTTCCATATGCAGCTCCCAAACCTGCAAACAAACCGATACGAATGAAACATGAAAATCGGTTATTATACAATCATAGCACACTTATAGAGACAATGTCAATAGCTTCATTGCGCTGTAGGGGCTAAAGGGCAATTTATGGTAAATACGAACACTTAACCTTGAAATTGAACAACGGTTAATGAATTAATTCCTAACAAAGTTAGTTTCTATCTATACGGTATTATTTGCATCTGAAAGTAATATACTTTACCAAATTACGGTGATGTGTGACAAAAATTGCTCTATCGAGGCTAAAACTGAGTGACATACTTCAAATTCTTGCCCAGAACATGACTACTATCAAATTGTCCGACAATGATAAATTTATATTTAATTTCTTTCATACAAAGTGGTGAAGCAACCATACGAATGCGTTATGGCACGTAATAGGCTAGGTCATGTGATTTGTAAAGCGTAGTTAGGGCGCGTAGTCTCGTGATTTCACCACTTTGCTTTCATACAAAGGAGATCTTCCTCCTAAATGAATTCAAATTAATAATAGTTCTTTAAATGATCGCTTCGGAAAAAATTTGACATCAACTATTTTCTAGGGAAGAATCCAAGGTTTGGCGCTCTGTTTTAGCCTAGAAGGAGGTTTTTTTTTGATGAAAGTTGTTTTTTATGAATAACTATTTTAAATTAATCGGAATTTAGTATAATATTACATGTTGAAATTTTCAACAGCATTTTCAAAAACACTTATCACCTATCACCTATCTCTTATCGGTATCGTGAAATTTTGTTTCCTTACAAATCCAATTTCAAATAGTAATGATCAAAGAAATTACTCACACCTAATAAATAGTTTAATAAATCATCTGAATGGAATTTAAATTTGAAATGTTTTTGGACAAGTTGTGCATGAAAACATGCAACGTTTCAGACAAATATGATTGGAAATTTTGGCGAAATTGATTATTTTTTTTGAGTGTACAATTTTTTTAAACAAACTATCGACTGAAACTGTCCTTTTTTAAATCTTGCTGAACTTACATGTGAGAACAATAGATGAAACGGCTCCCATTACACCAAAAAATGGGCCGTAAATTGGACTTCCTTCTGGAATCGCCATTTTTCTGCTGATCTTTGTGATTATTCTGGAGAATATGCGGTATCTGGTTGATTTACTCCTTTGTCCTTCTCGGATTCACCAACTAAAGTCTATTTTATTTGACTCTTTACCGGTAGCTTTAACCGTTTTAACTGTCTCTTCGGCTGGTGATGTTCCAATTTTCACTGTGAATCGTTGAAAATAATCCGTTTCGAGTACTCACGAGGTCAGCGAGAAATAACCATGTGATTAGTACTTAAAAATGATAAAAACCGATGTAGCCTTACGCACGTACACCACCAAACTGAAATGTCCAACAAATCACTCTCAAATATAATCTCTTGAAACTTAAAATAAGTATTGAAAATTGAACCTTCGAGAATAATAGCGTAACGTATTGTTCCTAGGTATAGGAGAAGAATCACTCACAGAATAACTGGGCAACTGGGCAATAAACGATAAAGAATTGTGTCCCAAAAAAAAAATGTTCACTTGTATGATCCAGCCCGATCATTTTTATGATGAGATATATTGTTTTTTGCGTCAATAGAAATTCACAGATTTTGTGTGATACTTTAGGTTTGAGCTCCTTTTTTACTCATACAAAACTACAAGAATATGAACACATAAACATGTGACACATTTTTTGTATGTGATATAAAGGGGTTTTTCATTTATTCAACACCAAATCGTAATAAAAATGTTTGCATGGCATTAATTGCAAGCAACGATTTTCAAACCAATATTCGTTCCAAACATTTATACGGAGCATTTTTTATGAGACACATTTCCATTTGAGAATATTATGTTTTGCTATTATTCTCAGCGATTCAATTTATTGAATTGATATCGATGATTAATCCAGATAGTTGCGCGTGGAAAATATTTATTGGCTCCAAATTGAAATCTTATCTTCTGACCAGTCTGTGATGATACAATTAACCCTCTGCCTTTAAAAATACAAATGAATTTGTTAAAACACTATTTTATGAAAAAACCTGAGCTACACTGAAAGTTCAGACTATTGCAAGCTGAACAATGAATTATTTGTGATTAAATGTCGATATGTGAGCACATGAAGTCCAAAATAATTTTGTTCATTCTTTGTTCTCTCATTCACTCAAAATAATTAAAACGGATTGGAAAGTAGCAATTTCGGGTGGAGGAGCACTTCAAATGCTATAGGGTTAATAAACACTTAGACCATTAGTGGTTTTCCCATACACCAATTAGCAAATTGCTATACAAAAATCAATTTCATATTTAAAAAAAAAAAGATTTTTATTAGTAAATGACAAATGGCATACATTTTTAACAACAACAAATTTTGTTCAATTTTTTTTTTCAATTATCAAAAAACCGTTATTCTTCTCAAAACGTGATCTGTAAAGAAAATACATAGAAAACGTCTCTTTTGTGTAGCAAATATATATTGTGCTTATCAAAATGAAAAAAAAAACAATAGCCTGGGTGCGCCTTACACACTTATGTGATAAAAATGATGTTATCTCATAAAAATACAGACGATGGGTGAGTTTCATTCAAACTTTACTGCGTCTGTATTAACAATGGAGCGTCGAAAGTCATCTGACTGGGTGCACAATAAAACTCAAGTGTTTGTTCAAAATACCAAGGGAAGGAAAAAGTTTGAATTATCTTCAGTTCGAAATCTCTCACATTTTCACGGTGATTTTCGCACAAGAGAAATAATAACAAAATTCTAAGAACTGGATTAATTAGCAGAACAAATTTAACAGCTTAAAAATGGTTGCCAAAGAATCTGTAATATTTTGACGGTTTTTTAATATGAAATTATTGTAATCAAATCATTCGCTCCATGTTTGGCCATTTTAGAGCTTTAATGCAAACATAATAGAAGTGATGAAATAGTACAAGGCTGTTACACGTTCTATTTGTTGAATTACGTTCTTCGTTCTAAGTTCTTTTCCAAGAGTGTTTAAATTCATAAGTTATAATGAATGTATACATTCGAGTCGACAGAAAAAATTTCTAACCTATAATACCTAAACGAGGTAGATTCACTTTCGGTAAAAGAAAAAAAATCAATGTAGGTGATATCAATGATGATTAAATGGCCCTACTTACTTTATCGATTAAAATGTGTAAAAGTAGAACTTCGAGTCGGTTTTGTCAGTAAAAATGGGACCATATACGGAACATAGACGGTATTTTTATGATTTCACAATCATTTTTGAAGTATTTTCATTTGTTTTTATCTTGAATATAATTCAGCTTTGATGTAAAGACTTTCTTTATCAGGCACATTTTTGTATTTAAAATAAAAAATAAATATCTTGTGATTTTTCATGCTCATTTTAAGCACAATGAAATTCTGCAAGATTTAAATTGACTAAACGGAATTCATTTTGTTCAGTAACGCTGTTAGCGACATTTCAACTTTTATTCTGTGCAAAGCCGGCCAATTTGAATCAGTCTTGGTCTTGGGTTTCCGAGCTCTGCATGGCCATTGGTGCCTAAAAGCTGGCCTTATACATCACTCTCAGAAGTCATTTTTTCAGCTGAGATTTTAACAAACAAGAGATATTTTTTACAATTTCTCACTATAAATGACAGCACGTTCATTGTTGGCAATGCAAGAATTTCCGTTTCATACAATTCAAAGGACTTATTTTCTAATCTAATTCAATACTAAACATCATTGACATACGCGTATCACAAAACGCTTGAAAGTGCAAACCTTAAGCGCATTGCATACTGACATACATTGAGTGCGCGCACTAATGAAGGACGGATGCAGAGATTTTAGTATTTTCATCCATTTCTCAAAAAAAAAAACATACCAAAAACTATTTATCCATGAAGGGCCCGGACTACTATGACGAAATCGCATCACATTGGTAAAAAAAACAAACCAAAAACAGCGATTCACGCAAACATACTAGATTTCGTGAAAGTTTTGTGTCTGCTATATAAACAAATATCTTTTCTATATACTATAGCCCAATTCATTCTTAGATTTTCTAATGGATTGAGTAGTACGCCATCTAGCTGTGAAACTGTAAACATCTTACAAACTAGAGATGGCTTGGATGTTTGATTGTTGTTCAAACAACACCAAAACTGTACGTAAAAAGCTTTTTTCGTCCATTAACATTTTATTTTACCTACTTTATTTTCCGATAAGTAGTATCAATAGAGTGGGTTTTCCTAGGTTATAGAGAATAGAACAGCAATGTATGAATGAAAAGTCTATACGGAACCAATTTTCTACGAATTTTTAGCCATAATTGAGCATAGATAAACATGTCATAACTGAAAAATAGACCTATTCTCATAATGTGTTCTACATCATTTGAATTACATGCTTGTGTATTCATTTGATTTGTATACATATTACAAATTGTAATGACGTGCACGTTTTCAATGTGACATAACACTTATCATTTATTTAGAGAACATGAATTTATTCTCCCCATCAATTCATATTACAAATTAGCTAATTCACGTAATTAAGTAAAACACAGACTGCAAATATAAGTTTATGCGATAGCTCAATGTTGCTCAGTGTGATTTTAAAGGTGCAACTGAACAATTTAACATTTCAACCATTTCAACAAACGAAAAGATTTAAAAATGAGTTTTGATGGAAAAGTGATTTTGATTACTGGTGCCAGCAGTGGCATTGGTGCCGATGCTGCTATTCATCTAGCCAAATTGGGTGCAAAAGTATCAATTGTTGGTCGAAACGAGACACGTCTAAACGAAGTAGCTGAGAAAATTAAAAAATCTGGTTCACCAACTCCGCTAAAAGTCGTTGCTGATGTAACCAAAGATGCAACACGAATTGTGGATGAAACGATTAGGCAATTTGGAAAATTGGACGTTTTAATAAATAATGCTGGATTTGCAATTACAGATAATGTGATTGAGGCAAATTTATCCGAGTTTGATCGAGTGTTCGATACAAATGTGCGTAGTGTCATCGCTTTAACGAAACTATGCGTGCCACATCTCGAGAAAACTAAAGGCAATGTAATCAATATATCAAGCGTAGCTGGACTAAGGCCGGTTCGTAATGTTATGACCTACTGCATGTCAAAGGCAGCCTTAGATCAGTTTACAAAATGTTCGGCTTTGGATTTAGCACCGAGAGGAATACGAGTAAATTCTGTCAATCCAGCGGCGATCCGGACAAATTTCTATGAGGCGATGGGATTAACTCCAGGACAATATGATGAGCGATTGAAAACATATGGCGACAAATATCCTGTGGGTCGCGTTGGAGAAGTGTCGGACACAACTGCAGCGATCGTATTTTTGGCCCATGAAAAAACGGCATCATTTCTTACTGGATCAATACTACCAGTGGATGGTGGTGCTTTGGTTGGTGGAGTTTAAAAGTTTAATTATATGTGCTGTTTCAACAAGAATAGAATGAAATGTTCGAGTAATAAAATATTTGTTTTGTTAAAATAATGTGTTCAAATACAGAAAGAAATGCAATTATGAATACATGTATTTTATTGGAATAAAAACACCAACAATTCAAACGTGAAATATTTACAATATGGAAAATCTAAAACATTGAATAAATTTTATGTATGTATAATAAAGTGAGGAAATTCAGTATTTCGAAATAACTCTCAGTTGAATCATTAAGAATAGAGTGAGTTTTTGATGAATTTTTAGAGGTAATTGAGCAAAGATAAACATGTCATAACTGAATAATTGACCTATTCTTATAATGTGTTCTACATCATTTCAGTTACCTGGTTCTGGTCTGTTCATTTGATTTGTAAACGTATTACAAATTTCAATGACTTGCATATTTTTTCCAATCTGATATAACACAAATCATTTGTTTACTGAACTTGTATTTAATCTCCCCATCAAGTCATACTACAAATCACAGAAAACGGCAATTCTCCCAGTGACGTACCAAAAAATACACTTTCAGTTGAATTTCATATAAAGAACTTTGGACCAACATTTATATTTTGCTAGCGCTACGTAAAATGGAATATCAGTCATTTTATGGGTAGGATCTTTAAGTGCTTTATCTCTATTTATACCCCGTTCAGAGGTTTCTTTCATCTGATTATTATCTAATTAGTCTATTAATAGACGTAATTGAATAAAAAGATAGACTGCAAATATGCGACAGCTCCACTCTGCTTAGTCTGATTTTAAAGGTGGAACCGAATAATTTAACATTTCAACCATTTCAACAAACGAAAAGATTTAAAAATGAGTTTTGATGGAAAAGTGATTTTGATTACTGGTGCCAGCAGTGGAATTGGTGCCGATGCTGCTATTCATCTAACCAAATTGGGTGCAAAAGTATCAATTGTCGGACGAAACGAGAAACGTCTAAACGAAGTAGCTGAGAAAATTAAAAAATCTGGTTCACCAACTCCGCTAAAAGTCGTTGCTGATGTAACCAAAGATGCAACACGAATTGTGGATGATACGATTAAGCAATTTGGAAAATTGGACGTTTTAATAAATAATGCTGGATTTGGAATTATAGACAATGTGATTGAGGCGAATTTAACCGAGTTTGATCGAGTGTTCGATACAAATGTACGTAGTGTCATCGCTTTAACGAAACTATGCGTGCCACATCTCGAGAAAACTAAAGGCAATGTAATCAATATATCAAGCGTAGCTGGACTAAGGCCGTATCGTAGTTTTATGACCTACTGCATGTCAAAGGCAGCCTTAGATCAGTTTACAAAATGTTCGGCTTTGGATCTAGCACCGAAGGGAATACGAGTAAATTCTGTCAATCCAGCGGCAGTCCGGACAAACTTCTTCGAGCCGATGGGATTCACTTCAGATGATTTTAATGAAAAACTGAAGACTTATGGCGATAAAAATCCTTTGGGTCGGGTTGGAGAAGTGTCGGACACAACTGCAGCGATCATATTTTTAGCTGATGAAATAACGGCATCATTTCTTACTGGGACATTATTACGAGTCGATGGTGGTGCTTTGTTTGGTGAGACTTAAGCACATGCATCTAAGCAAAAATTGAACAAAACATATGGTAGTATGGCTGTTTCAAACATAAATATTCAGTTCAAATTGAGGTGTACAAATGTTGTGTGTGTGTGTCACACATCGGATATTGTTGGAATTTGTATACAAAGAGCTTTCAGAATGAATAAAATAAATTTTAATATTAATTATAATATCGTATTTATTGAAGAATGTTCATGTGCACATCAAGGTCAAGTGATACAGATCAGCTGATCAACTTAGATAAGTAATAAGATTAATTGGTATAAAATTGTTTCAATGTATGTTACTTCTCCTTCTTGAGTAAAACAGATTTTTCACATTCAATTGTTTTGTTTACTAAAATTGCCCGTGAATTGATTAGATTAGAACCTCATTGTACATAACATATTAGCTCTCACTAAGTGGTATGTGCTGATTATAACGCCCCTACTCTAACAAAAGGAATAATAGGCATGTATATTGGACACTGTACAGTGTACAACACATGTACAGTAACATCTCAAGTGCTTGCACATCATCACACTGTTAACAAACACTTAATTTGATATCAACAATAGAACTGTCAACAGATACAAAGAGTTTAAAATATGAGTTTTAATGATACTTTTTAACAATAACAATTCTATTTAACGATAAAAAAAACTACAGATTTATCATGCTGATTTCTAGAATTTTCATACGGGATTTCATGTTAACTCTGCCCATGTTTGTTCGAGTCTTCCTGGCCCACGTCTAATTCAATCAATAATGTTTTTCAGGCTTGAGTTGAGAGCCTGCTCCCGATTACATTTTATGTAGTACCGTTTGAACTTGATAAGATGGCACCGCATATGCACATTGGTTTACTTTTCTTATCTACTGTTCGACTCTCTCGAAAAATCCGTTAGGTGCAGTAAACATTTTGGGACTCGATCAGCGAGTTATCTTTATTTGTATATTATTATGGCATTTGGTTTCACCGCGCCAAGAGGTTTTTTTTACTTTATATTATTCTTTTTTTATCTGGCTAATAATGAAGCTCCAATGAAAAATGACTTTAATTTTTGTTTTAAAATTATTTTTAGATCGTGTGTAGTTTTATTATTATTATTTTAATATATAATCCGCAATTGTGAAATGGAAAAAATACACTTTTTAAAGTACATGCAAGTATTTTCGAATTGAATATTTTTGTATCTGAAAAATAGGAAAAATTTAAAAGTTGTGTACTTTAAAGTGTCGTATTAACATTAATCTATCGTTTAGAAGTTTATTTGATCATTATTCACTTATCAAAGTGAACTATTCAAGAAATAGATAGATAAAGAAATATAGAGCTAGTCGAAGCAGCACTCTGCAGCGATAATATTACTCAAGCAGCTATATAACATAACGTATGTGTGAACTGACTATAAATATAATCGAAAGTGAGAACACTAAATTCAGTTCGTTCATCTTCTTCATTAGATTAACATCATCTTCCGAAATAATGAGTTTCGATAGGAAAGTGGTTTTGATTACTGGTGCAAGCAGTGGAATCGGTGCGGATGCTGCTCGTCACTTGGCTAGTTTGGGAGCTAAAGTTTCAATTGTTGGCCGAAATGAAAAGCGTCTTAATGAAGTAGCTGAGCAAATTAAAAAATCTGGTTCACCGGATCCACTACCAATTATTGCTGATTTGACAAAAGATGCCGAACGAATAGTCGATGAAACAATCAAGCATTTTGGACAGTTGGACGTTCTAGTGAATAATGCTGGAATCGTAATAAACGATAGTGCTGCTGATATGAACATATCAGAATTTGATCGTGTGATAGATTTAAACGTTCGCAGTGTGATCAAACTAACGCAATTGTGTGTACCGCATCTGGAAAAAACTAAGGGAAACATTTTGAATATATCGAGTATCGCTGGATTTAAGCCAGTTCCAAATATAACAACATATTGCATTTCGAAAGCAGCTCTTGATCAATTCACAAAGTGTGCGGCATTGGATTTAGCGCCGAAAGGAATACGAGTCAATTCAGTTAATCCAGGGGCCACCCGAACGCCAATATTTGAAACTCTTGGATTGAAACCAGAACAATGCGAACAATTTTTTGCGAAATCAACGCTAGATATCCGATCGGACGAGCCGGTGTGGTGTCGGACACAAGTGCGGCAATCGCATTTCTGACCAACAATGAAACATCGTCATTCCTAACTGGTGTTTTGTTGCCAGTTGATGGCGGAGCGACGGTGGCAGGAGTAGCCTAAATATTGCGTGCATTTTGATCACGAAAAGTGATCTATCTCACATTGAAGTGGAGGGATAAATATAAATTGTTATCATCTCTGTCGAGCTTTAGAGCGTGTATTATTTAAGTCCATTATTAACGTCTTTTTTCATCACGGAGATCCACAAATGTACACCGGAAGTTCACGAACTTCTTTCTAAGAAAATATTGCAAACAAAATTGTCACTACTAATTTAAAAATAAAATCATTTTCATGCGAAATCAAAACATTCGGCATACATTTTAAATGTAACATTTTTAACCAAAATTCGTTTATGTTTCACACTGATATGTGTATTTGATCGAATTCGCACGCATATTTTAAGCCCGCGGACCTCTTGTCTACATTCAACAGCTCTAGCTCTCCTACTTGAACACATATTCCGTGAAGGTAAGGAATGTTATCAACCATGAAAATCATCATCTATCGAACATGTCCAAAATACAGTGAATTGACACGTGTGTGTTTATGCGAGCGGTGAAGTGGTTGCTGTGCCCAAACATGTGTGCGCACTTTGCAATCATTCAGAGATTCTTGTATGAGCATGTGTTTATGAATTTTATTGAAAGTAAAACTCAAAACAAGCAAATTCACTGCTATATTTATTTGTTTATTTCCTCACTTTGACTCATTCTTCAAGAACATTCTTATCATTCGATTATATTTTCTTATGAATACAAAATCAGAATGAGTCAACGCCAATTTTGAGCAGCAATAACTATTGCCGTGGCCATTTTTTTTGTTTTCTTGGTTGAAATTCGTTTTATTTATCACTTTCTAAATTACCGATTTCAGTGGCGTCAATTGTTACTGTAGTGTGTACATCAAATGATACAAAATATTGGCAAACTGTTAACTATATTTTATTGCTATGGGATTTAAGCTCTGTTTTATCTGGCTCATTATAAATGGGTCAAGACCATGCAAGGGTCACAGGAATCGAGAGTAAAAAGGTTGATTTGACTCTATGAATAACCTGACTGAATCAATAGTTTCAAAACAATTGTTATAGTTGCGCAAATGTAAATAAATGATACAAGTGCAGACAAGTTTTTTATAAACACAAAAAGATGAATTGATGAGCTCCGCCGAGCTCATGATAATTTTTTTAATATTAAGATAAGAATAAGAATATGCTTTAAACTTTGCGGTAGGGGGGAGGAAACCACATTCCATATGTTTTGCTCGCACACAACTAATAGGAAGTAGCTTGTTGATAAACAAATGTAAATGTATAATGTTCTCTAATCGCATATTCTAACCAGGCCTAGAAACGAAGTCAATTCAGTTTTAAATTTATTTTAAAACCCTTCAGATTTGTAGATTATCATTATTATTAAACTCATCACAAAAATCGAATAAATATATAATTCAATTGAATAAAAACTATTTTATTTAATGCCATAAATTTCACCAAATGAAACGGCGAACTCAATTGTATGAGTCAACGAGTATCATGTTGTTGATGTTGTTGATGGGTGTGTGAGGTGACTCGAGCTCAGCCAAAAATTTTAGTTTCCACTCAAAATCGACTCCGCTTTCAGGCCTGATACTGAATTGAGATAGAAATAAAATGTAAATGAATAATTTCTTATCGCATATTATAACTTCAATTCAGTAGATTGAGGCCGTATGTCAGACGGAAATATACTTGGCATATCTTTGGACAATTTCGAACTCGTTAATTTGTCGATTATTCTATTCGAGAACACTAGTCTGCCGATGTTTCAACCTGAAGGGTAAGTCAGAATTGTGGATTTATAAAACAAAATTCAATATCTTCAGAAAAAAAAGCGTTTTTGCAATTGAGTTTACTTTCATTAGCGAGCGTAGAAACAACATTTGTCTCTTAAAGTGATTTTACTAGTAATTTATATGTGCGCAAAGGAATGGATTGAATCAATTTCAATCTTTTCACTCTTCAATAATAAATCAAATCATTCGTTCAAGTATATTTTTTCATCTACGTCCGTCCTTATTTTGATATTGATAGTGGAGACATAATAGCTGATTAGAATAAATTCTATAAATCCATATTTTGCAAATAATTTAAATTTTTCCCAGTTCAGAAAAATTATCAAGGCTTGTTTGTCGTGACACGTACACGTCATCCCCCATTCACTTCGATTAAGGATGTGACGGTAGGTTCAAAACTGTGTATGTCAAATTCATTTCGAATTTTGGCATCGTGGCAAACGAATTTTTGTATTCATTAGAACTAAAAAAAAATATTAAAACTAAATAATAGAGTGGCCTCAAAAATAAAATTAAATTCTTTTGAACCATTCGTGAATATGTGTATTGCAGTTAGGACAGTCCGAGTTGTTTTTATATTGCATATAAATTTCTTTCGGTTTTCGTGAACCGTGATCTCGGCTTCAACCATTATGTTCATGTTCGAGATTTTCCCCAACGAACACGAATCATTCGTGTTGGTGAAAAGCTTTAATTATGACAAAATATACTCTAAACTATTTATTAATGAGATACGCTCTATTTTCGTGCTATGCCTAGAGACTGTCGGAAGTGCTTAAAACCAACAAATATATTCATAAATTAAACATTTATCTTAAGATATTTTCAATAAAAGCTTTCACAGCTATCTGAGTAGGATTTCAAAAACTCTCATTCAATAGGATGAAATTGTTTTCAGCAACATATAATAAGTAAAAACCGCCTTCATCAGCTAGAAATGTTGTAGATTTTGTATTAGTTGTCATTGATTCATGTTTCATTCTTGTTTTGTCGAAATTTACCTTTGTGAATCCTACTAGGTCCACAATGAAAACTCCAAATCCTTGATAGTAAAGGGGTTGTTGAGTATTTCCAATCATAAGAATCAAGTACTTCTGCAAATTGATAGGAAGTCGTTGCCAATTCGATTCGTATAAACAATTGGCCATTTTTCCGAAGCTGTCTGTTGCTAATTTACCAAAATAGCAGAATACAAACAGGTTCGCAATTGCGATTGTACACGATATTATACCAAGAACTAGTTCAGAGTCTGGATGTTTCAATTTCTAAAGTGTAGAAAGAAATTTGGATATCTTTTATTGTTTTCAAAAGAAAAAAAGAAAAAAAAATCATGGAGAACGATAGTTCTCCCTGTGGCGCACCCCAAAATATATTTTTTTTGTGTGTAAGGGACTCAATTGAAACTTCAGCAAGTGCAATTGCACTGCGGTTACGTTAATACCATTTATTTTTCATAGAGCAATTAGACCATAAAACTATGAAAACGTGAATTTTCGTATTCTGTGTTACTTTGCCCAAACTGCCGCACTCTAGTTCAAATGCTTATTAATATGGCACGGAACAGTTGGTAAATTATTTGAAGAATTTGAGATGAAAAAAATATGCTTTTCGGTGTGCCACTCTGTTTATACCTCGTTCAGAGGTTTTTTCATCTAATGAACTTTATTACCAAATCCACTTCGAAAACAATGCAAGATACAGCGAGCATAATAGCCATCATAAACACCAATATGATAAATGTGAGAACATTGGCCGTTTCGAGAAACCAACTGAAAATGTCAAAAAAGGATATCAGAGTACAATTTGTATGTAAAGTGCCAAAACAACTATAAAACACGAATTTTCAGACTTCTGTCAATAGTGGAACAGTAAGTTCCGTATGGTTTATGACTAAAGTAGACGAAAGCCATTTTGGTTTTTCGTGAAATTTTTGATACATTGTATTTCATATGGCAAACTTCGTGCTTTATAGACTCGAAATCCCGAGTCCAGCTACATTCAATTTTAATTTCAATAAACTCAATAAAGGCACTCACCCTTTAACCCTGATATGAAAATTAATTATCTCACATAGCTTATTAACATCACTTTGTACTGGTCCAGAATCATCTAAATTAAGCGTTAAATAATTGAAAATTCGGTAAAAAGCTTGATGATGTAAGCTCAATGAGATGAAGAGTAAAACAATTGCACCGTTTAAAATCAAATAGATTTGACAAGCGAAAGCACTGTAGAAACCCTCTGCAAAATAACCCAAAGGCGTTGATTGGTTCCATGGTAGTCTAAAAATTCAGTTTATGTGGTATATACATAAATTACTGAGAACAAAAGCACAAGATGATATACATATTCAAAGATTGAAAAGTATTCGGAAAAGAAATTTCTTCAGGGTAAAGGTTTTTCTATGGTCCTCTAAACTTGTTTCAATCCATTCATAATATATATGGGGATCTATGCAAATTGAGCTATAATTCTGAGTGCTCACAGAAAAAAATTAGATTTGTTCTGCCAAAATATAGAGAACAGCAAATCTCAACTAAAGTTGAAAGAATCTCTCAGAAATTTTAAACAGTTTTTGTTTCTCTGCATAAAGAATCATTTTAAAAAAAATGAATTTTGTTGAAAAGAAAATTTTCGGGTGATTTTTCTCAACGTTGAGATTTTCAGATTGAGTAAATCTAAATCTTTTTTTCTCTATGTGAGGAATTTTTCTCTATGCGGTGGGAGGAAAATGATTTTTATTCCGTTTTGGTCAACATTTCAATCGGATTTTGTTGTTTTTTAGGAAAAATATATTTTCAACTCAACCTCAGCTAGAATTCTTATTTGATTCCATTCATCAAAACCCAGCTCACGCATTTACATGAAAAGTAATTTTCTGATACATTCTGATCACATACACTATTTTGAACTGCGAGTATAAATTGTCGGTGTCGAAAGGCTCATGCATTATGGTGACTCGCACGGCGGATTCTAAATAAGATATAACACAAGAGCCACCAAATCCACCCATCACATACTTAAAGTATATCTTCCAACCCCTCTCGCACTTATTGTTGGCTTGCTCCAAATATTCAAATTTTTTCCTGTCACCACCTGTGTTCAAGAAAAGAGAAATTAGAAATTAATTTCTTGATTTTTTTTTTAAAGTTCAGAAATTGTATTGAATAAAATGAACTTACATTCATCGTAAATTTTCGACAATTCACTGAAAAGCGCCACGATTCTATGCCTCAATATAATAAAAATGATAAAAGTATACAGAAGTGGTGACCAACCCATAACCGGATGAAGAGCATGTAAAGATTTTTCAAAATCGATTGATAGAAATTTCCAAACAAATGTTGCACTTGCTAACACTTGGCATAATAAAGTCACAGGAACAATTATACTGAAAGCAACGTAAATGGTTTTTTTGAGCTTGCTAGTATTTTCATCGGCCGGGCAAATGCACAGCCAAGTTAACACTTTTTGTAGCGTTACTAGTGGTTTCATTTTTTTCGAGTTTTAAGAACTCTCTTTTAAAATTGGTTTCTTTGGCAATGAAAACTCAACTAGGTATTAAATTAAAATTCAAATTTCCGTTGGACTTTCGACGAGCTCACGTATCGAATGTTTGACTACAATTGAAACTTACACGTACCAGTTTCACTTATTGTTACAAGTTGAGTTGGTTCAGCTGAATATTTCCCATAAATGTCAGTTTTGTCAAATTCATCAACATATTTAACACTTGAATGCCTATCGATCATACAAACGGCCAAATGGAAGAAGAAATACAAATTGTTGACATTTGGATCCAAATTTTGTAAGTCATTTACTAGACTCTGAGTAAACTGCTATCATTACTGCCGAATGCAAAGTGGTATCCAACCTCCGGGTTGGACGTCGGTCAATCTGTCAGATTATCGAGTATTTCATCGTGCACAGGTGAGTGTGGTGGCATGGGTGTGGATATGTGGATGTATGATTGTAACACTGTGAATATGATCAAGCAGAAATATATAACAGATCCGGTATTGATAGTCGCCTGTAAAGTGTTAAATTCACCAAATTCGTCAAGGACATAAAAATTGTTTGATTAGTTACAACCGTAGAAACAATTATACTTATGATTGATGTCTTCGGACACATTTCAAATATGTATTGACAAGTGTCATCTTTCTTGATAGATTGTCATATCGGACACAAAAATCAATGCAATAAATCAATAAAATTGGCATCGCAGTCAATCCTTCTTTTATACATTTACAATGTATTACATAATTATTTTCGCAATTGCCGCCACATTCAAATCACTTACTTATTAGATTTTTAATCTGCCAAATGAAAAAAACTTTGATTTTCATTTGAAATTACAATTTTTCTGTTTGTTTTATTATGATTTGTTTGAAATGCAAACATGTGAGTATTGCTCTGCTTATCATTTACGTTTATTTTTATATTTGCTCTCTACAAAGTCATGATTTCATATACGATTTTTGGCCAAATCGAAATGTCGGTGATTTTTTTATTTAAAATAAATACACACTACATGACCAGAATACCGTACAACGTGTTTTGTTTTATAAGAGCAGTAAATATCTATATCTGAAAAAAATGGGTATGGAAAGATATATATTTATACTTTCCAAAGCTCTTAAAATTGAAAATATTTGATGCTAAATTATGTTTTTTATTCGTAGTAATATTAATCATCCCACACGGATCTGATATGCGCGCTTAGTGAATGCCAACATCAGAAGAAGTTAAAAATGAAAAAGGGACAATTAACAGAATAGGAAACCTAGTAGGAAACAGTGTAAACGTGCTCTTCACCATAATTTCATGGCTACACTTGCCCTGGTGTGCATGAATAGAATAATTTAAAACAAGGTTTTGTGCAGTCGGTGCAAATAAGGTCAAACAATTATGTGTTGTGACATTAGTGCTGGGACAATTTTCTAAAAACTATGTAGAAAGAACAAGATGTCTTGAAGAGCTGCAAGAGAAAAATAAAGCGTTAATGTATTGAGCACAAAACAATCAAACAATTCAGTCAATATATTCGTACTTCTCCTAAAACTTGACGATTACAACCAATTAGACCGAATCCGGTAAAACGGATGGACTTTTGTGAACGAGCAATATTTAAAATGACATATTTTTGCAACTCCAGTGGATAATCAAACCAATTTGAATCATACATAGAATTTGCAATGGATGAAAATCGGTCGATAATCTTAGTAGCAAAGTTACAGTAGAGAATGGGCCATGCCAAAGAGCACGATATACAGATGATGTGAAAAATGGCCATGACTACATCAGAAGTTGTCTAGAAAGATAAACAAATGAAGATTGAAGTCATAAGGTATGGGTTGAAAGCTAGGTTGAAGGAGGCCAATGGCTTAGGCAACTTACGTTCTCGGTATTGTACATAGCGAATGCCAATAACAATATATTTGGTGGAAGAAGTGAGAATATTGAACCACTATTTATATCTACCACCAATTCAGAAACCCTAAGATAAAAACACTCGAATTAATAACATTATTTCAATATTTATAGTCAAAAATGAACTCACTTAAATAAGTTCATATTAGCTTCCACCAGGTTGTACATGTGTTTTTTAATTTCACGATTTTTCTTGTGTCGTTTTATTTGATTTTTTTCCATTTGATTTACTTCCACCGCTGATGTGATTGAGCGTATTAAAAAATCTACATGATCCGCAATGCCAAGAATGTAATAGCAACAGCTCACAAAATATGAAACAATCGATGTGGTGCATGTACTGTATGAGAGGGAAATATTAAATTCAAGAAGAAATAAAAAATACCATCCCAAAACGGTTTCCGTTTCGAATGGGACGCTTAAGTCGAGTGGCAACATCCATGTTGATGTATCATAGTTTCCAATTGATAAGCTATAACACGAAGTACATAAGGCAGTCACACATGCAAATTGATTCGTTAAAATGACAGAGGATATTATTTTCGAATATTTGCGACACTTTTGTTCGACATTCCAGTAAATGGAGTGCACATCACTTTGTTGACCTTATCGAGAAAACAAGAGAACAAAACAATTCTAATATGGAATTTATTGGTTATGTATATACTTTTGAGAAAAATAAATACTTTCATCGACAATCCGTTGTAGCTCAAGATGAAGAGTTTTAACATTCCTCATTTTGAGTCCGGTGTTAAGATACATGCCGCCACATTGCAGAAATGCGATAAATATTAAACAATTATCAAAAATGATATCCATATTTGGCCAATGCTCATAGACGAACACCGAATTTGCCATTAGACTTATAGCAAAAAATAGTAAATTGTAGTAAGTGGCAAATGAATTGAAAAATTCATTGGTCGGTTCATTCAAGTGATATGAATAAATTCCCAGTCGAGCCATGAATGCTCGATTGTATTCGAGCACCTCAAATGTAGCCATCAAAATCAAAATTTTAACAAATTTGCAAACTATTTTATGCACTTTAATTTATTTCCAAAGAATGCTTTTGATTCTGTATCAAAGTTTTAATTCACGCGATGCTTTATATTTGTAGACCGTCTCAAATGCTTGCTGAATTGGCACTAAGTGTAAGGAGTCAAAAACTTCACATTAGCAGAATGGAATTGAGGTATGTTTCATGAAATATCCAAATGTCTGTGGCATTGTTTACATTTTAAAACATTTCAATGAGATTAAAAACTAAACGTTTTTGTACATTTTAAATTTTGCCTACGTGTACGGCAGAATACGTTTCCTTATCGATTTAGTCATCATCATTACATTTATTCATCGTTAAATTTAAGAATAAATTTCCATAAAAGTCGATTTTTTTTAAAGGTCTTACTTGAAACTACAGCGATTGCAATCGCGCTGCGATTTCACGTGAAAAAACAATTTTCATAGAGCAAACGCTAGTGATTCCAATCGCAGGAGTAAGGCCTTAAATGTAAGATAAGAACTATCGGAACTACTTCTTAGTAAAATTTGCGAACCAGATTTGTCTGATTTGGTCAGACATATCAATAAATCGAAACTATTGCACTCAATCTCGATATATTCGAATCATTTTTAGATTTTTTTACGAAATTAATCCAATTAAGGTTTGCTAAGGCCTAGCTAATTGCTTTATATTCGGATATATTGAGAGCCGAATGCTGTATCGTTGCTAAACAATAAAACTATGGTTTTATACATATGAAACAATAAATTTGTTCAGTAATTTTGCTTAAATAAAATAGTACAATGAATCTAACAATTAATTTATCAAAATGTCCACTCTTGTTTGGATTTCTACTATTAGTACCTACATTAGCTTAAAGACTTGATATTCATATCGGTTTAGTCATCATCATTACCTCAATATCTGTATTATTTTAAGAAATGTACGTCAATTCGTTGCTATTGAAATTCAAGAACATTCAAATTTTATTCGCTGTATGTTTGTTTTTTACTGTATGCTAACTTTTCTAATGCTTTTCAGACCTCTGACGATGATGACCTTTGCATTTCTCATTCAAAAAAGGAGCAAATATTGAATATGCAAATGTAGATTGCAGCATGGCATTCATTTGAAGTGAATAAAAGGTAACTTAGAATATGCGCAATCAATCAAACGAAGATAAATGAAAATCAAATCTCTGTTTTGGGCATGAGGAAATCATTGAATTGCTTAGTCGAAAAGGAGCAAATATTAACCAAACAAATGTAGATCGATGGATGGTATTAATTTGAGCTGTTTACAGAGCAATTTAATATCGTGTCCACTTGTCGATTTGCTTGGTTAATATCTGCTCCTTTTTGAATAAGCAATTCAACGGTCTCCTCATGCCAAAAACAGAGATTTCATTTTCATTTATCTTCGTTTGATTGATTCTGTAATTTTTGAGTTAGTTCAAACAGACGGTCAAGACGCCTCCAAGATGATGTCACCTAAACGGTTACATGGAGAGATAATATTCCATACTCTTTAACATTTATATGGATCGCCTGATTCTTTTAAATGAGATATCATTGAAAAGGTATTGGAATAGCAGCTTTGAAATTGATAATAATATTATACAGATTACATTACATATCATTTTATCATAGATTGAAACAACTGGAAATACGGTCATGATGTTCACGAGGTCATAATGCGGAAAAAATCACCAAATTCAGCAAAACCAACAAACAAAACTGTTATAGTTTCTATTGGGTTTCCTATTTATACAAACACAACATTTGTGTGGACTACCCGAGATTTTACTATTCCACATACAATTCATATTATGAATTTTGGAAAACTCTTCAATTTATGGGAATCGAGCAAATATAAATATATCGCTTAGATTCATCTGATAAATCAGGAGCAATAGAATGGATCTAAGGGGAAATCACTATTCGTAATTCGCATATATACGACGCATTTGGTGAGGTTTCTTCCTTTGGCGAAATCGCTAATCAAATAGTGCAATACGATGCAAATGTTCGCAAACGAGTAGTTAATATATTTTTATATGTATTCAAGTGAATTTCAAGGCATGTTTTGTTCGTTATCGATTAAATCCTTACCTTAGAAGTAGTTGAATTTAAAAATATACAACAGCAAAATATATCCGCCATCAAATTTGTTTTATTTTTCAACAGTTTTACAATATGAACACTTTATAGTACTCAAGTTAAGACATTCAAGAACTATTTTTCAAACATGGGGTAAAGACTAAGTTAACATGTAGCTGTGCCACTAACATCAATATTTAATAATAATCTATTGATAAATGTGTCATTTGTTTGTCCTTCATAAAAAAAAAAAATCATGAATTATTATTTAATATCCAGCAATTATACTTCCGCCGTCCACTGGAAGCAGTATCCCGGTAAGAAATGATGCCGACTTGTTATCCGCCAGATAAGCGATTGCTGCACTTGTATCCGATACTTCACCAACACGACCGATCGGATATTTAGTTTTGTATTCTTCAAACATTTTTCCAATCATCTCCGAAGGTATTCCAATAGTTTCAAAAATGGGCGTTCGAATCACAGCTGGATTGATGGCATTGACACGTATTTTTTTCGGTGCTAGATCCAGTGCGGAGCATTTTGTGAATTGATCTAAAGCTGCCTTTGACATGCAATATGTCATAACATTTAAAACTGGCTTTAATCCAGCAACGCTCGATACATTCACAATGTTGCCTTTAGTTTTTTCCAAATGCGGCACACATAATTGCGTTAATGTGATCACACTGCGAACGTTTGTATTGAAAATTCGATCAAATTCAGACATTTTCACTTCAACAACATTGTCTTGCATCACAATACCAGCATTATTTACTAACACATCCAATTTTCCGAAATGCTTGATTGTTTCATCGACTATTCGTTCGGCATCTTTTGTCACATCAGCAATAATTGGTAGTGAATCCGGTGAACCAGATTTTTTAATTTGCTCAGCTACTTCATTAAGACGTTTTTCATTTCGGCCGACAATTGAAACCTTAGCTCCCAAACTGGCCAAGTGACGAGCAGCATCCGCACCGATTCCACTGCTTGCACCAGTAATCAACACAACTTTTCCATCAAAACTCATTTTTGGTCTTTATTTACGCACTCTTAACTGTATCAACGATAAATTTGAACTAAGGGACTTGAGCGATTACGCCTAATTTATATCGAAAAACGAATTAGTCCCTTCTCTTTTATACGACACTATATGACGCAGTAACATTAAACTTTGAAGAAAACATCAATACAATCAACATGTTCAAATCGATCTAACAACTACACTTAACATATTCACTTCTTCATGTGTTTGTAATGCGTTTCAAATTTTTGTTCGATCACAATGACTGGTTAGGAATTTGATACATTCAAATTGTAATGCGTTTCAAATTTTTGTTCGATCACAATGACTGGTTAGGAATTTGATACATTCAAATTGTTATTATTAATATTTGTTTTGCCAAGTCATCATTCAAACTGACTGACATGCTCAACATAAATTTGATTTTAGCATATAGCTATTAAATATCGTTGTTATTAGCAACGACATACAAATTTGATATGGGATTGATCGATGGTGGAATTAGTGAAAACCATCATGATTCATCACAACGTCTATAGACTATAGAGTCACTCTATAGTACAGTCATGTATAATTTCATTAAAGCAAACTTTGTATTTGTGTGGATTGGAATTTCATCTGTAAAATTGTTTGTTTTAGATTCGTTCGTATGCATTACATCTGATAAGCTATATCTGTGTAGTTATACCGGCTAGAGGAATAACAAACAAATATTGACAGAAAAATACATGCAATAATTGGATTCAAAATCCACAGAGAAATCAACGACTCTATTGAAACATCCAATTCAATCCAATTGAAGCCAAACGAGCGAAGTTCTAACAAAACTCTATTAGCAATACAGTTGATAAAATTAGGTTAATCATTTTATTGATGAGAAAGGCAATGGACATGATAAACCTTTGTATTTCGTTCATTCATTAACTTTGAGTTCATGAAATCTCAATTGAAATCAAATTCAAGTTTAAATGATTTAATGGGAACCTTTAATCATGTAGCATTATATTTGATTTCAATTTTTCGACTTCGCTTTCAAGTTATTTTTCTATTTGTTTTGTTTCATCTTCTATTTTTTAAATGAAACTAATTAAAACAAAAAGAAACACCAAAATGTAAAATAAAAATAACATTTTAATCAGTTTCATCACATAATGTAGAATACTTGATGTTGCTCAGTTATGTGAACGATACCTAAGACACATTTAAATGTGACAGTCACATTGATAGAGCACGTGTATTGGCGCTCAGTTTTGTTTGTTATCTATTTGAATTGACGAGCTGCGATTCGATTATTTTTTTTTTTTTTGAATTGTTATAAAGAAATAATTCTAATTTTGGTTTATCATGAACGAAACATTGAATATCGTTTCGACAGCAGCAACGCTGCCAAATCAACAGTTTGTACAGTTGCTGAGCGCATTTGAAAATCACCAAACATTCAGTCAAAAGGTAAAACAAATGTATTTATTTCATGAGCTTCAATAATATATTCATATTTTATTTTCTGTTTGAAATGTAGGCGAACAATGAATTAGATGGGATTGTATCGTTGATCACGAACAGTCTAAACTCTAGTGACAAAAAGCACGAAGGACTTTTACTTTTGCGATCATTTTTGGTGCAATGTCAATTGGACATTATTGAACAGAAAGGCAACCTGTGGTTGTCATTGTGTACAAAAATTTGTACACTGAAAAAGCCGGCGGCAACAGTTTGCCTTGGCTATGAAGTTATCAGTGACATTTTAATAAAATCCGTTCACATCCCAGACTTGGGAAAAGCAATCGCAAGTAATTTGTTGAGTAAAATTATTGAAAGTGTAAATGGATTGCCAGCAGAATGTCATTTGGCTGCATTGAAATGCTTAGAAAACTGTATGAAATTATATGCTGGCCCATCAGGATCGTCGCGGGCCATTATTGATCGTTTTCTTGGGAATTTTATTGACAGCACCAATCGAGCATTGGTCATTCACAGCGGTAAATGTTTACTTCAGTTGCAACAAGTCAGAGGTGGTAATGTTCAAGGAACTAGTTTGAAGGGTGCTTGGACAAATTTACAATCACAAATTCTGGGCAGTTTACATGTCATATTGAATAAACTGTTTGCAAAGACAACTGAAAGTTATGATGGTTTCAACTTCGATGAAGATATTTCATCGCTAAAAATGGCCGAATTGAATTTAAGTCCAGAACCAGTTGAAAGAGCCACACAATTGCTCACCAGATTTCGAAATCTGTGCGTTTATCTTCGCATCGCACTGTGGTAAGCTAAATTTATTGTGGATTAAATTCGAAGAGTTTACTTTATACAGTGATTTTATACTTTCAGTGAACCGTTTCCAGTTACAAAGGCCGTTCAACCAGGACTTGTGTTCTCTATAATAGCCCGAGGTTTGGCAGTTAATTGTAATACTTTGTCGAAAAATGGCATCACCGATAACATTGCCATCGGTGCCATATTGCCACAAGTGCACGTATCATTATTTCACTTGTTGGATTCATTGATTTTATTGTAAGTAATGCGAATGAATGAATATGCTTTCATAAAAAGACTTGTGAATTCTGTTAACTCGTGTATTTTATAAGGTTACACACAAATCTACTTCCATTCGCAAACAACATCTGTCAGCTATTCGTTCAGTCGCTGACGTGGACATCATCTGGTAAAGCTTCTGGTTTCAAGCGTCCATACATGTAAGCAACAAGCGTCACATTCTATTGAATGAAGACTTTGAAATATTAATTGTTTCCCATTGCTTTTAGTTCGATAAGACAAGCTGCCTACCAATCGCTTGGACTGTGGTGCAAAGCCACAAAATATGGAAGCTTAATCGAAACTGTGGCTGAAGATGTAATAAAATATATCATTCAAGACATAACACCATACCAAAGTGAAGTCACTTTAAAAGTATTGGCCGGAAGCCGAAAGTACTTGTCAAAAAAGGCTCGTCAAAAGTTGCACAAAGCCCAAAATGATGCATCAAACATTGCTCAAACACACTCAAAATCCTTTAATCCGCACAATACCAAAATCATCTACACTGATAATGGTAATGAGCCACTATGTGAAGCGGCTTTAGATTGCTTAGTGCAAATTTTACACGTAGCCGGCTGCTTCATTAAGCCACTGCATCAAAAGATTTTGCAGGAAAATATTGTGTCATTGTGTTTGACTGTTGTAAGCGGTATTCCGAAGAAATCAAATTTGTACTTCAACACCGAATGTCGCAAAGGACTGTTTGCTGCACTGTATGCATTAACTCAGTCACCGAATCATTTGTGCCCACCGCCAATTCAATATGGAGTTGAAGTTTTTCGAATTGCTCAACTAAATGATTTTAGTGCGGAAATCAGACAGAAATGTAACGAATACTTGAGAGGAATAGAAAAAGTGTTACATCCACAAAAAGAGATTTTCTACTTCCCAACCAATGCAAATGATGTGGCTGATGCGTTTAGAAAGGATGCTGAGAATGCTCGTCAAAAATCGAGCGGTTTGATTGATAGCAGCAATGAACAGTCAAGCGATGATGAGGTAAGAGTTTTGAAATAATAGTCCAATTGATTAAACATCATTTGATGGTTGTACTTTGTCTGATTTAGGACATGGACATCGAAGTGAGCAACATCAATTTGACCACAAAGTCACCAAATCAATCCATAGAAGCAATTTCAACGGTGGAGTCTTCCGAACTAGTTGTTACACAAACGCAACCTACCGTACCAATTGAAGATACGCCAACTCAAGAAGAAGAAAAAAAAGAAGAAGAAAGACAAGAAGAAGCTTCAGTAGAAGCTAACAAACCAAAAGATAAGGGAAAAGTCTCTTCGCCAGCAAAAATCTATGATACATTGAAAATTGTTATCGATGATAATATTGATGAGAAACAATTAGCTTCTCCTGCCCGAAAATCGGCTAGATTGTCAGCAAAACGACGTGACTCAATAACAGAGAGCGAGATTATGATTACAGCAAAATCAGAATCACCAATTCCACGGCGACGATCGACGCGTTTGAGTTCAACTTCATCCCAAGATACACCACCAGTAAAAGTTCGTGAGGAATCCAATATAAAAAAACTTCCAACAATAGTTGAAAATGAAAAAAATACTACTCCAGAGCAAAACAGTTCTGGTGCTGAAAGTGACACTCGTAAATGTGAAGTAGCTTTAGTTGATGAACTAGCCGCAGCATTTGTTGAAGAATTTATTGACTAAATTTTAATATCATTTTTCCATACATGTTTTTCAGAATATTGGATTTTTTAGGAAAATGATTTAAACCAATTTTTGATCTAATAAAATTCAAATAAAAAGAATATAATAAATATTTTGACATAAAACTAACATTGAATTTTCAATCACCACATTCAACTGTAAACGCAACATTATGTTGTAAAACTGAGCTACAAAAGTGACATCTGTCATCGTTGGCTATATCAAATACCAAGCAATCATCGACAACTTCACGCTCATACATCAATATTTCTCTTTCCGGTGGTTCTTGTCAAACTAAAGGTACGGATTTTCTCGCTGTGGAAATAATTTTATTAAATTTTCTTATAAAAATCAAAAAAATTGTATTGTTTGTGGTAAATAATGTTACAATTGCATTAAATAATGTCAAATAAATTCGAGTACACAAGTTAATTTGTGAATTTCAATGAAAAAATCCAATTTTTTTTTTTTGGGTATAGTGAATGGCGTGACATGAGAACGCATTGCACAGACACTGCTGAATACTTCTCACATGTGGCATTATTGTTTACCACGATCTTGTTCGGCGAATTAATTTATTTTGCAAAGTTAATGGGTTTTATCTAATTTTTATTGAATTATTTGGAATTTAATTTCAGATGCCAGGTGTAACAGTAAAAGACGTCGACCAAGCCGCTGTCGTTAAGGCAGTAGGTGAATTCTTGAAAAAGTAAGCATTGAACATAACCTCATTTTTATACATTCTGTGTAAAATATTCGGATGTGGACCGTGTGATTCAGTGATTGTTGTTGTGACAAAATATAATATTCTGTTTGATTAGTTTGATGTATTTTTTTTACATTCAAACATAGTCAAATTCATTTAAATTCGTGCCAAATAACTAACGGTTGTTTTCTGTGTTGTCTTTTTTTCTCTCTCTCTTTCTATCCACACTTAGATCTGGTAAATTGAAGGTTCCAGAACAAATGGACATCATCAAAACCGCTAAATTCAAAGAATTGTCGCCAACTGACCCAGACTGGTTCTACACACGTTGTGCTTCAATTTTGCGCCATTTGTATCATCGTCGCTCAGTCGGTGTTGGTGCCATCACCAAAATCTATGGCGGACGCAAACGTAATGGTGTTCATCCATCACATTTCTGCCGTTCTGCTGACGGTGCTGCACGTAAAGCATTGCAAGCTTTGGAAGCTGTAAAATTGATTGAAAAGCATCCAGATGGTGGTCGTGTATTGACCTCACAAGGCCAAAGACATCTTGACCACATCGCCAACCAAATTGTTACAAAACAAAGAGCCGCAATTAAAGCTGCCGCTCAAGCCGTCATTGTAACCGCATAAACAGATCAAATGGGCCATCCATCCGGTCTTTTTTTGCAATTTTACTGTTTAAATGGCTTAAAAACATGAAATATTTGTAATAAATCCAGATAAAATTCGAAAAAAAAACCAAATCCGAGTGCATTTTTTATTTCATTTATTGGTTAGTGATAGAACATAATACATTTCAGAGGGATGTGACATGGTTTGTGTACATATGCTGCGTATTTGATGTAATTGTTCATGTAAATTACCTGTTTAAAATGTGAAAATTATTGATAAATTTTCTTTTATAAATTTCTTTGAAATGTTGATTGAAAAATTTATCAAAATTGCATTTTTGTATCGAAATTGTCGAAATCATCGAATTCGCCGCATAAATTCGATGGTTGTTCGATGACTGGCGCATGAATTTGCCGTAGTTCCGAATTCGCTCGCTTGACATATCAGCGAAAACAAAAAAAGGCAGTTGATTTCGCGCCTAGATTTGACATCTACCACCTGAAGTACAGACGAATACAAAAGACAATCAAATTAAATATGTTTATTGTGTAAATGCAAGACGATTTCAACGAATTATTTAAATATTTTCCAATAAATAACAACTAATAGCGCATCTTTTAATTGAAACTAAATCGAATTTTATTGAATTAAGTTGTGAAATAATTCCAAAAACGATAACCGAATAATAAAAATGTTTTTGTCAAGACAATAAAACGCGCAACGTGAGAATTCACCCAACCAGCTGCAGCAGCAGCAGCAACTACAGCTTATTCAAGGAAACAAAGAAAAAAAAACCTCAAATTCGATCCAGAACTCACAATCAAAGCGACAAAAATGTTTATACAAGATTTGAAAAACGATTTTTATAACATTCTGCGTGGTAAACGGATTTTGGTGATTGTAAACTATGACATCGATGCAATATGTGCGAGTAAAATTCTACAAACGTTGTTCCGCTACGATCACATGGTGTATTCAATAGTGCCGATTATGGGAATCGCTGGATTGCAACGTGCCTATGCCGAAAACAAAGATGATGTTAAATATGTGCTGTTAGTCAATTGTGGTGTCTGTTTGGATATTGTTGAATTGTTGCGACCAGATGAAGATGTTACCTTTTTTATATGTGATTCACACCGACCGATGGATGTTTGTAATATTTACAGCGATTCTCAGGTAGATAAAAAAAGAAAATCATTCATTCATTGCCAGTTGCAATTGTATCGCATTGCATGTAAATGAAATTGAATTCACTGTTGTGATTCTTCAATTAGATAAAAATTTTCGGCGAACCGAACAATGAGGAGGGAATTCCAGCATTTGATGCTCTATTTCGTGACGATGACAGTGAAGATGAAGAAGACGACGAGAATTCGGATAAAGAGAATGGAGAAAGTTCAAATCGTGCCGATCGTGTGGAGCGTGATATAAATAAGCGACGCGAACTCCGTCAATGGGAGGAGAATCGCAATAAAATCATGTTCGATTACACACAATACAGCTATTATGGCCGAAGTTCAGCGATCATTCTGTTTGAATTGGCGTGGAAATTGAGCCGTGACAGCATGGAGCTACTTTGGTGGGCGATTGTCGGCTTGACCGAACAATTGGTAATGGAAAAAATTGAAAGTAGTTCGTATGTGTTGGAAAGTGACAAAATCCAATCGCATGTGTCACGATTGACAAACAAAGCTAGCGATCAATCAGTGCAATCGGCAATTAAGATTTATTTCGAGAAAGATTTACATTTGGCACTCTATCGGCATTGGAGTGTATATGAATCGTTACGCAATTCAAAATACTCGGCATGCAAACTCAAGCTATGGACATTGAGAGGTGAGAAACGTGTTCATGAGTTGCTAGTTGAAATGGGTCTACCACTAGCACAGGCCAAACAACAATACAGTTCAATGGATATGATGCTGCGCAATGAATTCTATCAAATGATTGAAAAACTGGCCGAAAAGTATCATATCGGTGACATTGTGTACGGTTCATTTACACTTCAGTATGGCTATCGCAACAAATTCTCAGCGGCTGATTTTGTTTATGCAACGATTGCCATTTTGGAGTCAATTAAAAAAGATCGAACACCGGAACGATGCTTTCTTGAAGCACTTGACAGTTTATCACGTACAAACAAACACATACTCGATACTGGCATTGATCAAGCCAAACAATTTTTTTGTGCCGTATTTAAGCTGGTTCAGACTGCATTGCAAGCCAATCAGGTGCGTTCAGCTGGTCCATTTTTGTATTTCATTTTAAACGAAGAAAATACATTCTTTTCATGTCCACATGGTCTATCGCTTTTGGCCCGTTTTCTACTCGAAAGCTATGTATCGGTGGCACGTAGTAAAAAAGCCGCTGAACAAGCATTAATTGTGTGCTGTCCAGTTGATTTAGAAATGGGCATTTATTTGATGATTGGCGTTCCGCCCGTCTGTGAAGATTCACCGAAAAATTTCTTTGGCAAAGCATTCGAACAAGCCGCCATGAACACCAATGCATCGGTTTCATTGGACTTTTTCGAGAGCTCAATCGCCCAGATCAAACAATCTGATTTGACAAAATTCTTGGATGGATTAAGTGTATTACTGAACTGATGCGTTGCGACAATCGGTCCATCGAAAACATCAATGTCGTTATTTATTTAGCATTTTAAGATTTAACTGTAATAATAAATCCAAGACTTAATTTCAATTCAACGTGTTACGAGAAACAGCCAATGGCTTGTACATTTTTTTTCTGCTTTCAAGAATTTTACTGATAAGAAATACAACAAAAAATAGACAATTAAGATTTTCATAAAATTTTGTGAAGTTATTATTTAATGGCTTATTCTGAATTCGACAACTAGTGCTATCTCATTTCAGCGTTGGTCGTTTCTTCAGCTTCTCTATGGTACGGTCCAGTGGCACTGATTTTTGCCGATCCGAGGCATTCAAAGCCTTTATAAAAGACGGCAAATTGTCCAGCACATATTGCTCTCACTTTATCCTCTAATTTAACTACAAGTCCATTCTTTGTTTTCACTAGGGCACATTTTCGTAATTTATGTCCATGTTGAAAACGAAACTCTGTCCTAGCAACAACCTTTCCATTGAACGGTGATTCATCTATCCAGTGTGGTTTATTTGTATAAAATAAATCAAACATCATCGATGGATGATTTGTACCAGCTCCGACTAATATTGTCTTTTGATCTGCCATTTTTCTCACAGTAAATAATTTATCTCTTTGTCCTCCTGCTAAAATCTTTTGTCCAATTGTATAATTGTGAATACCTTTATGTCGCATAACAATTTCACCAGTTTCAATGTTAACAAAATCACCAGGCATCGGATTCACATATTCGGACATAAAATCACTGAATTTTCGTTTACCAATAAAACATATTCCGGTACTTTCACGCTTTTGAGCTATTGATTCCAATCCAATTTGGTTTGCCACCTGTTTTACTTGTGATTTTAGCATTGAACCCAATGGAAACATTGTAGATCGCAATGCATCTTGTGGAATTTGTGATAGAAAAAACGTTTGATCCTTGCGTTCATCAATAGATCGAAGTAATTTCACATCTGAAAAACAATTCAAGTCATTCAAAAATGGAAATAAATTGGTTTTTAATCGGTTATACTTTGTTCAGGTTGAAAATTCTCTAAAAATGGTCCGAATGATGTGCGAGCATAATGTCCGGTAGCTATTGCATCAGCTGTCAAATTTTCTTTAGCATATCGGTAAAAGCATCCAAATTTAATGTATTTATTGCAATAAACATCTGGATTCGGTGTTTGACCACTTTGATACTCTGTTAATATGTTCCTAAACGAAAATCCCGTCAATTTATTTACTCAATGTAGAAGTGTATTGAAAATATCAACTTAATTCTTACTCAAACACATCATTCCAATATTGTTTGACAAAGTCAACACGTTGAATGGGAATTTGTAATTTATCACAGACATATTGTGCATCTTCCCAGTCTTGTTCGCCCGAACAAAATCCAGTCTCATCAACTATATCCCAATTTTTTAAAAATACACCATGTACATCAAAACCTGTAGTTCATACAAATGTAGAAAATAAAGAATTTCAGTCAATTTCAAATGAAACTTTATAAATTGTTGAGTCTTACCTTTTTGCTTCAATAGAAAACCAGCCACAGCTGAATCAACACCACCAGAAATCCCAACAATTACTCGTCGAATCATTTTAACCGGTGAAATTGAAACCACAGCCAATTCGATTTCATGACGATTTGAAAACCAAACACACACAAAAACTACATAACCTCAATGTTTGTTTTATTTACATTTTTTGGTGACAATTTATCACTGACAAGCGAGTGTTTTTTTTTTGAGGAGACCGAACAAATTAACTAGAATTAATAGCTAAGGTAAAAATTATTGCGTCTGTTCCGCATTCATAGTGGTTGTTTCATCTTTGTTGTAGTGCGTGTATGAATGTTTTCGAAGTTCTGTTTGAAGCCGAAAGGAAACACCACAATGGCATCGATACATGTTTGGACCAACATGAGACCGTATATGCTTTGTCAAATCGTTGCTTTGTGAAAATGAACGCGGACAGTACGAGCACGAATATGCTGTAAAAGTTTAAGAATAGACTTAATTAGATTCAATTCAATTCAATACATTCAAATAAAAAAAAAGACTCTTACGCCTTTCTCCAGTATGCGTGCGTTTGTGCCGTTTCAAATGATCATTCGAATAAAATTTCATCGAACAGGTTTCGCACTGATAACGTCGATCTCCAGTATGTATTCCTGAAATGAAACAATCATTTATACACATTCAAAGTAGAAAATTTCAAGTAATTTAACTCCATTGAACATACTCTTATGTTTTTTCATTGAACCCTTTGTCGTGAATGATGAACCGCAAATATCACAAATGTGTTGTTTTTGACCAGTATGAACTAGCATATGAGTTTTAAGTGCTGCTTTCCACTTAAATCGACTAGGACATAAATCGCAACCAAATGGCCTCTCTGATGTATGTAACATTTGATGACTAGCCAGCAAATGAATGGTTTTAAATGATTTTCCACATTCAGCACACAAATGGCCTGCAAGTAAAATATATTTAAATAAATAATTGTATGTTCAGTTTCATTGAAAATACAAATATTTACTCGCGTGATTATCTCGAAAGTGCGCCTTCAGTTTGCGTTCATTGAAAAACACGGCATCACAAGCGCTGCATACAAATTGTTTTGCCTTTTTATGCCACTCGTTGTGCCAAATCAACAGGAAGCGTAACGCAAACTTCTCCGTGCATTGAGAGCATTTATAGGCATTGAGTTTATCTTTATGCATCTCCTGAATGTGTTGCTTGAGTGTAGTCAGCGTATTGAATGCCTGATCACAGTATTCACAATCGTGAATATTTTTTGTGTGTCTGGATCGATGTCGAAACCAGCTATTCAAGTGAACAAATCGCATATTGCATATTGTACATTCAAATGGTTTTCGACTGCTGTCATGGTCGTTCATGTGAGTTCGCAGTTCACGCAAATGGTCAAAGTGTTTCTTACATTCATAACATTCAAACACTTTGTCTTCGCATTGTTGACGACTTTTTCGCTGTGCTGATGACACTGCACTTCGGCTTCTCAACCAGCTAACTCGTTGCGATGGCTGTGGATTTTCCTCAATTATACTATTTTCATCGAAATTTTCTTCTACACAAACTAATTCCGATGCCAGTGTCGGTTCAGTTTTATAACCAAAATTAGTGTCATCGTCAACATTAGCTACGGAAAATTTGTAATCAATCTCACATTTTATTTGTGCCGTATCATCATCAATTTGATGTACGTTTGTTCCATCACTTTGTGGAAATGCTTTCGCAGCTAATTCCTTCAAGAGATATTGTTCACTGGATTCACAAAGGCTATGAAAATCATAGGTTGTTATTAAATTCGCCTGGCAATTTATGCAAATCGTTTTTGGAAGTCCATCTGCATTGCTAATCGGTCGTTTCAAACAGTGTTCCAATATTCCGGCTAAAACCATTCCATCGTAGTCTACTTCAAATAAATTCAGTACTTCATTCGACAGCCGAGTACAAATTCGGCAAACATCCACTGGACAATCGTCAGTTGTATCCATTTTTATGTGGAAAATCACATGAACAATTCTTTATTTTTACATTTAAACGTAGACAATTTTTTGTAAACATCAAGACGATTTGTATTCGCCAAATGTCAAATTGTTGACAGTTCTGCCAATGGCCTGTCAAATGGCATTTGATTGTGTGCGTGCGTGTTTGAACATGAAATTCAATGAAATCATCCATTCGTTGAAATGTCAAAACTAAATTATTGCCAAGTATTCACAAGAAGAACATCAATTATATTTTATTTTTTTTGATATTAGCTAGAAGCTTTAACAATGCCGGTGTATGAAATTGCTCCAGTTGTATTCGATATTGGTTCGGCATATACAAAGTAAGATAAATCAATTTGAAATTTTCTTTAACCACCGTAATTCAACGTTATTTTGTTTTGATAGGCTGGGTTTTGTTGCAGAATCATATCCCAGATCGATAGTACCATCTGAAATAATATCAGGAACATCACCAACCACATCAAAGTCTCTATTCAAATACTCCAATGAATTGGAATTCTATGACCAAGTGGTGGATTTCATTCAAACGCTATTCTTTAAAAATTTATTAGTTAATCCAAAAGAGCGTAAAGTTGTAATGGTTGAGAGCGTTCTCTGTCCAACTGAAATCCGTGAAGTGTTTGCTAAGGTGCTGTTCCGTCATTTTGAAATTTCATCCATTTTATTTGTTTCATCACATTTGGTGACTTTGTCAACGTTGGCCATCGAGAGTGCGATTGTTATTGACATTGGACACAAAGAAGCGACTGTAATTCCGGTGTACAGCGGTGTTCAAGTTTTACATGCATGGCAAGCTCAACCATTGGCCGCTGAGGCAGTACATGATGAAATTAAGCGACAACTCATCGAAAATGGAATCTCAAGTGATTTACTCACCGACGATGTTATCGAAGAGATTAAAGTTCGTACATGTTTTGTGACAACATATGAACGATCACAAAAGTATAAAAATAATGAAGAAGTGACGCCACCACCAAGCGTTGGGTACCCGATTCAAGGTAAAGAAACGATCACCATCACCGGCAAGCTGAGAGAAACAGCCTATGAGGTATTGTTTCCCGAAGATAATGACCGTCTTGGACTGCCGTACATAATTTTGGACGCTATTTCGGCCTGTTCCATTGACATGCGGAAGCCGCTTATTGAAAATATCGTGATTATCGGTGGTACTGCAATGGCACAAGGACTAAAAGCTCGCCTCAAAGATGAACTATTGGCCCTTTTGAAAACCGATATCTACAAGGATAAACTGCACACAAATGTTGTAAAATTTCATAAAGTGCCGGCCAAGGAAAACTTCGCTGCATGGTATTTATCTATTGCATATCAGTATTTGGGTATTTATCGATGCATTTTGTTTTACTAATGACACGTTACGTTTGCTTCTTTTTCAAGGTTGGGAGGTTCTATTTATGGTGGCACAGATATACTCAAGACAAGAGGCCTTACCAAAGAAACATACATGAAATTGAACCGTGTTCCCGATTGGACCAACCTAGAAGATAATCATCGTCCCTGCGGCAATTAAACTATTTATTCCACGTTAAACGTAATTTCTTTATTAAATTTATTTGATAATAAAAACATTAATCATCATTCTAAGATACTTCTGTTGTCACTTTATTCTCATTCTGGAAATGCTCGTACGAATGCTTTCGTAGTTCAATTTGTAATCGAAATGATTTGCAACACAGATTGCACTGATAGGTTTTTTCGCCAACATGTGACCGTAAATGTTTATTTAAATCACCAGATTGAGCAAATGCTCGATCACAATACATACATTTGTGGGCTGGAAGAAGAAAAGAATATACATTTTTATTGACACACAAAGAACAGCCATTTCTATAAATGATTTCCTTGATTTTGACTCACGTTTTTCTCCTGTATGTGTTAATAGATGTCTTTTAAGATTGTAGATGGTTCTAAATTTCATAGAACATAGATCACAGGTTTGCTCTTCAGCTTTTCGATGTCGATGCCCTGAAAAGAGTTTTTTTTTTATAATTATCAAATTTGATCAATAAAAAAAAATAAAAGGCAAAAATATGAATACTTCTATGTTCGTCTAACGATCGCTTGGAGCTCAACGTTGCGCCACACAAATTGCAAATATATTTTGCATCACTGTGAACGTCCATGTGCTTGCGAAGGTCAGCATTGCTGAAGAATCTCTTCGGGCATTTTGGGCATGCAACCGGTTTGAATCCAGAATGTCTGATTGTATGACTTCGAAGTGTGCCCATTGTTTTGAATCCCATTCCACAGGTAGAGCAAAGATGCGCTTTTAAAAGTATTAAATTTTGACATTCAGTTCATGTGATTTTGATTGAACATTTGACAATTTGATTAATTGACTTACGTCTTTCGTCCGAATGCGTGGTTAAATGTTTTGTTAGCAGAAAATTGACTCTGAATCCTCGATTACAAATATGACAAATGTATGGTTTTTCGATTTGTCCGTGCTGGGCTCGATGGCATTCCAACAGAAACACCATGGGAAAGAGTTTCGAACAATCCGGGCATTTGTGTAAATTATGTTGCTCCTTGTGAATTTCCAGATGATCCAATAGGCATTTGGTTGTATGAAAGAGTTGAGGGCAGTAGTCACACTGAACATTTTGTCCTTTGCATAAATGCTGTTCAAATTGTGCCGGTGAAAAGTACATTGAACAAATTTTACATTTGAATGGGGTTGCTTCGTTGTGTCGTTTTAAATGATCTCTTGTGTCTTTGAACGATTTCAATTTGGCTTGACACATAAAACACTCAAAGAGCCGTCGCATTTTCCGATTATGCATTTCTTTTTGATAACTATGCATTTCCGATGTGCTTGTCTCATTCTCTGTTGCTTTTCGTTTGCGTTTCTGTTCAGACGGTAATGAATTCACTAATATTTCGGCGTTTCCTTCACTAAATTCCACTTTCACATGCCTTTGAACATCAACCCCATCCAACGTATAAAATTCGATTGGTTGACTAATTGTCTCATCTTTACGTGTTGATAGCTCATTTTTAAATCGATCTTCGCTTGCTTTCACTTGATTATAAAAATCAAAAGCAATTTCTAGATTGGCCAAACATCGATTGCAAATGTGTGACGGCATTTGATCGGTTTGTTGAACTTTACTCTGTGTACAAATGGCAAGCATATCGGCTAGCATTAATCCTTTCTTTCTAATTCCGAATAAACTTATCATTTTTTCGGAATATTTTCCACACACTCGACATAAATCTTGAAACTTGTCACTACTTTGAAAATGGCTGGACATTTTTCAATTGATTTCTACAAACTATTAAGAGAATTTATCGCAAGAAAATACGATACGAGTATTTTATCGTACGTAAACAGATAAAGCCTTTATCATTAAAAAAAAAGAAAATAAACAATTCCGAAAGTCTATCTGTCATGCATAATGTCAAAAGATTGGTTTGTCAACTCACGCAAGTCACGTGTCAATCACGACCAGACATTTTTGAACCTGCATTAGCTGTTGCAAGACGAACTTTTCAAATAGACAATAACTCAAATTACTTCATTTGATTTTTTTTTTAATGCAGTCAACACTTTTACTTACGAATCTGCTCTAAATCAACACGGTAATGGTTAATAATTGAAGAGTTTTTAACAATAGACAAAACAAAAGATGAAGCAGATCTATATTTCTTCCTCAAATCGGCCGAAAAGAATCCAGAGCCATTTGTTAAGTTTTTTTTTACACATTTGGGCACTTTCATTTTCAATTCTTTTGCTTACATTTTATTTAAATAATATTTTAAATACATTTCCAGACAGATTTAAAAAATTTGAAATCGGTTAGAATAAGTTTGACAACTTATTAATTGCATGAATATCAAAAGGGAATTGCATAAAATGTGTTATGACCAACATGCGGTCAGATTTTTTAATCTATATTCTTTTGACAAATTGTTCCAAGATATCAGGTGATCCGTGATTTTCCCTCAGGGACTACCTCGGGGAACACAATAGGGCAAATAGTACAGTATAATACCAAGTTTTTACGAGTTAATTTCCACTATTATCATTCAATTCTTATTGAAAATAGTGTTTTTAATGCAGGGATTACTATGGGCTGAAAATAGCAGATATTTTCCAAATAAAACAATGGATTCCATTCATAGTCACACTGAATCTTGTCGAGCCACAAATTTTAAGATGTTTGTCGAAGATTTAGTGTGACTATCAATGGAATCCATTGTTTTATTTGGAAAATATCTGCTATTTTCAGTCGAATTTTTTGCAATATCAGCTATTTTCAGCTGCTATTTTCAGATAGGCTGCTATTATCAGCCCATAGTAATCCCTGTTTTAATGGCTGTAATGTTGTTAATGAATTCGATTCGATACTCTGAGTTTTGTTGATATTAACGAAACAATAAGTTAAATATTATTTACATTTGTTAATTGTTAATGTATTTTGTAATCTAATTAGTTATTGAAGTTTCTGAAGAAGAATGTCAACTGATTCGATACTTTGGAATAATTGTTCAATAAAATATACACTAACATTAATTCACTATTAATTGGTAAAACTCAGTTGGAATTGTCAAGTTTCCAAACTTTTTATATGGATGGTAGTGAATAGTGCATATAAGTTAATGTCAGTGTAGATTAAAGCAATTGATTGCATTGGTTTACTTTTTTATCATTTGTTGTTGAAGGTTTTTATGATTGTTGAATATGAAGTGGGACTGCGGCTATCATCACTTTATCATTCATGTTGAGAAAATAACACCCTTGGCCCTATAAAAATCGAAGTTGCACTGTTATAAGAAAAAATTTCTATGATGACATTAAGACTGAATCTGTGTATGCATTTTATTTTATTAATGTTGTCAAGAAGTGTATTTAAGGGCACTTTATACTTACCTAGACGCCCAGTTCAATTCTAAGAACGATTAAAGACAGAGTAACAGAGTAGTAAATATTTTTTAAGCATATGAACATAATTCTTTATTTCAATTCAATAATAAAAGTAATGATTTTTTTTTACAATTCATAACAATAAATTTTATTGCAATTTTTCATATGTGTTGTACCTTACAAAGAGAGACGAGAACAAAGAAAAATTGTAATCGAAATATTGATATTTGATTTGTCTATGTGTGTGTGTGTGTGTGTATTTATAACATCAAACATAAAGATTGTTATTGTCCTAACTGTATACCGTCTAACAAAATGTTCATTTTCTAATTACCATTCATCATTCTTAAGGCAGATTTGACAGGGAGCAATAAAGAACTGTCAAAATAAAACAATGAAATGCTATGCGAAAACGTACAAATAATTAAAAGTTGTTCAATAAATCTGTTTTATATTAAATACAATACTTTTATTTGAAGCATGTCCATATCGAAGAAACTGTTAAACTGTTTGCTCAGAAATAGCAATTAGTACCGATTCAATTTTATCAATTTGATCCCTTGTGTGTAAACAAAAAGTGCATTGAAAAAGCGTGCTCTCTTCGAAGAGATAGAGAGAGGGAGCGCGCAATTGAAAAAGGAAGAAACAATATCGAAACTATTTCATTAGTTTATAGAGTTTCTAATAGTTTTTCTTTTTCCTTCTTTTTTGATTCAGAAAATATGTTTTATTTCAAAAAAAAATTATTGGTTTTTTTTTTTATTTGTTTATGAAAATACGATTTATAGTGGCATGAAAATTGAAATAAATAGAACTGTTTTACTAAATAGTAAATGCTGTGAATAAACTACTAATTTTTATCAATCATTCACATTCACACTCTTTTTGATACTGAATGATACGCTCTTATGTACAAAACGTTTGATTTAATGATTCAATTTTGATAGATTTCCATTTCAATTGCATTTTCAATCGAACTTTTTTATTTTTTTTTTTCATTTTTATTCAATTTTTTTTTATTGTCTGAGTGCATCAAACAGGGTGTTTTCTTTCTTGTTATTTCCGCAAAAAAAAAAACAATTATAATAGACTTTTTTATATCGAAATTTTTCATGGCACTTTTAAATGCCATAAACTGGACATTTCCTTTAATCCCGCGTTTATATTTCTTTTTCATTTCAAACTGCATACGGAATATCGACCTAATAAATCACACTCCATTTGTAAGACTCAGTGTAGTTTCAGTTTTTTTTTTCATTTTTTTTTTTTCATAGAGAAAATGTCTTATGCACTTGGAAAACTATGTTTTCTTTTGTTCACCAAATGTTCTGTTGATTTACTTGTGCCGCCTGTTAATCGACGATTACACAAAGGCAGACTCTATTCATAGCTTTTCCAAAGAAATGGCGTCTCTGGAGCTGGTGCAGTGGAGAATTTATGAAACACATTCGAAACCGTTTAGTAAGTGAGAAATGTAAACTGGTGTAAATGAAATTGTGTCGAGTGGTTTGTAAACCGATTGTGTGCACTTGAATTTCAAGTTTTAAAGTTTTATTGAAATTCGTGTAAAAACAAAAAAATGCTTCCAAAACATTTGAATTATTTGGATCATATTTTTGCTGTAAATGTTTAAGCCAATCTTTTGTGTGTGTGTGTGTCTTGAAATGCTGTGGTCCTGTGTTTGTGAATAGTTTGTTTGTTGTGTGCAAATGTACACCACACATATGTGATGGGGGGGTGGAATTCGAAGCTCTCAAACTAAATCTAAAATTCACCTTAAATACGTTAGTCAGAAGAACAAAAAAAAAGAACAATAAAGAACAAAAAAGTGTATGGAGATAATGTGAAACCATGACCATCAGTGTTCAGTTTGTTTGATGTGCTACATTGTTGGCTAAACAGAATAGTTTGCTTGGGGTATTTAATGTTTAGAGAGTTAACAGTTGAATAGATACGATCAATTCGTATGGTATGTCAAAATCAGAAATACAATTTGATTGTTTTCATAAAAACGACTGGTGTTTGTGTTCGTTTTAATTTACTTCCGTTCTATTCAAAAGTGTATACACCACCAAAAATCGATTGAACGAGCGATCCAATTGTTGCAAACATAAAAGCGTTCGTTTAATTAATGTTCCAATGCGAACGTCAGCAATGTTCATGATGGTTGCTGTCGCTCAATTAACATTACTGCATTGACCGAATATTTTTCACTTTGATCTGTCATTCGGAAATAAAATCCTTGCCCAACTGTGACACAGAAAATTTGCCAAACGAACAGTCGGCACTGTCACCACACTCGTTGAACATTATTTAGATCAAACACTTTTGTCGCAATTAAATCTGAACTGTTGAACATCGATTTTTGGCATCATTCCAACCATTTTTTTTTTGCGGGTTTTGCTATTTATACCAAAATGTAGACTTTTATATGTATAAATAGAATTTTCATGGAATTTTTCCATCAAACAAATCATCATTTGTTGATTTGTTTTAAATACATATTTTAATTTCAAAACGATTATTATTTTAGCTGCATGATTATTTTGTTATTCATATTTTATATTGTTGATAATGTGTGTGTGTGTGTTGTTTTGTTTATTTTATTTGTGATTATGCCATTTGGAGTAGTTAGTAAATATCACATCGAAATTCTGTAAGTTCTGTCAGTAATTTTTTTTCTCGTTTTTTTTTGAAACTGTATATGATTTATAACTGTATATAACACGTTATGGGGGGAAAAACAAATGGTTACCATTCCTTTAATTCTACTACAATTGATTTAAGATAAACTAGATTTTCCATTGATGTCAAGTTTGGTTATTTTAGAGGTGAAAATATTAGTATATAATTAATCTTGTATTAAGACAGTTATTACTACACAGAGAAAAAAAGGTTCAGATTTACCCAACCAAAAGTATAGGAAACTGCAAATCTCTACCGAAGTTGAGAAAATCTCACCCGAATTTTTTTTTTACAAAATGTTTAAAAAATGATTCTTTATGCAGAAAAACAAATTTTTTAAAAAATTCCTTAGGGTGAGATTTTCTCAACTTTAGTTGAGATTTGCTGTTTTCTATATTTTGGTAGAAAAAATCTAAACTTTTTTTTCTCTGTGTATGAACTGAAGAATATCTAGAATTTGTTTGATATAGAGCATTCATTAAATTGTGAATTGTAGTTAATTTATTTTTGTTGTTGTTGTTGTAAGATTCCATTGAATGACTTCATCGACTATAATGTTTATTTATGGGTTGGGGAGAGGTGTTAAATATCGCATTCTATGTGCTCTTTAGTTATCTAAGTTAACAGGTAACAAGAGCATTTCATTTATGCATACATCTTCGTTGCATTCCATTTTGCTTGCTTCACAAACACAGAATTCTTTTCGAAGGAAAAGGGTGCGCGGTTTTAATTTGTTATTCTCTCTATTGGTAATATCTGGATGTAAAAAAAAAACAATAAACAGTAAGCTCAATATTGGGTTTCAGTACAGCTGATCTACGATATGCGAACAATAGAAAAGCTGTTTTTTTTATGTTTGGAAAGAGTCCAAAACTATGGGACAAAGCTGATCTATTGGCGAACATTGTTTTGGATAATGTTCAATTGTTGAAGTGGCATATTATGCGGCAACTGGTCAAACGTATTGTGAAATGTAGTGCTTTTTTAGGTTGCCATTTGCATGGCTGAACCAAGGCTTCGGTAGATGTTATTCGGACGACTGTTTCAGTGGAATGCGTGCGTATAGCTGAAAATGAACGGAGGACATTGGATTTATTATCTATGTATATATTAAAATTAGAGTTTCAGTTTGGGTTTAAATTTCGGCACTCATTCTGTCATTTGCAATAAAAATCTATATTTAAACAAGAATTTTGTGTGACCAATTTGTCTCTGGTTGCAGACTCAGACTATTAAAATCTCATGTTCTTCAATATATTTTCACCCTGTACTGGCAAAATGTTGAAATTCAAATCATCGCTTCGTCCCATTCATAGGAACATGGAAATTGTACACATTGTCATTAAATTTTGTGCACAAGCATCTACTTACCCCTAATAAATTACGCGGAACATAGCCTTCTTTTCCGGTCTCTTTCATTTTGGCCCACCACCATTCACGTTCAGCATCGTCACCTTTGCGTAAAATTACCAGCTGGTCATTTACCTCAAACGAAAGCTCATCAGATTGCTGAGCTTCATATGAAAACACAGCATACACTTCGCCATTATTCATAATACCTAGTTTCTCTTGAATGCCTGCAAACAAATTACATCGAAATTGGGTTTGGTTTGCACAAAATTTTCGGTTGAACGTAAGATTTTATTAAGAAATTTATATGATTTCATTTCTATTCCAATACGTACTGTACAAATATTCAGAGCATCCATCAAAGCCTTCTTCATCTTCTTCGCATTTTTCAGCCGGTGTTTCGTGGTCTGAAAGTGTTGATGCAAATAGACAGGCACCAGATTCCACTAAGAATTTCACCATTGCCAAATTATTGCAACTCGCTGCACAATGTAATGGCGTCCAACCGTCCGAATCTTGAGCATTTACATCGCAACCAAATTCAACCAAAAACCTGTTGCAATTGAAAGAAAAAAACATTTATGCAAAATACCATTTACAATTTCAATTCGTATGCTTTCTACTGCAGCATTTATTTGTGAGTGTGAACTTACTTGACAATATCAAAATGCCCGGCACAGATAGCATTATGCAAAGCAGTAATTCCTTCATCGTTTGCCGCACTCGGATTTGGTACCTGCCATACAATAAAAAGAACATTTAACACATTTAAATTTCCCTAACAAATGTTATTTAAATAATAACTGCAATGGAATGAGATTATGCGGAATTACCTGTGTTGCTGTTTTTTGTACAAGTTCCAATTCACCTTCAAGACTTGCATCCAACAGTAAGGCCAACGGATCAAAACTAACTCGTCGAGTTAATTTCACCTTTGTGCTGTCACTCATTGATGTTTTTGGTCGTCGAATAACTTCATTTGTTTGCGGTACGAGTGTTTTCTCTGCATCGCTGCTAATCGATGACACCGTCGATTTATCATTTTCATCAATGCTACTGCTACTGCTGCCCGATGGAGATTTGGCTTTGTTTTCGGCTATCGAGGATTTTGGAATTTTTGTTTCCTCAATCATGTGACGTTCAATGGATTTGTTCTTTTCATTTTCCGGATATAAAAGATTTGATGGCATTTCGATGCGTCGCGATGAGTATTGAATTGGTTTAATGCCGGATGCAAGCGATCGAAGCCGTGGTTGCTCTGAAAGTGGCTGCTTTTTAATAGTCAAGGGTTTGGCTTTGATGGGAAAATCGATATTATGCGCTTGAATATGCGAACCGATTAACTGAATATGTTCGATATTCAATTTTTCATTGACGGTCGCCTTCTCAGATTGACCAAGTGTCGTCGGAATGGTTGCGGACAATATGGTTCGATTCGTACTGGCAACAGATGAACCGCTACTTGATGTAGGCGATGATTCATTACTGCTGCTGCTGCTGCTGCTGTTGCTGCTGTCATTAGATTTATTTGGTTTGGGTGGCAAGGCTGGTCGTGATTTATCCGCTGGTTCCGATGTTGACAAGATTGGCGTTGAATTAATGTTTGGCGCAACAGCATGAACACGTGGACTTGGTATGGTCGATTTAACGGAAGGTGTTATTGATGTGGGTGCGACGCTGCTTATCGGCTTTCTCGGTGGCACAACCATATTCCCGGATTGAATTTGGTGATGTGTTCCCGAATGTTTTGATTTTTGCCCAGTTTTACCATCCAAACGTTGATGACAATTCATTGAAGCACTTACCGAAATGGCCGTAGACGATCCTGTTTTATTTATTGCACTCAATAACTCAGTCGGCGCAGATGGTCGCTGCAAACCAGATTTTGGTCCTTTTGTATCCGTTTCGTGTTCAACTTTAAAACTGTCACATTCATTGGAATTGAAATTTGCTACAGATTCAACATCATCAAATGATTCCATGTTCATTGCAATTATTTTGCCGGCTGTTGTTGTTGTTGTTGTTGTTGATGCCGTGCTTATTGCCACACTTGATATGCTGGCTGGCGTTTGACTACACTTGGTCGGTCGGTTGATATTGTAGGATAATGTGTGCGATTTTGTATCGGGCTTCGTTGATGATACAAAATCGGTGATGTCAGCATTTCCGTTCAAATCAAAATCCAATGAATGCTGTTTCATGTGCAGCATTTGTCGTGCCAACTTTGTTTCGTCACTTTCCGGGAATGGAATGTGATTTACATTGACATTTGAATTGCTGTTGTGAGTATTGTTGGCATTTTTTTGGTTGTTGGATTCTTGTAGATTCAATTTTAAATTTGCCATGTCTTGCTGCATTTTAGCATGATGCTTCTGTTTGTTCACCATCGCAGTTGGTTTTTGTTGCGGCATATGAATGTACGGTTCAACAGCAGCCACATTTCCCTTTGGTATGATACGCTGTGATGGATACACACTGTGCGACGGTCTAAATTAAAAGAGATTGAACAAGAAAACGACAACAACCATGTTTTTAATGAAAATGAAAATTGAAATTGGGATAACGTACGTCGGTGGTTGAAATTAGTGGAATGAATCTGAAACAGACAACGCACCACTAAGCAACCGAGCGTTTGAGCAACGGGGCAACCGAGCATCAAGCATTAGTACATGTGAAATGTGCATATGTAAATGCGTACAAGCGTACATCATTGTACGTGTCCATGTGAAACGTATGCCTGCATTTTGGTTTTAACATCATAATGTGTTCGTCACAAAAATGCAAATATTTTCAACTAACTCAAACTCACCACCAAGAGACGGAGAGCGAGAGAGAGAGAGCGAAAATGATATGTAGTAAGCGTGCCTGTATGCCTGTGTGTGTGTGTGCGTGCCGATTTCTACATGTTTTTGATACTTGTTGAAAAAGATTGAATAAATTAACTTACTTGTTTGCTGCTGCGGCGGCAGCCGTTGAGTTGGATTGAGTGTTATTAACAAACTGCAAAACCACTCCATTATTGTTTGTATAGTTGATATTCTCGGCATTTTGATGATTAAATTGTGACGATTGCAGTTTTTGTTGATGTTCCGTTTGATTTATCTGATTCATGAGATGCAACTGATTCGCTTTCATTTGATTTTGATATGCTTGCGTTACATTGGCGGCTTTCTTCTTTTGCAAACGCGATTGAAGCTCATAGATTCGTTGATCGACCGACCGTAATTCAGCTTGACGCTGATGCAGTGCTTCGCGCTGCAAATGTAAACGTGCATCCTGTTGCAATGATAACTGATTGCGATACTATTTTGTGAAGGAGAAAAATAAAAACCGGAAATACAAACAATGAAAAACTTTTTGCGTTAAACATGGAATTCGGTCTTATATTTGTATGAGCGAATTTTCATAAAATTTAAATTAAATTTTAAATTTATTCAACAAATTCGTTGCTTTTAGTTTTTGTTTCGTAGACAACTTTTCAGCATAATGCTTGTTTATGATATGTTGATTCAGATTGAAATTCCCGTCGAGACAAGGATTTCAAATGAAATAAACTGAATGCAATTTAAATATGTTTTGTGCATTTTTAATAAAATGCCTTCGCATATTGCAATCAAAATGATATTCTGGTCCGAACTAAAACAAAACAAAAAAGAACCCATTCAATTGTTGTCGTTCAAAACATTGAACAATTTTAGCAGTGGAAAAAAAATGCATTTTATTGTAAAAGAAGTAAAAGGGCATCCATATGCATGAGGCAGAAAAAAGTTATGTCTTGTAAATGAACATCAACTTTTCCCATTTCAACAATATGTGCCATTGTTTAGAAAAACGGTTGGTTTCCATGGTATGGCTGGCGTTGGAAAATTGTTTCCATAAAATTACTTGTACTTTAAACAATTTCCGTATATTTTTTTTTTAACTTGAAATTGTGTACTCTCAATTCTACAGTGTGGGTTGATTTTCAAACTATTGGTTTACTGCTTTTCCACATAATGGTCTGCATATCAACGTATACCGTTTGCCGCCTCTTCGACCAATGGATTTTTTTTTAACATAAGGTACAAGTGAATCACAAGCCATCAACACCACCATCAACATATGAAAATGCTTGCTGTTCTCAAGTGTAGAGTACCCGAAATAAAGTAGGAAAATTGCACAAAGCAAAGTAAAACAGCCATGGCACTTGACACATTAAGCGACAATCACATTTTAAATGTTATGCTTATATTTTAACCTCAGCTGTGTTTAGTGTTCATGGACTTCCGAGAGACAGTTAAGCATACAGTGGAATGCAATTGCAAAGAACTAAACACTTTCACATGGATCACGAATTTAATGAGAGGGTGAGCAAGCGAGAGTGAGAGAGGGAGAGAGTGGGAGAAAGCGAGATAAAAATTGCACTCCAAACCGGTATGTCAACTAGACACTTAACTACGTAGCCTTGGAACGCTTATTGGATTAGGATTAATTCCGAGAGTGCCATGAGATGAAAGTCATTTACATTTTGCACGGATATTTTCGGTATTTTGTCGCCCAGCTCAAGGAATGCCCGGTGACATTTCGAAGTAATTTTTTTTTTTTTTTAATGTTGTGATCCATTTACGGAAATATGCTACATTATAAAACTTTCATTCGTACCAATAATGCGCTTGGCAGCACGGAATGTTTTTCAAATGTGAAATTCAGTAGAAACTTTTCTGTGTTCATGTTCATACTGGTATATAATGTTCACCTTTATCATTTTGGTATTACCAAACAACAATTTGAAAAGTTGTTTTTTTGTTCGGCCATTATCAATAAAATAACAGTCACAGCTTATGTTGGGAAAATAAAGTTTTGTTTGCAAAATCAAGTGGAACAAGAAAAAGATTGAAGAAATTGTTGCCATTTATCAGTACTGTCCAGCAACAGTTGAACACAATTTCAACACTGACATAAGCTGCATGTTCAGAGCATATTTTCTCTGCTTTTTTTAATTGAATTGATGATAACAAATTGTTTCTGTGTATACAATTGCTATCTCGTACACATGTGCTGTAATGAAATATTTGGAATGAACAAACATTTTAATATAACAGTGATATACTCTTTGTAAATGTATAACATTAAAAACGATTGACTTGACTGAAAATATTTACCTCGATTGTTTTTTTTTTTTTGTTGCAAATAAAGTGCGATGCAGAGAGATGAATATCAATGTTTCGAGCTTTTTTTTTTCTTTGTGCAAGCTCATTCACATATTTATGATATAAAAAAAAGAATGGACAATAATAAAAAAAAGTTAAAATTTGTTTTCATTCACCTCTTCTGCATGAGCACATCAACTGAATTCAATTTTATGTTAAGTGGAAAATTATTGTGCTATTTTCGTGAAAATACTTGACTTAAAAATATTTAAAATGAGCAATTCAGAACTCCCAACTATATTTGTTCAGCTAACGTTTTTGTCCGACCGCTGAAATTTAAACAACGTATTAATGGAATAAATTTAGCCAACGTTTATTTAATTAACGTGTTCCATTTATTCTCGTTTATTCTAAATACAGGCTGTTAAAATTTTGATACAATTGGATAATCGCCTCTATTAACTGCACTATCAACAAGGAATAATAGCGATTCATTTGGGTTTTGTGTTGGCAGAGAAAATATTAAATATATAAATACAATTATCAGTTCGTTTTTTTTTCATCTCGTTTGTACACAGTTCCCCGGCGACAGTGCATGCCGAAAGAGAGATGAAAGGCGGAAACATGCTACATCCGTTGAATATGGAGTGCGAGCAGTATAGTAAATACACGAAATTGCATTTTCCAGCTTATTTTATTCATTACATCAACTATAGATTGGCAAATGTTATTTTCATTTTATGAATAATTAATAGCAGTGTGGACTTTTAATGAAGTTGTCAGTTTATGAAAAGATCTACTGAATAGATGAAAAGACATGAAAAGCAGCAAAAAAAAACACACACACACACAACAAAGAATCGGATAGAATGCAAACTTTTTTTATTTCTGTAGTCTTTTTTTTCTGCATTTTTTCGCAGCAACAAATTCAAAACTTTATCCAGATTTTTGGTGTTGCTGGTACATCCATCAATTTATTTCAAGTACAAAATGATGAGCAGTGAAAACTCTGGAAAGTCAATTGTATGGCATGTATTTTCGTTTTTTTTTTCTTTTTGCTCTAGAAGAGAATGAGAAAATGTGGATGGGAAGAAAAAAAAATGGAGAAAATCTTTTTGCGAAAAGATTTGACATTAATTGGTCATTTGCTGGTTACGTAATTTACTCGGACAATGTACGCGAACATGATAAGTTTTCAAGCTTCATTGTTAATCATTTACGATGGTGATGTGAAGCGCTATACAACATTTAGCCATTGCAACTGCTCAGTGCTCAGTCACCATCCATAAAAAGAAAGATTTCTCATCAATTTCGTATTAGATGAGCATAAATGGGTTTCTAATGAATTTACTCAAATGAGTAGAATGTTCTATCTTTACAAATATGTTCAATGATTCATTTAAGCTTTATGAAAAGTGTCTTTGGTTTCTTTGTTGTTGTTGTTCATGAAACGCATTTTCTTCCATTTATAAAATGATCCACACAAAGACATCAGTACACTGATGATGCAAGCATCTTCAACTTTGAGATAGTTGATTTTACATTGGTATTGTATGCAAGTTTCTCTTTTGATGGTTAACAATTCTGTTGAGTTACCAAAAACAACAAATACTTTTTGATTAGAAAATGCTTGGAATGGCTTTGATTTGGAGTGCAAACAATTTTATTGGACATACAAATTTGTTTTGACTCAGTGTTAACCGATTTTCTTAAGCCATATTATAAAATTAGAAAGCCATTTTGTATCTTCTTTAATATTTCAGGCAGCAATAATTGAAACTCTTTATACCATAATCCTTTTTGAAAAGTGAAATAGTGAATAGTGATTGATATTTCGATGAAATGTACTGAAAAGGTCAACAGACGCATGTATATACATACCAACCAAACCGACTCACATTGTGTGTCGTATTCCGGTGTACGACCGAGAGAAATGGGAGAGAAGGAGAGAGTATTATTTTCGGTTCGCTGGCTTAAATACGAGCCATTGCTTTTGCTGGTAGTATTATTCTTGCTCATTGAGAGAAGGGTGAATAATGGAAAAGCGTTTTATTAAGTGCATTAACATTTAAATTGGAAGCTCCAGTTAAACAATGCTAGCAATCCTGAATAAATAGGTATATTAATTTTATATCGATGTGGTTCCATCATACACTCTCCTTTCAAATGGCTCAACGACGTGAATGGCTCGTTTGATTGCTTTACGTTCGCATAAATATCGTAAAGTTCATTTGAATTCAAGAGAATATTGAATTGGAAATTCCGCTGAATATATTATGCAGCATTTGATCGGTTTGCATTGAAATTCAACTGAACAACATTCCAGGCCTGATCGATATGAGTCCAATGAAAATTACATCAATAAAATCGGTTTTGCATATTTTAAACGAGTGCAAAACTTATGCTTAAACTTTTTCCAAAGGTTTGATTAGTGATCATTATCACATAAAGAAAACTGTACTGACGAAAAGAGTCAAATTTCGAACATATTTCCAAACCATTGATGAAAATTGATTTTTCCACGTTGAATCGATGCCATCGTTGTGTGAGGACAAAAACTTGTGGATAGGTATCGATTTACAAAATGATTAAATAGTCTACACCAATCTGATTGATGAATTCCACATAAATCAAGAGGCGTCGAGAAATAAAAAGTTTAAAAATGAAAATAGTCTAGTTGTTTTTCGACAGGCGATTTTTGTAATGAATGATAGAGCATGCACGAATTACGCATTGATGTGTTTCAGGTCAGTTTTCATTATAGGATTCATTTTATTTAAATGATTGATTGATAATTTTTGTTGAACGATGGAAAACTTCAACAACAACACCGAAGACATGAGAAATTAAAATCATGAACAGTGGAAACTATTTTCAAAGCTTCTGCTGAATTAATTGGAATTTGGAAATGTCCGTTTGAATAAATCAGCCGCTTAACAGGTACTCTTTTAATTATTGACTGAAGTTTGCACATTAGAAAGCTGTTTGAATGCATTGCTTTTGATTAATTTATGGAAGGAAGTCTCGTGTTCTAGGTCCACTGATTCAAAAATTCATGGAAATGAAAGCTTTTAAATAGAATAACACATCGAACATTTCTCCACTCAAAATCGATTTTTCCAAAGGTTCAACGTTTCAATCTTGGAAAATCAACATTTTTCGGTAAATAACTTCAGCAAAACAAAAACAAGTGGTCAGTTCATTAGTTAGTCGTAAATGAGCAGTAAAAATGCGATATTAATCAAAATATTGACCGTACTCTGCAGGAGTGCAGGAACATAAACTAAAACAATTTAGTTGATTGCATCGAAAATATTGTTTCATTCATATTTCGAATATTTAATTAGAAATAACAGAGAGTAAAAATCTCATAAAGTAACATTTTGGATTCAGTTTCATGTTGTGAATGTTAATATGAATGTTGGACAAAACGTTGGGGGCTAAATGAAGGACGCGACGTGATTCATGGTGGATTCATGCTGCAGCTATCTACACGTAACTACGTGTGTTCTGGAGGGTCGTGCACCAACAGTTGAATGAGGCCATCCAATTAGAATATTTCATATTTTGTGCGTGCCCATTATATTATTGTTGTGTTTTATATGTTTGTATTTATTATTAAAAGCTTTTTACCAGCAAATTCGTATCTCGTCGTATCTATTGAATGTTGTGACTCATATAAATTAAACTATGAATAACGTTTATCAGAGGACAAACGATACAATAACAATGATATCACGGACAACATTTTTCACAACTGTATCGAAAAGGTGAATGTTTTGTGGCAATTTGCTGTGATAGCAAATAAATAATTTATTGATTAAACGTTCAAAAATAATTCAATGTTGTTGTTTTGTGGTGAATGCATTTCATCGTTTATTGAAGCATATTGAAGTGGTCTATAAAATAAGTCTTGTGTACATTGTATAACCGTGCACAGTGTACACTGTACAGTGTGCTGGCCTAGGGGGTAATAACGAGACATTTTCGATTGGATTTTGAAGAATAATAATAATACATGTGGATTTGATATGATTTGAATGAATACGCGTGCATAATTGTGAATTCCGGTGAATTCTGGTGAAATTTTGGTATCATAATGTCAAAATTCACACATACAAACGCAAGTGCCGCAGTGCAGTAGCAATGCACATACTTCGCTTATTCTCGTTCAAGTAAGTAGTGGAGCTGTTACCACTAGTGGTACTCTTCACACTTATGAAAAACTGCTATTATAGTGGAGCTCTTCACACGAAATCACTAAAATTCGTCAGATTCACAAATATTCACCGATATGCACTGAATTCACTGAATTCAACATCGACAATTATGAGGATTTTTTGTGAATATGAGTGAATTGGAACGTTTTTTTGGGATTTTTGATAGATTCCGTGAATATGTGTGCATATTTATGAATAAAATGAATGTTATTACCCCCTAGGTGCTGGCTTCACGCTATACACCGCAATCGTTGAGCTTTTATTTATTTGCTACTTCGAAGGGTTGGTTCGTGCCCAATGTTTATGGCGGGCACAAATTTCAAGCCTCGCAAACAATCGATAAAGCGTTCATGTTTCAGTGACATTTGCATGTCTAATGATCTAAAGTCAAAGGTATCGTACGTGAGTATAAATAGAAAAGTACATTGTACATGCACATATACAGTTTTGTACATATGCAAAGGCTGTGGATAATGGCCATAATCTTTTTTTAGGGTATGATAATTTTCCACATCGACTTCAATTTGTGGAAAAGTTGAAAATATTTGTCAATGACAGAAATGTCATCAATTTTGTTTTTTTTTTTTTGTTGTTGTTGTTGTAAATTGTAATTTTTCAGAATGAATAATGAATTAAATATTTATAGATAATTCATAAAGCATAAAAGAAAAAATCAATTTCCTTGTTCCATACTGTGGATATGTGGTGTCCATTGTATATGACAATTGACTTGAAATGGTCCATCATGCAAACTCAAGACGATAACAATTGAATTAAAGAAGGAAAAGAACAAATATATGGCCATGAAATTCCGTATTCGTTTATTTTCTTACCATTAATTCGCGTCGTAATTTATCAAGTTCACGTGCAGCTGGTGTCGTGCTGTTCAAATGTTGTTGAATATTGGTCGTCCCATTATTAGTACCGTTGATGCCCAAACTATTTACCGAAACAGCAACATTAGCCGGATTCAATGCTGTTCCAGATGTTGATATTAAATTCAGTGGACCACGTCGATCTCGTCGCAATTCTTCCAGTTGTTTGGTGAGCGCTTCGACTTTTGCAACAGCCACACTCAGCTCCTTTTCTTTTTCACTGAATAAAGCACGAATCGAATCGAGGTCATTGCCTGTATTCAGATTAAAGAAAACAAAAAATCAAATCGGAAATAAACCAAAAAAAAAAAAAAATAAATTCAGTAAATTGAAATTTCAACAACAATGAAATAAACATTCAAAATAAAGATTGTAACTTGCAAATAGTTCAGAGAAAATTGGATTTCTTTTAATGGCATGCTCGCACCTTTAATGCACGTCAACACATTATTCAATTGCAATAAACACGATGCATCCACCATGCATTGACTCGGAATTCGTTTGTATGAAATTACATTTATATAAATTCAACATCGTAAATCTTCATAGAAATGTATTTAGTTGCAGCAATAAAGTAGCAGATGCATGGAAAATAAGCAGTTCTGCAATTTTTAAGCTGCAGTCGATGAAAAATTAGTATAATATTTTTCAACATTTTCAACTGAACTCGAAAAACTAATTACAACCAAATTCAACATGCAACGAAACATTGAAAAACTAATGCCATTTGCGCACGGAGTCAAACAACACTTGCAATCCGAAATCAACTGAACGATGAACATCTTGTTTGTGCTTTTTTTTTCTTTTGAAATGTTGTGTTGTTGCTTTTCATCATTTTATTTAGTTGAGTTTCAACGTGGTTAAATAGAAGCAAATATATTCCCTGAAAATTCATTCAATTTCCTTCATATCACTTAAGCTCGACTGGCGCTCCATTTTCACACGTACGCATGAACGAATATTCATAGCGTCACGTACGCGTTAAGCTTATACTTATTCAACCGTGCTGCTATTGCTGCTATTGCAGCTGTTATAGTTGTACACATCGAGAATGTATGGCGTGACATCATCACACTATTTATTTGGTTCGTGCTGGTGCCGCCAACAAATCACATGTAATATATGAAAAGTGGTCGCATAAAAACGGTTTTCGAAATGAAGGTAGAGAAAAGAAAAATACCAAAGTAATAGACAACGTTATGAAGCAACAGCAAAGACATTGACAGAATGAATAGTCAAGAATCCACTAAGCGGAAGTGGCCAAGAGCTGCGGTATAGTTTTTTTTCTTCTTCTTCTTCTTCTTCTTGTCAATGTAACCACAGCTGTGTGCCGCTTGGCTATGGCTGATTCACTAATTTCCAGGATGAGCGAGCACATTTCTTGCCAGCACACTATTTTCCCATGATAATTTATGTTCAAATAATTTTCCTTTAGCACTGTTGGCAGCTTTTTATATATCTCTATTTTTTGGTTCCTTCATTCTAACGTCGTCATTCTCTTTCATTTGACACGTTTTGTGTGACTTTCATTTGAACCGTTGGTGTTTATCACACAAATCGATTTTTACGCTAAATCAATGAGACAATCAAATGTCAATGCATACTTAGCTTATCGAGCATGATAATGAATTCTGTGGAAAATTTAATACAGTCATTTGTGTTAGCGAATTCATTCATTTCGTTTTCACATGATTTCAACATCATTATTATTTTGTTTGTGTATAACTTTCGCGTCATCAACAATTCATTTCCATTTCCATGTTTTTTTTTCTTTTTAATTCACTTTGGTTTTTTAAAAGCGAATACAAATGTGTACAAAAAGAAATCTAAGCTATACAGTATTATTCACAAAGTGTGTGGGGTGCGAAAAAAAAACACGTTAAAATTCGCTTCTGATTGTGACATCAATGTAGTAGAACATTCTCTTTCACCCAATCAACTTGAAATGCATTCATCGATAAACACTTTTAATGAAGAAAAAGAGGGAAATTCAACTTATCAGCAAAGCATTTGTGTAATTAAAAAGTTGTGTCATTAGTGCTCTGGCGCACAATCTCTTGCATTCTCTCGCTCTCCCTATTTTGATCAACTTGGGACCAAACTTTATGCTTCGCATAAGCGCTTTTTTTATTTGATGAAAAGCGACAGCCAGTACAACAAGAGAGAAGACGAGCAACAACAACAAAAAAATACACGGGCAAACTGGCAACAGCACCGTTTAACAATGAGCAAGGGAAGAAGAACCGTGTTAATTAATCCATTTAGAATAAAAGGAAACGAAAAATGCTCGCGCTAATGCAAAATAACATGGACACAAATTTACGCGGAGAATAGCATTTAAAAGATTGAAAACGATTAACAATTGAATGAAAAACGACAATTTTTCGCTTAGCGCAAGAATTTCAGATTTTCGACTGAAATTGATTATTAAGTACATTTAATGCGATTTAATGGCAAAAAATAAATAAAATCGGAAAAAGGCGTAAAAATGGCTGGCCGCCATTTGCCTGAAAAGTTTTGAAGGGATTTTGAATGGGAAAATGAAAAGCTTACATCAGCCATCTCCGGGAAGTTTTTTGAGAGCGATTTTTGTTTTATTCTTTTTTTTTAGTAAAACACTTATAATGCTAAAGTCAGAACGAATTGAAGAGACATTTTCACCGCTTAGCCAGTATACTTTCCGTGGATGATAAATTATTTTTTTGGGATTTGTGTGATTTAGGATTCATTTTCATAGCTTTTAATGCATTTTAAGCCATAGACCAAAAATATATTTTCACTTTTTATTTCGAATACAGTTATAACTCGTCTTTTATCAACCATTTTTCCCACTGACTTGATATATGGATTATTCTAGAGATAAATATGCATGTATCGAGAAATCGCACCCACAAAAATTCGATTTTAATTATTTACATTGCTCCAAAGCTACCACTCCTTCTCGTATAACGTTTCACATATCATATTACATGTTACACAATACGAAAAAAAATAAACTCCAAACATCCGTTGAATTTTGCGTGCCATTATTTTGTTTTTAGCTCAAAAAGTATTCCAAACATTAGCACTGAAAGCATGATTTTATGCGATGTCTTTATCACTCGTCGTATTTTGTTGCTCACTAATAGATTTTTCATGGGTCATTTCAAAGTTTTTATATGTTAAGCTTTTCAATCTTGTTCCATGCTGATTGTCTCGTGTTTATTTTTTTTTATTTAGTTTTTCTCCCTTAAAACTTTTATTGTCCCTCGGTTGTTTGTCTTTTTACCTTTTGAAGTAAATAATGATTTCGAATCGAAGCGATGACATCAATGGGAACACTGACATGGCCAAAATGACAAAGTTTGAACGAACATGTGTCACTATGCTCATGGGTCTATTTGAATTTGACGGAGTTTCTGTTGTGTGTTTGACACGTCAGAGAGAGAGAGAGAGAGAGAGAGAGAGAGAGAGAGAGAGAGAGAGAGAGAGAGAGAGAGAGAGAGAGAGAGAGAGAGAGAGAGAGAGAGAGAGATAGAGAGAGAGAGAGAGAGAGAGAGAGAGAGAGAGAGAGAGAGAGAGAGAGAGAGAGAGAGAGAGAGAGAGAGAGAGAGAGAGAGAGAGAGAGAGAGAGAGAGAGAGAGAGAGAGAGAGAGAGTAGAGAGAGGAGAGAGAGAGAGAGAGAGAGAGAGAGAGAGAGAGAGAGAGAGAGAGAGAGAGAGAGAGAGAGAAAGCATCAAGAAGAACGAGAGTGTTTATCTTTGTTCGTTCAATATAATGTAAGCCACCCACTTGAGTATAACACGAACGTCCACTGGAATATCACCAACATCATTTGATGGACTTGTTATGTGATCAATATGTACATGAACAACAATTCAATAATATGCCGGCTGTTATGTAGGGAAAATGGCTCTCTCAACCAGTTTGTATGCACGTATTGTTTGATGAAACAATAGCTTGAAGCAATATGATCGCCACCATCATGGTGATAATTTAATAGAAGCGATTAATTGAAAATATCAATTCAATTTTCAAGTTTCAATTTGCACCAAATGATAAAGGGGCTCGAATTATATTTTCGGTTTTTGTAACCATCTCTTGGGCCTTATTCCCATTTCAATACTAATTTCATGTCATGCAATTTGAATGATGGCATTTTACTAGTAGTTATATTTGTATTTTCTTTTTGCTTCTTTAGCATTGAGTGCTTGCCGTGTACAAGTACATTTTAGTTTGTACAGTTCACAGTGTACACCAATAAAGTCCACATCGGTAACGAAAACATTTACAACTACATGATCGATGTGACGGCGTTTGTCTGTGTGATTGTGATTGCGAGTGTGTGTGTGTTTGTGTGCACTATATTTTCTTTTAATTAACGATACAACACCTATTCATGCCATTCATTATGGGTTTTTGTCTCAGAGAACATCAACAAACATTTGTGAGTGCCATAGAATGATGAGTGCAATGCAATCCAATGCATATGAACACTGAACAGTGAAGTATAGCTTTCAGCTTTCCATATTTATTATTTTTAGGCAAAGTGCATCCGAGAGAGTAGAATGCAGTGTTAAAAGCATTTTCAAACTGTGACATATAGTATATGTTACATATTTGGTTTGGTGGGACAAATGAAAGCGAACTCCACAATATATATATGTATATGTATATGTATATGTGAACAATGCCTCGTTGATACAGCAATTGTCGGCATTGTGTCAGTGTCGCTTCCATCCAACACTAACAGTCAGCCGAGCATATGTGAGCACTAAATTAAATCAGTTCACTATATGGAATAATTTGCATCTGTATAAGTTGCTCTTCGTGCATCTCTATTGGGCATTCTCGCACAATCTTTCTTTTTTTTTGTTCGTGCCTCAACCGAAAAGCCTAGGCTCGTTCACCATATTTCCGTTGCAATTTCATACGATTCTGCATGTATGCACGTTCATTAACGATATGTAATAAATGAAATACCGTATACTTTTCAGCCCATTCACACAACACTTCTTCAACCTAAAAACATTTTCCATCATTAAAAGAGAAAAAATATGCTTGAATGAAGATACTTAAGCTTATTCTAATGTACAGTGCAGATTGAAAGTAGTAAGGTAAATGCTGGAAAGACAAGCGATGGAGGACTCTTCTTGTAACCCACTTTAAATTTGAATCTGTTTTTTTTCTAGCTTTGGATTGTTTTTCTGTTAAGCATTTGAAATGTTGCTCATACACCATCGACTTTCTCAGGATGATCTAAATTCTTTGAATTTTTTCTCTCATTTATGAGAAATTGAATGATTTTTGCTTTGAACGTTGAACAGAAACAAAGTTATAAATAAATACTTTATGCAAAACTCAAACCCTATGACTTTTGGCAAGAGCTGTATATGACATTTATATGAAATGTGTACTTGCAATCAAGAGCACTGCTTTGCCTTTATTGTTTTGATTTGAATGTAGATTTTTTTTCATACCTGCAGGTGATACTTTGAATCTTGTCGTTAAAACTATGCCTATGTCTGAGCGCACCATAAAAGTGTGAGCACGTAAACCATTCAAAAGTCCAAACATCAACAAAACGCGCAATTATTTAGCGAACAACAAACAAAAAACACGAACAAAAATACGGTATTTTTGCCATTGGACGATTTGTTGGTTTTTTCTCGGCATTTTGTTCGTTTGGTATTTTGTGAGTAATAAACCAAATGGGAGAGCATTACAAAAAAAAGTGACAAAAAGATTTCTGGAAATTGTGTGTGTGTGTGTGTGTCAGTTCTGTGCATGGTCGGTGCTATTTTCAATAGAAAAGAATTCCTTTTTTTTGTTTATTCTGAGATAATGAATCATATCATAAATCGTTGTCGTTTAAAGTGTGAGTTGTCATCGCATTGTGCGTTGTGTTGGGATGCCCTCTCTTCGACCTGATTTCTCACCTTTTGAGTATAGCTTCTGCCATTCTCTCTTTCTCCCATCTTTTGCCATGCAATCTAAAGCCAGTATTTATTTGATACTATCTTATCTTTTAATAATGTCATATAACTTTGCAACATGCTCCGGCAGCAAAGTGAATGAAAATAAATTTTCATAATGCAATGGTTAAAGTCAGATAAATTAAAACATATATTCCGTTTTTTTTTTCAGACGGAAAAGAGCTTTAGTTCAATGGAATGCAAATGAAAAGTGAAACAGCAGGAATAAAGTTATATTAATACGATGATTTGAATATTAAAAGGACAAAAGCACATTGTTATGGAATGGCATTTATTCAGTACATTGTCGCAAAAGCTCACTGTAAATGTTCGACTTAATACCGCTGTAAATGTGAACAGCAGCAACAACCGAAAAGAAGAACACACAAAAAATAGCAGAAAGAAAACTCAATGAAAATTTAACGCTCATAGACGAAATGCTTGCTCCCATAAGTGCTTGTAAAAAAAAAATGAACTGGTGGCCACGTCAAGCTTAGCATACACACAGAGACCATGTTATTGTGTTTGTTATCTCATTTTAGATATTCTTTTATATGTGGGGAAATCCTCTTATATTCAAATTCTTTGCAACAACGTCAGAGCAATTCTTAATCACTTTTAACCATAACTCCCATTACTTCATATGCTTTAATTTTTTGTCCACTAAAATAAATGTGAATGGTGTTTTTTGAAATGTTTTTAAGAAAAAAAAATTATCACTTTATTCATGTGATTTTGAACTCATTTCATTGTATGTAATGAGTTCATCATAATGCCCATTTGGAAGCTGTTAAAGGAGCATCATTCAACACGTTGTTTGTACAAACAGTCTAGTGCTTCTTATTTGTTTAATTTTGCCATGTTATTTTTCTTAAAATCTGTTTCATTAGCAATATTTCAAATTTATGACCGGCTTTTCGGATGCAACGGAACTGTTAAACATTTAGAAATTTCCGTTGAAATTTCGTTCTCACCAAATTCAAATCGTACAAATTGTTGTTCTAATTAACACAATTTCATAATGTCTTTCAATTTTTTTTTTCAATAAATATGTTTTATTTTATTAATTAAAAAAAAAAATGCTATAACTCAATTGAAATTCTTATTTAATTTCCGTTTGTCGTTGAAAATTTGATTTGAACTGTACAAGCAAAACCCAAAAACCAAAAATTCACAAAGTGATTGTGAAAAGTGTTTGACCTTTTCTGAAAATACACGATCAATTCAATTAACATTATTCCCACTCCATTTCTCGAAGCGCGTTCATAAAGAAATGTTCATGTTATGTATGATTCATGCACTGAGGCTATAGACAGCTGACATATTTTGTCATTTCTGAAGTCAAACAGACTATAGCACGCACACACACACACACACAAATGTCAAACTCGGCAAATGGTGTGAGGTGGCTTTATTTTTCCTTTGCTGTTTTTTTTCATTCTTTGTATTTGATCACACGTTTGAATTATTTTTGAAGTTAGTGTGTATAGACACTGATGATAATTATGAAACATTTTCCAGCTGAAATGACATTGCATGTTTGATGTATATACTGAAAACATACCGTTAGAAAACTTTTTGTACTGAACACACACCCACACACAAACAAAAGAGATTCTTGCTATTGAGATTGTTCAAAGAGAAGTGTCTTTTCAAGTACAGGGTGTATGGAACATTGTTTAAATGCTTTCGAACTGGCTATAAAAATGGTAAGAATTAGTCTGAAGTATTCTATCTTTTTTCGTTAACGAAATGCCAAATAATTTGAAATCAAATTAAAATGGTTACAGTGAAGAAAAAAAAAAACAAATATTTGTTCTGCAAAACAAAAATTGTTCACCATAAATTCAATAAAAATCAAGGCCACCAATGCGTCAAATTCCTTGTAATAAAAAGATTAATTCGTCCTTTGGGACACACTGTTTTTGAATTGCCTTTGCGAGTGTTGAGCAATGGTGCCACTTTCCTTTTTTTTTCCCCGAGGCATTTTGACAAAACAAATTTAAAGGAAACGCCAAAAATGTGTGCGAGCAATTAAAAAGATATATTATACTTTTTCGATGCTTGTGTAATGGATATACATTTATATAGCATCCTGGGCCTGGACAAAATTGGTGGGCTGAAAAAAAAGGCAACAAATGGTGTAAAAGTGCAAGAACAAAAAACAAATACAACAACAAAATCGTTTGCTCCGTTTTTGCGTGGAATAATGCAAATAGACCTCGACTACAACACAAACAAAAACAAAAACCGGCTGGTGAAATATGATGATGAAACGTTCAAACGTGTTTGTATCACTTCGCATACTCTCATTAAGCATAAATGATAATTTAGAGTTTTAGATGAAGTGAAAAAGATAGAGTTTTTTTTTATCTTTGTATTCCGACTTTTTTTTATTATATTGGTTTGTTTTACATGAGGCAAAAGATGTGCCCATTCAAACAATTTGTGTTCCATGTGTTTGAGTTTCCATTTTTTGTTTCGTTTTAAAGAATGAATTTTCACGTTGAGAAAAAAACCATATCGCATCGTGTTGACTGCTGATACAGTATATGTTTCAACCAATCTTTCGAAGACAGAACAATGTTTTTGGTCGACTGGCAGTCATGTCATTTGGCAATAGGCGAGGAATTTTCTACCGTAAATAAAGATCAAAAGTCAGAAACGATTTGCTCCCTATTCAAATATTTTTCGGCGCAAATATGCGCTCGTCGTTTCTCAACAGCCTTACAATGTTATATATATACCATGTACCATTTGCTCTTTGCTCTGTGCATACATTTTTGGCTCCGGCATCAATGATTTTCAACATAAACCTATCCACGTTGCGGTTGGTATTCATTAAATAAATTCTTTCCTCATTTCAATGCTATTTTATACGATGCTGTGTGCTATTTTGAGGCAACAATTTGATGGCTGATATATTTGCATATTGTTTTGTGTGAGCTTTATCAAGTCTCCCAGTTTCTTCGCAATTTATTGGATATCGCTTGGGCTTTTTTCTGGGGGGTGGGAGAATATGCTTCTTGCGCTCGCTTCGTTGGTTGTTCTAATCTTTTCAACGATGGTTTGTGAATCATTTTCGCAAACAACCAAGCGCGATGTTCACGCGAACCATCCGATCCACAATATACCGAAGATGGAGAGAAAAAAAAATCCGTCCTATATTAGCGAATTTATTCCTATGTTAATAAGAAATGAAATTTTCTCAGCAAATTTTCAGATAAGCATGGCATTTTATCGTATGGAAATGCTCAAGGATCCACCCGAATGAGCAATGCAGAAGATACACTTAATATATTCATTTATTTTACTCGTTACACGTACTTTTGCTGTGTGTGCCGGTTTGAAATTAGACACACACACACACACAAAAAAATCTCAATCGTGTTGGACAGAACCGAGCAGGACATGTATTTCATTTAACAAGGACAAAAGAAGCTTTTTTCTCACTCCCCCTCCTCTTAATACCATCATTCGATTTATTTTGATCGATTCTTCGAAATTGCTCTAGTGCTTAATTTTCATGGCATTACTATGCCGCAACGCATTGCTCGAGTTCAAACCACTGATCGAAGAATTTATTTATGCGTCAGCATTTTTTGATGCTGCTGTGTATGTTGCCTCAATTTATTTTCACACAAAACGCGAAAAACCAGCTTTACTGAGGCATGCACACTTGTCGATTCCCGCATCACACACGTTCACACGCACACGCACACATACCATTCGCCAGGCACACTCATACAACAACAATATCAACAACAATTTTTTGCTCCACTTGTTTTGCTCACATTGAAATCAATAACCTAAAGAATCCAATAATGCTATGCCCATAATGCGATAAAATAATAACTTTTTAGCAAAAGGACGTCGTCACATCTACGCCACCGCACATAAGCAAATGAAATACAATCGACGGGGAAAAAATTCGCAAGGGCGGCGAAGGAGCGCAAATAAAAAATCGGATTTTCCCGGCCAAGAGTGTGGTTCGTGACAATAATATCGAAAACAATGTAAAAATTTGAGTATCACATAGCATGCAAGAGGCAACATGGGACCATGTAGACAACGAATCGTGAGAATGAACACTCTTTTTCGATTCGAACAAGTTTTGGTGCAACGATCTTCTTTTCATCTTCTGTTTTTTTTTGTCGTCATCTCTCTCTCTCTCTCTCTCTCGAAAACTTTGTTTGTCTCATGTCAGATTTCATTTTTGTGGCACGTTTTTTTACGCCACAAAAACAACAACAACAAAAACTTCAACTGAGTGGCAGAATTTGCAATGTCAGTCGTTTGGCTCTCTCTCTCTCTCTTTGGAACAGTTCGAAAAAGCATTGACTCTCAATGAATGCGGGAAACGTTTTGTGTTTCGTCTGTACAGTACATGCTCCCGCATGGATTTGTCGTTTATATGTGTATATGTTGACGTTTATTTCATATGTCGAGTGTCATTCAGATTTGTTCCTTTTCGATTGCAAGCATACAGCACATGTGGAACATGTGCACATTACCTTGTATTACCTGCAGATGGAAACGTATCTCTCTTGAATTTTTATTGCCCACATTCTATTTTCCTTTTCATTGCACAACTTGCATGCAGACAATTTTACGTTGAATCGTAAAAGTTTTTTGTTGACTTCATTTTTTTTTTTTTTTTAAGAAAAAATAAAATAAACTATGCTTTGAGCGAATTAATTTGATTGACTCTACTTGGTTTGATCAGTTCGTTGCACTTGATGCCTTGATATTGTTATTCCTTGTTGTTGTTGTTGTTGAATTTACTTTAGTCATTGAAACTTTATGCCGTGACTTCTTTGATTTTCTTTTAAAGAAAGTAAAAAACTTTATAGTTGAATAAAATCCACGACGAGCACAATTGTGCACAAGGGGAAAATATTGGATATTCGATGGAAGTAAATGCTCTGATTCAGTTTTCAGCAAGAGCTTAACGGTAATTTCTGTTGAAAAGCATTTAGCATCTATTAAATATAGAGTAGATAGAAAGAATGCGCGATAAGCTGACAAGCGGAAAGAAAAAAAACTTGGAAACCATTTTCCGGAATCTCATTATATTATCTGTGATTGTCAGAGCTACGGTGGAATTATTGATTTTTTTTTGATCCAACCGAAAGCGAAATAAATTTAAAAAAAAAAACATCAAAAATTGAATAACAGGAAGTTTTAACGGTTATACAATAATACCAAAGTAAATAAGCATTTCGTAATTCAATAAATAAACCAAAGTAGTCAAAAGTTCTACAGATTTTTTACAACGAAATTGATTTCTTTTAAATTGAGTTTAAATGCCGATAAATTTGATAACGGTTGGCAAAGAAAAATAAAACACACGACGGTCTGAATGTAACAGTTCATCAAAGAACCATAACATGTAAAATATTCGACTTGTTATTTGTGCAATGATTTTGAATTAAAATTCTCGCTAAAGTGTCGGTTTTCGTCCATACATTGTATATAAATTTAACACTGCCAACAACACTTTAAAATAAATAAATAGTTGCAAAATGTTTCAATTGAACAGAATGGTCTACATTTTTTGCGACTTTGGAATTTGCAATGGAATGTTTCGCAAGAGGGCATTTAATAGAAATGTTATTTACTCTCATTTATTTGTGGTGTAAATATTCATCTCTGTTCGGCTCACTGTGTGTAATTTCATCCTTTTTGCATTGTGCACTTTGGCTGTGTTGCGTTGTTTTGTGAAGTTTTGTGGTTAATTAGCCAGAAAACGTTTTCAAATGACGTGAAAGCTTTTGTAGACGATTTGTAAATATTTGCCGTTATTTCATCGAATCCCCGTATCCATTCGTTGAAGCCTAAAATTGCAGTCAAATTTGCATTTTCACTTGAATTTGGCCGAGCGTTGAGCATTTATTTGGTTTTTCGTTTCGGGAATACATAAACAATAAACAGTGTTTGGTTTCTCTACCGAAATGAATGTGTTTTGCTTTCTGTAAAAGCTTTTCTTTCGTATAATTAATAGCATTCAATTTGCGAGAATGAAATACGTGCGTTGCCTCAATAGTCATTAAATGAGAGCCGGCAATGACTGAATTCGCACAAGTTTCAGTAGCAAAACCATTTTGCCATTATATCGAAACGCAAACAAAGTTCAGGCACCGCAGAAACTAAATTGAAAACGTTGTGTTGGACAAATGGCGTGTAATATGGAATCGAGGCGAAAACGAAAATGAAAATGTAAATGTAACCAAAACTCAATCCATCTCATTCAATTAAATTGAAATGGAGAGAACCGAAGCAGCAAAAGTATTCAAAGTAATACACACACACACACACACATCGCGCACACACACATAACGGCAACAGCAGTTTCATTATTCGACACACATCGCTCACACAAACAACAACAACCCCAAAAGGGTAAAGCATCAAAAAGTGAATTTTGTTGCGTTCATTTGTGTAATGATACGTATATTGTTATTTTGTTATACAAACACTATCTGTATGGACAAAGGCAGTTGGAGTAATCGTTCATTGTGCGCTCTCGTAATTCCCGTTTCGAAATTCGGTTTATCGATATTTGTGTCCATATTGCAGTCCATAAACCTCCGGTTTTGGGAAAATTAACTACATGTGCTGCCAATCAAACTGACTGCAACTGAATTGTATGTCTGCAAAGAGCGTAGATAATACTCAATCAAATGGACTCGTGGACTGTGCCATTCTAAATCGATTTTCAACCCTTGTGGGTGTGTGTGTGTGTGTGTGCTCGTGTGCCAATGAACCCAATACTTGACTTTTGGCACACAAAACACATATCGGCTGAAATATAACTAGAAATGTGAATAAATAATTAATGAACAAAATCGATTTGGAAAATCGAAAATTCGCTATCGAATTGACTCAGTGAATTCAATAGACTAAAAAAAACAACACTTCGAATTTACTGCATCATGGTGGGTGAAATCCAGTGGATTACTAAAGCATATTTAGTCGGAGTATTACTGAAATAGCAAAGAAAAATGGTTCAAACACTATTGTCTGCTTCGAAGCTGTTGGCTAAGAAATTACTAACTGTTGGAATGTGAATGCCATATCCCGACGCCTGCAAAAACAAAAACCATTCTAATTTTATTTGTGACTCATTTTGTCTGATAAAGCGTCCAGACGGCTGCGTAAAATATTGTTTTAATGTCATCAAATTGTGCTGATGTACACACATTTGTGATAGACTGTTGAAACACAGATACTATTATACAAAAACAGAATATTCCCAAGCATTGATGTCATTGCCGAAATATTCAATTGAAACAGTATGGATGGGCTATGTGCCCGAAAAAAAAAACGCGCAACAACAGTTCTGGTATGTTATCAATCAATCTTGTTGTGATAGTCTCCCACTCATAATATACGTGACATTTGTGATAGATTGAATTGATTTATGTACGTAACAGCATCAACATACGATACAATTTAATGTTGACTTTTTCTTTTAATTTCTGTCAGCTGCTGTCAGGCTCTTTTTTTTTGGTTTTGTTTCAGTGCCATTGAATGGGCATATAGTATCTTACTACTTAATATTCGTACATTGATATCAATGTGGAAAAAGTCATGCTGCCAAACTACCCAGTTAATAGAGAATAAAAAAAAGTGTATTGAATTGCAGACATTTCTACCACATGCGTAACTCTCACCGTATTCGCCGTGGTATTAAGTATTTATGGATGAATCGATGGATTATGCAATTCGAATTGCGAAAATATGTTAAGTGAAGCACTCTATTGGTCAAAATTTTCCACAGATCTCTGGTTCTATGGTTCTGCGGTCTTTACCATTGCAAATATATATAAATTCTACATCAAAATATGGTAACATTATCTAGTGGAATAATTTCTGTTCTTTTTTTTCCAGCACCATCTATAATTTGAGTAAAAAGTACGCTAATATTTATGCGACAACCATTTGTCGGCATTATTTCGCCGCACAATTGTAATCGCCAGCCTGATAATCTCTCTACGATTGCATGCATGCGTATATACAGTTGTACAGTGTACAATGTACAGCTGCACAGTTTTAGGTACAGTTAATTTGTTCAGCATTCGAAATGAGCTACACATTTCCATAGATTTTGAAATTGTTGAATTGTTCGCTTTGTTTGTACAACCAGCAATCACATAGCAATTTCACATTATCAATATTGCTTGTATCGGATCCAGTACTGATCGAGGCAAATCGTTGGTATATACCATTGACAATGTGTGTTCGTTTTGATTAAACATTTACCCACTGTGACATACAAGTTTAACGAAATACTCTCGATGCATGTGTACGTAATCGAAGCTATGTGTAATGATTCGTTTGTATGAGCGTTCAAAATAATAGGTCTCAATGAGCTACTCAATTTACATAAAAGTGTGCTTACTTTTGTTTCTAATAAAAGAAGGGAAAAAGGGATTACTTGAGCCTCAAGTATGTCATCAGTACATACCTAACTGGCAATCTCATTTTATCGCTTAAAAACCCATTTCATATTGAAAAGTGATTGCTCAAGCTTGGGTGCTTATTTATGCGATTGTGTATGTGCTGTTTGTGTCATTCGTATCGTATTCAAACGGTTCGAAGTCTCGTCTAGTGTGTAGTGTTTTACAAACGAAATTAAAGAAAACGGGATCACTTTGATTGAATAAAATCAAGAATCGATAATAAATTAGGATTTTATCAGGCACTCAATCAAAATGCGTAAACACGACAAAACATTAAGTAAAAGTCGCAAAGTTTCCGTGTCGAACAGAAATGTATCATTAAAAATGTCAACAGTTTCATCGATTTGTGGTTTCTGGCTGGCATTTTGCTATTTTTCCATTTGGATATCGGTCCCATTTGTGGCAGCTGACAAACATACTTATGGATCAATTCAATCGAACGGTTTGTGTGTTTGTCCATTTTTTTTTTCTCTCTCTCCCTCTCTCCATCTCTCTGTCTCCCCATTTGATGGTCTTTCAATGATTTCATCAATCTCAAACCATGGAACATTTCTCAATCCACAGCCGAAGTGATTCTGAATAGGCGTGTATTCGACCGAATCACAACCGTGCCAACAAATTATACCATAATCTATAAATACGTACGAAATCAACAGGGCGGACAAATTTCGTACATTGATTTTGATGTGGTGAATTGTGTAAGTGGTGTTCCAATTTAGCTTTTCGAAATGATAATCACGATAAATCATAGGGTACTCGGTTTGCAGGTAAGCACGGGACAACTCGAATTACATCAAATCAATGACGGTTCACGAAACGAAACAGTGGTGAATGCAACTGTACACATTGCAAATTGTCTACATCTCAATGTTTCGGCTTACATTCTTGGTCATAATGCTTCGGTTTCATCACAGTTGTCAGTTGATCCACTGTTGGCCGAAGTCCAAGGTGATAAGCTTTTCGAAGACAAATCATTTGCACTGATTTATGCACACAATCAGACTCGTTCAATGGATCGTATTTTTAAGCTGGGACGTCGACAACCGAATGACACTCTATTGAAAACCGAAAAGATTCTGGTCAATAATGAATTTAGCAGCTTTCCACAGCATGAAATCGAGTACAATGATCCAAATACGTTCATAACACAAATGGAATTTCATTTCAATGTAAGTCTTCATTGAGGCACGGTCGTCAATTTCAATGACAATCGCAAAATTATTACCGTTTGAATGGCTGCTAAAAATTGACTTTGTTCATTTATATTTTACTACAGTCGCCAACTGCAACCGCATTCTTAAATAGTTCGTATATTGAGGCGCAGAATTTCACTGCAATGGTCTATGATCTGAATCGGTCGGAATTTACGGTAAAATACAACGTGTATGGATACCATGCCAACGATAAACCATCGCATTATAAGTCAATCGTAACATTTTAACCGCATCAACAAAGAAACATCGTGAGGACACAAGTGTACCCTATACTGCTTCTTCTTTTTCGAAACTGCTCCATACATTTTGTACCGCATGCCGGCGCCATATTGAAAAATGTCAATAAGAAACTATAGTGAAAATTTAGTTCATTAGCTGTGGCGCTGTCTGTCATTGACTATCTATCATCACTGTATATTTGTATGGGAATGTCCTAACGATGCAAAGAAAGAACCGAAGGCGTATCAGAGCCACATCGTATAGATGGTGGAATAGAAAACATATGGTAAAACAATAATAGCAAATCAGATGACAAAATTGCAATGACGGTTGAACGGCACAAACACACACACACATACACACACATGCGGACACATACTCTACGCAACGAATCAGCCAACTTGAAGAATGCACTTCCCGCTTTTCTCAACATAAATCGTTACAACACATCTCTTTCTGTTTCGCTATTATAATTTTGTTGTTGCTTTTATTTTCATAAAATATCATATATTTCAACATTTTATGGCAGATTAAATGTAATTTATGTTCACTTAAAAAAAAAATCTATCTATTTTATTCTTGGCATTCAGTGCACATAATTGATAAAAATCTTCAAGATGAAAAGAAAGAAAGAATGAATGCAATTTCTCAATGTCGTTTATTCTTCAAGAGCATACTTAAAGTCCACATATTCTTGCTTGTTGTAATGTTATTTTGTCTTTATGAAGACTAAAGGCAAGACTACAACGGATCCGTCTTTGCGATATACAAGTTGTACACGTTTTGAGCCATGTAAATTACATATTTTCTTCCATTTGACATTGTTTTTTTTTTGTTCGTTTTACCGTACTGCGCTTGCTACCAAACAATATTTGAAATTTTCTTTTATTCATTGTCTGTCTTTGTGCAGTGCTTGAAATACTCATTACAACGAAATGAACATGATGTTTAATTGTATAATATTGTTTCAAAAGCAACTTGTTTCATTAACTCATGTTATTTGAATTTCACAAAAAACAAATGTGATAATCTGTGAGTTCTATTTTTTACATTTCAATTCCAACAATTTCTTGAACAGAGAAACCCAATCAATAATCATGGCTGATTAATATTTGTAATCTTATAAGAAGACAGTGACTGCTCTGACTCGGTACTGTTTTTAGCGTGTTACGAATATTATCATCTCAACTTTACTGCGGGTAATCTCGGAATACTGCAGACGTATTTGTGTCAACATGTCTCATATCATGTATACGAGTCAGTTGGGCTCGCAATTGGAGGAGCTTTGGGAGGAGGTAAAGGGAGGACTGAGAAATGAATTAAAAAACAATTTAAAATTGGTTTTTAAACGGTTTTTCCAACATTTAATATACATAACCAACAAAAGAAGCCTCTACCTTGTCTCATTTCAGAGGGGAGGATTATGCGGTCTTGCACATCCTCCCTTTGTGTGATACACTGGTATCACACTCGTACATACGTATGCATTTCATGCCAAAGTGAAGTGTACGATTGTTACAATTATTCTGTCAAAGAGTTTTCGAAATAGAAAAACCATGTCATTTCACTTGAGTTCGGTTTTATTGAAATTGTTGTTGGTGATGCATCTCTTTATCATTTTAACTACATCACTTGAGCATACCATTCGCGAAGAGGAGCCTTCATTCGGTGCAGGTGTTCATTTTTTGTACTGAAAGCAAATTTAAAACGTTTTGTGTGTGTGTGTGTGTGTGTGTTGGTTTGTGTGTGTTTGTTTGTGTGTGTTTGTTTGTGTGTGTCTCAAATGTAATTTTGCTCTGTTTAAACATTTTTCCGTTTAAAAGGTACAATTGTTGGTGAATTATTCAACAAGAGTACACTCAACCCAACGAACTACACCATTCGCTACAAATACACGAAGAAATCATATGGCGGACTAATCATTTTTACCCGAATTAATGTGGATGGTGCACAAGTAAGTTTACAAAATGTGCTTTTATCAAATATGAATGGAGTTGCAGGAATCTCTTCACTTGTGTACCATGTTCATAAAAGCCAATGTTCTAATATTGTGGAAATGCTTTGAATAGAATAGTTCATACGAAACGGATTATTCGAAGGATTTGTTTGAATTGGACTATCGGCAGCGTTCCGTAGATGCAACCATAAGTGTGGTAAATGCAACAAATCTCACAACTTCAATTGAGCTTGGTGGTTTGATGGGCATGAATTTATATCCAAACCGTATTTGGGAAACATCACTACCACGCTCATATGCATTCATTTGCACTACACGAGATGTTAAAGTTAAAACACAACAAAAGCGTTTGATCGAATTTGGAAAGAGATTACCAGGTGATATCGTTGTTCGGATTCAAAATGAACATTCTGATAAGGGGAAATTAAGTATCGATTTTCAAGATCCACAAATAAAAATCAATTATATTTCACTAACGGTCGATGTAAGTACATTGAAAATGTTTAAATCTTTATGAAATATATACGTGTGGATTCATTCACGAATTGATTTCATTTATGTTATCTTTTCAGTCACCATGGGCTGTTGTGTTCACTAATAAAATTGTCACCACCGAAGACCGTCTACAGGCTGTAATTTACGCATTGGATCATAATGATTTTCAAGCAAACTTATTGATTTGTGGCATTAAGAAATTTTGAAACATTGAACTGCCAACGAAATCCATAATTTTACATGTTCTTTGATATTTAGAGATTAAACCAATTTATTTCAAAAATACACAGAGACTAATATTGATTATCTATGATGTATTTCCATCATTGTAAACAAGCAAGATTATTCATCGAGTAACTTTTCGATTCCAATGTTATTTATTGACTTTTCTGTTACCATGGATGCTTTCGATGTAATGTCAGAAGCGATTACAATTATATCATACGACAGGCTTTCTATGCAATATGTAAAGAAATCACTTTCACCATGAGCAAGTGGAGGTTATTATGCAAAATTGAATTGAATTTTCCTAGGGGCTGATTGCAGAATATCAGGCCAAAACATGCATCACTATTCCCTAATATTCCAATTTATGTAGAGAAATGTGCACACTGCACATATTCACAATATTCACTGCCGTGTATATTGGGAATAATACTGCATATTACGGCATATTGCTGAACAAATTGGTGTTGCCTGATGCCATATCATTGAATATGTGCAAAATATTCCTTTATATTCCATAATATTCCATTATATTTGGCGTTGCAATTACCCCCTAGGAATTTTCATATAGACATTGATATTGTTCGAATTTCATTTGATTAAATCTTTACACAAATATCAAACAATTTTACTAACAACTCCATAATCTGTCGATTTCTTCCTATTTATTTTGGCTACTCTACTACTACTCTCCACTACTGCGCATGCACAGTTCTCTAATCAGATTTACAGACAAAAAATCATCTCGAATGAATGAGAGTGACTTCTATTGATTTTGCTGATGCCATATAGTGACGAATATTTCTTTATTTTGAATTTAGACATCCAAATTTGTTGTTAAGTGGCAAACTGTTGTTTCTTACTCTGAATTTTCAATGTAAAAAACTCCGAGGTGACATTTAAATTCAATTTAAAACATTGTATTATTACAATGTTTGATTGCAACGTGAACAATCTGATTACCGTGTGTCAAAAATGTCAAACGCAACCAATTTCACATAGGCATCAGCGACCTCTGTAACATTGATGCCCATTGATTTTGATAATGGAAAATTAAACATCGATTTTTGGAATCCAGAAATTTAAATCACCTGCGATTCTGTATTGGTACTACCAATTTGGTAGGCGTGAGTACATTTAAATAAAAAACGATGATCGTTATCGTATATAGCCAAGTGTGAAATAATTTACATTAATTTCGTTTATTATTGTATATTTTTCGCTGTAACTTTCACCGATAAAACCATCACCGCCGAGAACCATTTACGAGCAACCATTTACGCATTTAACCATAATGACTCCCATGCAAAAGTAATGATTCGTGACTTAAAAGCCGATATGTAAATGTCACACCAATAATTGTAACACCTTAGTTGATATTTAACGAATAAATCGTATTGTACCAAAAATAGATACGAACTTAATGATTGGTCACTATAATATTTTGTCGTTGTCAATATGTGAAGCAGTTGTTTTCACATAAATGTGTGAAATGTTTTACATGATACGAATTTGATATTGTAATATTCACATGACATGACATGATGTTGGTTTTAAATTGTGTTTATCACATGAATCGTTATACAAATGATATTTCATTTCTTTTTTATTCGTTTAGATGTATGCAGTTTAAATCAGAATATTAGTCTAAAAGGCGTGAATAACTTTTTTCGAATCAAAAACCTCCTTCATTAATATAGCTCAGATTCCGACGTAGAAGGGTTTAGTTTTAAGAGAACACGATGTTCCACATATAATTGTGCATGTACTAGGTAGAGCTACTTGCTGCTATATAATTGAATCAAAATATGTGAAATAATTGCTTTCACATTTGATAAATATGTAATTCGATTAAATAAATCACTCGGAATGATGTGTTTCATTCATGGAATTGTGATTTGAATATTTATTAATTTGTGCTGTGCTGAGCGCAAAATCTGAATAATTAAACATGCAGTCAACAAAGTTTATCAGAATTCCATTGCAAATATATATGATAAGGTGCTGAATACGAATGTTGAATGCACATCAAATAATTTCGATTCAACATTTCAAAGTTTAATCAGTAGTCAAAGCTGCCTCAGCACTGTTAGTTCAAAAGACTAAGTTTCAAATTTGCCGAAAATATCGTACATTTTGTTGTGAAAACGCTTTTCCAGAGATGCAAGTGTGGATTATTTATGTTGTATTGATTGTAAATAAAATTGATCGATGTTTGGCCTACTCACACCGAATTACAGGCATATTTTCTCCATCCGAAGATGGTTTGTACAAAACTTTGATTTGTAAATTGAATGTTAGTATATCGTACTAAAGATTTCAACTTGAAATGTTCAAGATATTTTGTTAATTCTGAAAATGTTTTGAATAGCTGGCCGAACGCTTTTGGATCGAACACTTTTCACTCGAAATACGACCACTCCAAAGTCATATATCGTTGATTTTAAATACGTTGGTGATGTTTTCAGTTCAATAATCTACAGTGGCAGAATCTATTCCAATGCAGAAGTAAGTTATTTAATAATAGAACGAGAGAGAGAGAGAGAGAGAGAGAGAGAGAGAGAGATAGAGAGAGAAATGACACTCAAAAGTCTCATTAACTATCAATATGAAATATTTTTTTGCGAATTTCTCTAAAAGAATGTCCGATAAAGCTTCTTATACATATTCTGAAAAATATTTTCTGGCATTTTTTTTTTTTTTTTAATTTTAATTAGGATACGTGGGCAACCGGCGATCTGAGCAATGGAATTGATTTACATGACAACCATTATCTAAAAGCTCGAATGCATATTGAAAATGCGACCGCTTTCAATGTTGGCATTAGTATTAATGGTATGAACGGTTTCGGGTATGTTGGTATGTCAAATTTTTTGCGATTGAAAATCTTTCGACCGAGAAGTTCAGCTTTAATTTGTGCCATCAATGAAAATAAGCCGCAAGCATACCGAAATATGGTCTTTGGCAAACGAAAGCATGGCGACACCATATTGTATGCGGAGAGGACAAATATTTCCGCAATGGATGTTGAAAGCCACTTGCCTCGGCATAAAATTGAATTTCTGGATAATAATGTGGTTGTGACTTCAGTATTGATTCGATTGAATGTGAGTACCATTTATGTACAGCTGTACCAAGTACCGAGTGTACTTGTATATAATTTACTGCTTTATTTTTATCGCATGGATTTTCATTTTCTATTTTTTTTTTTCTTTTTTTTTGGGTTGAATTTCAGTCGACGATGGCGATAGTTTTCCATAACAAAGTTAAACTGACGGAGCACCACTTTTCCACCACAATTTATGGCCTTGTTCGCGATACCATCACAAGTCTTGTCATTATTTATGGCCATAGAACTTAAGTATTCAATTTATAGACTACTTAATTTGTAATAATCAGACTGACTTACACTCAATTCTTCGTGCTTATTCTTGTGGCGTTTAAAATGTGTTTGTGAGCACGAAATAAATAAATTAAGAGCAATTCAGAATAGCACTTGATGGCAAAAAAAAATGAAACGCCATTCTCTCTATTACGCAAAGAATATTTGAAGTTTTCGATGATGCATTGAAAATGTGGTTTGCACAAAATTAATTGTTCAATAAGAACTTTTCACTTGCCCACTTACTGAATATTAATGTGCGACGCAAAGATGGTGCACTTAAATATTCAAACCCGCCGAGACGATGAATATCTTAAACAACTCTGTTAACTCATAGAAAAATAAAATAAACACCGATATCATGGTCAAACATTTAATAAGCGTGCCGGTTAATGTGGAAAAACAAGTTGAAGGTTAAATAATGAGCTTGCCTGAAAATCGGAACACGCTGTGTTGACATGAGTCTTTTATCTCCACGACACAAAAACCGTCTGCATCAAACCCGATGGAAAAAAGGACACAGTGGATAGCATTTTCCGTTTCTATCTTCTTTCTTGTTTACTCTTTCTCTGGTTCTCTTAATGAATTGGATGTCATGTTTCGGTTGAATGGAAATGACAAACTGTATGGTCTATTAATAAGCTTTACGCCTGGTTTAGATGCAAATAATAACGGTAACAATGTCGATTGTACAAAAACACAGTGAATACATGTCAACGGGCCAACATTTCTATTGTTGGGCTGATTTGAAGCGGTCTTTTTTACGCCGATTCACATCAAATGAACAAAATCAAGTAAATAAACAATCAATGTAATGGATTTGAGTTTTGTGTGTATTGATCGTGTATTGAAATCATTTGGATTTTGGTTGGGTCAAAGTTTGCCGTCCTCCCCCTCATTGAGCTGTGACGACAGTTCAAGTTTTCACTTGATATTTGATTGTCAACTCGCAACTGATTGACGCCAAATCATAATTTTAATAACAATCCATTTCATACGGAGTTTTTGACATTTTTAATCAAAATTGCAGAAAAATTAGACAAAACAAATCTGACGATTTACACAATGATTTGGCCACAGAATTATTTTTGGACAGGAGCGAATTCAATTTAACATGCTATTTGAATTCACGCTCAGCACACGCGCCTGAATAAAATTGATTCACAAGCTTCGCAGCAAAACTGCTGCCTTAAAAGAAAAACATTATTTAACTATGAGGACCAGGACCATTCACGTCAGAAACACATTTCAAGTAAAAACGTTTAATTATTTTCTGGAGCGCCGAGAGTTTTGAGAGATCCTGTTTCATCGAAGTTTGTCATTTAACCAACATGCAACAGCAAGGCTGTTGAAGTAAATTGAGCCAACGTGAGCGCCTTCAATTCAATCAATTCAACTCGGAACTAAATAACGCATTAAGTTTGAAGTTTGGTCATGTTTCTAACCCTTACATTAAACTAAATAAGATTTTGAACATCTTCAGAAAGAGTCGTTTGTATTAATAAATTAAACGAACAACAATTTTTATAAAATACAGCGCTGAGAGTCTTGTATAGGGACAGAAAATGATAAAATTGGTTTTAAAATAATTTAAATAATCAATCGGTCAAAACGGTGGCACCACTCTACTATCAACAGCCGAACTACTCAAATGACTTGAGGTAAGTTGATTCCAGTTCGAAACACCACACCCTTGCCCATTTTCATAATGCCCGTAAAATGTTTGGTGGCGCTAGATAGCTTCTAAATTTAGCTTCTGTCGTTGGAAATGCATACGACAAAGTGCTTTTGAGAAAACATATTAATGAGAATATTAATAAAATGCAATTGAAAACAAAGTAGAATCATCAACTAATGTGGTATTTGGCAGACATTGGTTCACGTAAAGAACTACTAACAATAAAGTAGCCCCACTAAAGTATTTACTGTTTTGTATATTGTGGCATTGAGCATACACGATACAGTAGCCACTGAGCTCTGACTCAAATATGCCGGCCACTTCATTACAGTGCACACGCTTTATTGTTGTATTTGTGCGAGTGCTGGTATTTGGGCAAGGGTTTGTAAAACTTTGTCCATAAAAATATGAAACAATCAAAAAGCAATTAGTTTGGAAGAGTAACTATGAAGCAAATGTCTCTGAATAATGTGTGGATGCACATTACGCATTAAATAAGTGTGTACAATTTTTGGCGAGAGTCATTGAAACACACACACAATTCATTTTCCAAACATAATATTATATGGCACTGATGAGAGTGGCAATCAGGAGTTTATTGGGTTTAAACATTGTTTTCGATGTAAATAGCATTACTGAACACAAAAGGCAGAGCTTCAGCATAACAGTTTTCGATCAATTATATTTTCCTCAATCCTCTTCACTGAGTCTTTGAGTCATTGAATATATACAATATTTTAATCCTATTTCTCTGAATCATTGAAGTCAAATCCAGACAACGGTAAACAATGGAAAATGTTGCTTTTTACTTACTCAGCGTAACATTGTATGTTTTCTGCAAATCCACCTGACCGCGTAATGCACGCAATCGTCTTAATTTGGATTCTTGTGCTTCAACACGTTCTCTCAGCCGTCGCAATCGTTCACCTTCAGCTGCTGCCGTCGCATTGCGAATTTCTTGATTCTTTAAAAATCGCAAACGCTGTTCTTTAGCTGCTAATAATTGATGTTGTGTATCGATTTGTTGCTGTTGACGCAACGCCATCGCCTTTAATTCGGCAGTATTTGGCCGTCCAGGCGCTGTCTGTAAAAAATTAAACATCAAATGAAAACGTTAGCAAAAATTCAAATGGCTTTTCGATCACAATGCGAATATTAAAAAGTTGATTGAAACGTACAATAAATTATGTTAACATTCAATTTGAAACCATCAATGCGCGATTCTATAATGAAGTGGTGCATTTATTCCCATTTTATATATTTATTCAAAGAATCAAATCACATAGCAAGAAACAAAACAAAAAAATGTCTAGGCATACAACCGTCAAAAAAGTGATAAAATGCTAAATAAACGAAAAGAATGGCACTAAGCAAGTAAAACATTTCAAATTCAATCTTGCATTCCAGTCGAAAGGAGCCATTTTGTGGCACAAAATAGGGGTACAAATAACTGTATGTTATCGCCTTAAAAGTCAAAAGTCGATAGATTTGCATAACAAATTTGTTTATAATAACAAAACGAAAAAGTTTATTATGCTAACGCCATTTTAGGCGTTTCAATCGTTCAACGTGAGTTTTCCGAATGGGAAAAAAAAGTATTGAAAAGGAATTTCGGCTTCACAACTTCGTTATTTTTGCTACATTTCATCTATTTCGCATGCAAACATACATCGTCTGTTAGAAACTTTGCTCAAAAGCCTTTTTTTTGCATATTTTACCAAAGAGTCGGACCACTTTGCCACGCAGAGAGCTTTATAGATGTGGCCATTGTTATAGCGAAGCCATGCACTTTGTACAGTGTACACAGCCATCAGATGAGCATTGAGCAATATTCATTTAGCACCTTTTCAGTATGATGTCTGTCTTTTATTTGTAACATTCCATCAAACTTATTCTTTGCTTTGTCAAAAGTAAAAAAAAAAAAAAAATGGAACGACAAAAAATAAAGTATTTTTAAATGGACAAAAAGAAGCAATGTTTGCACTTTGGTGACAGACGTTGTATCTGCATGAAGAAGCTCCGTAGAGTCAACTAGCAACATCTTGTACGTACAATAAAGATCACATGCTTGAATTGCTTTTCATTTTAACGAAAACCCATTGAATGCATGGCACTCCATTCGCTGTTTGAAATCAGAGGGGGTGGCAATAATGAGGCATTGAAACGTACGTGAATTGTATATTCAGCAGTATCTTTTTCCATATTTCATGAGATATGTCTGTTTTTTTCACATTCTCTCACTCTACCCCTCTCTCTTTCTCTGTCTCATGAAAACATGATGTTTTTAATGCAAAGCGACAAAGAGTTCGCAGTGTCGACATGTCGACATCACATGTGAGGAAGGGTTTTTCATCATTAAAATGCTGTGTCATATTATGTCACTGCCATATGTGAATACGAGTGAAAGGGAATTGAGCCGAGTCAAGTCAATTCGAGTTGGTGTCTTTTTTTTATTATGCATTCCGTGTTTTTCATAATTTTCTCTTCTTTTTTTTAATCAACTGCAATGCAGAACAACAAATCGGTTTCATGCAGACTCTCGAACTGGCAAATATGGTTGAAAATGCGACTTTTTTACACCTCGTTGCGTTCAAACGGTGAAATGATAAATGGATCGTCTCTTTTCCCTTTTTTTCGTTCCGTTTTGTATGGCCTTTTTTTTGAAAATTGGAACGCATCAGACCAATCGGGAAAATGGAAAATTTTGTTTTCCTACAACAAAAAAAAACCACCTGAAACGAAATCATTTCGCCCGGAACATTAAACATCGGAATGAGAGCACATTAATTCAACAGAGTTCCGAAGAGGCCAAATCCACATTGCAATATGTGGGTATAAAAATCTTTGCTACCACAAATTTATCTCTTTTCGGTTTCGGAAATAGACTGGTGTATCGAAAAACATAGAAAAAATAAAATTTAAATGTAGCGACTGATTGTATGCAAAACTCTCAATTCACTGAGGTAATATAGTGAAACCATGGTGCGATTTTTTTTTTCCCTACTCGCACTCTCACCTTTGCTTGTGCCAGAAAATTCCATTATGTCGAAGGGACTTTTTTGTTGTTGTTGCTCACGTTGGTTCGAGTAACGTTCGAAATAGTTGAGAAAAACAGTACAAAGAGCAAAAAAAAAGAAAATTGAAAAGCTGCAAAAATTCAATGAATGAAAATTGGCTGCTCGTGCAGTTAAACGGCAGAAAAAAAAATGGCGAAAATTGCGAGCTAAGGATACGTAATAGCATATATTGAAAGTCATCTGGCTGTTTAACAATGTGAAATATAAGAAAATCTCTCTCACACTCGATTTTATTCGGCACGAAGCACACACACACACGCCACAACGAAACTCGGCTCAACGAATTTTCTTACACCAACTCTGCCACAACGGTTCCATTATTATTATCCACCGCAGTGAAAAACCATTGAATACACAAACAGGCAAAGAAATGATTAGATGGATGTAGATCAACAAAAACGAATACGATGCATGGCGATGGGAGCAAAATGAATGGAGCAAAAAAAAAAAAAAAAAAAATAACGAAATGAGGGGAAAAAAATTAAACGATACTACATAAAACGTTATGTTGTGCACAATTTGATAAAAACGTAGTAGGAAATAATTGTATCGGCGTAGCTCCCATTGGGTAAAATGATGCCCATGCCGAAGCGACTGAAAATCACCACATCAACATGCAATGTGAAGTTCACAATCAAATATCGGTAAAATGAAAGATGCCATGTATCGTCTTAGCAACTCGCCTATCTTCATTGTCTGCAACCATAAATAAATGGACAAAGAGATTGAGTGTGCTTGTTGCTTATCAATTTCTTCCGTTCGAATTTTCTCCAGCAACCGTACAATAGATAGAAGAAGAAGAGATGGTTGAAAAAAAAAGAAGCTATAACTGATTCGCCTATTTGTTGCGTCAATGTGATTCGAATCTAGGTGAAATCCCATTTCAAAACCTATATACCATGTACCTGTAACCATCGATTTGTTTTCTGAGTCCCTAGTGTACTATTCTACACAATGAGTCTTACGTATGCGTTTTTTTGTTAAGTTCATTGCGTTTATTTACTGTTGTTGGTGCCACTGTTGCCAACACCGTAGCTCATGCTATGGCCCACCTTAGCTTGGATTATAGCCCTTAGCTTGCAATATGATTTTTTAATTTCATGTCTTCGTCTCATGTCAAAATGTTTCTCTTCTCATGTCGCACAAATTATTATCTTTTTTACAGTTTTTTTTTTCTGTATTTCCATTTCTCTTCTCCCTTAACACACGAGATAGTTCACAAATTATTTTTTTTTATCAAAAAAATAAAAAGTCTAAGTGAATCAGCTGTCAAATCACAAACATTGTGACGGTTTGTATGACCTAGCGCGCTGGCGATTTGAAAATGGATTTGTGGAGCTATCAGTAAAATCACAAACAAATACAAATACAAATTGGATGTCTGTTTTGGTTGTGATGAATGTAACTACATGATATCTGGACTCAGAAGATTGCTTCTTTTATTATCGGGGCATCAGGTGTGAAGAAAAAAAAACGGCTCTTTCATTGCGAACCCGTTTTGGGTTTGGACAATAACCGCATTGCAAAAAAAGGAGAGAGAAAAAAAAACAGCAGCTGGGTTCAACGGACCTGATCCATTTCATAAAATTAAAAACGAAGAACCCATACATTATAATTACGTTGAGCGTATAAGCGTATGCTGACCAAGCCTTTGTCAGTATATTCAATGCAACAAGTTCGAATATGCTTTGCAACTGATAAAAACCATTCAAACGAACTGAGTCAACGAAAATAAGAGACACTTTTTATTCCACAAAAAGATTCCATATCCAATCTATTTCAGAACAAAAAGGGTTAGTGAAATACTTTTTATGCTTTGAATGGAGTAAGCGTAATGTGTTTAATGGTGGATTTTCGATGAGATTTTTTTCACATGAATATTGTACTGTTCTTTGCAATAATAATTAATGAATAGCGACTCATTCGAAACGAGAGAAAATCCTCAAATGTTTTATGTTTCGTCAAAAGTTGGTAATGGCTGATTAATTCATTTGCAGGAGATTTTCAGCAGAGATACAAATTGAAACGGAACGAAAAAATGGTTTTGACTTATAACTGAACCGGAGCAATGTGAACGCTCCGGAACGTTCCGCATCTATGTGTGCGTAAGTGTGTATGCGCCGAAGAAATATTATCGATACGTATTGCTACGCACTATAATATGCACACTATAATATAGACTATTCCAGAGAATATTTCATAGTGCAAAGCAGAGACGAAAGATATCGCATAAAAGAGAACAAGCATGGGCAACTAGATGATTTTTTGGGCCACCAAAAATTTCATTACCAACTCTCTTTTGTGTGGATATCCTTCGTCTCTGCTTTGCAAAATAAAATATTCTCTGGAATAGTCTATATTATAGTCTATAATATAGTGTGCGTATTATAGTATGTATCGATACGTATCGATAATATTTCTATAGTCAGCCCAGTGTCTGTCACTAACACGCTTACATATTGCACAGTTGTGTGAGCGTGTGATCTCATCGCATTGAACATTTTGGAACGTTCTACTTACTCCGGTTCGTTCGATACACTAGAGGAGTGAAACAGTGGAACCGTTCAAAAATCGGTTTGTATGAGAAACATCAAACCGGTTTGTATCTCTGATTTTCAGCTTATTAATGCTATTCGAAATGTGCAACAACAACAACAAAAATGATGTACAGTAGAGCATTTAAAAATTTAATGATTGTAATTTTCACATATATATCGTAGAACGATTAATTGCATTTTCATCAAAATATTGTCAACCATAAAACCAAATTGATGTTTTGTTCTGCAGCTCAAATTATATGTTGTTTGACAAATGTATTCTTTTAATGTGACAAATTATCTGATTCAAAACGACAACAGTTTAAAACACACAACATTTTCTGGCATCGATTTCGACAAATTCTAAACAAATATCACAACATCAAACTAACGGTAATTTATTGTGTCATGCAACATTCAAAAAAAAACACGATAAACGATGTGATTCAGTTTTGATCTGAATCTGTTAATTCCGGATGCTATTATTTGTCAACGAGTTTTTAATACAAATTTACTCGTATTTAAATAATGAGCTATTTAATGGAAAAACATGAACATATCGTAAGCGGCATTACCATAATAATCCATAAATCAATTAAAACACCATAAATAAGTGCATTACATGTGTTGCACAAAGTTCCAGTGTAAAACCGAAATTAAAAGTACCAATAACGGAAGAAAAAAAAAACAAATGTGACACTGTCAATATGGTTGATGCAAATGATAAAATCATTTTTGGTTTTTCAATTAATGTGGTAAATTGGTGGTCATGCAAAAATAGTGAATTTATCGGGTGCAATTTTTGTTGTTTTTTTTTTGTGTCGGTTACCTTTTTATCAATGGTTGATGTTGTACGTGGTTCGCATGTTACAACCATCGATGGTGATCGTTTTTGTGGTGCCGATGATAATGTTGGCGGTTTTGGTAATGTACTTGTTACTGGTCGACAAACACAGGCTAACATTTTTATTTGATTTTTTTTTTCTTTATTGTTTAAACCGATGTCAATATATTGACAATATTGACAGTATAATTTTTTGTGTGTGTTAAATTTAATGAAAATTTAAAGTTCAATGTAGAACGTTCTCTTTTTTTATTTCAATCGATTCATAGGTTCGTAATTTGTATTCTGTTCTGTTTTGATTAAAAATCCATTGGCCATTTCATTACGCAGTGTGTTAAGCCAATAATCTTTGATCCAAATGTTTTGTTTGCTCATTTATAACTACGCATTGATGTGAAATATCCAATTTTCCTGCAATGCATCTAAATAATAAGACACAAAACGGTACCTTATATTAGAATTAGAAATAATTAGAATAAATATTCATTGACATTTGTTTGGCGTGTGCACGTAAGAATTAAAACTACATATTTAATTTATAAACATTTTCTTGAACAAGAATTGCTTTCGCATCATCTTTATCGTTCTCTTCATTACGTTCTCGAACGTATTGATGGAAAAAAAAGAGAGAATAAAATGGTAACGGGATCTAATTTAAAGTTCACCAACATCAAGCTCTTTAATTATCATTATATCATTGGTTTTTGCCAATTACATTATTATTTAAACTGTAAAAAAAAAACCGAACACTTGCGATGAACATTCGAAACGAGCATTCGCTTAAGCCCATAACAAGTGTGCTCATTTGGCGAACTGGCGAATACCAATCATTATTATTATTGTAAGTCATTACCACAAATCATTTTACATGAATGCAGAATTCCATCACGTTCTCTTGTGGTTAATGGTGGTCAATATATTCGGAATGTGTGTGCCTTTAAGCCTCTCCCCTCCCCCTTTTCTCTCTTTCTCTCTTTCACTCACTCTCTCTGCATCGTTCTCTCATACGCATTCCTTTTTGGAATTCGACTGCACATTCTCTGCCTACTCGATTACTTGTTGCTTATTAAGTGAACAATGAAAGTTTGCTCAACATAAAGTATTTAAGTTAACAATCATTTAATAACTGCTTACATATGTGATAAATCACACTGAAGAAGAGTAGTGTGACTCGTAATGATGTTGATATATATTAAATGAGTGTATATTTGTGTGTTTGTGGACGGCAATTCTGCACTAAATTCGATTACTATCTTTATCAGTGGATAATAAAAACAAAAATCGGTTGCATTGAATGAATTGTGATGTTCGTTTTCTCGTTATGATTTCCACTCGAGTGTCGCATATCATTTTTCATGACTTCCTCGAAACTATGGATTTTCACACCGCATCATTCATATCAAGTTATCAAGTCGACACTTTTGCCATAGAATAAAGTGTATTGCAACAATTGGTAATGTGTTGCTCATATTTTTCGCTACAAACTCAATTATAGTGCTTTTGTTTTGAAAACTAGCATTTCGTTGAATTATTGCAAAAGTAAATAATTCGCCGAACTGGCTCATATAGAATTATTTTGTTCATTTATTGATGAACTGTTTCCAAGCGAACTTCACCCAAGCTAATGGCAAACAATGAAAACTTACACATCAACACAACAATTACATTGTTGACTTTGCCGAACGCACCAACAACAGCAACAACAACAAAAGAGATGGAGGCGAGCAACAAAAACGAAAAAAAAAGCGAACAAAATCTCGTGCTTGATTGTTATTGCTGTCGACAATGAATGTATTGGTTTCGTAAAATTAATGTTGTGACAAGATGGAAGGAGCTGACAACTCACTGAATATGTCCATTGCATGCGCGTGTTGCGTGTGTATACGAAGGAAATGAAGCTGCCATATAATGTGATCCGGATTTGCTTTTATTCAGAATTTTTTTGCGTGTCTGTCTTGACTGTCACATTCACGAGCTGCGGAACAAAAGAACAACAACATGGTTGTTCAGTACACATCAATATACATCAGTGCTATGGTTGACAGTTTCAAGCTAAAGCTGCTGTTGCAATTGGTGCTAGGCGATAATGCGCAATCACACGGACAATACATGTTCTGGATTGTGCCGGATATGTCAGTTTATATCGTTTTCTATGCATTGAATGTTCAAACTGAAAACCGAATATAATAACATAATTGACAGTTGTGCGATTCAAATGTCTCATATCATTTGGAAATACGATCATTTTGGATAATTTTGCATTGGAAATGTATGTATGTGTGTGTGTGTGTGTGTGTGTTTTTCATTCAATTCAATCTCAAAATGTTCGAACACAAACAGGACACAATATTGCGTATTTTATCAAACTTGTCTAGTATGTTAAGTAAATTATAATTATAATTTCGGTACATGTCATAATGTCGAGTGGACTTGTTCATGTTCAATTAACAGTAAAATCGATAAAACGTAAACTAATAAAAACCAATGGAATATTTGCTGAAATTCATGTTGTCATCGGTCACAAATACATCGTTCCACTTAAAGCGGATCATGATAATGACTCAATGAATATTGATGATATGAAGAAATAATCCTTAATAAACCCAAACTGACCTCAATTATATGAAATTGGTGGTTACTAGCTGGACGCTTTTCTTACCCGCATCACACACACACACAAACACCCACCAACAGGTAAAAAGATTACATCCAGATAAAATACATTTTGAATAAATAATCGTATTAAAATTTCGATCAAGACTATGGGAAATTGTCTTATACAAAATGTATGATGCGGCAAATAAAGGATTTGTGATTACATACAGGGTCAAGCTGTTTGTCGAATTTCAATTAATTTTCTATGCAATTCAACTCAGCGTGCGTTATTTGGTTCACCAATGAGTATTGAACCGAAAGAGCGCATTGCATTTTAACCAAAATGAGATGCTGAATCCCTGAAAATGACAGCATTTTAATCACAGCATATTTTGTGGACTTACACGAAGAGAAAATTTCATAGCCAAAAACTAGAAACAAAAAGGAGTAAAATAGCATAAAATGGGAACGTAGAAATATTAACTACAGCTGCAGTAATAAACGAACATTTTATCGCTAGAAAAACAGTTTCGCATTGCGAACATCGCAAATAAATTATCAACATAAGCTTGGTCTGGGTGTAACCAGTAGGTAAAGGATTCTACCGTAGAATGTTGCAATGTTTCATACATCATTCGGGTTTTCATTCGAACATAACGTTGTATTACACGAGAATGGCGTTTCTATGTGTTTTTGGTGTTTGTGTGTTTTTTACAGAAGGATTTATTTACGCGACTTTAACATAACATCACCATAATGTTGATTTCCGATTAGTTGCCATGCTAAAACATTTGACATTTTAGACACACTTAACATTTTCACGAACGTTTTTTTTCCGCAACAATGTTGAATTGTTTATCATCAAGGATTTTTCATCATTATAACGCATGTTGCTTTTTCTATACTTTCTATCGATAGACATTCTCAAATATGAAACATGAACAAATTTTTATCACAATTTTATTAGCATTCATGTGCGATAGAATGGCATAAAAAAGTATGACACGATGCTTTGGTCGACTTGCTTGTCATTTACTGACAAAATATATAACCCAAATCAATTTTTATGACACCATCATCGGGTAGCTATAGCTTTTATAAAAGACAACAGAACAACAACACCAACACCATTGAGAAGAGAAGAGAAAAAAAAACACACACACAAATTTAATGACAACGTTATTAAGTCAATATCGAAATATTTATGTTCTCAAACCGCCCATATCATTCACTGCTCTACAATATATTTCAATGATGACAATCATCTTCCACATCGTGTCGTAAATAAAGAAGTAAGAACACACTCAAGTTCTTGGGTTTTCTTTATTTTATTTAGCTTTTGATGGAAAACACCTCACATGGAACCAACAACAACAACAAAATACGAACAAATTACACTATTCACTAGAAAGTTCGAAATATGAGGATGAAATCCGACAAATAGAAACATGAACATTATGAAAGATACCAAAATTTCGATATCATTGACAATCCTTCGACTGGCAAATTGTATTTTGGATTAATTTGTCAGTTTCACACCGCTAAAGTGATGTTCCAATTTATTGTAACACTGATAGTTTATAAAGCAACAAAATTCCACTTATTGCAACCAAAATCTGATGGATTCTTATCGATGCGGCTGTGTATTGGATTTCACATAATATATCGTTTAAAACATTACACTCCTGAATGCGAATAATATGGGCAATTTATTGTATTATATTTATGTATTTTGGGCAAATGGGCAATGAATATAGTTCATTACATTGAAGTACGGGGAGCACGTACCGATGATGTTTAAAATGTATATTCCAATAGCGTATTAAAATAACAAATTAAACCGATTGGTAAATCCAATCAACACATTTCAATATCCAATGAGCATGCAAATGTATTGTGGCCGAGAAATTTCAGGTATAGAACAAAATTCGTCCAGTGAATTAGCTGCAGATAAATTGCATTATGACAATCAATGTGTTTGCATTGTGAAAGGGGACATTGTTGTGAAAACACGTAGATTTCAATTAAATTTTGAAATATCGATTTTACCGATTACAAAGAGCTTCACGGAATTGTTTGCCCAAGTGAATGAGATGTCAATCTCTGTCATCTCATACAAATGTATGCCAGTAAATTGAAAAGCTTGAGCTATTGAAAATTAAACGGTTCAAAATTGATGTGCTCTCTGTTATTCAAAATCCACTCAATCAATTTAAACGAAGACATGTATAGCCAACAAATGCTGTTGATGTTGTTTCACATTCAAAACTACTGGTTTTCACATGGACTCACAGGTATGAAACAATATTTTTCAATGGGTTTAATTGCAGCCAGTTGAATTGAATGCCTTTTAATTAATCTACATACGCTTTTCATGCCATTCAACATTACCGAATCGTATGCGACGCAACAAAATGTACATGTTTGTTGCTTGCACCAACGAATCCACTGTGAATGATAAACATTGTATTCATTAAGTATGGCACATCAGATGCCTTAAAATGGTATACAGCATCGAGATTTTTCCAACGGTGAAACATTCTACTGAATTTGTATGTTAAGTGAAATAACATTGTTTCATTTCGTTCTATTCAATGTGCGCGTGATAAGCGCACATACGTTCGCTAATAGGGCAAAATGAATGTGTGAGCCTCAAATACACTCTGTTCGGTTTTTTTTTTTTTTTTACTTCAACAAGGAATACAAGGGTATGCTAAATCTAAACTGTCACTCACAACAATGCAACCAACAAGTTGTTCATTCGCGAAAATTGTTTGCGCTCGTGTGCTGTTGTCATTTCACCTAGTGAACATTCATGACGGTGGCTCTTATATGTGGTGTCTTTATCTGAATAAAGTAAAGCAAACACAACTTCACTCGTTTTTTTGTGTGCTTCTTCTTCTCTCGTTTAATGTGCTTGAAAATGGTAGAAAACATTGTACTTCATAGGGAAATGGTAGATATGCACATTGTACAATAAGATGTACGTAAATTCGTAAACAAACTTGCTGTTTCAAATATTCAAATAGCACAATCACAATCACAGTTAAACAGTTGAATATTCGCAGAATTTATTTGCTTTCACACATATGCAAATCGGTTTTTCAAATGAAAATTTACACGTTTTGACGTGCTACTTCTTTTTCCTTTTCTTTCAGTGTTTTTTTTTTTTGGTACTCTTCTTATTTCTATCAAACTCAAATAAGAGGCGAAACGTACAGTGACTCGTTGAGAATTTATTCAATCCAATGTACACATCGGGTTTTTTTTTCAACAACTGAACAAAATAATATATATATTACGGTATGTGTGTGCGAACGCGCAATCAAAATTGAGCCAACCGAACGACCGAATATGGGGAATACTCACAAATTGGAAGCTATTGTTGAATTACTGCATGAATTATGGAGTGTAAGACCGAAGAGTGTTTTTTTTCTTTCTATTCGCTGCGCTATTGTGATCATTTGTGTTATCTTCCGTTTCCATATTTTTGCAGTGTTGCTATTCTGCTGCCGCATATATTCTGATGTGAGTGTGTGTGTGTGCGTATAACTTGTATTGTTGAATTTCACATGTTTAAATAACGTGTTGAAACTTTTTCTAAAACTCATTCAAAAGTTGTTTTTTTTTCATGTTGCGTAATTCAGTGGTTGATTATAATGAAGCTCGACTTTTCAAAAAAAAAAAAAACCTGATACTAATATCGCATACACACACGATCTACTTGAAGATGCAGATTGTAATTGTAAATTACAAAATAATATGCAGTACAAAACTAATTGAGTATTTAGATTCGGAATTTGAGAGCCCAAAATGTTTATAAAATATTGAATTGAATCAATTTGCTATTGAAATATTTGTCAATTAAAAATTGATGATATTTCTGTTTATTAATGATGTTTGCTAAGCAAATAAATGGCACCTGACATCAAAAGCCACTCGGCACGGTGAATGAATTAGACTGAAGCTTAAATGGTACATGATTCAAAATTCAATTGCATTCTTTTTAGCACTCATTTTATTCGTTACCAATTTCTCTTGTGCGAGCAAATTGAATGAAGGAACGTTTCGATACGAAAATTTAAATTTGTAATGACTTTCGGTATCTCCGTTTATTCGAATTCATTAGTGAACACATTATTCATTGAATTGACAAAATGTTGTGTTTTGTTTTCATTGTCAAAATGATTTCAAGGTAAAGTAAATGTTGAACATTTTTGTATAGTTGAATGACTAAATTTTCAATTTTCCAGTACAATGGCAAATCAATCGATCTTCTTGTTTCACTGCTGTTTTTTTTTCTCTCTCTCTCTCATTTGATTGTAAAACCATTTATCAGTGTTTCGATTCAGTGAAATCAGAAAAACCCATACACCAAATAACCAGCCATCAATCTCGTATTTTGATTCATATGGATGTGCTGGTAGACGGGTGCTGGTTGGATCTTTTTTTTTGTTGTTGTTATTTTCTGTCTCGTGTTTTATCCGATTTTAGATGATAAATAAACATGATTAATGAATACCGTATAATGCGGTTCACCTCTTTCAGCACATGTGTAAATATTTAATGAACACGATTGCCGGAAACGAAAAGTGGCATAAATTGTAATTGGATTGACGCTTCGACTTGAATGTGTGTTTATATATGTAACTAAGTGTGAGTGTGAGTGAGTGAATAAATGTGATTTGATATGAGCAATGGACGAGGACAAGTCTGATGAAATAATATGTTTATTTGATTTACAAAATGCCATCATGATTATTTCAAAGCTCGAGTTTTGCAGCCCACAAATCCACAAAAGCCCCCAAAATCCCTTTTTATGGCACCATAAGCAGCCACACACAAAAAAAGGCGCAATTTAATTTGATTTGAAGCTTTGGACACACATGCGCCCACAACGTTTTGGGTTGAATTTGAATGTTGAACACCTTTCGTTACCATTCAAGTGGACATTTTTCTCGCTTTGTCATTCTTTGATTTTATCGTCAACAAGTCAGTGCAACCAGACATGATCAAATATGAGGACAAATGATTTGTTTGGTGTGGTTGTTTACTCTGGCATCTTCGGTGATTTCTTTTTTTTTTTGGACCGATTTTGTGGATGTGAAAATCTGATGATAATAGGAAAGATATCAATATTTACGCAAAGGATTGCCACAAAGTACGTGAAATTTCATCTCAATTGTTATGTAACGGGAGATACGGGAGGCGGAGTATAAATTCGCATGTCGTATCTTGCATAACAATGATACGACACTTTTGAACTGAAACCACCGAACACTTGACATTACATTACCCATTTGCACTGGTATTGCTCTTTTGTTTCGTTTTGGGTTTGTATTGTGTTGGTTTATTGAAAAATACTTATAGTACGTGAATAAAGTATTTTATGGAAGTTGTGGGTGCGTTAACGTTTATTTCCAGAGTCAAATCAAATAAACATTCTTTGAGCATAGATGAAATAAATTATTGAAACACATTGTATTAACTTTTAATTTTGAATGATTCTGAGTAATGTATGGAACGTGCCAGGGCATTGGTATCAACAATCGCTACACCTTTTCGGAAATGCTATGAATACGCTATCTGTGATCATCATTGCGGATAGTAACAGAGTCAGTGTTGACTCAACCTAATGGAATTTGTTGTTTTCTTTTCTCTCATTTTTTTAAAACGAAAATCAAACAAAGTAAAATGTCTTGCTTTTTTTGTTCGGAACCGAGTGGAGGCAGTCTCAACGGTATTTCCATTCTCATAGTTTTCTATTTCAATTTCATGTACTTGCACCTCACTGAGGTTCAAGGAAACCAAGAAAAATGCAATACCTTCGAGAGCTTTTAGCACACAACGAAAACTTTCCAAGTAAATTATGGCAGATAAAAGCCACTTTTTGCACGTTGAACACGCAGCCATGTTATGGCTCACGTTGGGCACGAGTGAAAAACATGATGCAAGCGAACAACAAGAATTGTTAAAAGTGTTGCAGTTCGGATGGAATGTGCACGAGTTTTTTTTTCATCGCACACCGTTGATGACCTTATTATGAATAATAAAGAGTATATTAATTAGAATATCTGGATAAAATTAGTGAATGAGAATATAATGTTATGAAATGGATACCGGAGCTCAATCAAATACGAAAACAAGAGAGAGAAAGAGAGAGAGAGAGAGAGAGAAGAAAAAATCTACCAACAATATTCTAACAATGAAAGATATTCACTGAATATTTGATTACAAATTACAAGGTATTCCGTATTTTATCACAAAAACAGCATCACAGCCACCAAGGCACCAGATGGCTAAATGAGTTGGAAAAATGCCGTTTTCTTGTAACAAATCACAATAAATGGATCCTTAATATTCTATTTACAAGGCACGTTCATTCTTTTGAAAAGGATCAATTGATTGAATTGAAGCTTTTTTCGCATGGGTTTTTCTCTATTTTTTTCTTGTCGTTAGAGCAAAAAATATGGCAACGATGCAACTTCTTCCTCCTGTCCTTTCCTACTGATTCGAACATTTGTTCCTTTTACTATTACCTGAGTTTCTGATATACTGATTCAGCATCGTTGACAATGCACGTAGCAATACCACAAACTTTTTTCTACGTACAAAGAGCGCAAAATATCACATGAGCGCATTTTAAAAACATCAAATTAAAAATATTGAAGCAATCAATGGCTTTTCAATAAATCAATCAGAGCTTATTAAAACCACTACTGTTCAATTTCATTCAATTGTATATTCATGTGACGTGAACGAAACACACCATTATATTCTATATATCAACCGAGCATTCTCGTGAATGTCGACTCTTTTGCTTCTGGCTCTATACTCGATTCGTGGCACACCAAAAAATGACATTTCTGTTCACGTTCTTCAGATTTTCTTTATTCGTGCTATACGAGTTAGATCGAGTACAGATTGTATGCGTTCACTCTTCCGCACTGAAAATGATGCGTGTGTTTATGTGACAATCAAATTTGTTCCGATTGTATCGGCAGCATAAACATTGTAGTGAACTAAGAAATTTGACCTTATGAATATCAATTTCCGACATCTCTTGTGCTCCTTGTGTAAATACTTGAAGCCGTCAAGTTTATTAAGCTGTGGGTGTTATGCCTGATATCAATTTATTCGGTGCTATTCATTGGGTATTTGACTTGTTTCCCTTGGCTCTATTCTTTTCCATCGGTGGGATTTCGCGGATGAAATTGATCTGCACGGGAATACATGCGTGACACTTGACAAAAGATAATGAAATATATTCAATGTATTTTCAATGTGCTATGAATTGGAAAACCCACTTAAGATTGAAGCCAAGGGAATAAAGGGTACTTTTGCTGTATAAAAAGCAATACTGCGTGTATCTCTCACATAGGCAGACACACACACACACACAAAATACATGTTGAGCGCTTCCAAAGAGCGCTATCATCTATCAAAATATATGATTAAACAAGTACACCTTTTTTGAATTCGTTCAAGACCTGGCCCGTGCCAAAAAAAAAAATGATTGAATACCAATAGTTTAAATAAAACATTTCATTGTGTTCATCGCTTATTTTTCTCTCTTTGCCGCTTTTTCTTTCTTTGTGCCGACAGTTTGCTTCTTCGAATTTGGCAAATATGAGAATTCACAAATGCCGGTATTCATCTCCGTCAAACAAAAATTGACTGATTTTTCTCTTGCTGGTAACACGCGCTTGAGTTCAACATGCTGAATAAAGAAAAAAACAATAATAAAAACTCAAGTGTATCTCAAAGAACGAATCGAAATCAATTTCCGTTTTTTTTTCTTTTCCATTCAATTTTCACTGTCGTTTACTTCTTCATCTATATCGTTTTTCTTTTATATTTTATCGATAAATAAAAGTTTGCATAAAGTTGAGAATATCTTTGCATCTTTCGTTGTGCCATTTTCACTCTCTATCTCTGTCTCTTTTCCTCTCTCACGATTCGATTCTTTGGCACGTTCCAAGCGCGAAAAGTGTGTGTTAGTGCACATGGCTTCATTCCAGTTGTTGTATAGAAAAAGAGTACCTTTATCGTTAGGTGCCAACGATCCTTGAAAATGAGTGAGTTTCAAGTTGAATTGGTAATAATGAGAAGAGGAAAATGAATTTCCTTATTTATCATGGTTCATAAAATCTTGTTTGCCAGCCATTCAACACATTCGGATATTGGCGCGGTAAATATCACCCTTGAAGCGATTAAAAGACTAAGCGAAACAACACCAAAAAAGGAGGAGAGAAAAAAAAGTAGCACACTTTCATCGAGAGACTTTTCAATGACTTCGTTAGGCATTTTTTTTTTGTTATTCGTCTTTTTATTTATCCTTGAGTGCAGGTATATTGTCTTTTCTTCCTCATTGAGATTATGCGAACGAATCGCCTCCGGTTTATATTTATTTCATTTCATTACTGCTGCTGCATTCTGAGTATTTTCAATTTTATCAGCGTGCAAAAATTCTTTCTTTAAATGAAGAGATGAAGAAAAAAAATAACGCATAAGCTTCGACAAATTCAATATTTTGCCACAACTCTTTTGCTTGCGGAAATACTTTTTCTTTTTGTTCGTCTTTTGAGATGACATGAAGTGTGTGTGTGTGTGTGCGTTCACAGTGCATTCAAGCGCACAAGCTGACTATGCTAAATTGTTGTTGTGCTACTTTATCACTTAAATCCAATTCTGACGAAGAGGAAACAAGCTTGAAAAGCTGTGAACATTTCAAAGTCTTCTCTTTACCACTTCTCTCGCTCTCTCTCTCTCTCATGTTCTTTCTCTTTCACTGCATTTTTCTCTTGTCACTGCCCGCTTCACTGCCCACTTCACTGTCACTGCCCGACTCTGACTCTGGCTCTGCCTCTGCCAATCAATACGAATGGAATTTTAGAAATGTGAACAGTGATAATAAGCCAATGTTATATCGATATGAATCCACATCAATATGTTATATCTTTAATCGGTCTCAAGTCGAATGTAGTTCACTTAACATTATGGTTTGTTGAGTGCCTATATAAATATCAATAGATGGACAATTTAGTGGTACATTGGAACTATGTTCGAGGTGACGATATTGATTGGGTGAATTCTGGGTTGGTAATCGAAACATTTTCAAAGTTGAAATTCATTGAAAATGCTGATGGAAAATTGAGTTCGTCCGAAGTATAGCAAAATATAGAAGATGGCTAACAACCGTTTAAGAAACATTAATGGGTCAAATTTCAGTTCATATACTTGCCTAAGGAACTTGATTCTCATTCGAAAATACATTTCGGTAGAGCTTGCGTGCAATGTATTCGTTATGTATTCCATAAATTTATTGCATATTAAATTTTCTCTCTGATGGTAATTTATTTCATCACTTGTACAATTTGTTTTTTTTTTTAAATATAACATGATGTTAATATAATAATAATCAATATTCACATTGAAAAAGGATAGGTATGACTGTCGAATGGTACCCGTGTGTCCCATGTACTCGAATTCAATTCGAGTGAATATATTTCACACACGATTCAGTATTTGAATATGGAAAACGAGTGAGATTCGAGTGAGATTCGAGTGAGATTCGAGTGAAGACTTGTATCTCACACGTTTCCAATGTTCAAATACTGAACCGTGTACAAAACGTATTCACTCGAATTCAATTCGTGTGCAGTGTACACTTTTAAGTATTGTTGTTTACTGTAAAACGAAATTCAGCATTCAAAACTGACGTATCTGGTAGCACAGATTAAAAGAACGATGTCCATGCGATTTTTGGTATTAAACTGCTATGCGCTGTATGTTTTATCATGTTTGCGCGCATGCGCCTCCATTCGAAACGAGGCGCATCCGCGCAAACATTGTAAAACTCACAGCGCATAGCAGTTTAATACCAAAAATTACGGTTTGTCCACCGCATTAGCCTTACTGTACAGTCTGACGCGCTTGTGTGTCACTGTACACGAATTGAATTCGAGTGAATACGTTTCGTACACGGTTCAGTATTTGAACATTGGAAACGTGTGAGATACAAGTCTTCACTCGAATCTCACTCGTTTTCCACATTCAAATACTGAATCGTGTGCGAAATATATTCACTCGAATTGAATTCGAGTACATGGGACACACGGGTATGGCCAATTTGGTAAATTTAACAATCGTTAAATAAGTCAAACGCATTTGAATTTATCCGATATTTTTTTTTTCAATGGGCAAATTCATCGGGGAGATACAGGGTCGCAATCAACTTCTTTATCCAATTTTATTGTTTGTTCTCGTTAATTTTCCGCCTCAAAATGTACATTTACTTTACTGGCGGGGACAAAAAGTATGCTAGTATTTGAGACCAAAAGAAAGGTCATTAGAATACCATGAAGCACTCTCCAAGCGATAATTATCATATAACGATGCACTGTGACTCCTCGTTTTGTATTCCTTTTATTTCTTTTTTCCGGAGTATTAAAAAAGAAAAGTGGAACTTGTGCCAGCAGTAAAATTGTCTGTGGCATTTGTAGGTTTTGTTTGTGTTCGTTGTGTTTGTTTTTTCTATGTATACATTTAACAAGACCTGTCAAAATCTATTTGTTTGAATCGAACCACTCAATTCCATGCTGACTAGGAATTTATGTTGGCAAAATAACGGTTGACGGTTATGAACAGAAACGAAACAATATTTCTAACAAATTCAATTTGTAATTTAAAACGTAATGTCACTGTTATCGTCATCTTGTTGGTGAATGATACGATGAAATAATTCGAACGAGGAATTGCACGATTGTAGAGCGAAAAAGAAAGACAGAGAAAAACAGGGAGAAAAAGCATGAATAAATCGAAATATACCACATTTGTTCACAATACGATGATTCGAGCAACTGGTAAAAAAGAAAACGACATTTTTTTTCTCACTGAAATGACTTCTTTCTCGTTCTTATTTTTTTGTTTTTTATTGAGTTGAATATCCAAGGCAAAAAGAGGAAATATTTAAAAAAAAAACGAAGATGTATGACTAGATCCAAGATTTCAAATCACATTAAGAAGAAATGGGAAATAAAGTACACTCTCTGATATCGGATGAACAGAAAATCAATGCTTGGAAAAACTGAAACGGCTGCAACGTCAATGCTAAGCATTAATGCTAAACGTCATCAGCCATATCTTGTCGTCGTTCGTAGACATGTCAACACATTTCACAATTTTTCTTAGCTATGTGACGTTGGAAATTCTTGTTTTTTTTCCAAAAAAAAAAAAAAAAAACTTATCAATGGCGCTGCTCATATTCCTATCGCAAGCATATTTTGCTCTCGATGATTTCCGTGTATTCCGTCTCTGATGTGCTACACGTTTATTACTACACAATTTTTTTTTTAACTTCGTTCGCCACTAAATATATATCCCAAGTGCTTAAGTTGGTAGAAGCACTCAAGTGAAAAGTACCAAATGAGCATCGAGTATATAATGTAAAAGATTTTTTTTTCAACTGAAACACTATTGCGTTGCAGGTTTTTTTTCAGTGTTGTCAGTTTGTGCAACTGTGCAATACAACATTCATCATTGTGCGCTGTTGATTGCTGCATAAATTGACGCTAGTTGTTAACACACAATTTTTGACACTATTTCATTGGCTTTACGTATGCGTCAATTTTTACAACGAATATTATAATAAATACAAATAAATTGTCGTCAAAAAGTGAATTGTTCAAAATATGTGATGAACCAAATTGAAGCAATTCGCTATGAAAAATGTGTATACATCGCCGTCTGAAATATTACAATTAAAAAAGGGGCATGAAAAAATAGATGACATATAAAGCAGATGCCAGGCTTGGGCTGAAAAATTGACAACGATTTAATCTCCTTAAGCTCGCATAATTGAATTTAATGTTATATGACAAATTCCACATTGAACGGATGTGGAATCTATCTCGTTCTCGCCATTCTCCCTCCATTTATTCTTTCACGAGAAATTTTCAGGTTGCGTTCAGTGGCTGCAATATTCGCGCTGAGCGCCGTTTAACATTAAATCTTGTGCGTCAAGTGAATTTATTCGTATCGTCGTAAACCGTCCATTAACAGTCATTTTTTATATTGTCTATATCGTACGGTGTAATTTATCATGAAGAAAAATGGTGACAGCCTCAAATCAGCTCAGTTTAATCAAAAATTATAATTTTTTTTTTTTTTTCGTTCAATTCACTCGTTGCTTGATGCGACATTACATTTTGGTTGGCTACCAAGTGAAATGGAAAACGCACTAAGGAGCTGACAATTGACATGGTGTTGTTTTTTTTGCTTGAACACCAAAGCTTGCCGAAGATGATCTTTAACCTTGCTTATGACATCAGTGACAAATGTTTTTCGACCAATTTTTTTTATTTTATCTCAAATTTTCACCCCCGCATCCGTTTGTACCGTCCATTTCAAGTTCCATTATGGCGTGAATGGAATCGAGAAAAACAAATCCATCAAGTGCCACTCAGTTTATTTTTCAGATAAAATAGCCAAACAATTCGTCAAAAAAATGGCAAATTAATGCATCGATAGCGAAACTATTTTTTCATATTGGTTTATGCTGTGGTTGGAATATTGCGATGTCATGATTCATCGTTTGTGTGTTCATTTCGAACATTGAATAGGTGTTTCGAAATGCCGTTAGCATGGTAACTGGATTAATTAATGCGATGGTATCGTTTCACCTGGAATTATAGCAAAATGCACAGCCCATTGATGCACAGCCGCACATTTTTGGAGTGCTACAAAAGCAAAAACCGTAGAACAGCAATATGCCAATCATACTTCAATAAAAATCGGTCGGATTAATAGTGGCAACGATGCGCAGGCACATTCATTGCATTCGATGTAATTGATTTCTAGGATTTCATGGGTTTTTGTTATTGCAATCGAATGGCTTCCATCTAGTTTGGAATGACAGAATTTTAGTGCAAAAGAGAAAAGATCAATACATAATTTATGCATCGCCCGTTGTTCTAGCCAATGCGAAAGTGGTATTGATGCGGAACACCAGTTAATGTAAACTAATGCAATGTTCGTAGCGAACAAAGACTGCCATCAATTTTGACATTTCCATTAGAAGCAATTGAATTTACACATTTGTGGCGAATTCAGTGGCGCCGTCTATCTTCTATCTTCTTATGAAATGTTACACTGAGAACTCCGTGGCACTCAAAGTTCGATAAGAGACTATGTATGTCATGCTTTGCATACATACCGCCATCTAAGCTTTGATGGGATCAATGCTTCATATTCATTAACATACTCATTAACTATGGCTAGTTTCCTGTGTATACTAAGATGGCGTATTTGCATGTCTTTGACGGCTATGATTGTCCACATGGCCACTGAAATGTCAATTGTCCATCAGCTCACTGTACGTGCATTGAAGCGAAACAAAAACTGGTGAAAGTTTCTACGTCAACTTTAATGCCAGTGTTTGGCAGCACATAAATTGACTAACTCGCTGTCTCGGTGAGTGAAACAGAATTGATAAATCATGGAAACTGATTTCAATTGATTTCCACATGTGCAAATCGATAGCATTTGGCTAAAGGGAATTCCAACCCCCCCCCCCCCCCCAAAAAATCAAAGTTCTGAATAAAATAAATATTTAATACATCTCAAACAAAAATTTCATTCGTCGGTTTCGTTTCGGAAAAGTTTCTTGTTCCCATGAGCATGTACCTCGATGTGTGTTCGAATGATTCAACAAAAATCCACCACAGCTTGCATTTCCGTCTAAACTTTGAAACATACTTTAAGTGCATAATGTGGATAGATCGACTAAACGTTTTTGTTTTTATGGAATGCATGCCTCTGAGTTGCCGGATTCCGTGCACATAACACTGTGCACAGAGAAAAATATTCTAAACATAAAAACACACACGTATATACTCAACAATTCAGTTGGAATCGAGTTTTGCCCAACTCTTGTAGAAGTATTTGAAATCAAATTTCATAATGGATGAACAGTAAATAGCCTGTATAGTGGGAGTGTAAAGTTTATGATATAAATTTTATGAGCAAATAAACGGTGTTGATAAACTATGCATCAATTTGAAAAGTATGTGCATATCAAACTCTAGTTTTAAATGAATGTTCATGAATTCATGGAAATGAAATTCCACGATCTGCATCTGAAATTCAATATCATCAACAGATATAAACGTTGAACTAGTTTTATCATCAAAATATTCATGATGCACATTGCAAATGACTGAATAAAATTGTTGGTTGAGACACTCAATCGTCACACAGTTCAAAACTCATACAATGTTTACTACTAATTTTCAATGGAAATTATTGATGGTAAAATAATTACTATGAAACTGATCAACCGGAAGTAATTGCTAATAATTATTTAGGTTAAGCTGATTGTGAGGTAAAATTTATAGAAATTTTCAATTGGTCCAAGATATTTATAGAATTTAAACGAACAAAAGCCATGGGTTAAATGATTGTTTTTTTTTTTGTTTTGTTTAAAGAAACCGGTTTTCTGAATAATATTCAATGAATATGCGTAAATGGATGAAAGAGGAATGTAACCGCAATTATAGGCAGCTGAAGTGAGAGAGCGTGATCCAAAGAACCAATGAGTGGTATTCGTATGAAAGATTTAAAGCAAAAACGTTGAAAAAAGAATTTCTAGGTATAATGCGGCGATTTTGATCTAAAGCTATTGAGAATATTTAAAAAAAAAAACAACAACAACACAGAATCGTTGAAAAAAACAAGCGATACAAAGTTATGGCCTTGATCATTTTTAAGACGTACTTTTTATTCACTTTAATTTGTATGTTTGAGCATTGAAGAGTAGAAGAAAAAAAAACACTCGCAACAATTCATCCATCGTGTGTGCTTAAGAAGCTACTTTGCTGAAAAAGCAGCGTGTACTTCAAGAAGCGCGTAATTATTTTGACCTTCAGACGAAAACATGAAAAAAAGAGAGAGAAAGAGTAATCGAAAAAAAATATACACCGAACGGAATAAAACAGTCAAAGACTGTTGTCACGTTTTATGCTGCTACTTCACATCAATACACGGCTGGACATGAGGCTCGAATATACATTAATTATTTAGAAGGTTTCGCACACGTATTTCAATTCAATTGCCTGCTTATTTTTCTGTCACTCTGTCTCTGTCTCTCTCCATTCTATCCATTCTATCGCACACCTTTTTGTCTGTCGACATGTTCTCATCATGTCTCCTTTTATTATATTGTTATCTTTAGTTTAGTTATTCACTTCATTATGATGAGAAGATATTCATATAATGTGCAAAATTCGGAGTCTTAAAAGACGATTTGATGTTTGATAGAAATGTTCGATGGTATATTACCGCAACGTATGTAGCCAGCTCATAAAATGAAGAGATAGAGAGACTTTGTTTAGTTAAGTTGGAATGATTCAAAGTGATGCGAGTGCGTGTATTTGTGTGTTAGTATTTACTTGTAAAGTTTCAAAAGACCACCCGAACGACGCGTATTAACGCTAGAGTCGATATTCGTACAAGAATTGAATGTACCGAACCAGCTCTAGGTTAAGCTAATGCCGGGTGATAAAATTCTGGTACTGAATTTGTAAGCATCGGTGCTTAGTCAATACATCATGGTTTCATTGTCTCTATTACATGTTACGTGCACAATTACATGACTCTATCACCATATCATTTGCACAGAGCGATACGAAGGGAGAGAGTGAAAGTGTGAGTAGAAGCATTTAAATGACATCGGCACTCGAAGGCAATTGAGGTGTTCTTGTGTTCAAAGTGAATTAGTTTAGTGTAAATTAAGTTTTCAATAGAAGCACATGCAAAAAGGTAATAGTTCACAATTCATTAAGCTGCATGTGTGTGTGTGTGTGTGTGTGTTTGTTTTTGTTTGTATGAATGTGTGTATCGAAGCGCGCTCAGCAAATTACCCGAGCTTCAATCGATGTCATGAAAGAGATTTCTAGTAAAATTGATTGGATTTTGTTTCGCAGGAAATTAAAGAGAAACACGTGGAATGGGATTGAGCTTAAGCGCGCTTCAACGCTCGCTACATTGTGCGTCACAAACATGCTCATTTGATGAGATGCTATTGACGATGTGCGTAGCAATTAACACAAATAATTCCAATCCATTAAACGCCAAACGAAGATTGGTGTGTTTGAGCGTGTGCGATCAAAGTCGAACATATTTGCTGTTTTTGTTTGTGACAGCTTACATTTTAGATTATAATGGTAATGCTGAACGGCAAACGCACCCAAACACACATGCATATGTGTGCACACACAGAGATCGTTAACTGTCATTCGGTAAGCAAATAATTCGAATATTTTATGGCTTTTTCGTTGAATATTCATTTTGGTTGCTTGCAATTAATTCGTTTCAAATGTAAAACCATCACGAAATATAATTTGGCAACATGAATAATTTCAATAAAAACAAATTCGCACACCGCTTCGAAATGTGAACGAGCAGAAAGAGAAGTGAGAGTGGATCCGCTCTGTGGAAGTGTGTGAAATAATAATCGAATGCGTAGCAATGTTAGAGTGGTTCACATGTAGTCTTGACATTCAATTAAAGCAGATTAGTAATAAATCTAACAGGTGGATTTATTGCATTAAATGCAATATTTGCCAACTGTTATCAACTGAAACAAGACATGGTCGGTTTCATGTATAGCCAAAATTGTGTCACTTGTATGTTCTCACTGAATTGTCGAATCCAGGTGAGATTAAGAATCGCTCTCATTTTCACTGAACTGAAAATTGCGCATTATTTTGGTTAGCAGATGGAATATCACCATATGAATTTACATATGGAATTTACATGTGTATTTTGCAAAGCAGCATTTGTTGCTCTTTTATTAAGAATTGAGCCAATAATTCAATTCAAACGATAAATATGCGACGAATGATCCATCTGTTCAATATTAATGTGTTAATTTTCGTTGAATTTCCGGAAATGGATAAACCATTTGGATTGCATTTCATTTGATTTATATATATGTGAATTGCTGCTATTGATTACTATTATTCAACATTGTTTGGTTTTTTGGTGAAATGTTTTGTGTGCGTCTATTTTGGGCGTCCAAATGATTTTTGGTAATTAAATTTAAACGGAAATTAATACGATAAATATTTCACCAAAATGCGAATAAATACACTGTGGTTCCACTTGACCGTCATCGTGTACAAATCATCACTTCACAATGTTACAAATGTTCAATCACATCCTCTATTGCTGTGTGTACTCTATTTCAAAGCATTGTTCACTGTTGGGAATACAAACCAAAACCAAAATCTAAGCCAAACCCAAACATTTTAAGTGCTACTTGACATGATCCTGCTTTGATAAAACGGATAGTACAATAGTATTTCAAGAGCAAGATAGAGGAGGAAGAGTGTGCGGTTTTGCTAGCATTGATTGAAAAAAAAAATAACACACACAGACTATTATCTGAAATTCACTTTACTTGAAATCTCTGCGCTGTTGGGGTGTACTACTGAAATACAGTGACAACAATACGCGCTCTTTGTTCGTCCGTTGTCAAGATGCTGTATGTCCAACTGTGTCGACAATTAAAAATAATGTTCACTTTCTCTGGAACATCGTGTATTAATAGCAATTAATTTAGTTCAGCCCATTCAAGCAATTGTGTCGTCGATGGTTTGGATAAGTTTTGTGGTGCTATTGTTTCCCATGTTGGCGTGAACGATTCTTTGTCATTTTCTATTTTAAGTGTTTTATCAGAGATATGACAAACCATACAGTATAACATAGTTAACTTCAGTTACCCAATTCGACCGATTTTTGCCGAGAATTGTTGTCGCTGTGTTCCATTCCATTCCGTGTGGACGAAAGAGAGATTGAAAAAGTTTACGAGAAAATCCATTATAGTTTAAATGCTTTTCAAGTTATGTTTTTGCCGTTTATTTTTATCTAGTGCAACCATTGGTTGTGATTTCGATTTGATTTATGTTACTTGGAAGTTTATACCTCAAGAAATGTTCGTATTAATCTAGCACTTCATTCGGTTCTCTGGTTTTTCTAGTTTGTTTTTTGTTTCATCTTTTTATTCGTTAGAATCTTCAGTGCACAACGATAGCGTGCACTTTAAATTGCTTCTTAGATTTGTTTGATAAATTTCAATTAAACACTGTCGGTACATACAATCTCCATGCCATATAAGAGAACATGAGAAAAATGAATCCATTTTCGACCACAGATGAGATGAGCATGAATTTTAATATGTTTTTCAAGCGTTTGGTGCATTTGCTACCCATGGATAATTCAACTGCGCCGGGTGTAATAAAAACCCGGAAATAAACATATCCTTTATGTTATAATTTTATTAATTGTTTATTGGAGCACAAATCGAGCCGCCAACTCCGGAAGCAAGCACACGTGACAAGGAAAATTCATAAGATCATAACACCATTCAGGCACACATCGTACAAGTGTGCACATGTAACATTACGATAACTGCTTATTTTCGTCTGTCTGCGTATTATGTTTGCTTACTCTTGGGTCAAATGTGAGCAAATAGCAATTGAACAAAAATTAGTTCAATGGCGCTGTCGATAAGCCACCAACATTTTTAGAATGGTTTTAAGTGTTTGGATAGATAACGTTTAGATGTTCCGTGCTGTGCCACACATTTGAATGGATTCATTTTTGTTGTTGTTGGTAAAATTCAATGGGAAGGAATAATAATAATGAATCACATCTAATCTTCTTATTCTCATAAGATGAATTTACACTAAATGATTGCCATTAAATAAAGCAATATGAATGTGCGAAGGAATCAAAATAACATTTTGCGTTTAAAAAAAAAAGGTTTCAGCAAAAAGTATTTAAAAAAAAAGAACTTTTAATTTGGGCTGTTGTTGATGTTGCGTTTGTAGCCAAGAATAAAAAAGTAACTTTTCCGCTTGTGTGTCAAATCTTTTCTTAATTTCAACAGTTGCCAACGCCACACTTCTCAACCAAAAAGGTTAAGTGAATCGAGAACGCCATTTGTTGATTGCAAACGCTCTTCAATGTTGCGCCTACAATGAAATATTCATAGTGACAAAATGTGCGGCAAACATCTTTGACGACCTAGCATTTTTAATTACAAAAATTCTCTGATGAAGAATCACATTAGCATTTCTAATCACTTTTAACCTTTTGTGAATAAAATTGTCATCATTTGCGTGAAATTTTGCCATGAAAACGATCATAGCGAATGACTAAGCAAAAGTGATTTGCTATTTTCATTCCGTGTCACTTGACGCAATGCAGAGGCGCTCAAATGTTTTTGGTTTAATAGGTATTTATAAGGATGCGTAACCATCATATTGGTTACTTTGGCCCACCATTCAAACCACACACACACACACACACACACAGACCAACCAACCAAACATTTTCTGCAAACTAAGACAACAATTTTATGGACAAAATATTACTTTAACACCGCAAAATATGTGTTCCATAACTGCGCGAAACCGTTAATTCGTTTGCCTGATGATGTTCTTCAAGTGAACAATAATTAAATAAACCACGTAAAATGAGTTAAGTTTTTCACATCCCTCAAGCTCACTCGGAAATTTCCCACTTGCACTCATCTGTACTGTGTGCGTAACGACAAGCGAACGAGCATAAACGATTAATTAACAAATCAACGTTTTCACAATTTTAAATGGGAGTTTTGAAGAAAATTTTTGCCAAATTACAAATGAAACGGTTGGATATTACTTGCAGCAAACGTTATAAGCACGAACAATACGAATGAAATGTGCGTGCGTTGAATATGTTTGTGTGCTGTTGTTGTTGTTGCTGTTGTTTTGAAAAAGAACCGCAAATGCTATTAAGTCGTTTCGTTCTGTGCTCAAGCAATTTTAAAATAAATGTAATAACGTTATTCAATGCAAGTCGAATAGGTGAAACGTGTCGAATCGATTTATTAAATTGTATGGTGTTTCAATGTTCATCATAATGTCGTTTGCAAAACGATTCAGATAGGTTGGTCGGTTGGTTGTTTGCACGTTTTTCCGCAGAAAACAGGCCGACCGACCGGAATAAAAACAATGGTGAAAAAAAACACACACACACACACAATTGAGGTATGGATAACTTTTGACTAGAGTTTGTTCGCTAGATGGATGGATGGATGGATGCATGTTTAGAGGTAGAGAATTGTGGTTCGTACACAGTACAGTGTACACTAGTCACATTGCTAAACAACAGCTGCTCATAAATAAATTTCATGGCTTTCATCAAAATACCTTCCCGGTGTGACAATGTGGTTGCGTGAATGAATTACAAATGGAATTCAACATTTGTTGAAATAATGATGGGACGCATTTGCAGGCGCATATCAAGTGTCAAACGAGCTGAAGCATTCATGAACGGCTCGAGTAAGATATTTCTTCATTTGCCATGTGAAACTAGAAATGGCTTTCTTCTGAATTTTGTTTACGAATGTAAGTGCATCCGATGAAAGATGTGCGAAGAATATTGTGTTTGGGCATTTTCCCGTGTACCGCATGGTTTGTGTGTGTGTGTGTGTGTGTGTGTGTCTGCACTGCAGATACAGCCATAGAAAACAGCGAATGATATAAGCTATTAAACGAGATTCGCAAAGTTTCCATTTTTCCGAAGTTAAGAGAATGAGAAACGATATGGAACATGACTACAACAATGTGATATTTCTATAATGGTTGCTGCTATATCACCGTGTTTGAATTGGAAATAGCTTTGCTACTTTGCACACGTTAATTGAATTGATAGAGTTTTGTTTGGCTCTAGGTTTTTGCTTGAGCACAAACCACGCTGAATTCTAAGTACTCGATTACAATCTCGTTAGTCTCTCTGACAATTGATGAACAGCCGTTCAGGATTTCGATCAATCCAGCCACTACACCACTAAATTGAATGCTTGTTATCAATTTAAAGGTTATTTTAAAACCCGTTGGTCGTACACAACAACCAAAATAAGCCACATATTGTTTCACTTCTATGAATTTTTCGACTAAATTCTAATTTCCATGCATGCTAAACAGTTGACCGCCAAATGTGCCGAATTAAATTTAATCAACAGTAATAATTAATAGTTATGAAAATTTCCAATTTTCCAAAATTGTAATATATTAATGTGTGGTGGAATGTTAACATTGTTGGTGGGCTCATCGGCAGTGATTCGACCGGAAAATATAGTAAATTGTGTTGAGTGCTTTTAAACAAGATTCTGTTGTTGAAAGTGGCTTGAAGCATGCAGCCGAATGTATAATTAAAAGTGATGTTTTTTATAAAGGGTGAATACTGCTTTCATTTGCATTTTATTCACACATCATAGTTTCATACACTTTGACCGGGTACACGAATTTTAATCAGATTTTAATTAAAAACTTATCGATACATACAATATCTGACCACAAATATTATGAACATTCTGTGGTGAAACGTCGCTGTGTATGCATGATTCTGCTGTAATGACAGATTCCATATATATATTTTGGTGTGCTGTATTAAAGCCGATGCACATCATTTTATAATTATATTTTGATTGCACTTTAATCAATTGCATTAGCGATTCATGTTTACGCTCTTCGGCACGTCCTCTCTCTCTCTCTCTCTCTCTCTCTCTCTCTCTCTCTTTCTCTCTCTCTCTTTCTCGTTCTCGCACACGGGATACCTACGGCCCATAATTTAATTTTCATTTCAAAAGTGTTTATCGATCGTGAAAATAGGCATTTTACTCAATAACGCATCAACCCATGGAACGTAGTCCAATTTTTGTTTGGTTTGGAATTGAAAGCCATTCAAAACCGATTGATTCTTACTGCAGTTTTCATTAACATGCAACTCTTTTTCTCGCCTGACTGCAAAATGAAAAGTTCTCGTTTTGTGAGTAGTTCGCTTAAAATTGAATTTCCTAGAATTCATTTTGTGCCGAAAAAAAAAACAATTGCTATTTCACAATCAAATGGTACAATCCTTTGAATTTATGTACCAAATCACATTCAACAGAACCAACATAGCGTTTGATGCTACTGTTTTCTGCTGCTAAAGGCAACGTACAGGTAAAACAAGAATCCTTTGATTTCCATTTTTTTTTCATAATCGAATTAGTTTCCATTCGATTTCACTGAATTTTCTCCCTTCTAAATCAAAATTCAACAATGCCATTTTCCGGTATGGAATGGAAAAAAAACCTTGCTATGAAACGAACCGGAATTAGTTTGTTTGTTGCATATTGATTTTTCTTCTTGTTGAAAGAAAAAAAAAAAAAACACTTGTTCGATGTGTCCAAAGCATTAACAACAGTTGTTTTTTTTTCACGTTGCATAGTGATTTCTGTGAAGTAGACCGATATTTTTCCCTCGCAATAGGACAATACGATTGTAATACATTGGAATGGATAGAAGAGAGAAAGCAGCATATCAGGTACCATGATATCTCTTCTTCTACGTTTCCTTTTCATTTCTTTTTCAATTTTTTTTTTTCATGAATAGCAGACGAAATAGAATAGAACTTTTCTTTTTCTGGATTTTCTGCGTAGAAAACTTTTGCGATTACAGCTTTAGAATAATACTCCACATTTGCATGGTAAAACCATCTCTTCAGGCATACTATGTTGGGTTAATATTTTCTTCTTTTTTATTTCGAGTGTGAGTAACAAGATTACGTGGAATGCGAAACCACTTTTGTGTGTGTTTTTTTTTGTCATTGTATTACGTGGTCTGGTGTTATGGTGAGTAACCATACCGGACCGAAATCAGACACTTACCGAAGAGCTCAATTTTCATATCGTTTCAGTTTTAATGGTTTTTCTTTTTCGCCTTAAATTCTCATTCAGACTTTAATGCCAATTTCCTGATTTATCAAAAAATCCAAGAAAACAATGATGTTTAAGAGTATAACATGATTCTGAAAAAATGTTTTAAGGGTAAAAAAAAAGTGCGCTCGATGGAGACGTGTGATAATTTTTTCCATTTAAAATGATGGCACGGTATAGACCTGATATTGTGCCATCCCTTTTACAGCATTAAAAACAAAGGCTTGATGATCGAATTGACAATAATATTGAAATAAAAGTGGAAACAAGGAGCAAAAAATAAAACAATGCGCCTGTGATTGGGGCGTCGATGAATTTAAAGAGATAAAATTGGGAACGAAAACAGTTTTGATTCCATTTAGCAAATCGACCTTTTTTTGTGTCAAAATGTTCATCGTTCCTTTTTTTATCGCTGTCCCTCTATCATCATTGTCCTTTTTCGCCTATTGATGAGATTGAAGTGTATTCAAAGATGAATCTCCTGTACTTAACACGATTACAGCACCCGGTGTGTTTTCTTTTATTGGGCAATCAAAGGATCGTGACTTTTGAAAATGAAAAGTAAAACGATTCATTTGGTTTGTGTAAAAATCAATTGTAGTTCAAGCGCCATCGACTGTGATAAGACCGATTTTACTTCGGCCAATCGTTTGCATTTGATATATGTATATTGCATTAAGTGGGTACTTAGATCAATTCGCTTTAATTCGATTTGACCATCAATATCAGTTGAAAACAAGGTACAATAATGATGAGTTGAATCTTTCGATTTTATTTTATTACACAAAATATACCGTCATTTTCTCGTTTAAATCCTCACAGAGAATGATTCAAATTCGAAATGAAAAATGTAACACAATCCATGCTGCAAATAACATTGGTGATTTTAATAAAGGCTGTTATCCGTTTATACGTTTATAAAGCTGACCATTCATTTCTTTGCATATAAACTCATAGTAAAATATCACTTTTTTGTATATTTATTCTATATTTTGAACTTAAGCAAAAAAAAAAAAAAAAACAACGCAAAACTCAAATATAAATGAAAAAATAAAATTACCTCCAGCAGAACCGGCGGACTTGCAAAACTTTCTATAAACATGTATTTTTAGTTGTAAGTTTGTGTAGGTTTTATGACAGTAAGTTTATGGGCTATTTTTCTAGTGAGTTTCTATCGAGACCGCAGAGGCTGTTCATTCAGTGCATGTACAACAAACTGTCTGCTATCTGTTTATTCAGCACCATTTCACCTTAATGGAAATAAACTTTTCGGTTAACATAATTTGAAAATCATAATTTGATGATAAAAATCAAGTATGACAACAAAACATTGACAACAAACATAAAAAATAAAGATGTATCTTTTCATTTGACATATATAAAAACCAAAAAGCATGAAAAAAGAATCAAGTGGCAAAAAAAAAATATAAACGAAAAGCTAAATCATAATCATAATCAATCTTGTGTGTGTCTGTGTTTTTTTTTTTGCTGTTGTTGAAAAGTGATAAACAAAAATTGTGATGCTTGATGACATTGTATGCGAATGTAAATTCAAATCAGCTTAACAATGTTAATGATGGTAAGCAAATGCCGAAGGTGTATGACAGCATAAAATCATTAGACAATTTTGCCGGTACGTGAAAACACAATTCTTTTAATACAAAAAAAAAAATGTGCCGAAAACTTGACAAATCAAATGATTACTGCTATGAAAACGCACAAGTATCGTGAGAAAATGCTCATAGCAGACATTTTGTCGACGTGTGTATAAATTCTTTGCGTAAATTTACTTACATGCGTTCAAAAATGATTTTCATTCTGATGAATAAAACAAACAGTTGATGATATAAAAGAATTACGGAATCTTGTTATTTTTTTTTTCATCTTTCAAGTGAATTTTATTCGGATGATTTTCGTTTATATCAAGTGTGTGTTTGTTGTTTTTTCCCCCGTTATTTTGTAATGGAATCAAGAAAATGCTACAGTACCGAATGATATGAAAATAGACGATATCACGTTTGAAAAGCACAAATGTGCATAGAATTGTGTGTAATTTGGTTCAATGTTACCATAATTCAGCATAAAATAAGGTTCTTTATGAGAAACTGTGTGAATACAAAGGAAAATGCTATAATATGAAAGTCTAGAAGCAGCAACAGAGCTGTATTGTACGCGCTTTCACATTTAGATGTATATGTATGCTCGCACAATTTTCATTTCAAGATGATGTTCCATCTCTCTCTCTCTCTCTCTCTCTCTCTCTCTCTCTTTCGCTTCACCAATTTTGTGTGCACATTTCAGTTTTTATTTCCTTATTTTATAACGGCTTTAACAGCTCCAACTGTAGTTTTTCGTTTATTGTGTTTTTTTTTCTCTCTCTCTCTCTGTCTCTCTGTCTCTTTCTCGTCACTGTCACGTTTAATCCATTGATAGTAGTAAAATTGTGAAATGCTTATGCTCAATATGATGCGCCCACGTAATCTAATGGATAAATATTTGCCATTGGCATTTTCATTCACCATAGTATTTGCTAGGTAAAGTATATACAGTTTTTCGTTGAAAACTTTGTAAAATGATTCCAAAGACACAAAATGAAAAGTGCCGCGCAATGGAAAAGTATGCAAATAAAAAGGTGGCAAAATGGAATTGTTACAGCAACAAAAATATATATTCGCCCATTTATATTAAATTCATGTATGTGATTGAAATGCCAATGGAAAATAGCACAAAACATACATGAAATAAGGCTGCGTAAAGACGCGCAGCACCAAATTTAATTTAACATGTAATATTTTATGCTTGGGTGAAAAGGATGAGAATGGAATGAAACGGAAAAGAGAGCGACTTGATTTGACTCCTCTGTGCTCATTCAATTCGCATTTTTATGCAATTATACAATTTTTTTTTCTTGTATTTTTACGCAGCTACCATTTGTATGGAATAATAAAAAGTGAAATTGACATTTTGTCAAAACGACAAAAAAATGGCCTAAGATTTTTGCGTGCAAAAAAAAAGCAGAAGAAGAAGTAGAATGAACAACAACGATTGCGACAACACGAAACAACAAAATGATTTTTATTTAAAAGTTATGTATTTAGCGTGAAAAATGATTGTTTTATTGCTTGCATTGCCGTCGCTCGTGTTTGGTCGCATTTGTAAAAGTAAATTTGCCAATTTATATTTATTTCACATGCACACACACACACGTACAACCCACCAGCGTCTGTCACATTGTTCTAAAAATACATAATTTTTCCATAAAATGTGCCTTCTCCAAAAAGGTTTCACGACCAAGAAAAAGTGCGACAGCAACAATAACAAATAAAAACCTTGATCAAGTTAGAAGTTTATTATTTTGATGGAATCATATTTTTCATGAGACTGAAGATTCGGTTGTTTGGCGGCAAAATGGGTTGTGTTCTTTCATCCCAAATCACAACCCACAATACTTTCGAGACTTTTTAAACAAAATCATCGAATCGAATCTGTTTAATAAAGTGACTCTAGCTAAATGTTATGTTGGTGATTTTGTTTTTTCGGGGGCCTCGATAATGTGCAAGTATGAAATACTGAAGACCTTCTAAGTGTTTTTTTGTGTGTGCGTTTTTTTTAGCAGCAATAACCACTTGAATCAACTCATTGTACCCACGTGACAAAACTTGGCACGAGGCAAAAACATCATGCTTTTTGAGCCCATAAAAATCTAATTTTTTCCAAGTTTCACAAATTACTCCCGATTTCCATACGGTTTTCAACTGGAGCATTTGGAGTGTTGGCAAGTTGGCATTTTGGTTTATCGTTGCATGGCGCCTTGCTTCGTATCCATTCGAAACGAAGTTTGACACACACACACACAAAACAACATTCGCAAAGCTGCTGGCACAAACAAAACCGTCAACCGTTATTGCTGACACATTCACATCCTCACCATATGAAAACCAGCTCCAACCGAATGGTGACATGCACACACATACACACATTTTATAACACTTTATTAATGTGCATGGATATCCAAATGGGCGGATAAATTCTTTAAAAAGATTCGAAATTACTTCAACAAAACCATATTTCACAATGGCATTCGTTTTTGTTGTTGTTGTTGTTGTTGTTGTGTGTGTATTGTTTTATGGAAGACGGCGCGCGCGATACAGATACAATTCGTATGGAGAGAAAGAGCGAGTGAGTGCCGAGGCGAGAGCAATATGCTATTTTGTCGTTGTTTTGCCATTTTATTTATTTCATGTATATGGTGCTGTATCGCTTTTTTTTCACTCGACACTAAACATTTGAACCAGTTTGAACCGAAAGCAACCTCGGCACATGACACATGAAGACGACAACGGAAAAAAAGGCTGCAGCACATGTATAATGTGCAAACAAACGTACATGATGTGCTTTGTTTTGTGCTGTGCTTTGTTTTGTTTTAGCCCATAGTTACCATGACTATGCTTCGCACAAACACACACACACACACACACACACATATTACAAATCTAGCGATATAGAAATGTTTCGGATTTTTTTATGCGTCGAGAAAAACGTCAGGATCATGATGATGGTAAGATTTATTTTATACAATTCTAAGCCATGAAATACGTCATTTCAATAGCAATAGCATTATCTGTATCGTTGTATTCGGGGATATAAATATTTTTTCTTTCTCCTTCTACAATACAACCAAAATACCCGGCTTAAAATGAAAACAAAAAAAAAACAACGAGAATGAATATCGTGAAGTCAGAACAAAACCATTTGTATTTGTTTTTTTTTTCGGGTGAGAAAAAAAACACGTTCATGACTTGTTGAGGTTGAACGCTCTTTTATTTTTATATCTCTACTGAATTGCTTTTGGCATTTCTTTATTTAAACCTATTTTATGCGTAAATTTCACTGTAAATTGTTTGAAATGGACCCAAAATAATATTTCATCACCGCCAATATCCAGCAAAAAAAAAACGAAGCCGAATATAAAATGCAAACGCATTGGTGCGCATTGAAAATAACGTATTAAAATCGGTGAAATAATACACCAAACTGAGCTAGAAGTCTGGGAACAGGGGTTTCCTTTCGGAAAATAACACTGAATAGTGTAACAAAACCACTGCGCTGGAATGAACAAAAAAAGAGAGAGCGAGAAGAAAAAAAGCATGATATATTATTATTGCCAGTGTGTCATACGTTAATCAGATGACAGACTTGCACAACGTAATACACAGTGGAATGTTTTTTTTGATGAATGTATATGAGTCAGGCGATCCGTGAAATAGACTCAACTTACCACCAAAACTGATTCTATTCGGTGGAAAATAAAAATGTCTAATTGTGATGAGATTGTATTATTCCTGGCTATAACCTTCTTATATTGGTGGTGTAATAAAAAAAAATTTAGTTGAATAAAAATACCAAAGGAATTTTAATACATTGTACAAATTCTTTAGAACTCGCCCAGAAAAACATAAACGTACAACTACACACCAACAAACACACACACACACACACACACACACACACACACACACACACCGACAAGGCAACAGCTCATCTTGAACGCTTATTTTCAATCGCATTGATGAATAAGTAAGTGAGAACCAAACTGGAATCGGTATGCCAGTGGATTATACAACGTTTCGTTTTCGTTCATGCAGCACCTTACGCGTGTTCATCGATGCACTGGACCTATGCACTTCTTCACACTCATACACTCACACCACTTCTCTCTTCTTTTTTTCTTTCTTTCTCGCTCGCTTCTGATGTTTGGCATCGGTGATTTCGATTTTTATTTCAAATCCCAAGCCACAACATACCATTTAGAGCATATTAGGCAGAGATTCCATACCATTCAACGTATGAGTCTGCCTCTCCGTTTTTTTTTTTTAATTTTTTATCTTTTATTGACGGAGAGAAAACCGATGAATAAAAAAAAACATGAAGAATGAAGGAATGAATAGAATCATTGTAAAGGAAAAAAAAGATTAAAAAAAACACGAAGATTTGAACAGAGCACTTACATTTACCGACACATTTAAATGTTACATGCTCTTTCTCTCTCTCTCTCTCTCTCTCTCTCTCTCTCTCTCTTTCTGTCTCTTTGACTCTGTTTCTTTCGTTGGCACTACAGGCTGCATTGGGCTCAACTTCAAAATTACGAGAAAAAAAAAACGCCGTACGAGTCACAGTCGAAAAGCATAAACTGTGGGTAATTTTGTGTGTCTGTGTTCAGGGCTAGTAATTGTTTGAGTGTTTCATGTTTTCTCATTCTACATCGCCTTCAATATATCTACACATTGAGTGAATATGGCAAAACGAATATGTCAAAATTGACGAATGTATCTTGCTTTACACCTACAATTCAATGAGATTCCGTCCAAACAAACACAACCATTTAACAAAATCATTTTGGTTGCGCTTCAGATTTCAATAGATTTGACCAAAATCCATTGAAATTATTTCATATATTTGTGGAATATTTCTAAACACAAATCGTTTTTCATATTCCATTTTAACAAATTGGTTTAAAAGAAATCGAATATTCAATATATTCGATGATTGAGTCATAACATAATTGGTGTGACATTTTTTTTTTATGGAAACATTATACACCTATTTTTGTTCACAATTTGAATTTTTAATATTCGCAAAAAAAAAACAACAACATAAAATTAATTCACCAAGAAATAAATACTATTCAAATGTGAAATTCAATTCTATAAACTGAGTGCTAAGAGACAGGAATTAAGAGGCCACAAATCGAAAAACGAAATTCCATAAAAGATGTTTCAAGCAAAAGCTGATTTATGATATTGATTCGATCATGTGAAGTAAATTCGAACCGGTTGTACCGAAACACATCACTTCAAACGGATACGAAAGAGAGAACAACAACAACAACAACAACAACTAAAAAGCCACTTTAAACCGTTCTTTCGATATTAGAATGGATATTTTATTAACTTTGATTCGATTTTTTACTATTCTTAACGCACACGCCAACAAATATGTTGATTTTTTTGTTTGTTTGTTTCTTTTTAATTTTCAAACAAATTGAATATACATTTTTTGTGGTTTTTTTTTTGCTTTTTTAATTTGAAAATTGTCAAATGAAAAATTCAAATTTTAATGTAACGAATAACATTTGGCAGTTACCTTTTGTGGATATATCAAAATCTACATGAAGAAATGTCAAAATAAATTCGTTTCAGTTTGTTCCCCTGTTCGGTTGCATAAATATATAGTTGGATTTATAATTATCACACAACAAATACACTTTATTGGCTTCACCACAAACAACCAAACAACAACAACAAAACAAAAACAAAAAATCAATATTAGTTCAGCAAAGTTTTGTATTTGAAATTGTACAATTATTTTTCCGGTTGAAGATTTGGTGAAATTTATCACTTGAAATGCTTCAATTGAATGCCAGTTATTAAACAGAATTATTTGGAAATTATTTACTTGAAGTATGCAAAATTAAACAAAACAAAACAACACAACAACATACAAAAAAAAAAACAATCAAAAGATCTTGGAATTCGGAATTCGTACAAAAGACACAAACGATGTGTTGACGTTCAAACGCGCGCGAATATTACAAAAAAAAGCAGTGCGTAAAAAGAATGTCCAAACCGGTCGCAGTCATGTCGGCAACTGGTTCAACATACCATCGCAGCCAAACATACAATTCACTTAACAACTTTTCCGTAGCGTGCTCTTTGTGTATGCGTGCCTTTTTGTTATTGTTTAGTCTATTTTCCATTTCGCTCGGTTGTGTGTATTGTTTTGCTGTCGAACATTCAACGAAGCCGGAGCGTACGTCGTGCGTTGAGTCGGACGAACGAACGGTGAGAGAGAGAACGCAGCAAGTGAATTGAGTGTAAAAGAGAGTTCGGCGATGAACATGCCATGTGAATTTTCGACTCATTCATATCCATCTCTCATCGTTTCCATGTGGGATAGTGGATAGTACACCGTACACATGAGTAAAATTCAATGCAATACTCTCTTCTTCTCAGCCAATTTCAAATATCATTAAAAAGGGGAAGTATAGAAATAACGGACAAACAAAAAGGCAAACAAACACAGAATGGAAACAGAAAAATGCATCATGAAACCCAAAGTAGCCGATGCAATTTTCTAAATGAGATTTAGGTTGATTCGAAGACTGTATGCACAACACAGGTGCAACGTAATGCTTTAATGTTCGGTCATGTAGAATTGGATTTCATTTTATGAGAAAACTAAGAAATCCAATATATTTCATTGATTGGTTGAAAAATGGTAAACCATTCATTCAACGCTGTATTGTGTACAGTGTGCAATGTCAATCTGAAATGCCATGATTCATACTAATTTTCTACTATTTATTCTACAGTAGCATTTTATTGTGTATTTCTATGTTTGATGAGCGCCACAGATTGCATTCGGTGTGCGTAGCTAAAATTCGATGCGATTCAGTTACAAATTGTAAAATGTTTTGTGGCTTTATGCAAGTAAATACAATTTTCATGGAAACAATAGCCACTGTCATTTTGGTTTTTGTTGCGAAAATGTTTTGCTGGATCATTCCATCCATTTATGGTGAAGTGAGAATAGAGCACTTTGGTCACACTGATATCGGATGAGGTCATGTTATTGTAAATGGAATGTTGTTGCATGTTACGATTAATGTTGATGTTCAGTGGAAAATTGGCGATAGAACAGTGCCATGGCATCGATATTGCTATGAAATTGCACAAGCAAAAGCCAATGCAGCAACCCAACAAGCCAAGCAATTTGTTCTCTTTTCCGAATAAACGAGTATAATAGAGCGCAATGCGCTTCACTTAGTAGAACATATCGGTAAACATGTCTTATGATTGAAATAACATCATATTAAACATATTTAATCCAATGCATCTAACGAGCTGAATGAGTGTAACACACGATGAAGAGGCGAATAAAAAGTGCACAACAAGAAAATCAGATTAAAAAAAAAATAAATAAATAAAGAAAAAATAATAAACACCACACCAACAAGAAAATCTGTATTGCAAATCCGCAAAACGGTTGTTCTCTCTGCCTGATATTTTATTTAAAAGCGATTTGTATGTGTGCATGTGTTCGATGGCATCGCGGTTGCAGTTACAATTTTCAACTCATGAGAAATCCCATGTTTACGTGTATTAGAAATGTATTTTCATCGCATTAAAATCTTGATAACTTCTCTTGTTGGTTGTTTTGATGTGCTGAGAGAGAGAGAGAGAGAGAGAGAAAGACCTAGTGAGATTTAAACCTATTGCCATTACACATTCGCATGCACCGCATTACATAAAACACTAGGCCAGAATGATGTGCGGTATGCGCCACATCACAGCAACAACCAACAATCTATTGTGCTTTGGATTTCTTTTTTTTTCTATTTTTCTTTCATTTCTTTTCACTCGCATTCGCTCTACATACTATATGCACACCACACACACAGATTGTGTATGTAGATATTAAACTACGTATAATTCACAAGCGTTTAGGTACGATTTTATGTTTATTTCACTGCTCTAATTCGATTGTTTTGTTATATGTATTTTGTATATGTATATGTATATCGTATCAGCACATACTCACTTATATGCGTTTCAATGCTCTTCAAATCGTATCAATTTGAAATAGCTATTTTCGCATTCTTTACGCATCATGAGCTTCGATATAAAGAGACAAAGTAGAAAAACATATTGCAAACGGGCAACAAGCAATACAAATACCATCAATACGATTCGAATTCAATTCTGGTTACATTCCAGTTACAAATAAATTATATATATTAAACGTATGCGAGCACTTGAACTCACAATTTTTGCATGCCAATGCTTTCGAAACGATTGATCTTCTATTTTAAATGATACTTTAGAAACTAACTTATCAACTCAATCGTTTTGGTTAAACTCAATTCTGTTTTTTTTTCTCAATAGACAAAAATGAAATTGCACGTAAAATCCTCAATCCCCATAATTCGATTCCCTATTACTAAAATCATATCTTGAGAATATTCATATTTTATCATCGTGAACTGAATTTAGATCGAAACGAAAAAAAACTGAATCATATGCAAAAATGATTTTGCATAAAATATATAAGAAAATCTATGTTTTTTTTTTCTTCTACGTATTTCATTGTGGCAATCTTATCAATTTATTTGTTCCATAAGCAATGTGCTTGAGGGGAGTCCGAATCCGAGCATTGTTCGGATTTCGTTTCATGTTTGATGAGTTTTGGTCAGTGTTTTTTTTGCTGTTCATCTGTCTTTTTTACTTATTTAAAATGTTCATGGTGCTGTACAGCGCTCACAACGAATATAAATCTTGCATAATTTCATAAACTTCAACTGAGATGGCAAGTGGTCGAGTGCACATGAAACCATCCACCAAAAATATTACGCGAAAAGTTCGTACGATTACGTGCTCATACACACACACACACACACACAAAAACTGTGGTCGCAACTCACAACATCATAAAATATTCCACTGTAAGAGCCAACCGATAAACCAACCCTCAATTCACCAACTGACCAACCACCATGAGATTTCATTTATGCAATTTCAATGGTTTCGACATTCATTCGTCGTTCCATTAATCTTGTTTGATGTGTCAGAGTGTGGCAAGCGAATGAACAAGTACAGCTTGACGATACGAAAGCGAACCAACTTTGGCAAAACCGTTTGCAATGCGGTTTATTGAATTAAATCCACATCTTGATGCCTTCAAACAAGGCGAAATACTTGTATGAATTCACAATTTATGACTATGAAAAGAGAAACGAATAAAAATACATTCGCTCACACACGCTCACACCAAGTATTCTTCCATCTCTGGTAATGTTGCATTTTCAAACCGAAAAACGTTCTCACTATCGACTGATTTTATCTATGTAAGAATCCTTTTTCGATATTAGCATTGCTTCGATAATCACAAAGCTTTGAGGTCTTCAACTGGTATGAACGATATGTGTAGTTGCCCGTGTTTAGCTCAATAATGGTTTGTTTGTCTGATGCTTTCTCATCATTCGCAAGTCAAACAAACAAACAAACACAAACACTAAAATAGGAAACAAAGTAAGAAAAAAAAAATGAACGTGCTCAGTGCGTTGTTGTGTCGTTGATACTGTTTATTGTGGTGTGTTGTTGGTTTCAATGGAACCGAGACATCAACATAAATATGGATACGACAGAATGTCATCGAAAGAACGTGCTTGAAACGAAAAAACACATACACAGCTCCAGCTTACATATTTTTCGTATTTTTCACTCTCTGTTGAATCGGATATTTGATTCGGATACCGTTCTAGTAATTGGACACCATTCGAATGTATTCGAATAAAATTGTCTATTTATTACAACTTATTATTTATCTTCAGACAGACAGTAACGGAGCTCGACACAAAACGACCAAAGACCACACCATAGCACACTCATTTTTTGCTACTCAAAAAAAAACACGACGAGAGTATTAAAAATGGTACGTTATGAGAGTTTCAATATTCATGACACCGACTGTGTTGACAAAAGCTATGCTTCACCGTTTTTTTTTTTTTTTTTTTTTTTGAAAATGTAACAAACAACGTTGCTCTTTTTGTGCTAGCTAATAAAATATTAAATGCCAAAGCAGTACATCAATAAATAAGAAAAATTCATTTAAACAGCTATGTGATCTTGTGAATTGTGGAATTTTTGGTCTATGGTTTTTCGTACAGTATTGGCAAACCAAACGTTAACAGAATTCTGTCAATTCATCGGTTGAAATGCCTCAGAGCAAATCAATTTGAATTATTCTCTCTCTATCTCGCTCTGTTGTGCTCTCATTCGTTTTATGTGTGTATGTACGGTTGAGTGAATTGCACAGCATATTTATCGCATGAATTTTACCATGGAAATGTAAATATGCGTTAAGAATTGTGCCCCCCAAAAAATTTCGGATCTACGCATGACTTCAATTACATTGTTTTTCACTTTTTTCTGTTGTCATTTTATTTTCATATCATACTGGTTGTGTAGCTCTTAGTCATTGGCATCGAACTGTTGGAAAGCAGCATTGAACATTATCAAAACCGTAATTTCGAGAAATGGTGAAAATGCGTCAATTCAAAGTTCGGCGAAAACTTGAAAACATGTTGAACGCGTTGTGGAATGATGTGTGTGGAATGATTACACTGTGCTTCCGATACGATTGAACGAGAATCGGCATGAGTGGCGCGGTGCGCATTAAAACAAAAGGCAATTTTGTTGAACTACTTCGAATGTTATGCGAATACAAAATCAAGTTAAACTTTCTTCGGTTAAGCAGGTACTTGGATGGAAGTTCATAATTCGTGATAGTGCATGGTGCATGTTGCACAGTACAGTGCACACGTTGACAATGACGCATGTTCACATCGATGCAAAGTATAAATCTCACGAGGCCTGGCCGCAAAAGAGGAAATCACAACGACTAGTGAATTACAGAGAACGAGAGAAACAGAGACAGAATGAGAAAATAAAAACTTTTTCTCGCTCATTTATTTGAAAGCGTGCCGTAGAAGTGCATTCCGTGTAAGTAAGATGTTTTGTGGTTCAGGCTTCAACGATGGATGCAGCACACATGTTTAACTATCAACGTACCCAGACCCACTTACGGTTTTCCGTGCAGAGCTATTAAACTCTTCTCATGCAAAAAAAAAGTCGTTAGACGAAACACAGAGAAAGAAAGAAAGAAAGAGAGAGAGAGAGAGAGAGAGAGAGAGAGAGAGAGAGAGAGAGAGAGAGAAAGAGAGAGAGAGAAAGACAGAAAGAGAGATAAAAAAGAGAGGGAGCGAGCGAGAAATATTAAGTGAAGAAAGCGCACACCGAAAAAAGCAACGTCTTAACGATCAACAGCGTGAAATTGAAGGAACTGGTGGTTGTGCTGAGAGACTAAGTGCAGCAAACTGGTTTCGCTATATCATAATTAATATTTGTTACGCACAAAAATTCAACACACAACATTATACACGCGGCTAAATTGTGTGGAATGTTGTGCGATTTCACGGTAATGGTCAAAATCATCATTAAATTAACGCTATAGAAAAACAAAATCGTTATTCATTCGTATTTGCATGTGATTTGATTTGTATATTGGGTGTTTGTGATTCACATCGGCCTGTTGATTGAAGCCAGTGATCGTTTTGCTCTATCATTTGAGCTATACAGCATTTGTTTTGTATTACAAATTAAGCGATTTTTAACGTCCAATTTTTAACGCAATGTGATGAATCAAACAGTTGGTGAATCTTTCATTTTGTTACTTACAAGTTCCTCAATAGCATTGGATTCCTTCATACCATGACGGCAATTCTGTAAATGAATAATTGTAAGAAAGAAACTATGAATAATAATCAAGCGAAGTGGAAAAAAAATATCAGTGTTGCTATTTTAGCATGATGAATTCAAAAAAGACTGATGGTGATGACGACGACGACGACGATGTTCAAGTTTCTTTTCGAACTATCTAATTAAAGACATGTACTCATGTACTCGTGTACGAATGTATGGATGTGCCAAATACATATTCTAAAAATAAACACGACAATTCAAGTGTTCATCTTTCGATTAACATTTTTTTTTTTGCTTTCATGATTATCTTAATTTTTGAATTTCATATTCTTGATTCTTGCATTGTGTATTTTTTGGTTAAACTGACCAACGAACTGTTTGGACATGCAATGCATAATGAGATGTTTTGCCTCTTTACATTGGCAAGAGTATGAAATGAGCAACAACAACAACAAAAATGATTGCATTAAAAATTCGTTCACATCAGACAATTTTATCATTCAGTGTTGCAATGCAAGAAAAGAATTGCAAGAATTGGGGCGAAAAGACGAACAATTTGATATAAAAAAAAGGACTTCATCGCTATGCAAAATAAGTAAAAAATAATTCGGCACTTGAGCATGTACATTGTACACACGCGATTCTCAGTACAATGCAATTTTAATGAAAACCAATTTGTTTTTTTGCAAGTTCATTGTATGTTGTACAATTATCGACTTCCGTTTGAAATTTCATCATTTGTCTGGTGAAAATAATTTTTATCAAAATTCAAGAGATCGCTAACAACAAAAAAGTACCCATGTTTTGATGTGAAAATAGAAAGAACCCTTTTCTCAAAACTGAATTTTTTCGCTTCGTGCATCAAACAGTCGACTAATTTTATAGCGAAGAAACGACAGACACAGAAAAATTTGTACACAGTTGGAATATTGGCATTTACCTTTTCTGGGAACGAATGATTTCATACGGTGCACAGACGTAACAAAGTGTTATTTCTTCTCAAAATCAACAAGAAAACACTTTCTTTTCTGTTTTTCCTCGTTGCTCGGGCTTCTGTATGTGGTATGTATTTTCGTATTTTTTGTTGTTGTTGTTGTTGTTGTTGTTTGGATTGTACGTTTTTCTTTTATTTTTCGTGCTCTTCACTCGTTTGCACCTTTTAACATAATGTCATATAACAACGGTGGGCCACTTTAATCCAATTTAAGTGGTTCACACAATTGATTTTGACGATTCAACACATATATTAAATACATAACACAAAAAGGTTTTCACAATTTCTTCAAATCAGCAAATATATTGAAGAAGAAAAAAGAAAACAACAAAAATCTGCAATTATAATGAAACCACTGGAATGAAGTAGAGAGAAAAAAAAAACAACCATCACAAACACATGCTAAATCCATGTGGAAAGCTGTTGAACCACACAAACGATTCAATGTACGTATTTACACTTGTTGGAAATTAGTCCGATATGTATTTCGCGGTGACTTTCTTTCGTTAAATTTCATTTACTTCACACAGACGAGAGCACGACATTTATACATGTATATATTTTAAAATAAATAAAAAAAAAATGTAACAACGATTCACGGTTTAATTCAACTAAAGCCTTTTAAAGTGAACGCCATGCGCAGAAAATATTTTTCTGCCCAATAAACTCAACCAATTCAAGCTTAAGTGCTATGTATCTCGTCTTGTATTTCGATGTGACCACTCGAGTGCCGAGATTCACAAAATCACGACCTATTCCATTCTCAAGATTTGAGTACGGTTTCGATTTTTATTGTTGTTGCTCATTGTTTTTTTTTCTTTTGCTCGTTTTTATTTTCCACAACTTTTATGTGAAATGTGGTATATTCGATTACAAGATTGAGTATGTATCAAAGATGAAGAGCATAAAATAATGCCGAAAAAAAAAATGAAATGAAATTACTCGCAAACACACAAATAAAAAGTAATATCAATCGAATTGTTTTGCGCTTGAATTCGCTTGATGTGATCGACAAAAAGCAGCAAATCGCTCGTTTGTGTGTGTGTGTGTGTGTGTGTGTGTGTCGGTTGGTCTGTCTCTTTCGTTTCTATCATCGAGCAAATACAATGGAAGCGATACCAGTGATCCAGTGATCACAAACAACAGTTTTGTTAATACACTGTGTGAATGGTGTCAAAACAGAAAGCAAATATCAGACAGAGCAAAACACATACAGTTGGAAGATTTGTGTGTGACGAGAAAACGTGCAGGTAGAAAACAGTTTTGTAGTACAATGACTTTTAGTCGATGGTGCTGTTGCTGCTGCTCGGTTTGGTTGTTGTTGTTGTTGTTTTTTTTTCTCGACTCGGTCGAATGAACTGTCTCTTACTACAAATTTATGCATTCATTTACGATTTATGATCGTCCAGCCAGTGTATAAAACTTAGCTTCGTTTTAATTGAATATGCCACAAAAAAAAAATATCACCAAAATAGACAAGTTATGTTATAGACAATTTTTGTTGTTGTTTATCTCTATCGGGTTTTCCTTTTTTGAATTGGCTATCGATTTATATGGTTTTATCACATCTCAACATATAGGCTTTAAATTGATTAAATTCCGTGAATGTATATTTTGCGTCGTAGTTTTTCTTTTTTTATTGTGGAATTAATTTTTCAAAATAATATTCACGGTCCAATATGGTCGGGGAGTGTGTATCTGTGTGAATGTGTGTGTGTTTTTTTTTACTCGTAAATTGCTAATGGCGCATAGATTTAGGCTCAGCAGTAGCAAATTATGGAAAACACTGTATTGTAACACGGTATAAATATGACATTTAACACACCGACTTTCTATTCATGATACAAAGTATTATTTGAATGGATGAAAAAATGCATTTTTTTTCGGTGTTTTTCTTTAAACACAGAAACAAAAAACATGGAGCACGGTAAAGGGTCAAGTAATGGCAAAATACTATCAAAAAACACAAATCATAACAAAACGAAACAACGTCATCGCTTCGCCGAAGGTGGACACGTATCCAATTTTCGATAAACGTTTACATTTTATCACCAACACAGTTCACAATGTAACAATTTTGTTTAATAAAAAACAAAAATTGCATTTTATTCAATTTCATACACAAAAATTGTGTGATATTGGACATTTGTTTGCTGCCATTACAATTCAATGTTGCTGTCAATTTGTAAACACTCCTCACTACATTAAAACTATGTATCAATTTCACTATTTCGATCATTAAGCATTGAAAACGTGCTTTATTAAAAAAAAATGAAACTCCGTATTTTCAAGAAATTAACACACAAAAATGGCCAATATAACTAATTATCGCTTTGCACCGGAATAAATTCCTTTAAACACAACATACAAACATGTAGATTATTTGTTTTTTTTTTATATATATTCAAATAACTTTCGAATTAAATGCAACTACCTTTATGGAGAGAATAGAAGAACGGACGACGTCGACGCGCATACTATTTTATGAAACGCTGTTTTTACTTATTTCAACCACACAATTCGTACAGTGCGCAATGGTTTGAGCGCGCTCAACGACAACGACAATTGATGACGTTGAAATAACTCAATACGAACGCGACCACACACAAAAGACACACAGTGCAAACAGGTAATGTGTAGCAGACCATGATACATTTATGTAGATTGAACAGCGCACAGCTACACTCAAATAGCACAACGCGCACAAACATACACACACACACACACAATCACGCTCACAGCGCCGAAATAGTCTGAGTGAACCTGCGTACGGTTAGTGTGACTGTGACGGTGCGGGAATGTTTTTAAATAGAATTCAATAAAAATGAACGCACACATAAACATTCATTCAGTTTTCGATGACAAGTATTTTACGTGAATTTCGTATCGGAACGCGTCCGTGTATTGGTTGCACATGTATTTATTTTATTCGCCGCGAATAAATTTCGTACATCGAATGGCCATTCTTGTTGAACACCTTGCCTACCATCATGGCTTCGCATGTAAAATCTGATATTATTTGCATGGATTCTATATCATTTGGCTTTGTTTTACGCTCTGTTTAATCGATAGAATCACCTTTTGTTTTGATGAACTACAAGGTTTGTTGTTGTTGATAAACTTGGACGAAATTAATTTTCTGAATATTTACTGTGAAAATTGACCATTCGACCGTATCGTGTCTCATTCAATTATATTCGGAAGATCACATCTTGTTAGTAGTTTCAGAGTCATTTAGATATTGCTATTTAATATATACAATTTATCAAGCTGGTGTAAAGACGCATAGTCACGATTTAAGTTGTGCGTTTTTCTTTGTTGACCTTCATTTATTAGATGGATGTTCTTACAAACGATTCAAGGTTACTTTAAATTTTATTAATTACGTTTCAATGATTAACCTTGTATATCGATTAAATGAAGTCATATATTCAAATTGAATCGATCAATCAATCATTTTGTACTTTGCTTCATAGGAAATTAGCAGCTTTTCCACGGTCTTTTAAGTGTAAATTAGTTATTACGACGGATCGATTACTGTTAAATCAAATAATACACCATATTTATCAATAGGACAGCGTCATCGGCTATCATCATTTTCTAAACGAAATAACAATGTGCACAGTGTCCATTTTCTTGCAAACCGAAGATATTAAACCAATTCAAACTTAAGCTATTGTTATATGAAAATTATCTAAAATCACGGAACCAATTGATAGGTATATAATGATAAATGTTAAGGCTTAATCCCTTTCATTTTGTAACTCAATAGCACCATATGTGATGAATCATTACTGATGATTCACACTGTTGTTTTGTGGTCTTTCAAAAGTATTTAAATATCCTTCGAAGATTTCTATGTAGTATTTTACAAATTCATTCGACTTATAACAATCCATGACATTGACGGATGCCTTTGAGGAATCATGCTGGCCAGCAAATTTAAAAGAATATTGTTGTAGACTTTTCCAGAATCGCTGGCTTTAAACGATTGTTGATGGGACGCAAGTGGAATATATTGTACTTTCTGACAAGTAGAATGGATTCGGCTCTGTATACACAGAAAAGGAAAGAAGAACAAATGTTATATAAATTGATAATAATTCCGATTGGGTGTTACATTTTAATTAACACGTTGATTCACACCACTAACTCGAATGAATTGTTAAGTTTTTACATGACAGCAATGAAAAACTTAACATGAGTAAGCCAATTATGGGCGTAGCCAAGGGGGGGCAGGGGGCCCCCCCTAAACGATTGTCCCCGATTTCTTCAAGAAATTTAAGCTATGAAAACTTAAAAAACGAGGACATTGCAGGATTGCAGTTTATTTTCTGTGGAAAATTTTCGAAAAACGTGGAAAATACGGAAAAATCTCCAAAATTTTCTCGAAAATCGATAATATAGCGAAAATTTTCTCAAAAAACGAGGACTTTGCATAAAAATCGTAATTTTCTACAGCAATCGAGGACATTTAAAAAATGTCCTCGTTTTTCCTCGATGATGTCCTCGATTTTTCTTGAAAATGTCCTCGATTTTTGGCAAGGAATGTGAAACGGATAGATATTATCCGCTAGATACTACTAGCGGAACGTATGCTTTAGGATACGCAAATCGAAGTGTGTGTATGCGTCTATCAAGTGCGCCGCAAGCTGAACGAACTCTATGGCAGCGTCAATCCAGTTTTATAAAATTGTTGGGAATTTGTCTATCGCAGTGTGACATCGATTAAGTTCTGATGAAAGAAATGTCCCTGAAAAGCTTATTGACTGTATTAAAATGCATATAGAAATAAAAGAGTTAGTATTTGGTATTTTTCGAAAATGCTTGATAGGTTCCATTAAACATTCGAATCAAAATTGATAGTAATGTTGCTAAAATTAGAAGCAAATAAATACGACAATTGTTTTGCTTGTGCGTGTGCATGTGCATTAATATTTAAGCTTTTATTTGTTTTTGAACCAAATTTCCAAAGTAATAGCTGAAGTAAATCGGAAGCTTCAAATTATCCATAATCTTGTCGGTTGTGTACGTTAAGTTACGTAATATCATCTCGTTATTATCCATTTCATGAGAATGATGGATCGGGAAAAAATTATGATCTCATTTTACATTGGCAAATAACATGGTGAATAAATGTGCCATCACTTTAAAATTATTGAAAACATATAAAATAAATTAATACGTGGTGGATAAAACAGATGAATTTGATACGACGATTCAATTGATACGACGACGGCTTCGATTTATATTGCGTCGGTGAGCATTCCATTTGAAACAAATGATTTCCATAATGAAAATAATTGTGGCTACTCCACATAGACACAGTACAAGAATCAGAGGTCTTCTCAGCTGTTCTGCTGTCAAAGCTCGAACATCATCATCATCATCATCATATTCGTGCTCCCAAAATGATCGATCAAACAATTTTCGTTTGAAATTCGACAAAGATATGTAAAATTGATACAATCCACTTTCCATCATTGAACTGGTAGCTTTGTCAACCTTCTTCAGCATTCGTTCAGGAACATAATGATCGCTCGCCAAATAGTAGTGCGAGTTTATAATACCTAAAATGATGTAATAAGATTACTAAACAGAGTGATAAATTCCGACCATTTGTCGGGCAGTCGAGAGATTTTACATGATCAAATATATACCACGGAATTTAAATGTTCTCAAAGGTAGTTAGTTTGATTTTACTGCTCTATGTTTTATCTAATCAATTTTCTGATGCGTACCTAGTTTTTCCGGCAAAATATCAAAATCTCGCTTCTTGATATTTTGTTTAAACAAGTGTCGAAATGTTTCAGCTCCAAGCGAATCCATCACAATAATAAAAGATTTCTTATGTAGAAGAATTAAGTCCGGGTTTTCAAAGCCTTTGAAATCGATATTTGGACCAATTTTTGCTCTAAAATAACAACGAAATTAGTTTCCATATATTAAGTTTTCTCAGATATTGAACATTCACCGTAACATTTCTTGAACCTCATTGCTATACTTTTCATACTTGAGATTGACATAAATCGGTGAATTTACTTTGGCCAATTGTTCAAATGTATCGATTTTTTGATTTTGAATGCGATAGGTATAAAAAAGCAGATCGCCGGTGAATATTGAAGTTATAAAAAAGGCTCCAATCAGCAAAATACCAAAAAACCATCGTTCCAATTTATGTTGCATCCGGAGATTTCCACCGGCAATGAATGTGACCAGTGTATCAATGAACGTTGAAAAGAGGCCATCTCGCCGTAATCTCAACCTTCTTCGTATGATGCAGAGAGTGATAGCAGCAGAACTCACGAATATCAAGACGATGCCGGCCAAAGTTTCCATGGACTTAGGAATGGAAAAAATATTTACTTTACGTTCAAAATCAGTACCATACACGAATACAGTAACCAATTCAACTGGGTAGTAATGATACAAAGGATGAACCGTGTATTTTTCATCACTTTTATATTCCAGTAAATATTCATCGAAATACAAGGTATTTGGATGGGTTCCTTTCAATTTTTTTCTGAAATATAGAGAAATTAATTGAATGCGAAACTGTAATATATTCTTCCATTTCCTTGATTAAAAATGACTTCTCACGCAATTTGATTATTGATGGGTTCATATTCAAGCAGAATTTCCTTGTGATACTTGCGTTGCTTTTGTTTGACTAATTGATTATTCTCGGGAACCGGTTTAATTGCAATTGGTATGTTGGTCATATTGATATATGATGCATTTAATGTTCTGAGAAAATAATTTGTGAAAAACAGATGCCCACTAGAAGGGATATATTGTCTTTGCTCTTTTTTCAACTGATAAACGCCGGGAACTGCGATTGCTGTCAATTGCTTTTGCTCATACTTTCCAAAAGTACGATCGAATATGCGCTCATAGCCAACTCTGGTTCCTTGATGTTTTTCATGTAGGGTCTCCACAAAATTGTCAATCATTTCACAATCTTCCGATGTCCAATTCACGTGGAATAAGTCCTTCTTTGAATCGTAGTGCACGATCAACGAGTTCGAATTGAACATCGGATTCAGTTTTCTGATGATGGAAATTCGCTCCTTTGTATAAATCTCATCAGCAATTGATGCGAAAACAAAGATCCGGTAAAATGTTAAATACTCTTTATACTGGTCGTTTTGCATCTCCAAATAATTCAGATCGAAGAAAATTAACTGTAAAATGTGATCAGTGCGAGTGCTTGCGTGTGAAGGTAAAGGAGAATTTTCAGTGATGTCAGTTGTGAGCCATGGAATTTGAACCAGACAAACTGAATCAATTTTGGTGATCAGATGATCGTCAAATGCTTTCGGATCGTAGAGAATGTGACCAATACGAAAATTGCCATCGATAAACAAATGGCAAATAAACAGTGCCAAATTGTGAAAGTTTGAAATATTTGAAATATTCGGAGTCAACAGACTCGAGGCTGCCATTTTGTAGCCAAAGTAAGCTATGGAAAATTCTAGACTGAGCTTACTGACGTGGCCTTATATTGATGATGAATACTTTTTGCACTGGAATTTATTTCACTGTTTCTTTCCTGCTAGTTTCGAATGAACTAACCATATTTTCAACGGACGTGTCCTTTTATTCGAGGAAATGGACGCTTCCAGAATATTCAATTTATGTCTTGCTCTAGTTTTATGATCAATTTATTGGGCTCAGTAGGCCAGCCGACGTGGTGATTTAAGTTAGATAAATTTTCCATTAAAATATGTTTTAAAGTGCAATTGCTTACAAAAATAAAAATTGCGTCATTCAATTTCATTATGAAACTTGTTTCTATTGTTCAAATACTATTTGTGCTTTGAATTTGTTATAGAACAAATAACTGCAAAGTGTTCATTTAAGAAAAACCGATGAATAATTAACTGAGCAAAATCTCGCAAACGTCATTTCCAGAAAGTTTTTTCCAGAACTATTGATTGATTATTTAAAAATAGCCGAATTTAAAACTATTATGCTACACTGTTGATCTGACTAAATAACAACTCCATAGATAAAAATCGTTAATGGCCAAGCCTACATTATTTTACGTGACAAAACAAACAAATCAAAACATCAACATGATTGACATGACTCAACTATATTTAAAATGGTACTCCCATAAAACAACCAAACAAACAACAATCAGCCAATTGTATGAGTCTTCTGATGCTGACCGGTAATTGAATCTTCATCTACAAAATCAGATCCAATTACAGTCGACTATTTTGGTACTTTTTTGACAAGATTTAAAACTATAGTTGAGTGTCGTTTTCTATGTTGTCTGTTCTAATAACGAAGACATTGTGGCTGTGCCACAGAAACAGAATTCGCCCGCAGTATTCAATGAAAGAAATTGGAGCATAGGTGTTTAGTAAACTCGTCGCTGGCCAAGATGGTGGTGTTGTACACCTCCCATGTTCTCAATGAAGTACTAGGATCAGAAGTCTTCTCAAAATAATCAAAACGGTTTGAAAACATGTCATTCGAATATGATGCCGATTTAAGTTGTCTGGAACGTTATTCAATTAGATTTCCAGTCACCATATCGAATTCACTAGTATTTGAGCAGTCGAATTTATTGACTGTGCTCATGAACACATGCATGTTCATAAGTAACATTGGTGCAAGCCTAATTTTATAATGCCGATGGGCAAAATATCGACACATCGATGGAAAAACAACCGTTTTTGGCTTTTAAACAACGTATTAAATGCTGATGATTTCCGATCAATTTTCGGAAATGTTTATACAAATCATTTGGAATCACATAAACTTAAAAGAACTTACATGTCAGTTCTATCTTAATATTAATCGCACAATTGATAACCAATTTGCAAAGATGAATCAATTTCGATCGGTGCACTCATTCATCAAGGCAGTCTTGCAATTTGCAATAGTGGAGTGGAGTTGAGTTGTCTCACAAGACTAACAGTTTTGAAAAAAATTTTGTACCACTAAAAGGAATCGACTTATTCCACTTCTAGCCCCGCTTACAAATATGAATTCCATTTTTCATCAATTTCAGTCGAGCAAACAATGAAAGCATATTTCAGAGAATTCAATCGATTCAATTTACCAAGGGAAAAGGTCCTACGTATAGGTAATTCATGCGCGGGCGGTATCATATTGGTAATCTATATTGGTATTATTTGCAGATGATTAAGTCAACATATATTGGTGTGTCTTGGATATGGCTAGGAGTTCGAATCAAAAAGAAATCTATTCCGTGCTCTTCGGCCATTTGACCTGTGCGTGTGCATAAATTGTAGGGCGTTGATTTGTTATTGAATTAAATTTCAACTTGATAAATCGTGATAAATTGGAGGTTATTTAACACTTCATTATTATATTAATAAAATTATTTGGATACTCTTAAATATCGGTTGGGAAAATGAGGAAGAGACACCATTTCATTTGCAGCACGGTAGAAGCACATGCATTTATTCTCACCATTTTGGATGGTAACATTTGAAAAATGAGCAATTTCAGTGATTTTTTTTTCTATCATCAATGGGGCTTACCATACTTTTTTTTCCAAACTCACATTAGTCTCGTTTGATTTTCACTTAAAACTCAAACAAGTTTTCAATGTTGTTTTTCTTAATAAATTTATTTGTGAAAATATATTCTCATTAATAATCAATATAACATGTTTTTAAATATAATTCGAATACCTACTGAATTTTTACGCATTTCTGCCATTTGGAAAATTCCCATAAAAAATGTGAATTTTAGACGATTTTATAATATTTCACGGATCTTTTCACACTATATGCTGGTTTATCTTTCAAATATTTTGCAAATAGTTTATCTAACAACGGTTGATGATTTTGAGGTAAATATTTAAGGTTTTTTTTTTAAGGTTTTCGTAAACAACGATAGACTTAGTAATGACAATGGTCTTAATGTCTCGTTTTTAGACATTTTCAGAAAATTTATCGTTCACTACTTCGTACACGAATATATGCGCTAAGCTATTTTTAACCAGTCGCAATTGGGATGCTCTCTATTCTTTCACACACCGAATGGAATCATCTTTATATGCACCCCGAGGGGAAAAGGAACAAGCGTAAACAAAACAAAAATGCCACACAGTTTAACATTTTAGTGCCATTGCTTCTGTTTCAAACAAACAATTTTAAATGCTTTTAGTTTCTACGTGGCAACAAAGAAAATGGCTAAAAGTCTAAGCTTGTATTTTATTATTGCAATGTATGTGGGTGTATTGGGAGTTACAGTGCCACAGCTTTTTGGCGAAAACAAAGCTCTACCATTTCTGTTGTGGTATGACATTTAACATTGTTGGAAACATGAAACTGTATGAATTGTTAATGATATTCTTATTTTAGGTATCCATTCAACTTGCGAGAAAACCTCGATAGCAACATTATTTTCGGTATTTTATATGTGTACGAATTGTTAGTTGCCGTATTTTGTAGCACTATTGTGTGTGGCATCGATACATTTCTTTTTTCGTCGATGGCATTTCTTAAGTATCAAATAGAAATCTTGGGATATCGATTATTACAATGTGACACTGATTGGAACAGCGATAAAAAATCTCGCATTAAGAAAGAGCATGAGAAACTTATCGAGCTCATCAAAATGCATCTCGATATAAAAGAGTGAGCTTATTCGATGTGATAGAAGAATAGATATATGATGAACTTGATAAAACACTTTTCATTCGTAGGCTAAACCAAATGTTTCATGACGTGTTTGATACTATTATTTTCATTCAAATCAGTCAAGCAGTAATTGTCCTGGCAATCACGATTGTATCGATATTTTTAATTGAACTAAACTTAACAGTATTGATTGGAAAAATTATGTATTTGGGAATTCAACTCGCAGACATCGGATTGTATTGCTATCTTGGTGATGGGATATTTTATGAGGTATTTTCAATATTTGTTTGAGCTTTTGCAACAGCAACAAAAAAAAACGACTTCATTCTTATTTAACGAATTTCAGTCAACCAAACTACCAACGAAAGCATATTCTAGCAAATTCCTTCAATTTGATTTGCACAACAAGAAAATGTTGCTCTTTCTGATTCATATCACAGGAACCAGACCAACCATGATTTCAGCCAAAGGATGGTGCACATTTATTCTAAACCTGCCATTATTTCAATCAGTTAGTATTCATTTCGGTAATAAAGGTTTGGTCATTCTGTAGAATCAAGAGATATTTATTCGATATTCTTTACAGATTATTAATAAAGCATATTCATTGGCTTTGCTCATGGTCAGAGGATTTTAAAGAATAAGTTATGGTATTTTTCACATCGGTTTGGTTTTTCAGTTCGGAAGCAATTGGTTCTAGACAGAGACTATTATCCTAAATGTTCCTTTTACTTAAATAAATTCGTGTGGAAATGATTTTCACACGATTATCAACACAGCCTTGTACATGCACATTCTACAATCGTATGTTCGTGTTTTCGAACTCTCTTCCACTTCTTTCGTCAACTGAACGTGGCGAATGAAGTGAAGAGAAATCGCAAACACAGTCACACGCTTATAATACGTGAATATTATCAGCCCATAATAGTCCCTGATTTTACATTTAAAAATAATATTCAAAACCATACACTAGGAATACAGCGACCCTGAGAACTGCTACCAAAGAAAACTCGGTTGTTACTTAATATGATGTCTTACTAAAAAGCATCTGCAATGGAAGAAAAACTAACTAAGAGGGGCTTTTCAAATTGATTTGCCGAATGAATTGGTTTGCGATTCCTTTGAAGCTACCAGTTAATAAATAAATTGAGTAAATGAAAATCTAGTTTAGGTCAACAGAAATTCCGATTCAGAATACCAAGTCGTTTAAAAAAATAAATGAACCGTTGTGGCGACTTTTCACACTTTTAACGGCCACATGTTAAAACAACTGAAATAATTTTGTTACTCACAGTGAAGAAAAATGAAATTATTATAAGTTTCAGTGGTGTTTGCTTGAATTCTGCAATTAAAAATCTAACCATCAAAAGCACATATCCCAGGCATAAGATACTTGGACATTTGGCATGGTACACTGCCCACAGATGTATAAACATTGAATCTTCCCAAATTAAACAATAACTATTCGGAGCTGGTTCGAAATATCTTTAAAAACTTTGCTCTCGGCTGCTTTTCAATTTACACAAAATAGCTGTTTAATGCCTGCAAATGTGCTTAAAGCTGTATAAAACACTGTTTAGTATAAATAGAATTGGATTTATTTTTGAATGTTCATTTAAAAAAAAAAATAAAAAAAAATGAAGAAATGGGTATAAACAAAATGTAAACTGCCAATGAAACTATTGAATTAATTAGTTAATTAGCTTTTCAGTTAAAATGAACGAAAAACAGAAAAGTTATTTCTCAAATTCTCTCAAACATGTTAAAACTAGGTTGAAGAGTTTTCGTAAACTCTATTAATGATAAGACATACATACGTGCAAACTGTTGAGGATATTAATCGAAATACGAACATCTGTGGAAACCTATCTCCCTTTACTTTGTTTTTTTATTTTTTGGTTTTGTTTTACGCAATTTGTGCTTTCAAAAATTACGTCATGGATTGAAAAATATTTACGTTTTGCGGTGGTTTTCAAGTCCTTCAAACACAAATGAAATATAAATGCAAGTGTTGCGTCATTTATTTATGACGGTGACGATTGATTCAACATACACCCATATACCCAAATACCCAGGAGAATTAAAAAGAATATCGTTTAAAATGTTGCAAGAGATACGTTTGTATGCATTCGTTGTATTTGTATCAAGTGTGAGCACAATGAAATAAATATTGAAACTAAACGCAAACACACAGTAACTGGGGTTTTTCCAAAAATAAACTGACGGAATTGTCAGCTCTCTCTCTCTGACTCTAACGGTCGAGACGTGATTAAGCTGATCCGGTTGATGAAGTCACAACTCAAAAACTATGCAAAAACATGTGCCGTTTGTTTTTATTCAGTGACGACGACGCGCAACGACGACGTTAAACACCAGCACACGCATTTATTTTACAGAATTTTTTGATCGAAAATGAGCGATTTTCACGGATTCCACACCGAATGATATATATATATTTAAAAGTTATTGTGGCGCTTGTCATTGTAGTCGTTCGTACGAGTTTTTGGTGTGTTTGTAAAGAAAATATTGGATATAACTCTTTGCATCAGTGCTCAGTTCAGTTCGGTTTAGTTTATTTTCGGTATATATCGTGTGATATACGTGTTTAATTACGTAAATATCCGAGTTTTTCAGTCGATGAAAGAAAAAGTTTTTTTCGTTTCGGTAGAATTTCGTTTTTTTTTGTCCAATATTGAAAGAAAACTGCCAAACTTTAACTAATTACAATTAAGTTTTTGAATTTAAGTTCAATTAAGTTCATTTTGTATGTTGTGTTGCGATATGCACATTCTGAGTGACAGGCTCTATTTGGATTTTATTTGGTTCATTAGCAATTTATAAAATCAAAACAAAATTTTTTAAAAAAAACCCACAATGAAATATGAAATACGAAATGTTGTGATAAAATATCGTAATCATAAAATAGTATAAATTCTTTAGTGAAGCAATTGATGTACAAAGAATTATGTATGAATCAAACGTATCTGATGGTATTAGCTTATTTAAATAAGCATTCCATATCACCGAAATAAATCGACTGCTTCGAACAGTCTAGTTAATTTAAAAGAGAGAAAATTGTGAAATTATTTTGCGTTAAACACTGTGAAATTCGAAGTAGCTGTTATAACTGAAAAAGAAAAGACAGAGAGAAATGGAACGAACAAAATCGTTTAGAAGGCGGCATAATCTACAAAAACCGCCGTTAGCCGAACGAGCTAAGGAGCATTGTCGACAGTTTACAGCGTTTTTGTTTAGTAATGTCGGTATTATTATACTCGTTGTTGTGTATATGACAAGCGGTAAGTAGACTTTATTTCAACATTTCAAATATTTCAATCAAAGTCAATAGCCATTTGACGAGGTAGGCGTTTTTAATGCAATGTTTGGATGTTGTCACCATCCAGCACAAAAAAAAATTTCTTCACATTAACGCTACGCCCGGAAAGTTTTATTTCCTTTGATATAGATATTTAAAGAAAAACCTTCGAGAAAATGTACGCACAGTGTAATCAGGTCATAGGAAGGATTTCAATGATTCAATCAAAGTATTTTGCACACAGTGCGACTGGTAGCGTGCTGTGAATCGAAAAACCAATTTATCAAAATTTTATAGTATGTTTACAATGTTAAATATGACAGGTCAACAAATTTTTGTTTTCGTTTGCTGTGTTTTTTTTTTCGGGACGCTTTCATCTTTGTGTAAAAAATGTCACTCGCTCTAATTAATTTCTTAGTCAACAGCTCTCAAAATGAATTCACTTTTAAATTGATGTTAATTTTATTTATGTTGGTTCCAGAATAAATTTAAATCTTACAGACTTTTACGACCACGTATTTTGGTGTGAACATCAACGCCATCTGTCGTTTGACTTATAGAATAAAAAAAAATGTATAAAAGTAATTTAATATAGAGGAATATGACAGCAAATGTGTACATTTTTGGTTCTATGTGTTTGGTTAGAAGATTAAAAATATATAAGAAATAAAGTGTAAACAAATGTTCCATTCCATTGCGGCCGAGGTATCAGTCATAAGACAGATGGCGTTGAATATCGAACATCTTAGTTTGCACAGGAATAAAGTTGGTCGTTTATCATTTTCGAACTAATAGCAGTTTATACTGTGGGGGAGAAATACCTCAGATTCGACAAGAAATATTCGTCAGTTAGACAAAACTTTTTTTTTATGATTTTTTCAATTAGATTTGAAACATTTGTTAAGAAAATGTGTGCCATTTATTTGGGCCTTACTTTTGCGTTATGTTCAAATTCTAACAATACTCAATAATAACAAGTGGTAAATGTTCTTCCCGTCAGGAGTTAAAAATAGTTACTTGGTCCGTTTGAGGGACAAAATGCATGTATTTCGTCTTTTTGGAGGATACACGTTCAGTTTTGCCAGTTGCTCTTAATGTTTGTATATTAACAAAGACTCACAACGCCTCTGCCCAAATGTCAAATATTGCGTTTATTCTTCCATAGGGACAAAAACCATACATTTTGTCCTCCAAAAGGACCATGTGACGATTTTAAATCTCTAGAGGTAAAAAAAGTGGACTATTTTTTCTATTCATTCGTTTTTCTTCCTAAACTGGATAGCAGCACATTAATCATCTCATTTTACGGTCTAATAAAGATCTGACGCTTTTCTCTTTATTGTTATTTGATTAAAATAGGTGCATCAATGTTCCGAGCAATTGAAGGCGACATCAATAAAAAACGTACACAAGATCAAAATAATAATATGGCAAAAATTCGTGACGATATAACAAATCAATTGTGGAATATAACACTTCAATTGAACAACTTCAATCGATCAACATTTATAAAGGAGTAAGTATGTATGATGAGTTACGTTTTTGTTGTTGTTGTTGTTGTTGTTGTTGTTGTTGTTGTTCCGCTGAAATAAAATTTAGCGAGGCCCAAAATTTGATTTGAACACCTCATTCGAGCGCGCTTGTTTATTTTGGCTTTCATACGATTAACATTGAATCCATTGAGACTTATAAAAATAAACACGCACACATGCTGACTAACAAACAAATCTTTAATAGCAATCATTGTTTTTGTTTTGTGGTTTTGTTCGTTTACTTTCTTGCAAAACTGTGTTTGATTTGTTGTTGAATTCACCAACTCTCATCCATATGGATCGTTTCAGTGAACTTACAAAACTAAATAATCTCAATCGAGCGCACATTTACTAAAAATATTATTAACAGTCGACTGACACAAGCGTGTGTGTGTGTGTGTGTGTGTGTGTGTGTATAATTATGCGGAAAAAGTTTCATCGCCGAAAAACTTGCGAACTGCCTAGTTTCGGAACAACACAATTCATTAGCATGTTTTGACAGTGTTATTTTCTTCCGAATGAATGCTTTAATGAAGTCAAAATATTGATTCAATTTTCAATTCACTTCAATTAACTTTAATTGTGGTACAAAGCCAGTAAAAGATGTTTGTTTCAAGGAACGTATTGAACTCATCCTCATATCCGCTTCTCATGAGAATGCAACACATATAAATATATTTATATTACGATTTTCCATCAGGCGTATGGGGATGGCCTCAATACATTCCCCGGTTGTGTGTTTACGGGTTTCAAAGAGCATAAAAGGTAAACTGCCATTTGTTGTCGTTAAATTAATTAAATTATTGATTTCATTAAAACAGAGTCGATCTGAAGATAACAGAGTATCAGCAGAAAATCGTTCTAGCCTTTCAAGATGGATGGATCGGTTCGAATAGTACGAGTTCAAATTCATGGACCTTCCCAAATGCTCTTTTATTTAGTATAAGTGTCTGTACAACGATTGGTGCGTTACATATCTATGTTCTTGAAAGGAAAAAAACCAACATATTTTTTTGATTTAAATTTGGATTTAGGTTATGGCAATATCACACCGCGTACCCCGCTTGGAAAGTCAATTACCATTTTCTATGCCATTGTTGGGATGCCATTATTTCTGTTATACTTATCAAATATCGGTGATATTATGGCGAAATCGTTTAAGTGGATTTATGCAAAAGTGTGCCTATGCCGTATTTGTCCGGGTGTTGCTAAGCGACGTGAAGCAAGAGAACGACGCAAAATCAGAGCCATCCAACGACAATTAAACGGAGAATATGAAGAGGATGTGAGCCAACTTGAGACTACTAATAAATTGTTCAGAAATAAATTGATACACACTCTCTGTGTCATATATGTATATGCTGAAATTTGATTGAAACAATTTGTTGCAGGAAGACTACAATTCCGATGAAAGCGTTTCAATGACATCAAAGAGCTCTTCATCGAGCTCAAAAACACCATCCGATTGCCAAACAAATCACGATGAATCATCATCGTCCACTTCGGAAAGTACTGAAGAGGATTTGAGCACCGTTTCCGTTCCAATTAGCGTCTGTCTAATGATTATGATTAGGTAATAATCTCCGGATAATAAATTGAAAATCTATCTGCATAGATTCACTCATGTTCACTCATTTGAACGTTTTAGCTACATTCTATTTGGCGCTATTATATTCCTTCGATGGGAAGACAGCTGGAAAATTTTAACAGGTTGCTACTTTTGTTTTATATCACTAAGCAGCATCGGATTTGGAGATATCATTCCCGGAGATAAGGTAATGAGTCTTACCAATTCATACCATTTGCATAAGTGTAATGAGTCTTTTTTTTTGGTGAATCTTCAAAAATAGATTTTCAAAATGAAAGAAGGCGTTGATGATGTGCGCGGTGTTGATATTCAATTTATCATTTGTGCTGTGTACCTGTTGCTTGGCATGGCATTGATTGCTATGTGCTTTAATTTAATGCAAGAGCAAGTCATCAACAACATTAGCTCATTCAAACGAGGTATATCAAGATGCTTCTATTCATGCTTCCGTTGTCATCGCTGCAAAGATAATGACTTTGACTAAATCTAGTCCAATACATTTTTTTTACACCGTTTTGTTTTAGTTAATTGTTTTTTCAATATGTATTTATTGCAATATTTAAATAAATGACATTCCACTTTTAAGCCACGGAATTTTAAATTTATTCCTGGCAAAACATTTAGAATTGACTTTATGAATGCGTTAAGCATAGTATTTGTTCGGTTTGTATAGCAAAAAATAGTCTTTTTATTTTCTTAATCGAAAGTCTAGCATTTTATGGAGTTTTTAATTTCATTCAATAGCATGGAACCAATGACCATCTTTTCGCAGTTAACTGTAATTGTTATTCCATCGGAATCGTTGCGTTCCATTGTTACCAGAACCAGACTCTGTGATGACATCGTTTGTCCACAAAATAGCGACACATCACCAGAGCTGTTGTTTGCAACGAGTGCCAAATTGGCCACCGCAAAAATGCTATTTTGAATTGAAGTGGTGGTCAATTGAGCATCCAATTTGGTTGCATGTTCGTTCATTCCACGCAAACGAGACTGTTCTTCTTTAAAAACCGGCTCAGTGATGCGAACAGCACGAATCAATTCACCGACGGTCGTTTTTGGTGAAACTTTAGCACATCCAGCGCTTGATTTTATTTCAAAGGAAATTGGTTGCGTTGAATCGTTAAAATCAATTCCAATCATACCCTGGACACATTGGCCAGGTGCTAATTTTGCAATAGCAGCAAAATCACACACTGAAACATTCGGTGGCAGTGATGATTTATCAGATAAATGAATATTTTCCAAATCGTTATTCGATTCATTGCGGAATGTGAGTTCGATTGAAACCATTTTAGCGGAATAAAGATGCGGAGCGCGTGTAAAACGATAATTGATTTGTAAACCATGGCCATTGATTTTATTCAATAGTTCTCGTTTGTCCAATGAAACATGAACCGGTCCAACTAATTCAAAGCGACTTGACGCGGCTGTTGCACCAGCCAAAGCAGCGCCTGATAGTGGTGTTAAGAATCCGCCAAGCGATGGTGTCATTATCGGAGCAGTTTGTGCGATGTCACCCAAGTCAAGCAACAAATCCAAGTTGCTGCGCTCCTTTTTATTTGGTTGAGCTGCTATCTTGGAATTTGCATTTGATTGATGATCAGATTGATTTTTCTCGTTGCTTGAATCTGAGTCGTCATCACTCTCGGATGAATCATCGCTGCTACTCTCATCGCTAGAGCTGTCACTTGAATCTGCCTCACTTTCACTTTCATTGTGATTTTTCGAGCCACTTTCACTTTCATTTTCCGAACTCTCCGATTCCGAATCATCATCGGAACTGTCTTGAGATTCTGTTTCTCCAGACGAATTCTCATTGTCGCTGTCCGAATAAAATGATTTATCCTTTTTATTCGATTTATTTGTTCCTTTGGCACTTCGGTTTTCATATTCGGTGCTATTATTTTGTTCATAGTTATGGTTATCATTGCTCATATTTTCAACACCTCGAACACTTGAGTCCGGTGCTAATTTCGGGAATTCAGGCAAATCATGATAGCCGGTGGTTCTTGCATTCAAATAATGAGCCAATGAACCCAATTGGAATTGCTCACGACAATATTGGCTCACGAGCAATGGAGCTGGTTTTGCTGATAAAAAGACGCGTTTGGCTTGTTTCGATAGAATCGTTTCGCCATTTTGTGGAAATATAAAAGGTTTTAAAAATCTAGCACGATCTCTAATATCGTAGTTCTCATCATATCGAGCCAAATTGAATAAATATCGACATAAATTTTCGGACTGCTGTGGATTTGTCAAGTAAAGTTTTACAGCAAGATTTAGAACTTGAAGTTTCACCATATTTTCCTATAGAAAATGAAATCGATTAAATTGATGTCTACAGAATTCACCAAAGAACATTATGACTGAAATATTTACCTCTTCAATAAACGATTTGGCCAATTTGCGCAACACATCCGGTGCAATTTTCGGCACTTTCTCACAATATTCACCGATCAACCAGAGAATTGATGCACGTGCAGCTGCCACTGTGATAAAATCGATTAATTTGGCCATCTGAGAAATGATTTCAAAATGATCTGCTGCTTTTGTCTGCAGAAGATTTTTTATCACGACCACACTCTCGGCAACAACATACTCTGAAAATGGAGTCAATTAGTCAAAGTGAAAAGAAATGATTCGAAGAACACAAAGAATGTGTACAAACCGTCTCGATTTGACAATAAATGAACCAGTCCGCTCAAGCAAGTTTCGGTGACTTCAGTAATCGAAGCTGCACAGCGTCCAATAGCTTGAATGGTTGCGGCGACAAATTTTTTATCATTGCTGCTAATGTATGTCTGGAATTCACGTAAAATCACCGAAATCGTTGCACCGGTTGCCAAATTCGTCAAAATTTCGAGTTTTAGCAATTTTATATGGGTTGGATCACTTGTTCGCACAAAGAATGATTTCAAATAAGGCTCAAAAATTGACTTCCGTTGTGTTGACATTGATGCAATATTCGTGAGAACAACACTTTGCACTTCTTTGTGACTGCGTAAAAGGCGAATCAAAGCCTTGGCCACGATGTTCACTTCATTTCGTGGGGCAATATGATGATACAGCTGCGCAACAATCATAACAACTGATGCATTTCGGCTTTGCAAAAGTGGTTTGGTTTGTCTTAAGAGTAAGCGATGATCTGGATCCAGAACATAAGTCTTATCGTTGTGATTTAAATGATTCTTTGAATCGGAATCATTTTCATCGCTCGATGTTTCCGCATAAAATGGCTTTGCTTCTTCTGTATTTTGATCGACATCATCATTGTCATCAGCATTTGGATCGGTGAATTGAGTACGAGCATAACGCGTTAGCATATTTATGATGATTACTTGACCCCATTCGTCAACATCAATCAACAAATTGCACAATTTTCGATAGTTTTTATGAATCAAATCGACTCGTTCCGGGCAAACCTCTTCGAATGCCATAACGGCTGAGCCAACAACTAGCGTTGTTTTATCTGACAGCAATTTCTCAATCACTTCAATCAGATCATCTTTTTGCTCTTCGTCCAAACTATACAGTTTTGGTATTGCATGGGCCACAGTTTTTCGAACGTATGGGCTCATATCTGATGCGGCATCACGAATAGCCAACATTACGATTGGAACAATCATGGACACACGAATGCTAGATAAGACACGTAATGCACTAGCCCGAATTAATTGATTTGGATCTTTTAAGGCGCGTTGAAATGTCGATATTGACAACAAAGCCAAGTCTTGTTGCTCTTCAGCGTATCGCACCAAATAAACATAGACCAACTTTTTAATTTCAATATTTTTTGACACCACATTTTTAACAACAGCTGGAAACAGTTCAGATGCATCACGACCCTGTAAATTGATCATATGAAAAGTGAGTTAAATTAATTTGTCTTATTGAAACGGCGAACTAGTTTGCGTGTGCTGTGAATTGACTGACCTTTGCCACCATGCCAATGATTCGCTTCATTGCTTCTAATTTCAAATGATCTTTATTACTATCTAACATTTGCTTCAGGTCATCGTGTCTTAACGATAAAAAATTTAAAAAAATCACAATTAATTTTTCTAAAACGAAACAATTGCTGTTGATCTTGAAATTCCAGTGAAATTGAGCAACATACTTTTTATAATCACTATTGAAAAATCCGCCTGACGCTGCATCATTGGCGAATTCAACATCCAAACCCGTTGTTACTGACGAACGATCGTTATTGTATGATGATGATACCGACACAGCTGCTGATGATGATGACATCGATGCGCTGTTCATGCTTTGTAATGCATTTGCTGCACTCATTGTTGAGCCACCCAGCATTGCAATGGACTCAAGTGAAAATATTTTGCTGCTCTGCTTATTTCACGTACTAATCAAAGCAAACACATAAATGAGTAAACATGAACAACACAGTCAATATTTTGTCAGATAAACAGCCAACAAAAATAAATTCGTATATATGTGAAATTGTTAAATGAAATGAAAAATTGAGCGAAACGCCTGATAATGTTCAATGAATGCGACAAATATGAGTGAATCAATTGGACAGTATACATACATCGAAAGAAGTAATGTTCGGCAGAAATTTCGATTTTCTTCGTTTAACCGATAAGCAAATGTTATGTTAAAAGCACACAAAATTATAAACAGTCTTTTAAACTACACACAAAACTCGACAACAAATATTACTCTGTGGTTCTATTCACTTTCTAAAAGTCTTTTAAAGATGTCTATGTTTCTTCCCATACGGAACAAGCATAAACTCGAAGACATTCCGATAATAAAGAGAGATTTTGATGACGTTTTCAGGCTGTCAGTGTTGCCAATTGGATGTGCCTGTTTGAGTAGAGGGCGCTAGCAATAAATTGCGTTAATGAATTAAATTCAAAGAAATTTCAATAAAGGTTATTTTTTTAAAATTATTTAATAAAAGGCCACTGTTTCATAGGTTGAGCGATCAAATTAAAAGAATTTTGGTAAGCTACAAACATCAACAAGCGCATTAATTCATTCTAATTCATTCATTTGATATGAATTTAATTTTGACAACTGATACTATTTGCGAGAAGGAGAGAGATGCATATAGAAGCAATCGCGAGACAAATAACACATTTCGAAAATTGTTTCTTTTCAACTCATAGCTAGAAAGCCGGCAAATCATTTCGCTCCTGCATTCTAATTGGACATCAGCTGTATAAATATTATCACATTATATCATTTTTTTTTATTGTATCGTCATTTCACTAGCAGTCACATACGGACGTAAGTTTTAATCTAAATTTAGACACGCAAAATTAAGCAAATTCAAACAAATTACATATTTTAATATTGTAACATTTTCAGCGAATAAATATTGCTCATATTTGAGCTTTGATAAATTAGACGCAATAAAATTCTAATACTCATCGATTCATTACAAATTTATAGTGAGATTTTTTTTCGGCTCTATTTAATTTGTTTATTTTGTAGTATTTGTGACCAGGTGCATTTAACTTGTTATAAAGTACACTTTCAAAAAAAAAGTTGTGATTTATTCAAGGATTTCAAGTGATATTTGAGAACATACAATGTATATGATTACAGTGTACACCGAACGATTGTAAAGACTCTCCATGAGCTATCTCACTGGAATATTACGTGTTTTTTTGTTGTTGTATGATTTATAATAATGATAAGAGCTCACATTATTTGATTACATTTAATGTCAGTTCGTAATCATTTCAGTTTTTTGTGTGTGTAAACATTTCATATTGCGAGCAGCGAGGGGAAAACAACAACTTATGAAATAATGAAAAGTAATGAACAAAATTATATACTAATGATGCACAAATGAAAAAATGTTAACTTGACACCCGATTGGTTTCCTTTACATTTTTCATTAGAATATAATGTTTTCAATTTGATTACTTGTCATTCTGAAAAAACTAGTGACATAAAAATTAGTTGTCATTACTAATGAAAATCTATGAAAAGAGTTGTTTTTCCCATGGCCAGCCGTTAAACAGTTAAATTATTTATAGATATCGATTATGATTCGACTTGTATGCACCTTGATATTGACGAATCAATTTCAATTTAACTGTCTCAGTTTAGAATAACGCAGGAAAATGCATCGAGCAGCAAATTTAGTGTTACGTGCAAGATCGAATGAAGCATGGCAACAATGTATGAAAATTTCCACAACTAAGTCGACATATTTTGCAGCAGCTGCCATTCCACAGCCTCAAACTAATCCGGATATTTTATACACTGGTGTAAGTACAATAATGTTGATAATTTTTGTTTAAAGTCAATTGACTCCCAGTGAAATTAAAATGTTGACTTTTTTCAGCTGTTCATCAATAACGAATGGTATAAAAGCAAACACGGAGAGATTTTCCCAACAATTAATCCCGCAACCGGTCAAACAATTGCGCAAATACAAGCTGCTGGAAAAGAAGATGTTAATGCTGCTGTCGCTGCCGCTCGTCAAGCTTTCAAGTTAGATTCTTTTTCTCCTTTTATTTAGGTCTTTTTGAGACAAAAAATGTCATAAATGGATCGTGATCATTTAATCATTATTATAGACTCGGTTCACCGTGGCGTCGCATGGATGCTTCAGAACGTGGCAATCTTCTATATAAATTGGCTGATTTGATTGAACGTGACAGAACATATTTGGCGGTACACCAAAACACACATATTTATTTACATGTTATTTTCAAATAATTTCGTATCTTAACAAAATGTTTTGCTTTGTTTGATTTAGAGTCTTGAAACGCTAGATAATGGCAAACCATTTTCGGCCTCATATTATGTTGATGTACCAATGGCAGTGAAAAACTTACGCTACTTTGCTGGATGGGCTGACAAAAATCACGGTAATGATTATTGATGCCGGACATATTCATGCCCAATTTTGTGATGAGTTTCATTCAATCGCTTCATACTGATTTTAGGCAAAACTATTCCTATGGATGGAGACTATTTTGTCTACACACGTCATGAACCAGTTGGAGTGTGTGGTCAAATTATACCATGGAATTTCCCCTTATTAATGATGGGTATTGAATTTCTTTTTGTCAATTCAAAATTGGACATAGAAATAAAATAGTTTGTCCTTTGACTCCGTTCATTTAGCATGGAAATTGGGACCTGCTCTTGCTACGGGCAACACGATCGTTTTGAAGCCTGCTGAACAAACCAGTCTTACAGCTCTGTATGTTGCACAATTGACCAAGGAAGCTGGCTTCCCTGAAGGAGTTATCAATGTTCTACCTGGTGATGGAAAAACTGGTGCATTGATCAGTGGTCATATGGATGTTGACAAAGTGGCTTTTACCGGATCAACGGAAGTGGGAAAATTAATTCAACAGGCATCAGGAAGTAGCAATTTGAAACGTGTCACACTTGAATTGGGTGGAAAATCACCAAATATCATTTTGTCAGACACAGACATGGATTATGCTGTAGAACAAGCACATTTTGGCCTATTCTTTAACGTATGACCAGAGCAAATGTTGATAATAATCAATTTCAAATACTTTATTCTTTATTATTGTAATTCAATAAATTGTACTTCGCACAGATGGGTCAATGCTGTTGTGCCGGATCACGAAACTACATTGAAGACAGCATTTATGATGAATTTGTTGAAAGAAGCGCTGAACGAGCTAACAAACGTACCGTGGGAAATCCATTTGATTTAACAACTGAACAAGGTAACATCAATGAAATTGATTCATTCACACAAAATCATCGTTTTTCCATGTGTATCAATTATTTATTGATATTGATTTTCAAAGGTCCTCAAATTGATACCGAACAACTTAATAAAATCCTTGAGATGATTGACAGTGGCAAACGTGAAGGTGCCAAATTGGTAGCAGGTGGTGGCAGACACACAGAGATGGGAGATGGTTACTATGTTAAACCAACCGTTTTTGCTGATGTTCAAGACAATATGCGAATTGCACGTGAAGAAATCTTTGGTCCAGTTCAACAGTTGATTCGTTTCAAGACCATTGATGAGGTTATTGAGCGAGCAAATAAGAGTGAATATGGTTTGGCTGCCGCTGTTTTCACCAAGGATTTGGATAAAGCAAATCATATTGTCCAAGGGCTACGAGCTGGTACTGTTTGGGTGAATGCATATAATGCATTCGGTGCCCAAGCACCGTTCGGTGGATACAAAATGTCTGGTCATGGACGCGAAAACAGCGAATATGCCCTACAGAATTACACTGAAGTCAAGAGCGTCATCGTTAAAGTGCCACAAAAGAATTCTTAAATGTTTCCGCGTTATTCACTTGGCTTGGTCAAATAGTTTTCAATGTTATTTTTAAATCTTCAATATATATTCAATTTATTTTGATTTTGAAAACCCGCACATCATCACGTAATACAATTACAAAATATTTGTTTACTTTTATTCCTTAAAAAAAAAAAATCATGTGTTTACTTTCATGTGAAATATATGCATTTATAAAGCTGTCATTGAATATAGTATATTAATGTTTGGATAATTCTTGTTGTGCAATTGCATTTAATAACATAGAAGATATTCACATGCACATATCAAACACATGTTTATGTAACAGAAAAAAAACAAATGTCAAAGCCAGCAATTATAGTCGTTACAAAGCAATGAATCTTTGTGCTGGCGGAATCCTTAAGAGTCATCAGTTATGACATATTTCTTCAGACTGTTTCCAAGATTGATCTAGAGCTGCTTTTTGTGCACTGATTTAATGAATTTAGTCTTCATATTTATCTTTAGTGAATGTCTTATCGTCAATGACCGTGTATCGATATTTCCGGAACTCAGCTGGTGCACGTGCCATCGATGCACGAGAATCAAAGTGCATGGCAGCCAAAACGTCTGGTACATTCTCAATGTCAGCTGCATCTGCCAATTGTTTATAGTAATCTTTTTGCTCAGGACCCAGGTAATGAGTGTAATGTTTACGATATCCTTTGTTCCAATGAATTTGCGTGAATGCTCGCATATCGGTCAACATTTCTGATTTCGATGGTAATTTCTTTGCTCCAGTGATGTACTTCATTGCAAATCGAACCTAGTTTAATAGTAGATGTATTAAAAGAGGAAATCTAAAATTCCTAGTAAAATCGATCCTTTTGAATGTCGAAAGTAAAAGTTACCTGAATATCGAATAATCGAGTGGTGGTTGCAGTAAAAGCTACACCGATAAAAGCCATTGTGGGGTGTTCGATATTAAAAATTTGCTTATATAGCGGCTGAACGAAGTTGTCGTCGACGTGAATGCCACATTCAGTGCTCAAAAATGAGTATGCGAAGTTATAGCCTATGAATTTTAGACATCAAATCAAAAACCTCACATACAAATCGAAATATTCTTGGTGTTTTTTTATACCTGTCGCATAGAATACTACAGTAAATGTTTGATGTGTGCCATCAATAAACTCCGCTCCCGTTGGTGTGAAACGCCTTACATTGTCTTGCAACACTACACCGGGCGGTAGAAGGTCTTCACGCTTCTGACGTGCTTCCTTCGATTCATTGGGCCGTTTATGTTGGCTAAACGTTACCCGATTAGCAGTTTTCGATAGGTGAGTTACTAGGTCCAGTCCACTGGGTCCGGCTCCAATTACAAGAATAGTGTCATCTATTGGATGGAGCCAGCATTTAGTTTCAAATGATCACAATAATTAATGAGTTCATTGAATTGAATATTTGAATTACATACTGCGAAATTCTTCAGGCGTTCGAAAATCGTGGCTATGAATAAATCTGCCTTGATATTCATCAGCGCCGGGGAGTTCTGGGATACGTGGCTTGCAAAAATGGCCATTGGCAATAAAAACGACATCATAGATTTTCGTTTCAAACTTGTTGGTGGGCAAATCCTTGACGATAATTTCCCATTTGCCATTTTCAATTGGATGAACTCTGATGACTAAATGGCTGAACTTAATGAGTTTCTTCAAATCAAAACGGTCGGCATACGAATGTAGGTATTTTAATACATCACATTGTGGAGGATATGGTAACGTTCCATCCGGATAACGATGATCAGGAAATTCCATAACTTGATACGGTAGATTTGTTCTGATTGAGTGTGTTATTATGCAAACCAATAATTGATTTAATCATATTGAAATCAAGTAGTCTTATGTAAGAGATAAAAATTTACGGCGACTCGATTAAATACCTCAGTCCTTTATACATTGCCGTATGAATATTCACACCGTATTTGTTTTTTCCTGTTTCATCCGTGTAATACCATATTCCTCCAAGCTCTTCACTTTGCTCATAAATTGTAACATTAAAACCTTCAGTAATCGAATATTTAGCAGCGCATAGGCCAGATGTGCCAGCACCAATCACAGCAACATTCAAAACAGACATTCTATCAATATTTACAGTAGTCGAATTGAAGTTAAAAACCAATCTGTTGAAAAATCAAATTAAATTTAATATCAATTCATGTTTTTTCAACAAACTTCCCTACAAAAATTCATTTTCAACCCTCACTCACCATTGAAATGGCACGAGTTAAGCACAAATAAAAGTATAATCATTAAAAACTTTACTTTTAAAAGAAATTTTGTGCTAGTCGCATAGCTAAACCTCTTCACGTCACTCAAGCTTGACAGAAAAAAGCTTTAGAGTATTCACTCACTTGTTGATAAGATAATGGCAACATAACCTTAGATTATTTGGATAAATCGTCAGTTTGAAGACAATTTCATATCAATGTTCAAATACGTTTTTATCGTTATAAGTGATTCGTTTAAGTTTCTGTGCAATATCCAATATATATATTTTGTTCGTTTTTAGTACACTCGATGCGAAAGGATATTATGTTTTTAAAAGGCTTTGGAGGCCAAAAATACATTGATTACTTATTTTCTTGTATCTTATGCTAGTTACACATGATAAAAAACAACAAAATTATTTGCAGGATTTACTCATTGAATCGATTTATTTTTGTTCAAAATAAACAGAATGAATCATTAAAGCAGAAAACATCCCACATTATTCGAATTAGTCTTCATATTTTTCTTTAGTGAATGTTTTATCATCAATAACCATGTATCGATATTTCCGGAACTCAGCTGGTGCACGTACCATCGATGCACGAGAATCAAAGTGCATGGCCGCCAAAACGTCTGGAACATTTTCAATGTCAGCTGCATCTGCCAATTGTTTATAGTAATCTTTTTGCTCAGGACCCAGGTAATGAGTGTAATGTTTACGATATCCTTTGTTCCAATGAATTTGCGTGAATGCTCGCATATCGGTCAACATTTCCGATTTCGATGGCAATTTCTTTGCACCAGTGATGTACTTCATTGCAAATCGAACCTATTTTTTTTAATTAAACAAAATGAAAAGATTCTAATATAATACTCGATTTATGTGAATGTTCAAAGTGACTACCTGAATATCGAATAGCCGATTTGTGGCTGCAACGGAAGGTACACCGATAAAAGCCATTGTGGGGTGTTCGATATTAAAAATTTGCTTATATAGCGGCTGGACGAAGTTGTCGTCGACGTGAATGCCGCATTCAGTGCTCAAAAATGAGTATGCGAAGTTATAGCCTATAAATGTTAGACATCAAATCAAAAACCTCACATACAAATCGAAATATTCTTGGTGTTTTTTTATACCTGTCGCATAGAATACTACAGTAAATGTTTGATGTGTGCCATCAATAAACTCCGCTCCCGTTGGTGTGAAACGCCTTACATTGTCTTGCAACACTACACCGGGCGGTGGAAGGTCTTCACGCTTCTGACGTGCTTCCTTCGATTCATTGGGCCGTTTATGTTGGCTAAACGTTATCCGATTAGCAGTTTTCGATAGGTGAGTTACTAGGTCCAGTCCACTGGGTCCGGCTCCAATTACAAGAATAGTGTCATCTGTTGAATATAGTCAGTTTTTATTTAGTTTCGAAAGATCGCTGAGGATAATAACTTCATTTGAATTTCACATACTGCGAAATTGTTCAGCCGTTCGAAAATCGTGGCTATGAATAAATCTGCCTTGATATTCATCAGCGCCGGGGAGTTCTGGAATACGTGGCTTACAATACTGGCCATTGGCAACAAAAACGACATCATAGATTTTCGTTTCAAACTTGTTGGTGGGCAAATCCTTGACGATAATTTCCCATTTGCCATTTTCGATTGGATGAACTCTGATGACTAAGTGATTGAACTTAATGAGTTTCTTCAAATCAAAACGGTCGGCATACGAATGTAGGTATTTTAATACATCACATTGTGGAGGATATGGTAACGTTCCATCCGGATAACGATGATCAGGAAATTCCATAACTTGATACGGTAGATTTGTTCTGATTGGGCGTGTTATTACGCAATGCAATAATTGATCATATTGAAATCAAGTAGTTTTATGCATGAGATAACAATTATGTAAGAGATAACGGTGACTCGATTAAATACCTCAGTCCTTTATACATTGCCGTATGAATATTCACACCGTATTTGTTTTTTCCCGTTTCATCCGTGTAATACCATATTCCTCCAAGCTCTTCACTTTGTTCATAAATTGTAACATTAAAACCTTCAGCAATCGAATATTTAGCAGCGCAAAGGCCAGATATGCCAGCACCAATCACAACAACATTCAAAACAGACATTCTATCAATATTTACAGTAGTTGAATTGAAGTTAAAAACCAATCTGTTGAAAAATCAAATGTTCTATAAATTTAAGTTCATGATTTTTGTGAAATGTTAATCTAATCGTTTTGAAACGATAAACAACACGTTTTCTCACTAAATTTTATTGTCAATACTCCCCAACAATTGAAATGATACAATTCGAGGGCAATTTATTACATATTTAGTAAAAGCTTGAGTTAAAAGAGATCGTGAGCTTATTGTAACATTTTAGCAATTTTATGGCTACAAATTTCTTCTTCACGTCATTCAAACTTGTCAGAAAAAAAGCCCAGAGCACTGCTCTAAGCAGTGTATTGACCCAATTGTTAAGGTTGATGATAAGATACAAATAACTGATCCTTATCAATATGACAACATAACCTAAAATTGATTAGACAGAGCGTCTGTTGGAATAAAAATGCTTAAAAACGCTATTATCGTAAGAAGCTGTTTATTTATTTCCTTGTCCAAAAACAACATCATTCGTTTTTAGTACAATATGTTGCAGCCCAGAAGAAAATTAAATTTTTACAATTTCTTGAAAGAAAACAATTCAGAGTATACGTATTTGGAAGGTAAATGCCATTTTTTACTTATTTTGATTGATCTAGGTCTGGTGTAGGCATCAGTAACACTGATCGAAAAATGAAATTATTAAAGCCAAGATTCTTTTTTTTATCAAAAAATAGCAAACGAGCCACTTTACAAGAATTAATCTTCATATTTTTCTTTGACAAATGTTTTATCATCAATGATCGTGTATTTATATTTTCGGAATTCAGCTGGCGCACGTACCATCGATGCCCGAGAATCAAAGTGCATGGCAGCGAAAACGTCTGGAATATTTTTGATTTCTGCAGTTTCTGACAATTGTTTGAAATAATATTTTTGTTCCGGTCCCAAGTAATGCGTGTAATGTTTGCGATATCCTTTATTCCAATGGATTTGAGTTTGCTCGAGCATGTCTGCCATCATTTCTGATTTGGACGGTAATTTCTTTTCTCCGGTAATAAATCTTAGCGCAAATCGTACCTAAATCAATCAATCATTCAATATTGTTAATTATTTGTCCAAATCGGAAATTCATTAAATATTGATTTACCTGCAGATCAAATTGCTGTGTGGTACATGCGGTAAATGGTATACCAATGAAGGCCATGGTTGGGTGTTCAATATTGAAAATTTGTTTGTAAAGGGGTTGCACAAAATTATCATCAACATGAATGCCAGTATCGATGCTCAAAAATGGATAATTGAAGTTGTAACCTGAACAAATTTAAATTTAAACATTTCAATTGATTAGAATTCTAATAAAATAAATATTAATTCATTGGAGAAACAAAATTTAGAAGTTTCTGATTCTCACCTGTCGCAAAGAACACCACTGTGAATGTTTGATGGGTGCCATCGATGAATTCGGCTCCAGTTGAAGTGAAACGTTTCACATTATCTTGTAGGGTGGTTTTCGGTGGCAAGATACTTTGACGTTTTTCACGTTCCTCTTTCGTTTCGTTGAGTCGTTTATGTTGGCTAAATGTAACTCTGTTAGCTACCTTCGATAGTTGAGACACCAAATCTATTCCACTTGGTCCAGCACCGATTACAAGAACATCCTCACCTTTTTTTTTTAAATTTATCATAATAAACATTTCAAACATTTCAAATATTTTAAATTTCCGAATCCGAAACTCGAAAAATTGACAGTAATATGAAGATTATTTACATACCACGATAATCATCGGCCTTGCGATAATCATGGCTATGAATCATTTTGCCTTGAAATTCATTGGCACCCTCAATATCTGGAATACGTGGAGTTGAAAAATGACCGTTGGCAACGAAAACCGCATCATAAATCTTGGTCACAAATTTCTCATTGGGCAAATCCTTGACGATGATTTCCCATTTGCCATTTTCAATCGGTAGCACTCGAATAACCAAGTGACTGAATTTGATAAGCTTTTTTAAATCAAATCGATCCGCATATGAGTGAAGGAATTTAAGCACATCTGGTTGCGATGGATACGGTATGGTTCCATTTGGATAAGAATGATCGGAATATTCCATAAGTTGATGGGGCAAGTTAGTTCTAATTGGAAAATTCATTTACAATTGGTTAGTTATTTATTAGTAGGTTCCGGTAATGTCCTCTTTAATACCTTAGTTTTTGATACATTGCCGAATGAATATTAACGCCATACTGATCTTTTCCTGTTTTATCCGTGTAATACCATATTCCTCCAAGTTCTTCACTTTGCTCGTAGACTGTTACATTATATCCTTGCGCGGCACAGTATTTTGCACTGGCAAGGCCTGCTGTTCCAGCACCAATTACAGCTACATTTACAATTGGAGTCTTCTCCGATCGAATAATTCTGGAGTTTACTTGATTCACCATGAAACAAATTAAAATCCCGAACAAACACATTACCGTTTTAATTTTCATTTTTAAATCACTTCAACTATTTCACACTGTTTATGGTTTGTATTTTCCACTTTGTGATTTCGAATCGTTTTAAGTGGTTGCTTCATTATGCTCTGTATATATACACGAAATGTCAGTGCTATCAATTTATTGGTGATATTCTATATTTTGCACTGAAAATGGACCGTCAACAGAGAAAGTAACAGTTAAATTTATTTACAGATAACGAACAACAAACTCATCCCAGACCGGCACAAATTAATCATCATCTCGTTCATTTTTTTTTTATGTATACACAAATTACTTGTATGAAAACGTTTAGTCATGACAACATTGCGGTACAGAACACAAACCCATTATCACCATATTATTCTGGCCCTAAAATTCATTCTTTATCAATTAACGCATTTAGTTCTATGGGAAATGTTTACAATTACACATATCATCATTATAAGCAGCTTTGTTCATTTTCTAGCTTACCGGTTCACCTCTACCAGTTCGATAGTAAAATATGCTCTCAAAGAGAAACGTTATTATTTACTCAAGACGAACCAAAATGAACACTTTCCCATTCATGCAAATCTTTGATTACGAATGAAAAGAAGAAATATAAGGAAGTTGCAGGTCCCCAATAGGTTGTTTTATGATCTTTTGGCAAGCCATCTTGGGTCAGTAGTACTGACTCAGTACTGATACTCTATCTTCTTGACTATTGAACTTTGGAAAACGTATCAATAACCGAATCGTATATCAAATCGGATATTTTAAGGGTGATACGATAATTGAATGATCACCACAGATTGTTCCAAGTAATAAAGTAAAGCACATTAATTTATCAATCAATTGCCGACATACAGGCGTAAAAACCGAGCAATCTTCGTTTTGTTTACATTCCTTTGCAAATAAAAATATTTCCATCTCTTCAAAAGCTTTTCTTAAATCGAACGAAATGTTTTCAAGAGTTGTTTTTGTTTATTTGTATTTCTTCCATTCCATTTCATTTCATCAATGTGGTCTCTGCGCATGTGTTATAGTTGCTTTATCGATCAACAGAGAAATGTTAGCAACGATGGTAAATAACACGATCCATGCATTCTTCTACCACCGCTCAACATTTTATCATTCATTTAACAGCAGCAGAAACCCATAAAACCGTTTAAAAAGAACAAAATTTCTGGTAAACATTCAAGCGGCAACCAAACCACTGTTTAGTAGAAGTAGTGTGTTGATCCACACTAACGTTGACCGATCAAGTTTGTGTTGCTCTAGGTCCAACCAGTCATATGTGCTATTAAATACTTTCTCGTGTCTTGCTTAAAACAGTAAAACAGTTTAGAGTTTCGTTATACCATCGCATTCGTGTTTGATACGTTGTAACAGACGCACGAGTTTCTGTTCAATCGGAATAATTACCAATAAAAGTTCGTTTGTTTGAATTTAAATAAATAATTTTTAAGTAAATAAAAAGTATAAACGAAATCAGTTTTTTTTCTGTGCATTTGAAAAAAAAAAATTATTCGCTATAAAAAATTGGTGAAAAAAAATAGTTTGTTTTAATAAAAAGAAAAAACAGTTTATAATATCCACATTAAAAATGGTTGTCACTGATAATCCGGAGTATGAGCACTTCAAACATGTTACAACGATCCAAAGCTGGATCAAAACTCAGCCACATTTGCCACAGAATATACGTAAGTCACTCTTATATGTAATTGTTAGTGACATAATTAAATATTAATTGATTTTATGTGCAACTAAACGGGAAGCGGATGTTTTATTTGTATAAATATCGAAAGTTTTCACCAGACTCACTATGCCATAATATGGCCATTCGTCGTATTTGCGAGATGAAAACGATGGATTTTCTTTAAAAACATCGAATTTTCTATCGATGTTTATCCAAACTAATGATCATTTCATCAGCACAATACAGTGTTTTTAATTAATTTTCATTTGATACATTCAGTCTATGATTTCGAAGAATAAACAAAAATCTATGAGAGGTGAAAAAAAAACCAAATTAAATATACAAACATTGGCTTTGTGTATTTGATGAGCTATTTTCAAGAGTTATTTATTTAGCATTCATGTGCGAAAATGCTTCAGCCTATCGATTTTACATCGTGTTTTTTTTTGTGCAATGTTCGAAATAGCTGCGAAACAAGAAGCCAACGGCTACACATTACTTCGCAAAATTTGATTCTGGAATCTCAATATCAATAATATTGATTTGCACTTCATCAATCGGTTATCGTTGCGTGCTTAATGATCACTCGAAATCATTATATTTCAAAAATATATTTGCAAATTGCAAATATTTTCTCTCATTCCAATGCAAATTGCCGATTAATCGTCGAAATAATTCAATCGAAGTGGAATACTGGCTAATGATTTAAAGCTATTGCAAAGAAACTAAGATGAATATCGAATTAAATTCCACTTAAAATACTGAATCTATCACGAAATCATCCTTTAAAATCAAAATCTTTGATCATTTGGTGTTGTATCTTATAGAATAAACGGCCTTAATACTATTGAGACTGACTAATTGTTCTCACTATTTGCTAAAATTCGCACACTAAAAATAGTTTTGTTTGTGTCAAAAAAAAAAACAAAAAGAATATATGCAACGGAAAAATCGATTGTTGTGGCTAATTCAGGCATTAATCGAAATCGAACTGTGACATTGTTTGTGCGAGATTAAGCCACTTTAAATAATTTTGCTTACTGTTTATTGTTTTATATTAGCGAACGAATAGAAACGATTGTAAATGCAAATCAATTGACAAGCGCCTCGTAAATGAAGGTAGTTTTACTATTCATTTGGAATTGGTCATTTGAATTTAAAGTGAACTTTAATTCTATAGCCCATATAAATCCAAATAACGTTGAATTTCAGCGATCGAATATGAATTACGCATTTACAATGTTCAAATTTATCAATTCGTATTGTTCATTTTAATTAGTGTAAGTGTTCACCGCTTCATTGTGAGACAAATAAAGAAATTACCTAAATTAAAGAATGATTAAAATCTCTTACCATTCACACAATATTTTACAATGATAACTATAAATTGCTTGGAATCCCCCGTTTCAAATCAAATTAAAACGTCTCTAGCAAATGAAAAGTGTGTGTGTGTGTGTTACGAGTATTTTACTTGCAAACGTTAGCATGAAGTAGTGTTATCGTAATCACAAGGAAGTAAGGTGGGTAATTAAAGTCCATACAAAATGCATGTGCTCGCATCAACCAACCAGCATGCGTTTAAGCAGTGTGTTGGTTTCTTCATCGTCTTAAAGAAATAACAACCATTGAGCAATAAATTACCGTTATATCCAAAAAGTATTTTTCATTCAAAATAAAAACAAACAAAAAATCAAGCCAAATTCAGCGATGTCAGTATTTTATCACTCTAACGTGGTTGATTCAATTTTATTGTTAAAAATGTTGACACAGCCACGACCGAAATGAAGATGTTGTATTTGATTATGTTGAAAATACTACTTAACATTCAACACAAATCATATTAAACAAACTGTTTTTAATTCGCAATTTTTCGATGTTTTCTGCGATGGTAACTGTGTTAGATGATGTAGCCGATGATAACATAGTTTTCAATCAAACATAGCGCGATATTTGGAAATGACAACTACATGAAATTTAAATTTCAACAATCGAAAAAAATGGGCGTCTGAAAAATGTTTATGCTTTAATGAACAATGACGTTGTGATTTTAATGTTGCAAACGGTTGATATGAAAAGAAACCAGTTTGTATGAAACAATAGGGGCGCATGAACGCAATAGATCACCAGGGCAATCGCTTTGAGCTCTTGACTCCATTTAATGAAACTAAATAAAATTGAATGATATAAATCACTTGCTCGTTGATTTTTTTTAATTCCATTCATTTCACCATTTGACGATTCAAACGCGTTTCAGAAAAAACTGAAAATGAAAAGCGGTGTTCTACATCTCAAAACGTCTTAATTAGATGATGAAGGTCGATGATTTGGATGAAATATAACTTTTTTTTTCGGCTACGTGCTCACCATGTTAAGTAGTTACAAATGGAGTAAAATGAATAATATCATGGGCAAAATATTCAAAACGTCACACACAATTTCAAATGTTTAATGTGTAGTGATTTTATTTAAGGTTGGAGTTGAATTTTGTTTGTTTTATGTGTCAAGATCATGCCTTGTGGATTTGAACCTACAATAAATAATATTGCCATTTCTACAGAAAAAAAAAATTAAAATCTAATATAATAGATATGGCATGTCCCATGGCATGTCCATAACATACCATGTCTGGACATGCAATGATTTAATCTAACGTTTGGTGTCCCTGTAACCAATCAAACCATTCCATTGATAGAACCCAAAATAGACAATAAAGACAAAACATTATGCCCAAATAATATTTACTATTAAAAATATGATGTTTAGGTTTCTCACTTCCTACACAATGCTATTTTCAACATTGAAAGTGAAAAAAAAAACCAACAACCACACGCTTGAAGCTTGACGATCGAATTTTTCAACAACAAAAGACATTCTTACAAGTGTTTGAAAGTAAAAAAAAAATGTTAAGTAAAACACAAGTTCAAGTTTACGAATCGCAATTTGCGATTGCATGGTAATTTTTTACGGAATGTTCATCAAGAACAATGCGTGTTCGACTCAAAACAATCATTTGTGTTGTTTCGGTTTGTTTTTTTTTGTGCTTTTCGTTGGCATCATCATGGTATTTTTAGTTTCATTGTTCCATTGGTAAGTGGCAATTTAGTTTTGTTGAGAAAATTCATATACCTTCAGGTATATACCTGATGGTTTCATCGCAACTGATCGTCTACAGACACCATACAATGTGCAGTACAATGTACACTGCAAATTAAAGAGTGAGCAATTCTTTTGTTAAGAAAAGTGGGCTCGTTAAATGTCACCGCAACCTTGGCAATGATTTTTGATTTGATTCAAAAGGGGAAGACTATGTGCGTAGTACGAAGTGCGTACACGCGTACATTTAATGAATCAAACTGCATTGTTTACGATAAAGTAATTACAATGACTGAACACATAGATTAATCAAATCACTGCTTCACTGCTCGTCTATTTTGTGTAAAACTGGTTTTAAATTGGGTGCTATGTGGCATAATCGCATTAAATGAACACAAAAAAAATATTTTTTTTTTATCGAATTCAAAACTCGAACAATTTTGTAAACAAAAGTATCAAACGAGTTAGCGCGCGCGTCCGTTAATGTACGTGGTGACGAAAAAAATGAACTTGACTCATATTGTTTTTTATGGGCCCCTTTTGTTCGGTATCACTCAAAATTATGACGATTCCATGTGTACATTCAAAATTGGGTTAAAACATTGTATTTGTTGACAGATTACAGCTAATAATTTTCAAATGGTTTCGTTAGTTGGACGCCGAAACGCGTAGAAAAGTATTTCACCGAAAAGTGTAGAAAATCTATATGAAGTTCGTTGATCTTTTTTGGATCTACCAAATGAATTTTATGCGATTGCGAATGTGATTTGCATTTGCATTGTAAAATAAACTGGTTTTTCGGCGAAACAGCGGCGTTTCATGAAATTCAACCTGTGACCATTTCAACATCGACTGATATGAATTAGGAAATATTTAATTCGTTCGAATGCCAATCTAGATGTCAATTAAATGCAATCTTTTTTAATGCCTCTAATGAGCATAGCATTGATTCATCGCATTTTGTTTGCTTGCTAAACACTGTTTTGATATATCAATTGCCACACTGTGGATGAACCACACATCATCATTGCCTATGTCATTTGTACGGAATTGTTGTAATTTCACACGTCATGAGTTCGTCTTTGCTGACTTTTTTTTGTCGTATTCAATGTGAACAAAGATCATTGCAAAGACACTCAACGCCAAAGTTCATTGACGTGCATAAAATGCATTTAAACTTACCTGTTTTCCGACAAGCAACGATTCTAGGCTTGGTTTGGATTGAAGGTCACTTCTGTGATTCCGTTATACACTTCTAAAGTGCAATTGCATGGAAATTTTCCATCCAGCTGCCAATATATGCATCCATCATTTTATTCACGCAAGTAAATTAAATGCTGATTTGATGTAATGTCTTTCGTTCACTCCCCAAAAATGGTCAATTTTTCGAGCGCATCTCATTGATCTTTACTATTTTTAGAGTATTTGTAAACAAATTTGTTTTTAAAATGTTTAAAAAAAAAACGTGGTAAAAAACAACAAAGAAATGATAATTAAGAGTATTCTAATCAAATTATGGTCAAAGGATATAATGTTAAATCATTTCCAGCTCTTCAATGTCAAACCGATGCTGTTTTTAGCACATCATCAAAATGTATTGGCATTGTTCCTAATTTAATTTGAGCTCTTAATAAGCCAACCAAAATTGGGTACAATTGCCACAATAGGTGGATGGAATATTTTCAACCTCTTCAAAAGACATTGATTCATTCAATTCATTTAATTCAAATATAATTTTCGTACAACACGAATCGTGTTATACACACACACACACACACAAAAACCGAAGAGTTTATCAAATTCAAGTCATGTTTTCATGAAACGCAAATTAGAAAATTTTTGATACGTCAAACGTACCACAAAACGTAAATCATTCATTAGCCGGTTTTCGAATGAACTGCGTATTCGTTTATAAACAACAAATTCAAACCGATATGTGACTTGATCAACAACATTAACCGATCGAACGGATTGGCGTCACTCAATGTGAGCTCTTCAGGCAACGTTTTGAAAAACAAAAACAGAGCGACCACAAAATGAGCCGACATTATTATGCGTGACAATTTTTGAATTGATTGAATTTTGCGGCTATTTATAGGCAAAACGACGAAAGGTAAATTCCAAGTTTGGCGGCCGGTCCCATTTTTCCACAGACAACTTACATTGCATTGCTTTCGAGGTTTATCCAAACGAGACAAATACTGTTAAGATGGAAAATAAAATTTTGCCTTTATGTTTACGGTTGTTTGAATCTGCATTTCAAATTGACGAAAATAAAAATTCTTCTTCTTTTTCAAATCGATTACAAAATCTCTTTATCCAAATCAATCACAGTGTTGCATTACAGTATTTATCCAAAATCATCTTATTCATCCACGAAGATTACAAACTGGAATGTTTATTTACGTCTTTTGTTTTTTTTTTATTTTCTCATGCATGGATTAAGTCAGTTATAATTTCTCAGAACCTTTAAGCAAAGAATTGGAATTAAAGACGGACGTTACCAATTATTTCTTGTAGGATTCGATAAAAAAACCTGTTCTGTATGAATCAAAATAGCACTGTTGTGTTTTCGGCTTAATCGTTTTTGTTTTATATTGTAAATAAAACACGTTTATTACCAAAAGTATCGTATGCCCGACATTTAACAAGTAAATCTTATCTATTGTTGTGATAGACCAGAATGAAATTCAAGTGTTGCACTTTTTGTTTGCATTTTATTTCACAAAGAAATACCAAAAGGTTGAGTTAAATGTATCGATTGAATCTGGCAACACTGAAAGTTCAATGCAAGAACGTCACTGACTCTGTTTTGACAGTCCAAGAAATTGTTTATTTATACAATCGATTGGTGTGGTTTCAAGCGGCAAAACTCCATCAATGAAGGGAAAACCTAAAAGTGATTCATTTATTTAAAGAATTTGAAACCTGTGAAGGTGAAAACAATTGTAATTGACATGGAGATAATAAAAATAGAAGGTATGATTGCAAAACAGACAGAACTTCCAAGAAATATCAATTTAAACGAATTAATAATTTCCAGTTGATGATGTGCCGTTCGGTTATGACTGTGTAATTTGTAGCCAACGTTATTCGACTAGAACCGAACGAAATGAGCATGTGGAAACGCATTTTGTTCATAGAAATTGCACGGACTGTAATCGGCTGGTGATAATAATTGGCGATTTGGAATTTGAATTGCATAGACCAACTTATTGTACATCAATCACGAAAAATGAAAGTATTGATGAGAATGAAATTGAAGCAAATGTTGAGATAGAAAGAATTAATGATGTTACAATAATAACAGAGGCAGATGGTGAATTGCTAAAAGCTGACACAGATTTAGTCGAATATACCGATGTACAATCCATCAATGTTCTTGATGACACTTTGCCGAAGGAAGAGAATGACGTACATCAAATAGAACAACAACAAGAACAAGAACAAGGATATAAACAGTCAACCGCAATTAAAAAACGAACTAGAAAAAAACCAATGAAAAAAAATGAAGAATCATCATCGCGCAAGAGGTCAACTCAAAATCAAAAAAGTCGTCCAACAAAGATTTTAACATGCACACAGGATGGTTGTGAGGAAAAATTCCGTCAACAATTGTTACTGCGCAAACATTTAAAAAATGTTCATGGAATTGTTGAGAAACACGTGTGCTCAATTTGTAAATTTGCTTTTGCTGATAAGTCAAACTTAAAGCATCACTTAGTGACACACACCGATAACAAACGATTCATATGCTCATTTTGTGGTGCACGTTTTCACAAATTAACAAACATGACCGAGCATATGAATGCACATCTGGGCTTAAAGCCATATAAATGTGAAATTTGTCACAAAGAATTCGGCCGATCCAATCACAAACGCCAACATATGCGGGTAAATTTTTATCTTAAAGCACTTAAATCCAAATTATGATTCGAATTTTAACTGTTGATCGGCAAATAATCGATTTGTCATTCTTATAAAAACAATTAGGTTCATACCGGCGAAAAACCATATGGCTGCACAATAAATGACTGTACGAGAGCTTATATGTTTAAAATTGATTTGAAACGGCATCAGCGTTCGGTGCACGGTATCATTGAAAAGACTTTTGTGTGTCAAATATGCACAAAAGTATTCTATGAAAATAAATACTTAACTAAACACCTAGCGACAGCGCATTCATAGAATAATTAGCTAACGTGCTTAAAATTAAGGTCTTGTAAATTATTTGTAAAAAAAAAAGAACAATCAATTTGAAGTGATCTCAAGCGAAAATAAAACGTTCGAAATGTCAATTTTACTTTATACCGTGTGTTTTTTTCAGTCTGTAGCTCAAAAAATGCACATTCAAAGATAATTTTTAGCGTATTTAAGCCAATTACCATTATGATCAATTACACAAATTTTCTTATAATTAAAATAGATCAAAAATATCAAAATAAAAAAACACACCATTCATCTTTTACAGATCCGATTTTAATTCAACGCTTCATTCATTCGGTGTACGGTAATGTGGAAAAGGCGAAAAAACTAATCGAAATTAGTTTCAATATGCGCAACAATTATGCGAACATATTCTTGAAACGTGATCCGTCATCAATCGAAGCGAAGCAAGTTTTTGAAGTTGCGTAAGTATTCATTCTCGAAATAGTTCGCTGCAAGCCAAAGCCACCACAATTTTAAAATTGCACTCAAAATATGAATACATACATTCAATGTAGTTGTTTCGTGTGTCAGTCAACGTGTTTGATGCTCCATTTCAAAATGTTTTATAGAAAAAAAAACGCTGGCAATTATGGTCAAGAAATCGTTATGAAATCATAAAATCGTGTACAATACACAAAGAGAGCGATAAACACCATTTTAGTTTTGCTCATTTGAGCTTACATCGCACATTGAATTCAACGTACACTATTATAGTTACACTTACGGAAGAGAGAAAGAGAGAAGAATCTCGATTGTGTCAAATGTGGAACCATTAATTGTTGTGGTTTTTAAAGTGTGAAAAATTGTATACCAAGTTGGTATTACCAACCACGTCTTTATCAATCGAAACAAAATGCTCAATTTTTTCTCTAATCATGTTTTTCCAGGGATATGATTCCACTGCCGTATGCAACGAAAGACAACTACAAAATCATGTTTTATCGTCTTGCTGATACTGACGCTGAAAAGGTATGAAATAAAATGATTTGAATGTTTTATATATTTGGGTTTTTTTTCGTTGCTTCAAAAGACCTGTATTTTTGATGTTAACTCGTGAATTATAAAATCTGCATATGTATTTGGGTCGATTTTCATCGTTTATTTCATCATAATTGAAGTCGAAATGGTTTACTGTCACATATTTTACGATTCATCGTGATGTTACAGATGATGGATTTTGTTGACCATTGGTCAGTGACAACAATACAGCTTTTATGCCAAAAAACACAACTCATTTAATGAAAAAATCCACTGTTTTTTCATCGAGTTTACTTTTTTATGACCATCTCTAAATTACGATCTACGGTCAGAGAACACTCATTATTATCCATATTACGTTGACTTCTAACCTTTAATGACACTTGACTCTATAGTAACATTTATTACCATTACATCATGATGATGCATTGATATATAACCAGTCATATTATGCATAGTGCAATGCACAAAAGTTTTGTCTAAGACGTCATTAAAAAGCAACATCGAATAAGTTGTATTGCATTGTGTTGATTAAGTAACGCTCATTTTCAGTAGATGTTTTTGTTGTTTTGTTATTGGTATTAAAAAAATACGAACTTTGAAAATGATACTTATGGCTACATATTAATACGAAGCCTGTGTAATGGATAGAATTAAAGGAAATAAGCAAAATACTCCTTCATTAATAATATTTCAAATGACTTTGCATGCGAGTCAATACATTCCCAGATAAGATTTTCGTTCGGTTTGTTGACAAAAAAAAACGAATCTAATCAGAAATTGTTGATTTTTGTTGTTGTTGCAGTTTAACTTTACCGAAGCAATAAGGATGTTTTTTATGGTGGCTGATGTTCGTTTAGTCTGTATGGATGGTACGAAGTGAAATAATTTGAATAGTTTTTTTTTCATATTTATATTTTGTATGTTATGTTATTAATGACCTGCCTTTTCGATTGAATAGCTGATGAGCCAAATAGCGGTTGGAATGGTGAAGTGCCAGTGTTTGACATGGCTGGATTCAGTTTGAGGCACGTTACATGTGTCGTATTGTCCGTTTTGCGAATTTACATGAAATACACACAAGTGAGTAAATGTTAAGAGACATTAAATGTTGTGTCCTTATCTCGCTAGTTCGCATGAAAAAACTTCATCTATGGTTTTTGTTTTTAGGAAGCTCATCCAGTACGTTTGCGTCAAATACATGTAATCAATGTTTCACCATATTTGGATCGAATAATGGCCATCGTACGACCATTTATGCGCAAAGAAGTTTCAAAATTGGTAAGCAAAATCTTCCTTTATGCATTTTAACATTTTTAACTCGTTTTATTGGCATTCATTTGGCAAACTCTTCGTTTTTGAGACAGTTTTTAGTTGTGTGCTATTGTTTATTATAGCACATTTGACTTATATCTTTTTGCCAATTTAGAAACCGGTTTCTTTGTATCATTTAAATATGCCGCAAACAGAAAAAAATTAATCGATAAAAAAAATTGTTAGCATGAAATTTGGCACGCCAACACATGTTTACTTTAAGTTTCAAGTCCAAGGTTAACCTACTGGCATAACATTTTTTATTTACAAAAATTCATCCGATCAATAAATTTATTCGATTTTTTTATTCATGCAATTTGTTTTGTGTATTTCAGCTTCATTTTCACAAACCTGATTCAGATACATTGTACAAATTCATTCCGAAAGATTTACTACCAACCGAGTATGGTGGAAAGGCAGGTGATGTGAAAGAAATTAAATCTCGATTCGTCAAATTATTCGATTCGTACAGGTAAATTCAAAGAAATTTAAAACCGTGTGGAATAAGATTTGTTGTGAAAAATCCTCTAAAAAAATATCATTAATTTTGACCATTACAGAGATTACTTGATGGATGAAAGCAGATGGAAGCTGAATAGTGTTAAAAATCGAAGTTGCAGCAGTGCAAACGTTGACCAAGAAGTGTCTGGCAACTTTCGAACATTGTGCATCGATTAGGAGATTCAAACACCTAGTCGAATGTCGATATTTCGGATCTAATTCTAATGATAACAATACATGTTATGGATGCACTTGGTAAACTCATTTTGGCGCCAATATTATTATAAAGAATTACCTAAGAAGATGTATGGCTTTAAGACAAGTAATTTGTTACTTTTAATTCATGATCGGTCATTGCTTACGATATTATTATTAAAGTATTTGCTAATAATCATTTTGTTTTTCAAATGATTATTCAAATTGTCTATATAGTAAGACAAAACACCGTTTAATTTTGCAACTCCGTAATTTACTATTGCAAAAATGATTTTTATGTACTTACACATGAACTAGTTTAAGATAAAAATTGGAATAAAAAAACAAAAATAAACGGTTTGGTTGCAACTCAATAAACTATTTGATTTTTCGAATTGCTTTGTGGTTTTCATTCGACTAGAAATGAAAAATACTGATCATCGAATAGAAAAAAAATCAAAGTTACATAAATGCGTAAGTATAGAGTGAGGTTCAAATCGTCCAGCTGCAATTTTATTTTTCCCACCTCTTTTAACATGTTCCACAAGTTGGAAAGTTAATGTCATTTAACAAAAAGAAAAAAAAATATTTCTCATTGAAATAAAGCAATTGTAAGAATAGAAAATAAAGATCAAGCGCTTAAATTTTACATGTTCATTTCACAAAATAGACCTACTCGTGTGCTGTATGCTACAGATGTAATACTGTGCAACACATTTTTACCAAGAATATTGTATTTTAATGCGTTGCAACACTTGTTTTGATGTGGTTGAATTCATAACTTCAAATATTGACCTATTGCGATTGTGCGGTCTTAAACACCATGTAAAATGTGTAAACCGATTTAATCAACTGAAAAATTGACACAAAAGCATGTTTTATATTGACTTGTAAATGCTTAAACACTTTACTTACACTAGTAAAAGTTTCCAAATCAATATGAATCATACCAAATCCACGATAGAATAGTGGTCTCTGTGCACATCTGATCATAATAATGAAATACTTCTGCAGGCTGACAGGGAGATTTTGCCAATTTGACACATACAAACAATCGGCTATATTTAATTGACTTTCAGTGGCCATTTTACCGAAGTAGCAATACATAAACAAATCAAAAAGACTAATAAAAATGCCCACAAAAATCATATTTAAACTGAAATCAAGGTGATGAAGATTCTGAAATTAAACAAATTCATTAAATTCAACATTTCATCAAAAATTCCATATTTTTTCGTACTGTTTCAACTATAAACGAGTTGCAAGCCAACAAAATTGTACAGCTGATCAACAGAATCATGACAAATTGACTGTAAATTTTAGTTGTGATTAAAAACCATCTGAAAAAAAACACACACACACAATCACATTGAACTGGTTGTATATTCACTTGGTTTGTAAACTTCTTCACTCACTCTCTAATTTCAGCATGAAAATTGATTAAATCAGAGAGGATTTTTCTATGATTTCGTTTTTCATTGGGTTCATTGAGATTTTCCAAATAATTTTGAAACGTTTCGTAGAATGCCTGATGAAACAAACAAACAAAAACGAAGGTCAGAAGCAGCGAACCATTGGTGAACATATAAGCTTGGCCAGAGAAATGAATGAAGACATTTTCTTCGAAATAACCCAATAGGGTTGATTGATTCCATGGTAAACTATATTTCAAACAAAATCGCTTGAATAAATGTTTGGGTAAATTTTAAATTTGATTTGATTTAAATTTCACTCACATCAATTTGAACGGGCTGTAAGCGTATTTTGCATCAAAATATCCAAAGGTAAAATAACAGTACACAATTGAAACTATTGAAATTATTCCAGCGATGATATTTATACTCGCTGAGAGTTTGAAATAAATGTGCCAGACCTGTTCACTTGTGTGATTTACTTGAGCCAAGAATCGTGTAGAGTATATCTTTTCGGCTAAATGTAAGAAAAATAATGGTATTGACTTTAAGATAGTGTTTGGTCAACGTAATATTGTTGAAAATCTTCTTACTTGTGGTGTAAATGTTCGAAAGTTTTTGAAACATTTCTTCCACACGATAGCGCAAAATAAATACTGCCGCAGTCGAATATGCTACACAGGAATAGCCAAAAACTTGGAAAAGTCCATAAATTGCTTCATCAAAATCATTAGCCAAACGGTTTAAGCAATACATTACACTAGAAATCAATCCACATAGCTCCAGCAAGAAAACTGTCACGCCGAAAATCACACAAATGAACTTTTTTCGATTGGTCATATTTTCATCAAAAGGAACCAAGCAAAGCAACTTCAACACTTCCTGATTTATTACCAACAGTTTCATTTTTTTACCACTTTATAAATCGTTTTTCTTCAATTTATGCAATATTATTAATAATTATTTAAATTTATAATCTTATTAGATTCAATGGTTCGATTTTATTTTAATCAGAACCGTTTTGTTTGCGAGCTAACGATGCACTGGTGCAATTTAATCAAATGTTCGCTTATAAGCTATCAGTCATGGCGAATTTCTCTTTGTGATTAATAAGGATAATCAACTTAATAGGCATTCATAGACTGAAATTGAACCGACTATATCGAAAGTTTTGGTGAACAAGAACTACTTAATTAAAGCATCGATGCAAAAGTTTCGTTAGTATTTTCTAGGTCTTTTGATTCAATGCAAGTTATTATAGGAGCATATAGTCTTCAATTAATAGAGTCGACCAAAACACTTATCATTGGTTTTGATTCAAAACTCTTGAATTATATTTCAAACATTATAAATCGTACGTTATTTGTTATGTAGTATATTTATCGAAATGTTTGCTTTATTGCAGTAAAAGATCCAAATGGAATATTCCTTTTTTACAAGATTTTAGTGTTGGTGAGTACAATCGGTACATTCAGTTGAAACATCAATATTATAACAATAACAAAATTTAAACGACGAAGACATAAAAAAAGGAGAAGCTTTTATGAATTAGCTCTATAGACTATAGTCAAACGAAATCAATTCTTGCGATAAAACAAAATTAAACTAGAACACAATCGTTGGAACTTGCAACATGATTAATAGGCAATAATCTCGGCAATAATCCTTCAGCAAGCTCATTAATTCAATTTTGAGAAGTAGAATTTTTGAAAATGTTGTTCGGAACCATACATTCTGACGCAGGGGTCCCAGGTGCAGCTTTATGGCCATAACATAGAAATTATTATTTGCTTCAGGGCTTAAAATAAGGATTTTTTCTTGACTACCCGATTTTTTTTTCAATTAACAAAATTTTTATTTAAGTTGGTTCGAAATCGATTCTATCGTAGTGTAAATCGAGTTTCAGAAAAAGTTCATCAGCTCCGATAAAATTGAAAAGGGGTTTTTGGTTCCATTGAAATCAAAAGTGACGACCGGGGCACGATCGTCGAAAAACCCGAGCAAATTGAAAGAATTGTTCCAAAATCTAGTGTAAACCGGTCTTTCGATAGGTATTTTATCATACCGAAACCCGAATTTTCAACTACTGAAACGAAATCTTGACTACCCATTTTCTGCACAACTACCTCTTATTTTAAGCCTTGATTTGTTTACATCTTTTACATTGCTGAACATAATGAACAGTGAACAAAGTCATTAAAATGCGAAGGAATATTTCATAGAAACGTGTATACCGATTTGATCAACTGGAAAGGAACGATACAAAAGGGGATTTTTAGGAGTTGGTGTTAATTTATAATTTTGGTAATCAACTTCATTTTTTCCTTGTTTTACTTACTTTAGAGAAAGTCTCCAAATTAAGACGGATCATTCCAAATGCACCATAGAAAAGTGGTTCATGTGCATTTCCGATCATTAAAATGATATATTTTTGTAAACTGACAGGGAGACTTTGCCAATTCGATACGTACAAACAATCGGCTATATTCAATTGACTTTCAGTGGCCAATTTTCCAAAATAGCAATACATAAAAAGGTCAAACGTATTAATAAAAAGACCCACCAAAATCAAACTTAAACTGAAATCCATGCGATGAAGATGCTGAAAATAAAAAGTGTTATTTCTATTAAAATATCATTTCAGTTATTTTAAATTCGATCATACAGCTTCAACTATAAAAGTGCTACAAGCGAGCAAAACAGCACAATTGATCAGTTGAATCATGACAAATGGGCTGGAGATTTCATTTGTAATCAAAAACCATCTGTAAATAATAAGAAATGGTTTATTCGATTTGATTGACATTTCTTTCAAATGAGAAATCTAAACTCACTCTCTAACGTCAGTATGAAAATTGATCAAATTACAAAGAATTTTCTTGCTGTTTCGGTTTTTATTGCCGATTTCCAGTTTTCTCAAATAGTTTTGAAATGTTTTGTAAAATGCCTGGTGAAACAAACACACAAAAATGAAAAGAAGAAGTAATGCGCCGTTGGTGAACATGAACGCCTGGCCACAGAGCTGAATGAAACATGCCTCTTTGAAATATCCTAATAAAGTTGTTTGGTTCCATGGTAGACTGCGTTTTAAACCAATTTGTTAAATAGTAATAATAACATTAGGTTATCTACTGTCCCAGTAACAGTAGATTTTTTCATTTGTTTTGATGAATTGAAACATTTGAAAGTTGTAACTTTGAAATTATTGTTCCAATTTTATCACATTCTCTTTCAATAGACTTGTTCAATCAACGTTAAATAAGAAGAATCAACAGATATTTACACTTACATATATTTGAACGCATGAATAAAATGTCCATAATTATGAGAACAGTAAATGACCGCAGCTGTGGATATTATTGCCACAACAATAATTATACTAATTGAGGCTTTAAAGTTAGTGGTCCACATTTGTTCACTTCGATTGTTTACTTCGGTTAACAGTCGAGGTGAATCGATTTTTTCAGCTAAATATGAAACAAATTGTAAAGTTAATTTTATGATTTTTAGAATGTATTTAGCTATTTGAGCAGATTTTATATTATTCTTACCGGTATCGTAAATTTTCGACAATTTCTGAAATATTAACCCTGCTCGATGTCGTAAAATAAATACTACAACAGTTGAATATGCAACACACAAATGGCCAGAGACTTGGAAAGGGCCAAAAATGGTTTCTTCTTTATCAACATATACCCAGCAATAAACAATACTTGCAACCAAACCACAGAACTCTGCTGTAAAAACCGTTGCACCAAAAATGATACAGACGATGTTCTTAATGGTGCTGATATTTTCGTTGAATGGAACCATGCAGAGCAAAGTCATCACTTCCCGATTTATAGTTGAAAGTTGCATTTTTACCATTATATTGAGCTCACGGAAACGTATTGTTTATGTTTCAAAGGCACACTGTGCTGTGATTCAAGCAAAAGTTTCGTTTATATTAAGCTTATAATAAGCCATGAACCATGAACCATGAACTATGAGTAATGAGCCATAACCTATAGGTTATACCATGACGAGATTCGATTTCAAATTTTGTTATTTGAAGCAGATAATATTCACTATTCTATGGCTATTTTAAAAAAAATGATCACTTAGAAACGAAATAGAAAGGTTAAATATAAATGCAATTTGGAACTAGGAGAATCAGTTTCCTTGATAAATTTTAAAACAACATTGGTCGGAATTGTAAAACATTTACCGATTTGTTTCATTGAAAACACAATGAATTGTTGTCCTTATTTTCCAGTCCATTTGATTTGAAATACGTAATCGCGGTTTATTTTACATAATCAAATTGAATTAATTTAAGTCATTTGATCAATTTACCAAATGAAATTTCATTTTGAGTACAAAAATAGACGAGTTTGTTCAATAACAATCATACGAATTCTGGTATTGATTTTTTTAGCTAAAATTATATTTCTTTCGTTCTGTATCATTGACTAGTCCTTGATTGGAATATCCTTTGGATGTTTTGTATACTTACTTTTCAGTGATGACCAAATTAGCTTGCTAATTTGCCACTGTAGTGAATACTGGCTAACGACACTAATACATACATGTTATAGTAAACTGGCAACATTTTCAACGTTCGCACACAAGCACACAACATACACATACACAGCTGGCTAACTCTTTCGGCTTATACCTAGTGTAAGCCTCGGTCAAGCTAACGTCGGCTAACGAAAAATCATCATTGTTACTTTTTGCTTACTATTAGGAATGTTGAATGGGAGGTAAACGAATAGACTAAAACATAGCACAATTTGGAATGGTATTTGCATAGGCATAATTGTTTTAGTATTATATCAATAATATCGTTTATTTTGTCAATACATTATTCGTTATTCGTTTTTTCGTTCGGAAATGTGCTTTATTGATGAATAAACAGAATTAATAAATTGATGAATAATTTGATGTTCAAACGATTGTAAATTCTCTATGACTTGGTCAACTATTCGGAAGGCACAGCAGCCACAATTAATTGAAAGAATCTAACTAATATTTATATGCACCAAATTGTGCCAAATTAGTTCGAAGTTTAACTCGGATAAACAGATATAATTTTGTAAAATTGTTTAAGAAAGTATAAAAAAAAATTGGCATCAGTGTAGGTGTTCAAAAATGCTGTTGAATGTTCATCATTGTTTTGAAGTGATCGATAACATGAATGTATAAATCAGGTTCTTTATCCATCAGCACACAATCGTGATTGCCATTCAAGAAAAAACATTTGAATCGTTGTGGATGGTCTGGAACATCTTGAATTTCGTATTTGAGTTTCAATGCATTGCATGCCAAATCCACTTTATCTTTATTGCTACCATAAATGCCACTTTCATCCAAAAAAATCTTCTCAGCTTCATTTCGATCTTCTTTCGGCAAACGAATAAAGAAATTATGGCGATCGCGTAATTTCACACTGATTGGTTTGATATCAGATTTTCGGAGCTCACGATATGTGCAAAACAATTTTTCGGGTGGTTCTGAGTCCATTGGTGCAATTGTCTGTTGTTCTTCGTTTTGGCGAAAACTTTGTACAATATCGAGCACAGCACGAGCAGCAATTTGTTTGGCACCTTTTTTTGTTGAAAATGTTCCGGTGCGTTTGATAGATGAAAGCTGACAGATAACTGTGAATATTGGACTGTGCGGTTGACCGTATGCTTGCTGCACATCAAATCTATAAACAAGCAAACGTAATGTTAGTCGGTGCGAATGAAATGATTTGGAAATAATTACTTAGCAAGTGGCCAATTGCGTTGCACACAAATATCAAGCAATGTACCAACAGCATCACCATCGGTCGTCGGATGTGGAGTTTGTGGAATGGCAGGAACTTTACCCGTAAAACGATTCATTTTCATCAATTGGACTGGAATGATTAATTTCATAATGATCAGAAAACAACAACGGTCTCACATTAAATGCATTATTTGACTGTTTATTCAATTTGATATTGAAAATGTACAACATTTATGGAATTTCAGTAACTCACCAAGAAGGTTTGCACTTGCTTCATGTTTTGCTTCTTTTATCGATCGACCTGCACCCATTACAGATATTTCGAATGCTTTTGCAATGCAAGCAAACATTTTTGGATTGGATTCGTGTGGAATATCCTTAAACATGGCGATTTCACCTTCTTGAGTACACAATTCATGCAGCACAGCAGCTGGTGTTTTTTCAGACACGTGTTGTTTCCGCTTTTGCAAATTAACGGACGATTCCATTTCTTCCGTTTTTAAACCAACAATTATTTAAAGGAAATGAACCAAAATTATTCAAAATTTTATAAATGTTCTATATTCGACTAGAAATATAAAGATTTTTGTTTAATATAGCACTTTTATCTGCTGTGTAAAATTGTTCACACGCTTTGATTCGAATTTCACAACAAAATGAACGGAAAACAGAGAAGACGACAGTGTTTTGCATGCACTCTTATGTCAACGCCAACAGTTTACTGTGTATAACAAGCTGTCAAAATATTCAATCGGTAAACTGTATTGTTTTTATATTCACAAACACATCGGTAATGGTATGCATGATCACGCATCAAGAATAAAAACACATATTACTTGCAATTTTGTTTTTAATTTCTTTATTTTGGCGTTGTTTATAAACGTTAAATATATAAAACATATTTTTAAAAATTATGCCATGACAAAAGACAATACGAGATTGATGCTAAATATAGATAGAATGAACAAACTTTTGACATGGAATATTGAATTTTTCCGAACATTTACACTTGATGGCTTACATGCATTATTAAATAATATTTAATAGATCTGACGAGTATTCATCATAATTGCAAAATAATTGATGATTCGATCGTATAGAAAGGGTTCTTTGTCGACCATAACACAATCATAATCACCGAGCAACACAAACATTTTATGATTATCCGAATGATCGGGTATGTCTTTGATTTCATATCGCATCTTGAGTGCTTTACAAATTAAATCGACTTTATCTTTACTAGTGCCAATTAGAGCACTGTTTGTTTTTAATATTTCACAAGCTGCTTGTTGCTCTTCACCGGCAAGTCGCATAAAAAAATTATGACGATGCCGAATTCGTACCGAAATCGGTTTAATGTCACTTTTTTTAAGTTCACGATATGTACGAAACGTTTTTTCCGTTGGTTCAGCATCAACCGTTGCAATTTGTTGTTCGTGTTCATTTTGTGAAATACTTTGTACAAACGAAAGCATTGCTTGAGCCGCATTCTGTTTGGCACCTTTTTTTGTGGAAGCGGTACCAGTGCGTTTAATATGAGCCAATTGACAGACATACGTGAATTCCGGACGATGAGGTTCACCACATGCCTGCATTACATCAAATCTAGTGTGCATAGAGAAAGAAAATTTGTGATGTGATAGATTTTGTCTTAAAATAATATCCATTGTAAATATATACTTAGCAATTGGCCAACTGCGTTGAACACAAATGTCAAGTAAGGCACCAACCGCATCGACTTCAGTGGTTGGGCGTGGTGTTTGTGGTACAGTCGATAGTTTATGTTTGAATTGCTCCATTTGTGCCAAAACACCTTAAAATTATCATTATTTGTGGATTATATGGTGGTATGGATGAGATATAAAAGTAGAGTATTTCCATTTTGAAATAGCTCTATTGAAATTTCACGCATAGCTTTTGATATACTCACTGATTAATTTTGCACTTGCATCATGTCTAGCTTCACGCTTAGAACGGCCTGAGCCACGTGCATATAAATCAAATGCCTGAACCACAAATGAGAACATTTTCGAATCACTTTCATGCGGAACACTTTCATACACCGGAACAGAGACATTTTCTTGAATGCATAGCTCCTGCAAAACACTGACTGGCGTTTTCTCCGACATGTTTTCCTCAAATTTTCGATTCATTGGAAAATTAATCGATTGATTTAACATTAATTTTATTTGGAATGCATTGGCTGTGATGTGCAAACCAATCAATTCAATCACTTGAATGAATTGCATGTCAGCCAAAAATTGAATTTCACAACAATATGAAATAAATAAGAAAATACTTACTTTTGAATCAAATGCTCTATAGTAAACAAAAATACAGTGTGATGTGTGCTATGCAATGACGTTTAATGTCTACTCGAAATAGTGTTACTCTGTTTAGCAACACCCCGACGTCTATTGACAATTGTTGAGAGACAAATGTCTAAACGTTTATGTTCGAAAAACAATCCGGCTCAATTGTTTACATTTTACATATATGACGTGGTCCGAATGCAAAAACAAAGCTCTTATGAGATAATTTTATTATCAGCACCATTTCATTTTACTTAAACAATTACAAACAGTTTTATAGTTATGAATAAGCAATTTCAATGATGAATGTCAATATTTTACGTTCTTAAATGGCAATACACTGAAAGAAACAACAACATTTGAATTGAACAAGTCTTTTATTATAATATTTATTATTGCGTCATTATATAATATTTGTGTATTCACAGGAGTTTCATGTTTATTATTAAGTTCATCACATTTCGAACGACGTTTGAGAATAAAATGTATTGAGGTTTTTTTTAACTTCTCGTTCAAATCAGATGCAATATAATATAAAATCATTTTTGGCAGGAAATATTCCAATTTTGGAACTATTTCTAAAGTGCGAGCTAGAGTGCGAGAAATTTCTAGAAAATTGGAATGTTTTTCAGAACAATTGCAAAATATCTTAGAAATATTAAAATCTCATTAAATGTTGGGTGGACATGCAAAAGTAAAATGGATTACGATCATTTTATTGTTTGTTTTTTCAACTGTAGGTCAGTTTTTTTTTTTGGAAAGCCTCAACATTTCCGAATATTTTTCATGTGATCGTTTTATTAGATTGCTGTTTGAAGTACGTTTTATCTTCGATTATTTAACCATTCCTCTAGATTAGGCACTAGACGGTTAATGGTGTATGGCCAGCCATGTGCACATTCAGCATTGTCTTAAGATAGCCCAGCACCTTCTCGAACAATTCATCCGATTTAGCAAAAATGACACAATCAAACGTGCATTGCATCAATGTAAACACCTTGTAGTTACTAACTAAAGCCTTTGAATTGACTTGATAATCAAGATTCAGTGTCTGCATTGTTTGATCAACAATCTCTTTGGCACTAATTAGACCCAAGTGATTATTCATCAGCACATTCTGTGCCTTTAATCTGGACTTTTTGGGCAATTTAAGGAAAAAATTTTGCCGATGACGAAGACCATCCTTAACTGGCTCAACGTGATGTTTCACCCTACGATATTCAGCTAAAACCTCTTCGACGGATGGAAGCTCTTGAAGTGGAACAACCCATGGAACCTCTCCACAGCCGCTAAGTGAACTGATTTCATTGGCAGTTTCTTCACTTTCACCATTTTCTTGAATTAATTGAATCATACTACAGGCAGCCTTTTGTTTGGCTTCCTTCTTGGTGAAACCAGTACCCAAACGTTGTAAATTTCCCAAGTTACAGGCAAATGTAAACTGTTTTTTATGATCTTCACCAATAACTGATACTAATTCAAAGCTTTTGAAATGAAAAAAAAAAAACATGCAAAAGTTACTGTTGAATGGAAAAAAAAATACAAAAGTTCATACTTTGGTAGTTTCAAGCTACGCTGTTGGCAAATATTTATCAAAGCACCAACAGCATCACGATTCTGAAGCGAAAGTTTCGATAGGGCCGTGTCAGCGCTACTAATTGAACTGCAATCGCTGTTCATCACATCTACTGCTTCATGACTTTCAGTCAACTTCATCATAATTTGGGCTGCCATTTGCTTGGCTTCCCTTTTCGTTAATCCACTTCCACAGCATTGATGCTGTCCTGAACTACATTGAACTATAAAATTTTTCGTAGCGTTTTCGCTAGAGCTCGATACTAATTGAAAACTTTGGATGAAAAAAGTAACACATATAAAAATTAGTGTCAAAAAACGCTCAAATGAAAAACCTGTTTTTTTAATGTTATGTGCATACTCAGGGTATTGTAAATTAAGCTGCTGACAACGTGTTATTAAGGCACCAACGGCATCGTTGTTCTGTAATGCCATCGAAGCATTCAAATCTTTGGGTTGATTTTGTGTTGGTGATAATGATGTGTTAATTTTGTATTTGTATGCTTCAGTTTGAGCCAATTGATCTATGAAAAAAAAAATATTTTTTCCCATTCGTGGCTCAACAAATATGGTGCATTAAATTTACTCCAATGAATAGACTTTCAACTTACCGATCATGTTTTGACTCGCTGCATGTTTTGCTTCAGACTTTGAACGTCCCGAACCTTTGGCCGAATAATTGAGCACAGTGACAGAAATGGTGAAAATTGGCACATTTGGATCACTCTCCCAACTAACTGTATCATATGTTGGGGGCGAAATTTTTTGTTGAGCACAAAATTCCAATAAAATACTTGTTGACGTTTTTCCACTCATTTTGTAGTCGTTATTTCTTCTTTGTTTGGAATTAGCTCGCACAAGACATTCGTCCCCCACTATTTGCGTGCACCAACAAGTTTATGTTGTGTATGATCTCGTCAGCTTACAATAGCATTGTGAATAGCCGAAAGATAATTTCGTAATACACTACATCGATTTCAACCGAACAAATGGTTCATCTACAGTGCATAATATGCACCACATATGCTCGAAAATTGTGCTAGTAATTGTTTTGAATTTTCGAAATGTCAAAATGTCAAAACATAACCTATTAAACAAAAAAAAAGGTGTTGAAGTATTCGCATACGACAACAGTTTGTTGTAATACTTATTTGAGGCGACATTAACATACTAAGACGGTTCGTAACAAAGCGATTAAAAAAAATTGTGTTTTTCATTACACAACAGATTATTATTCAGGAAAAAAAATGTCGTCCAAAGATGAGCAAGTAAAACATATTGACAAGGATTTGGATTTGTCAAATGCTGGCCGTGGTGTTTGGTTGGTAAAAGTGCCAAAATATTTAGCCAATAAATGGGAAAAAGTGCCTGGTTCAACAGAGGTTGGAAAATTGCGAATCACAAAACAGCCAGGTCAAAAGGCACAAGTTTCACTGTCTTTGAATGAAAATCTCACAAACATTGATCCAGAAGAGCCCATTCCAAAAGAGCACTTTTTGGATGTGTCCGTTGTGACGAAGCAAACATTAGGCGTATTTTCACACACAGCTCGTAAGTAAATGTCATTTTTTCTTCAATTGTTATTGATTTTTTTCTGCTATAAAAAAAAAAACAAATGATTAAAAATTGAACGACAAAGTGATTAACACGTTTAATGGAAATTTCAGAGGGAAAAGATGAAGCAAATCCAGAAAGTGAAAAATTGTACATGGAAGGACGTATCGTTCAAAAACTCGAGTGCCGACCGAATGCGGACATGACATACATGGATTTGAAAAAGAAATCGATAAGTCGAGCAGCCGAGCCGAAACGAAAGGTGCAAGCATTGGATCGTGTTGTGCAAAACTTTAAACCGGTATCCGATCACAAGCATAACATTGAATATCGTGAAAAGCGAAAAGCCGAAGGCAAGAAAGCCCGTGATGACAAAAGTGCTGTTCAAGATATGCTCTTCAATGCATTCGAAAAGCATCAATACTATAACATTAAGGATTTGGTTCGAATTACAAATCAACCGATTGCCTATTTGAAAGAAGTACTTAAAGATGTGTGCGATTACAATATGAAAAATCCACATAAAAATATGTGGGAGCTGAAGAAAGAATATCGCCATTACAAGACTGAGGAGAAAAAAGAGACCGCCACACAACCGACCAATGCCACATTATCGGATAGCGATTGATCTGAACCGTTGTCCACATCATCACGGCTATTTTATCATCACCGTGTCAATTCAAATTTTCATTACTTTTTTGCTATAATTGCTAAACAAATACGAATTAAGTATAAAGAAAGACTCTTCCAAAAACAAAGAAGAAAAATAAATAAATAAATAAAATTACTTTGTATTTATGGTTGTTTTACATTTATTTTCATCAACATGTCATAATCTACCGTACATTTTTAATCGACATAGATTGAAGAGGCTATGCAAAAACCATTCTCCAAAATACATCTTGTGATTTAACTATTCATCAATTACATGACGATTCCCCCTGAAGGTTGCTTGACCATTCTATTACCACATGGCTCTTTGTATGCCAGACATTTTATTATAGTCAACCAAGTGACGGAAAACGAAACGGCTGAGGCGCCAACGAAAAACATTTCCCCGTGACCGAGATGTGACGGCACACCGATTCGTTAGATGTGTAATTGATGATCTGTATGGCAGTGCAGCGATTTCAGCATCGGCAACCTCTTGCAATGCACGTGGTAGAATGGTATTTTTTCTCAAACCATTTAGTCGAAGACGTTTGATATTCTCAGTTTCCACCAATTTACGTCGCAAATAGTCTCGTTTCATACGTGCATCGGGCCATTTATTTCGCACTTGCTGCAGCTACATAAACATTGAGGTTATACCAAATATACAGTTAGTGATTTTGTACAATTTTTTCTTTTAATATTTCGTTGTGACACATTCTCAATCAAACGTCCAATCGAAGGTGTATACTCACTTGAATTCCAGCCACCTGCTCAGTTTTCAGAACAAACGTAGCCAAACGATTGAAAAACATAGTTTTTGATTTGAAATGTTTTCAAACAACAATATTTTTCTGAGCTGATTGCTTCGCACTAAATTCGATGACATTCAATGACATTTTTGGCTATAGTTGTTGTAAAATTGTCAATACTTTTATTTGACATTCACAAACTCGAATGCTAGCTCAAATGTGTGGGCATTAATGCTTGATCTATGAAAACAGTAAAAACTAATAAAAACTGTGAAATAAATTCAAAATAATTGGATATATCAAAAATTTAAGAAAAACATAATACACAAAAAAATCTTCATCAACTAAATGGCAGACATATTTTATTCGCTATTTGAATTTTTTGTGTGAATAAAATGAAAAATTGAAACTTGAAAAAATTAAGAAAAAAAACCTCATCAATTTGAATTCATACTAATTTCATTTTCCACACTTGGACTTTATAATCATTTGTATTAAAAAGAAAATAATATTTGCTGTTCATTTAAAAAATTATTTCGTTTGCTTCCGAACACAACGGAACATTTTTATTAATTATAATGTTGAACGATACAAAAATCATACTCAAAACTATTTCTACAAGGACAATTTGGTTTCCTATGAAAATGTACTTTAATTTAATATGTTGAATGCCAAGAATAACTAACATGGCACATAAGAAGATAACCACTTGCCACAACTATACTCCCCAACATAACTGGAAATGCGACCCTGTAAAACAGAAATGCAAATAAAATTAGCCTTATTTTACATTCATTTGTGTAATTCAAAAGGTGTATACTTGAAGAAATCAAAGAACGTAATGCGACAACCGTGCTGTTTAGCAACACTAACAGCCACAATATTCGCTGAAGCACCAATTATTGTGCCATTACCTGAAAAAGAAACAGTAATTTAATTTCAACTAATTGTTTTTCTTTTTCAATATTTTTGCTAAATGAAAAAATAATATGAATTGATTTACCTCCCAAACATGCTGTGAAGAAAGTTTTTAGAAATTATAAATTTTTAATCATTTGAAATTAATTTAAAATAATAATATTATTAAATATAGTTTCTTTACCTCCAAACGAAAGGGCCCATATAAGTGGTTGTAACGGTAAATCTAGTGCTTTTTTCTCTGACAATGAAATAGCAATTCGAATCATCATTGTTGTAAGGGGAATGTTATCAACAAAGGCTGAACCTAATGCCGACACCCACAGGATAATGAGAATGGCAACAGCCAAGCGAGATTCCTCATCAACGGACAAAATAATATTTTCAGCTTGATTTCCAATCCAACCAATTAGACCCAGTTTGGCCAGTGCCTCCATTAGTACAAAAAGAACGCCAAAAAATAATAACGTTGGCCATTCAACATGAAGTAAAATCGATTCAATACTTTTGCGATCAGTTAAGATTAATAGTAAAATGGCGCCAAGCAGAGCAATCCAACCGAGTGACAATCGTTGAAAGTATGGAAGTGAGTGACAAAAGAAGCAAGTGAGAACAAATGCCAATGCCACCAATGATTTTACCAATAAAATTGGATTTCGAATGGTATACTGCAAATCAAACAAAAACGAATGAAAATGTTCATATTTCAAATTCAACCAAAAAAAAAAAAAATGCAACGAATTGAGCTCAGAGAAACACCTTTTCCTGTAAATGTTGTAAAGTTGTTTCAAATATTTCCTCTGGCATTGATTGTGATGAAAGTTGTTTTTTAAGTTGCCCCTGAAGTCTATTCACTTTTTTCTCAATCCGGTCTCGAACTATGCTCTCATCATTTGAGGTATTCGATGACAACGATGACGCAACATGTTCCCAGGTGGAGATTTCTTCTCGCAACTCTTGAATACCTTGTGGCTCTCCGGTGCGTAACGTTCGTATGTCACGAAATTTATAACGCAAATGTAAATATGTTTGAATCATAACAAAAATTATCCCTGCGGACATGTGAATGGTGAATGCGAGAAAATCCACACCCTAAAAATTGATACGCAAACATCTTGATCAAATAATTCCTTTCATAATAATTCTATATTTATTCGTACACTTTCAATCACACGATTATTCGATGCGATTATAATATTTGGAGGATCACCAATAGGAGTCATTGCACCACCTGATAGCAAATAGTGACAAATATCGACAATTATTTTGTATAATTGAAATTTCAACTGATCGCTCGATTTTAATTCACTCACCGATGTTTGAGAAAATTACCATTGACATCAAAATTGGCACTGGATTCAATTGCATCACTTCGCATAAACGGAACGAAACTGGTCCCATTAGCAGTAGTGTGGTCACATTGTCTAGAATAGCAGACATCAATGCAGTAAATAAACACAAGCAGTTTATTAGTGGCCATATCTTGCCCTTTGTTATCTGTAAATGTTCAAGCAAAAGAAAAAAATGTGAGAAAAAGATTAATTAGAATCGAATTTAATAAGTTTAAATTGTTGCCATTTTGAACCTTGAATGCATAAACCGCTAAATAATCGAAAATGCCGGTTTCCGATAAAATCGCCACCAATGTCATCATACCAAACAGTAAAAGTAGCGTTTCAACATCCATCCAGGACAATATTTCCGGCATTGTCGGTCTCTCGTTCATGAAAGCCAGAGTAGCAATTGCCACTGTTGATGCAAACATTGCAGCAAATATTCGATCAACAATTTCCCAAATAATTGCAACATATAAACCGAATAAAATAGCAGCTGCATACAAAATTCCTACTGATTTATCGATTGGTGTTGCATCATATGCCAAATTTATTGGAAAGCTAATCGGTAGGTTTGTGGAAATTTGCAGCTGCAGTATGGAGTCATTACGTTTGATTTGTTCCAACATGTTTGAATCGAAGTTGAATGTATGAGATCGTTCAACTTGATGTGTACTATCAATGTCGTTGACATTCTTAACAATTGGCAATTTAAATGTTTCGCTTATACTTTTATCATAAATACTGGAACTGTTGCTGATATTATTCGCGTATTGATTTTGAAGCAAGCGCAATTCTAT